>CM064530.1:11517405-11547405 GCA_032716605.1 Paralithodes platypus | reverse complement strand
ATATATATATTGTATAATTAGCTCTGGATCGTGATAGGTAGGGGTCTAGGTTAGCTATTACATTCGTTAAGTAGCTGTGAATATGATACGTTATATTAAGGGGAGATTTCCACTTGAGGGACTTTATTCTTGACCCCTTTCTCCCTCATGTCTAGCCCCATTGTTATTGAGATTTTAAGACGTTTGCCCCATTAGTTTGGTGATTTTAAGAATGTCCGCCCCATTCTGTCAAGTTAAAGACCTTTCGTGCCATTTAGGTGTCGATTTTATCCTGGCGAGCGATAGCGAGCCTGTAATTTAAGAGTAACCGGCTTTCAGCCGGGAAATTTTTCTACCGAAAAATGTACAAATTTATCTTGAAAGGGGGCCAAGGGGGTGAAATTTTAAGATTGCTGGAGGAGTAGGAAACAAACTAAAAACCTCCCCTTAAGACTGACCAATAATTTTAAGATTGCTGGAGGAGTAGGAAACAAACTAAAAACCTCCCCTTAAGTCTGTATTTTATGGCTCACATTTTCTTTCATTTCATCGGACGCTCCAGCCTGTTTTGTATCTTCCATATTGTTTCCTTTATTTTCTCCGTTTTCTATTTCTATTTTACTATCTTGTTCACTTGTTTTCTTTTCTTCCATATTTCCCCAGTCCTCCTAAGATGTCTCTCTTCCTCTTTCTTTGAATTGAACTGTGTCTCCTTCGCCTCTCTCTTCTTCAACCCGTTTCTTGCAAGTCACTTAATCGCTCTTAACTCTCTCTCTCTCTCTCTCTCTCTCTCTCTCTCTCTCTCTCTCTCTCTCTCTCTCTCTCTCTCTCTCTCTCTCTCTCTCTTCATTTGTTTCTTTTCTCTTTGTAGCTTAGTTTATAATTTTCTCTTTTCTTGTCGTGCATCTCCTTCATGTTTATTGTCCCTTTCCAATTTATTCACATTTTCTTATTTTACTTAGGTGTATCTGGCGTAGGGATTCGGCGACCCCACCGCCCGCCACTTTGGTGGTGCAATTAGCTTCTGGAGCAGTGGACCACTGGTTCCTATCTTCAGAAAATTCCTGTGCTTGGTATGCTTCCAGCCAGGGCCCCACTGGGGTAAATAAAATATCAAAACATTGGTGGAACTGCCATCTGGGCGAGGGACTGCTCTGGGTCTGCTCCTTCAGTGTTAATGGTCATAATCCAGTAGTGGAAATGGCACTGTGGAGTGGGTCATTTGGGGCATGCCTGGGAGCCTGGAGGCTGTTTTTGCCATGGCCATCCCTTTTGGGGCGCTTCCTCTGGAAGCGGGGCGTCGGATTTTATGATGATGATGATGATGTTGTATCATCATCTCAAATTCAATCGTTCAAGTCTAGTTTATTTTTCACTGTCATTTGGTAATGTTATCAATTATCTCTACTTTAATTATCTGCAAAATTAACAATATTCCGGCATTTTTAATAAACAGGAACACCAAGAATAGTTATAGGTAAGGGGTGAATAGACAGATCTTCTCATTGGGTAGAGTGAAGAAAAGTGTAGACAGAAAGAAAGAAGTACAAGAGTAAAAGGTGACGGGCTGTGTATAAAAGAAGGTTTATTTTGTGAGATTATAGTGAACGGGTCAAACCAGCAATCTTCACTTGTACGGGTACCAAAGTTTTCAGATTTTGCAGATAGGATTGGCTAAATAGAATTATGCAATATAATCCTTCCTCTGTAACTCACCTCGAGAGAGAGAGAGAGAGAGAGAGAGAGAGAGAGAGAGAGAGAGAGAGAGAGAGAGAGAGAGAAAAAAAAAAGTGTGTATGTATGTATGTGTGTGTGTGTAATATTGATGTTATATACTTTATTTGTCGTATTTATCCTCCCTCTCTCTCTCTCTCTCTCTCTTGCTTTTATTCCTCATTATCCCCATTATTCCATCTTTATCACCCTCCCCCTGCTCCCTATCAACACACGGAGTAATGATCTTGGACACCATCACATTTATCAGTACGTAATGGTCGTCTGGCTGCCTCATCTATCTATCTATCTATCTATCTCTATTATCTTCTCTCTCTCTCTCTCATTTAGTCTGTATTGGCTTTCTTTCTCCGTTGCTCGTGGTTATCTCACTCTCACTCTCACTCCTCTCTCTCTCTCTCTTACTCTCAATTACTGCCTGCCTCCCACCTTAGCTGTCCATTGTAACGAACAACCTTGCTTAACCTACCATGAATTTTCCCTTACTGTACTCACACACAAAGACAAGAACACACATATACTCACACACAAACACACACACACACACACACACACACACACACACACACACACACACACACACACACACACACACACACACACACTCTCTCTCTCTCTCTCAGTAATGGACTGTTGTTTACCTACACTGATCATTTATATATATATTTTCCATTTTTGATCACTCCTGTCTTATTCCTCAACTCTCACGAATGTTATGCTACTTTCTCCTTCTACTTGTCGCTTCCCTGTTTTCCTCGTTCTTCATTGTATTCCCTTAATTTACCTTAGTTTTCCCACGCCCCTCGTTGTATATTACCTGTATTTACCTTAGTTTTCCCTCTTCGTTGTATATTACCTGTATTTACCTTAGTTTTCCCTCTTCGTTGTATATTACCTGTATTTACCTTAGTTTTCCCTCTTCGTTGTATATTACCTGTATTTACCTTAGTTTTCCCACGCCCTTCGTTGTATATTACCTGTATTTATCTTAGTTTTCCCACGTCCTTCGTTATATATTACCTGTATTTACCTTAGTTATCCCTCGTCCTTCGTTGCGTATTCCATGTATTTACCTTAGTTTTCCCTCTTCGTTGTATATTACCTGTATTTACCTTAGTTATCCCTCGTCCTTCGTTGCGTATTCCATGTATTTACCTTAGTTTTCCCTCTTCGTTATATATTACCTGTATTTACCTTAGTTATCCCTCGTCCTTCGTTGCGTATTCCATGTATTTACCTTAGTTTTCCCTCTTCGTTATATATACCTGTATTTACCTTAGTTATCCCTCGTCCTTCGTTGCGTATTCCATGTATTTACCTTAGTTTTCCCTCTTCGTTATATATTACCTGTATTTACCTTAGTTATCCCTCGTCTTTCGTTGCGTATTCCATGTATTTACCTTAGTTTTCCCTCTTCGTTATATATTACCTGTATTTACCTTAGTTATCCCTCGTCCTTCGTTGCGTATTCCATGTATTTACCTTAGTTTTCCCTCTTCGTTATATATTACCTGTATTTACCTTAGTTATCCCTCGTCCTTCGTTGCGTATTCCATGTATTTACCTTAGTTTTCCATCTTCGTTGTATATTCCATGTATTTATCGCCCTTCGGCCGGGACAATTTTCTATCAAAAAACGTACACAATTATCTAGCGGATGTTTTATTAGCTTGATGGAGGTTTAGCGAGGTTACTATAATATAATTATATGAATGAAAATAAATAGATAAAATATAACCACTGCCTCTTAAACTGAAAGAACGTGAGCTGAATAATATCTCAAGAGAAGGAAAAACTTAATCCTTGTGTTGTCATAACGTAGCCTTCCCATTGGCTGAACGAGATGGGGAGGGCTAGCCAATCACCGTCCGACCCCGCATTTTCCTGCCATCCCTAGTAGACATATTTACATTTAATTACACGACAGGTAATTTCGGCAGGTAATAGTGAGAGGGATTATAAAAGAATAGACAGGCATGGAGAAATGAAGGGGGTAGTGCTTGTTTATTGGTTTATGTATCTGTTATTAATATATTTTTAAGTTTCCTCGCTAGAACTCCATCAAGCTTAAAGAACACCCCTTAGACCCCCTTTCAAGATTTTTTTTTTTTACATTTTTCGGTAGAAAAATGCCCAGGCCGAAGGCCGGTTCCTTCTAAAATTACAGGCTCGCTATCGCTCGCCAGGAAAAATCGACACCTATTCACGAAAAGTCGTAATGTTGACAAAGACATGGGGCGAAAGGTCTCACAATCGTCCAACTAATGGAACGAACGTTTTAATATCTCGAAACTAATATATACTAAACATGAGGGAGCAGGGGGTCCAGAAATAGCGACAACCCCTCCCTTAGCTGGCCAAACCTGAGTCTGAAGAAGGGGTGAATGTTAGCTAAATATAGAGGTGACTGGGAGAGCGGTGGTGGTGGTGACTGCGGCTGAGGTGCGAGGGGAAGGGTTTTTGTTCATTTCCCACAGATGGCCAATTCGCATAGTCACTCATAAAAATTCATGGATCTCTCAGGATTTTCATCATGCAGATTGGGGGACTAAAGTTTGTATTACATATTATATAATCACACACACACACACACACACACACACACACACACACACACACACACACACACACACACACACACACACACAGATATTTGTTGAAATACAGATAGATGTAATTCCAGAAATATTCCATGGCAGTTGAGGGCCAATACTGCATACCCAACCATGGAAATTTTTCAGTGGGCTGTGAATAAATCAATTTTGATATGTTTCTATATATTTTGGGATACTGAGCTAAAAGTTCCCAACGCTATAGATAAGGCTTATAGGATAGCCTCATCCCCATTTTGTTGCATACAAATACAGCATATATATTTAACCCTGTGAAAGTTAGGGATAAAGTATAGGGATATTTTTATTTGTTACCGTGTTTTCAAAGATGCTAAGCGGAAATTATAGAGCTAAACAGATATCACTTACAATGAGTTGCCAATTGCATTTTTTGGATAAACATTTTGTAAACTCAAATTTGCAATAGCAAACTTTAAATGGCACCTCGAGTCGCTGGCATCGTGCATTAGGTATATGCAATAGTGCTGGGGCTAATTAAATGCCCAGTAAATTGCCAATATATTACAAGGCAATAATAGGCCTATGTGTAATGGTCTTAAAATTTCTATCTTTAAATATAACCAAAATATAGAAATACAGTGAACACAATTGATAGAAGCACACTATTAATTCATTAATGACTAAACCATTGCCAAGGCAATATTCGAGGTCAATATCGTAAAGCTGTTTGAAGGCTGCCTACTACATAACATCAAGGTGACCCACTTATTGGCCTATATTCACCACCGCTGTATAACCTGGTTACTAATTCACTTAAGAGGGGATGGCCGGATGTTTTTACTCAACAAAACAAATATGAAATTATATATCTATCCATCATTGTATTTAGTTTCCTCCTTAGACCTCCATCAAGCTTAACAAAAAACACGCCTGAAGACCCTCCTTCAAGATAAATGTGTAAATTTTTCGGTAGAAAAATGTACCGGCCTAGGGCCTAGGTTCGAATCCCTGGACAGCCACATGTATTTGTTGATTTCATTAATTGAGTTTAGGAGTAAAGTCGGTTGGTGGAGGTAACATAATAATTACAGGCTCGCTATCGCTCGCCAGGAAAAAATCGACACCTAAATGACACGAAAAGTCTAAATATTGACAACAAAATAGGGCAAAAAGTCTAAATATTGACAACAAAATAGGGCAAAAAGTCTAAATATTGACAACAAAATAGGGCAAAAAGTCTGAATATTGACAACAAAATAGGGCAAAAAGTCTAAATATTGACAACAAAATAGGGCAAAAAGTCTAAATATTGACAACAAAATAGGGCAAAAAGTCTAAATATTGACAACAAAATAGGGCATAAAGTCTAAATATTGACAACAAAATAGGGCATAAAGTCTAAATATTGACAACAAAATAGGGCAAAAAGTCTTAAAATCGCCAAACTAATGGGCCGAACGTCATCAAATCTGAAAACAGTAATGTGGCTGAACATGAGGGAGAAGGGGGACCATAAAAACGATCCATCTCCCCATTAAGAAGTTCCTTGGCCTGGCGAGACACTGCATCATTATAGTCTATTTTTTTTCCAGCTGAGGGTAAATTGCCATGTTTCTATCTTGGTTACTCAGCTATAAGGTAGATTTTGTAGCGAAATATGATGTTAATTATGAAAACTTGGCATTAATACGACACACATATAGAGTAGATTCATATTGTTTCCATTAAGTATCGAGAAATCAGCTACTAAGGGATTCAATTTACCATCAGCTGGAACAAAAATAGAGTATAGTTGGTATTACTGTACGGTCGCGCTAATAAGTCATGTCCCAGCTGGCATTACGTTTGGCTTGCTCTGTGCTGTATTAATGTCTGTCAGATGTTGAATAGGGTGGGTAAGTGTAGGAACATGTTTGTATATTTCACTCGATATGATGAAATGAAGCTTAGATATTGCTGATACCAATTATTGAGTCGCCCCCCCCCCCCAAAAAAAAAAAAAAAAAAAAAAAAAACACACATACGGAAAACAAAGAAGGAAAAAGAAAATAAAAACAAGTGGGGATTGGGCCTGAGTAAATAAATAGATAGATAAATTTTTTGATGAAAACATACTTGGTGCCGAGAGACATAACTTATTAGCGCGACTGTACACTGAGGCAATGCAGTTGGCTAGATACGCTTATATGGTTGAATAGTTGTGACCCAGTGACATTTTGAAGAGATTGCTTTATAGTAGGTTGAATATTAAATAATAATGATATAATAACTACACATAATCAATTATACAATATTGATTCAAGAAATTCCTTATCCTTGTGCCTTGTGAAAAATGAGACACATTATTATTGAATTATATCGTTATACTATCAGATCAAAGTAATGATTACATGTGGTACTCCAAGGACTCGAACCTAGGATATTCGCACTGAAATTCCTCACACTAAGCATTACGCTATCAAGAGAGTTAAAGGTTTATGCACAAGCCTACAATATTTATGCATTCTCGAATACTGCATATTAATCTTAGCCTGTACATATACCTAACTGCACTCTGATAACCTAATGTTTAGACGAATGGAAGGGAAGACGCAGGTGTGTCTTCCCATACACGAAAGTATTCAAATAGTTGTCACCTGCACTATAAGGGTTACCGGTAATTTATATAACTTTCGAATGGAGAATCTATCTTTAAAATCTAGGATCTATGTTTTATTTACTGTTCCACATTATACTTTAAAAATATATCAGGGGTATCAGGAAAACCCTCTTTATATAACATACACATCCAACTTCACGACATTGCCCTACATCGCTATCCTCTATCCATAAAACACTACTCTCCCCACTACATATCATACATGAAACACCATACACCTTTACCTAATAAATATGGCAGTACAATTGTTAAGAGCAAACCTGGTGGTCCCTCGGATATCCACCCCCGGCAGGGTTGGGTCATTGACACAGGGCCCTCCCGGTCGTTATCATGCGACTGTGTCAAGAGCATTGCAACGTCCCAAAGCTGCTCGTTGGTACAGCTTTTTCTTTAGCAATATAAGGGGACTTCACTCTAACATCAATTATGTACACCAATTTCTTCAAGCAGAATCCCCTACTCTCCTTTTTTTGAGAGACTCAAGTAACATCCACATCTGACACGTCTAGATTTAATTTTCCAGGTTATCAACTGCTCCAAAATTTCAGACCTAAAGGAGGTGTATGTTGCTTCGCAAAATCTGAAATTGCCCTGTAGGAGGTTACTAGTTTCAATTGTCCCTATTTTGATTATTCTATATCTATCTATCTATATGCTCAGGCCCAATCCCCATTTTGGGGGTAACCGACTCAAGACAGAGCAAGAACAGGGAAAACACAAAAACAACATAAAACAAAAAATAAACACAGATAAAAAACACAAACTCTCACACATCCAGGTCACCCAGGAGAAGACCCAGAGACCAGGGTTACCAAGGTCGCTCCAGCACTCCCCCGGCCCCTGACCACCCGGAGAGGTTCCGATCTCGGCAGGCAGACATGCAGCGGAGCCAAAGCCACAAGCCTTCCCACCACACTTCCAGGCACACCCTTCATATTAATCGTCTCCCCGGGCCAGGCGCCTGATGGACTATTATCTAGTCCATCTTGCGCCCGACCCCTTACTCCAAATGACCATGTGTTCACTCAACTATTCACAAGCATTCTCCATTCACTCCTGTCCACCACCACTTCCCCTGCCTGATCTATAGTCATTCCTCTATCATCCAAAGCCTTTCTTACACAGTCTCTCCATCTCAATGGGGGTCTTCCTGCCCTTCTATCTCCCCTTGTACCTGACTCACATATTCTCTTTGTAAGCCTTTCATCTCCCATTCGTTCAACATGACCATACCAGCTCAGCACCCTTCTGTCCACTCTGGCTGACAAATGTTCCTGCTGCCCCACTCTCCTACGTATCTCTTCATTCCTCAATCTGTCTCTACGAGTAACTCCACACATACTCCTCAAGCAGCTCATCTCCATCACATCCAGCCCTCTTTTTTCCTTTTTCTTCAGAGCCCATGTCTCAGCCCCATACATCACTGTTGGCACAACAATTCCTTG
Organism: Paralithodes platypus; assembly: GCA_032716605.1. Lineage (NCBI taxonomy): Eukaryota > Metazoa > Arthropoda > Malacostraca > Decapoda > Lithodidae > Paralithodes > Paralithodes platypus. The sequence continues at coordinate 11,539,015 of CM064530.1, read as the reverse complement.
ATACAGTGCACTTTTTACTTTCACTCCGAGATTTCTCGTCTTCCACATACTTCCCATTGCTCCGAAAACCTTCCTTCCTTCACACACTCTCTGTTTTACCTCCACTTCCATACCTCCACTCCTGCTTATTGTTCCTCCTAGATATTTAAAACACTATTCTATATACAAATTAATTTCTGCTGGTAAATTTATATACATATGTTGCATCTACCGTTCTCCAAATACTCCTCCAGAGCAAAGTCTGTTTGATTTGCTGTCCTCACAACTCAGTGTCCTCAACTTAAATGCTTCTTCTGAAATCACTGTGTTGGGTGATTTTAATGTCCATAATGTTGAATGGCTCACTCATTCAGCCAGGACTGATGATGCTGGTCTTGAATGTGAGCTATTTGCAGACTCATTTAATCTCACTCAACTAGTCAACCTACCCACCCGTGTACCAGATAATCCTAATCATAATTCCCACCTACTGGACTTATTTTTAACGACCAATTCAGAAAATTATGATGTTACAGCTTGGATCTTCTGATCACTGTCTGATACAGGTCACCTGTCTATCACCTACCACACCTTTCCACTCTGAACCTGTTTTGGTGACTAAATGGCATTACGATAGGGCAGACTGGGAGGGTCTTCAAGGTTTCTTTATTGATATTCCCTGGACCTCTTTCTTTTCTAATGATGCACACTCCACCTTGAGCCACATACAAGATTTTGTAAAAATTGGAATGGAAACTTTTATTCCTCATCAAAAGTACAGTAAAAGATCTAATTCACCCAAATGGTTTGACCATAATTGTGCTAGAGTAACTGAACAAAAAGCAATAGCCTACAATGCATACACAAGATCAAAAACACATGAAGCCTTTAATTACTTTAGAAACATCAGAAATCATGCCAAAACTGTATTAAACCTAACTAAATCAAACTTTCTCCACAAGCAGGCAAATAAACTTCTAAATAATCCAAATGATAACAAAATATTTTGGTCTACTCTTAACTCATTCAAATCCAACTTCACTACTGCTTCATCCACTCCACCATTAAAATCTCCGACTGGCAATCTTGTAAGTGACCCACGAGGTAAAGCTAACCTTCTTGCGGATATTTTCTCCACCAACTCAACCTTAGATGAAATAAATCAAGATGTCCCTGTACTTAATTTTAATTCGCCTGAAATTCCCTCACTTAAGATCCACACCAGATATGTCAAAACTATTTTGAAGAATCTCTCAGTAGATAAGGCTCCTGGTCCAGATGAAATTCCTTCAATAGTACTTAAGAATTGCTCCTTGGTGCTCGCTCCTGTATTGACAAATTTTTTCCGTCTGTGTACTCATACCTCATGCTTCCCAGTACCCTGGAAAGAAGCAAACATCCATCCAGTTCCTAAAAAAGGTGCCTCTTCAGATCCATCAAACTACAGACCAATAGCTATAACTTCCACTCTTGGTAAAGTCTTTGAAATTATATTAAATAATCACATAATTAAGCATCTTGAGAATAATAAATTAATCAGTGATAGGCAATATGGTTTTAGACGATGTCGATCAACTGCAGACATTCTTTGCCTTCTTACCCATCAAATCAACCAAGCTACAGACCAACATGATGAAACACATACAATAGCACTGGATATCAAAGGCATTTGATAGAGTCTGGCATCAATCCTTATTGTCGAAGATGTCACACTACGGCCTTGCATCATTAGTTCCACTAATTTCTTCTTATCTTCATAACAGAAAAATATGTGTAATGGTAGATGGCCTTTATTCTCAATTTCACTCAATAAATGCTGGTATTCCCCAGGGATCAGTTTTGGCCCCAACTCTGTTCCTCATTCATATCAATGATCTCATATCTACCACTCATAATCCAATACATTCCTACGCAGATGACTCAACACTCCACAGTTCCTTCACATTTACCAATTCTTTCACCCAACCCGATCTCATAAATTTAAAAATAAACACTGCAATTTCTCTGAACCAGGACCTTTCTAGAATTAATGAATGGGGACAAAACAATCTAGTTTCCTTTAATGCACAGAAAACCAAGTACATTCAATTTTCTAACCGACAGAATCTCACTGACTCCCATATATTTGTTTAATGATGTAAATATTCCCACTTCCCCTAGTATTGGCATTCTCGGTGTAACATTAACTACTAACTTGAGCTGGACACATTATGTTAGAAGCATTGCTAAGAATGCCTCTAAAAAACTGGGACTCCTGTACAGAGTTCGAGAATTCTTCACTGACGAGCAGTTGGCCGTAATATATAAAATTCATGTGCGTTCTCAGATGGATTACTGTTCACCTCTGTGGAGTGGAAGTGGAGTGGTTGCATTGAGGCAGTTGGACAAAATTCAAAATAAAGCTATTAGATTAATCAATAACCCTGCAATCACACAGGACCTTCCTACATTATCCATACAAAGAAACGTTGCATCCCTTGCATTATTCTACAGATATTTTCACAGCAATTGTTCCGAGGAACTTGCTTCAATTGTGCCGCCTCTCCACATCTTTCCCCGTAGAACTAGGGCAGCTGAGAGCGCCCATGAATTTACACTTTCTCCTCCACAATGCAGAACTTCTGCTTATCAAAATTCATTTATCCCTAGAACTACTACTCTTTGGAATTCACTTTCCTCGAGTTGCTTTCCACAAACTTACAATCTACAAAAGTTTAAATCCAGTTGTTACAAACATTTTATGAATGGAGGATGCCTTTAGGCACATGGACCTTTTTGTTTTATCTGTGTTTTTCCTTCCTCCGTTCATTGTCTCTTAAAAAAAAAAAAAAAAAAAAAAAAAAAAAATATATATATATATATATATATATATATATATATATATAATATATATATATATAATATATATATATATATATATATATATATATATATAAGGTGAACACTCGAGCAGGTGACATTTGGGATGTTCTTATATAGCTGGATTGGAACTTTAAGGGGGGTGACCTGCTTTTTTTTTCTCTCATTTTCTCTCTTTCTCTGGCTTGTATCCATTCGGCCCGATTCAGCCTACTGTTTTAAGACGTTTATCCCCATCCAGGCTGTAAATGTCCACATCATTTGAGCATAAATCCAAAGAAGTTATCCTAACCCTTTACAATTCCTTAGTCCGCCCTCTTCTGGAATACTGCGTTCAATCCTGGTGCCCTTATTACCAAAAAGATATAGACAAGCTAGAATGAGTTCAACGTAGAATTACCAAAATGATACCTAGCCTAAAGAACAAACCATACGAGGAGCGTCTTAGAGAATTACATTTATTTCCTTTAACCCAGGGCAGATTAAGAGGCGACTTAATTCAAGTGTTCAAAATCATCAAAAGGCATCGACAATATGAACTATAGTAAGTACTTCACTATCGACCAATCTAATTACACGCGGGGAAACGGTTGAAAAATTATCGGTAAATCTTTTAACTCGCACGAATCTAAGAATTTCTTCTTCAATCGAGTTGTCAACTTGTGGAATGGGCTTCCCCGAGACGTTATAGACTGCATCACCGTTGATTCATTTAAACCTCGCCTAGACAAATATCTTGCATCAAATCCGCGACTGACTGCGTTTGGACGATTTTATGAAGCTTAGGAAGTATATAGGGTAGCGAAAAGGACTAACTGAGATAGTCTGTACTCTTTTAACGGGTAGACATCCTTCCTAATCTGCATTAAACCGTCTAATAGTTACCAGAATATAATGGAAAGGACGTCACCAGTACTAAATAGGTTAATTAAACATGGAAAGACGGTTACTCCTAGTTTAAGGGAGCCCACCTCGCTGTTTTTCTCTTTCTCTCCCTCTCTTTTTGGCTTGTATCCATTCGGCCCCATTCAGCCTACTGTTTTAAGACGTTTACCCCCATCCAGGTGGCAATATTATCCTTACGAGCGGTAGTGAGCCAGCATATATATATTTGTGTTTTGACAGCAAGCTAAATTTGTACATTTTTCGATAGAAAAATGTCTCCGGCGAAGCCGGATTTCTCCATACAATGCTGGCTCGCTATCGCTCGCCAGGAAAAAATCGACACATGGATGGGGATAAACGTCTTAAAACAGTTGGCTGAATGGGGCCGAATGGATACAAGCCAGGGAAAGAGAGAAGAGGAGAGAAAGATAAAAACAAAAACGGTGACCCCCCCCCTAACCACCATGCTATCAATAATGGATGATGGGAGGGGAGCGTATCACTTATTGATGGTCAACAGATATCCGGCACCATTCCCGGAATTAAGGAGGGGTGGGCCGGTTTTTTGGTCCCCCTTCGTCCTCATGGTTAGCCCCATTAGTTTGCAGATTTTAAGATGTTTGCCCCATTAGTTTGGCGATTTTAAGACCTTTCGTCCCATTTCGTTGTCAATTTTAAGACCTATCGTGCCATTTTTTCCTGGCGAGCGATAGCGAGCCAGTCATTATAAGAGAGGATATTTTTCTACCGAAAAATGTACAAATTTATCTTGAAGGAGGTTCTAGATTTTTTTTTCTCCAAGTTTGAGGGATATCTAACGAGGAAACTATATAATAAATTAATACATTCGTTAATAGACCAAAAAAGCAGCCACTGTCTCCTTATTATACATCGTTATTGGAACCTAAACCGAAGATAGATTAATTTATATGACACAAATAACGTAAGCTGTTGGCGATACAAGTTGAGTGAAATATCGCTGGTGTGATAGCGTCCTATAGGCACCTTCACAACATGTACGGAACGAAAGCAGAGCAGTTTGATCTTACTGGTTGGACAAGTTCGGGCACCATAAGCGGAGTTCTATATTAGCTCAACCATCAGATAAGGCGGGGTTCCTAACTTACGATGGCGCGAGGTTGTACATTATCCATTATATCTGGGTAAGGTTTATTCACACTAACCCATGGTAGGAATGGATGTAGGTGGAATATACATAGCAACAGTTAAGGGGAGACTGACTGTTTGTTTGGTCTATTAATTAATTTATTCATTTATGTGTTTAGTTTCCTCCCTAGACGTCTACTCCATCAAGCTTAGAAAAACACCCCCCAGACCCCCCTTCAAGATAAATTTGTACATTTTTCGGTAGAAAAAAATCCGGCCGAAGGCCGGTTCCTCTTAAAATTGCAGGTTCGCTATCGCTCGCCAGGAAATAATCGATACCTAAATGGCACGAAAGGTCTTAAAATTTACAACGAAATGGGGCGAAAGGTGTTAAAATCGCCAAACTAATGGGCCGAACGTCTTATAATCTCAAAACTAGTGGGGCTAAACATTAGGGAGAAAGGGGGTCCAGCAAAACGGTCTGCCTCCCCTTAAGGTATATTCTAAAACCTACATCCTAACATACTGTATATACTGTATAAAAAACCTACATCCTGACATACTGTATATACTGTATAAAAAACTCTCGAACGGCAATGCTAACACCACACCGAAATGGAAAGGTTGGGTATGTAAAAGAGAAGCGTGGAGAAGACAGATAGATGATAGAGGAGAGAGAAGAGGATAAGTGATAGACGAGAAAGGCGAAGAGGAATGACAGGAGAGAGAGAAAAAGAGATATAAAGGAAGAAAGAAAGGAGAAGAGGAATGACAGGAGAGAGAGAAAGAGAAGTAAAGGAAGAGAGAAAGGAGAAGAGGAATGACAGGAGAGAGAGAAAGAGAAGTACAAAGGAGTACAAAGGAAATCAAGCAACAACAGGTCTAGTGACCCTTCTAGGTTGCTTGTCCTCCAAAACACTGAGGATCAAGTGTCCAAACAGTGGTTTAGAGTGGGTAAGGGAACATTGGAAAGGGAATTACTGCCCTGGAACTAATGTCCGTGGCAGGATTAGGAAGTTAGTAGGGGACAGATGGGTTAGTAACTGAGGGGGGGATAAAATAAAGTTATTCATTTACAAACGCAGTCAGTCGCGGGTTTGATGCGAGATATTTGTCTAGGCGGAGTTTAAATGAATCAACGGTGATGCAGTCTATAACGTTTCGGGGAAGCCCATTCCACAAGTTGACAACTCGATTGAAGAAGAAATTCTTAGATTCGTGTGAGTTAAAAGATTTACCAATAATTTTGCAACCGTTTCCCCGCGTGTAATTAGATTGGTCGATAGTGAAGTACTTACTACAGTTCATATTGTCGATGCCTTTGATGATTTTGAACACTTGAATTAAGTCACCTCTTAATCTGCGCTGGGTTAAAGGAAATAGATTTAATTCTCTAAGACGCTCTTCGTATGGTTTGTTCTTTAGGCTAGGTATCATTTTGGTAACTCTACGTTGAACTCGTTCTAGCTTGTTTATATCTTTTTGGTAATAAGGGCACCAGGATTGAACGCAGTATTCCAGAAGAGGGCGGACTAAGGAATTGTAAAGGGTTAGGATAACTTCTTTGGATTTATGCTCAAATGACCTGCCTATAAAGCCAATTATTTTGTTTGCCTTCTTAACAACTTCTGAACATTGTTGACTCGGTTTTAGGTTACTCGATATTGTTACTCCCAGATCGGTTTCTCTGTTTACATTCTTAAGCTGAGTGCCATTCATCGAATAGTTTGCTTTCTCATTTAGGTATCCGATATGTAGTACTTTACATTTATCCGCATTGAAACTCATTTGCCAAATTTGGGCCCAACATGACAATTTATCTAGATTGTGTTGCATATCGTCAACTTGTTCTTTTGAGAGTACGCTATTTGCAATTTTTGTATCGTCAGCAAATTTTGAGATTGTACAGGTGAGACCCTCATCTATGTCGTTGATGTAAATTAGAAAGAGAATTGGTCCTAGTACCGATCCCTGGGGTACCCCGCTACTTACATTGGTCCATTTTGATGCCTTACCGTTTATGACTACTCTTTGCTTTCTGTCGCTGAGCCAATTTTCTATCCATTTCAACACACCGTCTTGTATTCCATGCGCTTTTAGTTTTAGCAGTAAACGTTTGTGGGGAACTTTGTCAAAGGCCTTTTGAAAATCAAGGTATATAATATCTACAGCTTTACTCTCATCGTAGAGGTTGAGGATATCGTGGAAGAAGTCTAAGAGGTTTGTTAAACAGGAACGTTTTTTTACGAAAGCCGTGTTGAGTATCTTTAAGTATGTTATTTTCCTCTAAGTGATTTACGAGTCTGTCTCGTATGACCGTTTCTAGCATTTTACATACAACTGAGGTTAAGCTAATTGGACGATAGTTACTGGGTAGGGATTTGCTGCCTTTTTTGAATATCGGTGTTACGTTGGCTAGCTTCCACTGATCGGGCATAGTTCCAGACTGCAAGGATTTATTGAATAGTAATGTCAGTGGTTTAGAGAGCTCATCCTTAGCTTCCTTTAGAACTCTAGGCGAGATTGTATCAGGTCCAGGCGTTTTATTTACCTTGAGTTTATCTAAACAATTCAATACTTCTCTCTCTGTAACGGTGATATTGCTTAGAACATCTGAATTATCAATCTGAATCGGCGATGGTGTAGGGATATCACTGAGGTCTTCTGTTGTAAAAACTGATGCAAAGAAGGTATTGAGGGCATTACTCATTTGTTCTTCGTCTTTGGTGTATTCTCCATTTTTCATCGACTAACGGTCCAACAGTTGAAGTAACGACTTTTTTCTTTCTGATATAACTATAGAATTCTTTCGGGTTTGTTTTACTTTGTTTCGCAATATGTAACTCTAAGGTCTTTTTACTTTGCTTAATTAACTTTTTGGCTTTGCGTCGTAGCTCTACAAATTTCAGCCGTTCTTCGTCATTTTGTGAGGATTTTAATCTATCATTAGCAAATTTTTTTAGCAAGCAGGCAGTTTGAAATATCTTTATTCCACCATTTGGGCTTATTATTATGGCCTGGACGCCGAGTTTTCGATGGTATGCAGTCTTGCACTGCTTTTAGGTAAGTGGCTTCGAATAACTTCCAAGATGTATTTATGTCGTTATTGTGAATTAAAAAGCTCCAGTCAGTTTCTTTAAACATAGCTCTAAGTTTATGGAAGTTTGCTTTCTTGAAATTAGGGACTTTTTCGATGCTACTATTTGGTTCGTTACTAGTAAACTTTTAAAGTGAAAGTTATCGTACGATGGTCGCTGTTACTGAATTCATCACCAACATTCAAATTCTCTATTAATTCTTCTTTTGTTGCAAGTACAATGTCAAAGAACGTTATTACCACGGGTCGGCGTTCCAACAAATTGATAAAGCGAACTCTCTTGCAAGTTCGTATACAAGTCATGTCCGGAGTGTGAAGTAAGAGTATCGCCCCACTTGGTCACAGGTAAATTAAAGTCACCAAAAATTACGGTATCTTGTGAGTTACTTACATCTGCAATTTGTTCGTAAATTTCTCGGTCAGTTTGCACTGATTGAGCTGGAGGTCTGTATATTAATGCAAGTATTATTTTGGTACCTTTATTATTCTTTATTAGCACAAAAGATGCGTCGACGTTCACAATTTGAGGTTTTGACAAGAGGGTAGGGTTAAGACTTTCTTTGATATAAATATTCTTCCTTTCAAAGTAAAGGAAGAAAGAAAGGAGAAGAGGAATGACAGGAGAGAGAAAGAGATAAATAAAGGAAGAGAGAAAGGAGAAGAGGAATGACAGGAGAGAGAGAAAGAGAGAAGTAAAGGACGAGAGAAAGGAGAAGAGATATGACAGGAGAGAGAGAAAGAGAAGTAAAGGAAGAAAGAAAGGAGAAGAGGAATGACAGGAGAGAGAGAAAGAGAGAAGTAAAGGAAGAGAGAAAGGAGAAGAGGAATGACAGGAGAGAGAAAGAGATAAATAAAGGAAGAGAGAAAGGAGAAGATCAATAAAAGAAAAGGAGGGGAAAAGGGGGAAGGAGAGAGAGAGAGAGAGAGAGAGAGAGAGAGAGAGAGAGAGAGAGAGAGAGAGAGAGAGAGAGAGAACAAAAACATAGATAAACAAAGGGTATAGAGAAAATAGAAGAGAGATGAGAGGGAGAAAAGAGATTAACCACTTGAGTATTATGACGTATTTTGACAGTTTGTTCTGGCTATCATTAGATGATTTTATGCATCTTAGGAAGGATCTGTGGGCATCAAAAGGGTAAACAATACCTATCCTAATTAACCATCTGACTTCCATATGCCCTTCCTAATCTGAATATAATCGCCAGAATAAACTGTCAAAATGCGTCATAATCCTCAAGGGGCTATTGTTTTTGGTCTATTTATTTATGTATTCATATATTTTTTAGTTTCCTCCCTAGACCTCTATCAAACTTAAATAAAAATCCATTAGATCCCCCTTCGATATTAATTTGTAATTTTTTCGGTAGAAAAATGCCACGGCCGAAGGCCGGTTCCTCCACAATTACAGGTTCGCTATCGCTCGTATGGAGACAAAAATCGACACCTAAAGGGCACGAAAGGTCCTAGTATTGACAAAGAAATGGGTCGAAAAGTCTTAAAATCGACAAACTAATGGGGCAAACGTCTTAAAATCTCAATACTAATGGGGATAAGTATGAGGAAGAAAGGGGCCCAGAAAAATGTCTCCCCTTAAAAGGAGAAACTAAGGGAAGAACGTAGGATCGGAAAAAGAGAGGGAGGACAATATGAGGGGGGGAAGAAAAAAGGGAATAATAAAAATAATAAAAGCACGAGGAGAGAACAGAAGATGTGAACAGAGGAAAGAGAGGAGAGGGAAAACAGGGAAATTTACGAAAATACTGGAGACAGTGCAAATGTGGAAACAAATACACAACAATGATATAATAACAAAGAGAAAAACAACACACAAACAAACAAAAGAGAGAATGCAAATGTGGAAATAAATAAACAACAATGATATAATAAAAACAACAAAAACATTATCAAACAAGCAAACAAAAACAATTGGTTGATAGCAATATAGTCAGGATGGCCGAGCGGTCCAAGGCGCTGCGTTCAGGTCGCAGTCCGGTCTTCCGGGCGTGGGTTCGAATCCCACTTCTGACATGATGATTTTTGGAAGTTTTTAGCGGCCTCAGTATGTTGGTGTTATTTTTCATTTTTTTTTTGTGGATAATCGTAGGCGATTTTATTGGGCTTATGAAGGCCCTCTACCAATCAATATGGTAATACCTTTAATGTAATAATGCAAATTTAACTATAGTCTGTTTATTTTCAACTGACGGTAAATTGAAAAGTTTCCATCAAGATTCCTCTGTTATTATAAAGATTTTGTAGTGAAATCTGGTGCTAATGATATCAACTTTGACTTAATATGATGCAGAGACATTGTAGCTATAGTTTCATATTTTCCACTAAATAACGAGAAACTAGTTTTTAAGGGTTTCAATTTATCGTCAGTTTTTTTTTTTTTTTTTTTTTTTTTTTTTATGCAAGCACTTCAGCCACAATGTTTCCCAGGGTGTTGGGGCTTGTACTGAAATCTAAATGATTATAAAGAACAAATTACTTAGAAGGTTAAACAGACAGACAATCTTAGTGAACAGGAACAGACATACACCTTATGAAGACACACACAGACAGACACCCTATGATGACAGACAGAGACAGACAGACGCCCTATGAAGACACACACACACACACACACAGACACCCTATGAAGACACACACACACAGACAGACACCCTATGAAGATACACACAGACACACAGACAGACACCCTATGAAGACACAGACACACACAGACAGACACCCTATGAAGACACACACACACAGACAGACACCCTATGAAGACACACACAAACAGACAGACACCCTATGAAGACAGACAGACAGACAGACACCTTATGAAGATACACACACACAGACAGACACCCTATGAAGACACAGACACACACAGACAGACACCCTATGAAGACACACACACACAGACAGACACCCTATGAAGACAGACACAGACAGACAGACACCCTATGAAGACACACACACACAGACAGACACCCTATGAATACAGACACAGACAGACAGACACCCTATGAAGACACACACACACACAGACAGACACCCTATGAAGACACACACACACAGACAAACACCCTATGAAGACAGACACAGGCACAGACAGACACCCTATGAAGACACACACCCACAGACAGACGCCCTATGAAGACACACACACACACAGACAGACACCCTATGAAGACACACACACACACAGACAGACACCCTATGAAGACACACACAGACAGACAGACACCCTATGAAGACACACACACACACAGATAAACACCCTATGAAGACAGACACAGACAGACAGACACCCTATGAAGACACACACACACAGACAGACACCCTATGAAGACAGACACAGACAGACAGAAACCTTATGAAGACACACACACACAGACAGACACCCTATGCAGACACACACACACACAGACAGACACCCTATGAAGACACACACAGACAGACAGACACCCTATGAAGACACACACACACACAGACAGACACCCTATGAAGACACACACACAGACAGACAGACACCCTATGAAGACACACACACACACACAGACAGACACCCTATGAAGACAGACACACACACACAGACAGACGCCCTATGAAGACACACACACACAGACAGACACCCTATGAAGACACACACACACAGACAGACACCCTATGAAGACACACACACACAGACAGACACCCTATGAAGACACACACACACAGACAGACACCCTATGAAGACACACACACAGACAGACAGACACCCTATGAAGACACACACAGACAGACAGACACCCTATGAAGACACACACACACAGACAGACACCCTATGAAGACACACACACACACACAGACAGACACCCTATGAAGACACACACACACAGATAGACACCCTATGAAGACACACACACACACTCAGACAGACACCCTATGAAGACACACACAGACAGACAGACACCCTATGAAGACACACATACACACAGACAGACACCCTATGAAGACACACACAGACAGACAGACACCCTATGAAGACACACACACACACAACAGACACCCTATGAAGACACACACACACAGACAGACACCCTATGAAGACACACACACAGACAGACAGACACCCTATGAAGACACACACACACAGACAGACACCCTATGAAGACACACACACACAGACAGACACCCTATGAAGACACACACACACAGACAAACACCCTATGAAGACACACACAGACAGACAGACACCCTATGAAGACACACACACACAGACAGACACCCTATGAAGACACACACACAGACAAACACCCTATGAAGACACACACACAGACAAACACCCTATGAAGACACACACACAGACAAACACCCTATGAAGACAGACACAGACAGACAGACACCCTATGAAGACACACACACACACAGACAAACACCCTATGAAGACACACACAGACAGACAGACACCCTATGAAGACAGACACAGACAGACAGACACCCTATGAAGACACACACACACACAGACAGACACCCTATGAAGACACACACACACAGACAGACACCCTATGAAGACAGACACAGACAGACAGACACCCTATGAAGACACACACACACACATACAGACACCCTATGAAGACACACACACAGACAGACAGACACCCTATGAAGACACACAGAGACAGACAGACACCCTATGAAGACACACACACACACATACAGACACCCTATGAAGACACACACAGACAGACAGACACCCTATGAAGACATACACACACACAGACAGACACCCTATGAAGACACCCACACACACAGACAGACACCCTATGAAGACACACACACACAGACAGACACCCTATGAAGACACACACACACACAGACAAACACCCTATGAAGACAGACACAGACAGACAGACACCCTATGAAGACACACACACACACAGACAGACACCCTATGAAGACACACACACACAGACAAACACCCTATGAAGACACATACACAGACACAGACTGACACCCTATGAACACACACACACACACACACACACACACACACACACACACACACACACACACACACACACACACACACACACACAGTAACTCACACACCAACCCAACACAAACGTAACACGAAGGTCAGTGACCCTCAGATCCCAATCACCTGGTAAGGGGAAAGTCAAATGAATCAAGAGAGAGAGAGAGAGAGGGAGGGAGAGGGGGAGAGGGAGAGGGAGGGAGGGAGGGAGGGGGAGAGGGAGGGAGGGGGAGAGGGAGAGGGAGAGAGAGAATAAATCAGTGGGAGTATGTGGGTGGGGTCGACGTTAATTCTATGCAAAGGAGATGGGGGTGATTCGATATGACAACACCTATTCCAGTAGAATTAACATAATCTAAGATATTATATATTTATATATTGTATGTTAATGTGGGTAACTAGTGTAAATAAGACACATATGAAAGAAACTTATTTAAAACGGCTTGGTTTTGTCTCTGTTGCTTAACCTCTTCACCAACATGACGTAATTTTCATCATATTCTGGTTACCATTAGACTATTTTGTTTAGTTTGTAATCTACCCATACGACTCAAATGGGTAAATACGATCTCAAAAACCCTCTTAGAAGCTTAGGTCCTTCTTAAACTCCATACATGATCTAACGTGAGCCATAATCAAAGGTCAAAATACGTGATGGTGGTGGAGGAGTTCAAAGCATGTGGGTCTGGGTGGCGGCGGCGGCGGGGGACATGATGCAGAAGACAGTACGTTGACCTAGTATGTGGCGGTGACCTTATGTCCGGCCCAAGCTAGGTCAACGGCCTGGCCCACCACAGACAGTATGGACCAGTTATGCATAAGGTCTCTCCCTCCCTCCCTCCCTCCCTCCCTCCCCCTAGCCTCTTATTAAGGGGCTAGTGGTCAGTTTGGGGTCTATCCATTTATATATATTCATTTATTGTTTAGTAACCTTGCCAGACATCCATACAAAAGAGGCTTGCTATCGCTCGCCAGGAATAAAATCGACACCAAAATGGCACGCAAGATCTTTATATTGACATAGAAATGGGTATGAAAGGTCTTAAAATCACCAAACTAACGAACGTCTTAAGGGGAGGTTTCTAGTTTGTTTCCTACTCTTCCAGCAATCTTAAAATGTCACCCCCTTGACCCCCTTTCAAGATAAATTTGTACATTTTTCGGTAGAAAAATGTCCCGGCCAAAGGCCGGTTACTCTTAAATTACAGGCTCGCTATCGCTCGCCAGGATAAAATCGACGCCTAAATTGCACAAAAGGTCTTAAAATTGACAGAAATGGGGCGAAAGTTCTTAAAATCGCCAAACTAAAGGGGGCGAGCGTCTTAAAATCTAAAAAAGCAATGGGGCTAAACATGAGAGAGAAAGGGGTCCAGAAAAAAATCCCTCAAGTGGAAATCCACCTTGAAGTCTCAAAGCTAATGAGACTGGACATGAGGGCGAAAAAACAACTACCTCCCTCTTAATTACCACTTTTTTTTTTTTTTTTATCAGTAGGATTTACTAGATTATGCAGAGAGGTTAAGGAAACTTTGGGTAGAATTTTGTTGTGTGTGTGTGTGTGTGTGTGTGTGTGTGTGTGTGTGTGTGTGTGTGTGTGTGTGTGTGTTAATAATAGTAATTGTCGGTTAATTGTTCACTTACAGCCGTGAGTTTTGCTTAACTTAGCTACGTGTGTGTGTATGTTTGGTTGGGTGTATGCTTTCGAGAGAGAGAGAGAGAGAGAGAAAAAGAGAGAGAGAGAGAGAGAGAGAGATTGATTCCCCACATCATACATCTGAACCCTGATGCTCACATTATATATATGACGCCTAATCCCCCCCCCCCCCCTCTGGCCGTCGTATCCTGAGTACCAACATCGTAATATACCTCCACACGATTCAGTACCCTATTCTTTACCAGCTGATGGTAAGTGGTTATGGTACTATCTTGGTTACTATCGGCTATTAAAGGGAGATGGGTCGTTTTTTCTGGTCCCCTTCTCTCTCGTGTTTAGCCCCATTGGGTTTTAGATTTTCAGACGTTCGGCCCATTAGTTTAGCGATTTTAAGACTACGCCCCATTTCTTTGTCAATATTAAGACGTTTCGTGCTATTTAGGTGTCGACTTTTTCCTGGCGAGCAATAGCGAGCCTGTAATTTTAAGAGTAACCGACCTTCGGTCGGGAAATTTTTCTACCGAAAAATGTACAAATTTATCTTGAAGGAGGGTCTAGGTTTTTTTTTTGTACAGCTGAATAGAGGTCTAGGGAACAAACTAAAAACCTCCCCTTAAGGGGGTAGTAGGTGTTATAATATTTATTTATTTAAGTATTTACTAGCAGGGGTACCCGGCGTTGCCCGGGTTTAAATTCTACTACCATAATCACCATCATCAATCACTACTACCACAATACTACTACTACCATAATCACCGGCCTCGACCTCCCTGTGCCTCATTAAACGGCGACCTCGATTTCGGCCGCTAAATGACCTCCGATTTTGGATCTGACCTCATCCGTACCCCCATTTTGGGGGGCTGCGAACAACTTTCGTTCCATACACCTTTTCGATCGGAGGCCTCCTTCTGCCCCAAACGGCCATTTTGTTTATTTTGTATTTTTCAATTTCGGCCTCGAAACGACCTCCGATCGTGGCCTCGCCCCCTCTATGACCTGACCCAGGTCAATTGACACCCACATGCAAAGTTTCAGCTCCCCAGGTCCAAAACTGCGGCCGCCTATTAAGGGCAGATCTCCACTTGAGGGATTTGTTCTTGACCCCTTTCTCCCTCATGTTTAGCCCCATTGCTTTTGATATTATAAAACGTTTGCCCCATTAGTTTAGCGTTTTAAAGAACTTTCATCCCATATTAAGACCTTTCGTGCAATTCAGGTGTCGATTTTATCCTGGCGAGCGATAGCGAGCCTGTAATTTAAGAAGAACCGGCCTTCGGCCGGGACATTTTTCTACCGAAAAATGTACAAATTTGTCTTGAAAGGGACTCAAGGGGGTGTAATAATAAGCTTGATGGAGGTCTAGGGAACAAACTAAATACCTCGCCTTAAGAACACGCAGACAAACAGACACACGAACTGATTTAATAATATAGATTTATTTATTAAGTTGGTTTCCTCCCTAGGGCCTCCATCAAGCTTAACAAAACATAGCCAAGATCCCCCTTCCAGTATATATATGTGTACAGTTTTCGGTAGTCGCCCTCGCTCGTCAGGAAGAAATCGACACCTAAGTGACACGTAGTCTTAATATTTACAAAGAAATAGGGCGAAAGGTCTTAAAATCGCCAATCTAATGGGCCAAACGTCTTAGGATCTGAAAACTAATGGGGCTAAGCATGAAGGAGAAGAGGGGCCAGAAAAATCAACCGTCTCCCCGGTTTTCTGGACCACTTTCTCCCTCATGTTAACGCCATTAGTTTTCAGATGTTAAAATGTTTGCCCCATTAGTTAGTCGATTTTAAGACCTTTCGCCCATTTCTTCGTCAATATTTAGAACTTTCGTGCTATTTAGGTGTCGATTTTTTCCCCTGGCGAACGATAGTGAGCCTGTAATGTTGGAAGAACCAGCCTTCGGCCGGGCCACTTTGCTACCGAAAAATGTAAAAATTAATGGGAGGAAACTAGACAAATAATGAATACATGCAAACAACGCCCAGAAAGTGAATCATGCCCCCTTAAAAATACGGAAGCATCGCGCTGGTGACATTGACAAGACAATGGGAAGGTGGGGCAAGGAATAATAATAATAATAATAATAATAATTTTGATCACTTTAGGGGGGTGACCTGCTTTTTTTTGTATCTCCTTTTCTCTCTTTCTCTGGGTTGTATCCATTCGGCCCCATTCAGCCTACTTTTTTAAGACGTTTATCCCCATCCAGGTGTCGATTTCTTCCTGGTGAGCGATAGCGAGCCAGCATTGTATGAAGAAATCGAATTTTTTCTCTCTCTCTCTCTCTCTCTCTCAAAACAAATCTAGGCCTCTCTTGAACAACAGCCTACAGCCAGCAATCTAACCAACAAGTCCGCAATAAACAAGTTCAAGACCGGTATCATATGACTGGGGGGGACATAACAAAGCAGTAGCAGTAGTCGGTGTCACACTAGGTCAACTCCCTCACAGGTCGTTTCGCTGCAAGTTGCTTACGTATTGCAAATCGAAGCGTAAAGCCGGTATCACACGAGCGCTTTTTCCCTCAACACTAGTGTGGCAGCTTATGAGGTCAACATTTAGAATATTTCGGTTACCTAAATGCATCTACCATCAGTCTAGTTTCCGATACCAGTGCAAACAAATTTAGACATGTTGCCAGAAAAATGTTGATCATCGAATGTTGACTATATAAGCTCTCGTGTGATACCGGCTTTAACAATAATTGCAAGGCAAACTCCGTCGCCTACCTCTGCATCCCAGTCAATCCAAGCATTTCTCGTCCCTCCCTGTTTCATGTATGCATAACAAGAAAAACAATAATAATAACAAATTATTTTTTGTTTTATATATACTGCATATAAAAAAAAAAATATAAAATTATTTATTTGAGCTAAAATAATTCTGAGCAGTTATAATATTTGTTTTGAACGGAGTGGACGAAATTAGTGGTGTGAGCAGCCGGTTTGCTTTATGGCACTGGGCCAATCAAACCATGGGAACGTCTTGGGCAATGGGGTTGTTTGTTAGGCTGAGTAGGAGTTATGTTGAGCCATGGCCAACTATTTTTTAATTTTGTATAGTTTTATTTGAAAAGCTCATTTAAGGGGAGGCAGACCGTTTATCTGGACCCCCTTCTCCCTAATGTTTAGCCCCACTAGTTTTGAGATTATAAAACGTTCGCCCCATTAGTTTAGCGATTTTAAGAACTTTCACTCCATATTAAGACCTTTCGTGCAATTCAGGTGTCTATTTTATCCTGGCGAGCGATAGCGAGCCTGTAATTTAAGAGGAACCGGCGTTCGGCCGGGACATTTTTCTACCCGAAAAATGTACAAATTTATCTTGAAAGGGACTCGAGGGGGTGTAATTTTAAGGTTGATGGAGGTCTAGGGAACAAACTAAATACCTCCCCTTAAATATATCTCACAAATACACGGCAAATCAAGTGTATCAACTTAGGTTTCATTGAATTTTTGTCTTCCTCTATTAATTTATCTAAAGCTAAAATATACCATTTAGACTGTTTGTAAATGACTTTAAGGTTGTAGGCGAAGTATGTTAGAGAACCGTAACAAGCCTAGCTCAGGTCAATAAACCAGTACAGGCGAGTTACAAAACCAATGCTGCTGGATTATAGGGGTACCGGTACTGCTTAATTTTGGGCCTATGCATTTATTTATGTATTCAATTGTTTTATGTCCTCGCTAGACCTCCATCAAGCTTAAAAGAAACACCCCCTAGACCCACCTTCAAGAAACACCCCCTAGACCCACCTTCAAGAAACACCCCCTAGACCCACCTTCAAGAAACACCCCCTAGACCCACCTTCAAGAAACACACCCCTAGACCCACCTTCAAGAAACCCCCCCTAGACCCACCTTCAAGAAACACCCCCTAGACCCATCTTTAAGAAACACCCCCTAGACCCACCTTCAAGAAACACCCCCTAGACCCACCTTTAAGAAACACCCCCTAGACCCACCTTCAAGATAAATTTGTACAATTTTCGGTAGAATAATGGCCCGGCCGGAAGTCGGTTCCTTCTAAAATTACAAATGTATATACAGTATATACAGTATATACAGTATATATATATATATATAGATATATATATATCTAGATATTATATATATATATAATATATATATATATATATATATATATCTATATTATACAGTATATATATATATATATATCATAATAACAATACTACTACTATTAGTAATACTACTTTTCGATGGTAAATGATAGGTAGTATAGGAGTAAACCTGTATATTAATTAAAAGTATACTGTAGTAGAGAATTAAAGGTGAATTGGTGATTGATATTGGATAGAACATTGAAGCTATTTTCACGCGGTCTCTTTTTCCAGCAACTTTGGAGCTTTCGGGTTGAACCAGGAGAAAGAAAATATAACTGAACAAATAAGATATCCTGAATAATTTGGTTTATAATTGGGTATATTATTGGAGGTTGTGTCGGGGGTTGTGTGTGTGTGTGTGTGGGGGGGGGGGGGGGGGAGTTAGTGAGCATTGCCAACAGCAACACACTAGCCAAAGGCGGTGTCACACGAGTTCTTTTTCCGTCAATTTTTTAACGGGCAATAATTCTAGTCTGGCATCTTCAGAATTTAAGTTATATCAGAAATCACCCACTTAGCATAATCCACCTCCAGTCTAGCTTTCCATTCCAATGTGAAAGAGCCTTGAAATAGTACGAGAAAACAAAAAAACACACGCTCATCTTTAAGGGGAGATTTCCACTTGAGGGATTTTTGTCTTTACCCCTTTCTCCCTCATGTTTAGCCCCATTGCTTTTGAGATTTTATGACGTTCGCCCCATTAGTTTGGCTATTTTAAGAACTTTCACCCCATTTATGTCACTTTTAAGACCTTTCGTCCCATTTAGGTGTCGATTTTTTCCTGGCAAGCGATAGCGAGCTTGTAATTTAAGAGGCCGGGACATTTTTCTACCGAAAAATGTACACATTTATCTTGAAAAGGGGTCATGGGGTTGTAATTTCAAGCTTGATGGAAGTCTAGGAAACACACTAAAAACCTCCCCTTAAATACCAGAAAACCGCTCAAATGCTACGGATTGTTCATGAAAAGAGAGTACAAAGGAGTACAAAGGAGTACAAAGGAAATCAAGCAACAACAGGTCTAGTGACCCTTCTAGGCTGCTTGTCCTCCAAAACACTGAGGATCAAGTGTCCAAACAGTGGTTTAGAGTGGGTAAGGGAACATTGGAAAGGGAACTACTGCCCTGGAACTAATGTCCGTGACAGGATTAGGAAGTTAGTAGGGGACAGATGGGTTAATAACTGATGGGAGGATAAAATAAAGTTATTCATTTACAAACGCAGTCAGTCGCGGGTTTGATACGAGATATTTGTCTAGGCGAAGTTTAAATGAATCAACGGTGCTGCAGTCTATAACATCTCGGAAGCCCATTCCATAAGTTGACAACTCGATTGAAGAAGAAATTCTTAGCTTCGTGTGAGTTAAAAGATTTACCAATAATTTTGCAACCATTTCCCCGCGTGTAATTAGATTGGTCGATAGTGAAGTACTTACTACAGTTCATATTGTCGATGCCTTTGATGATTTTGAACACTTGAATTAAGTCGCCTCTTAATCTGCGCTGGGTTAAAGGAAATAGATTTAATTCTCTAAGACGCTCCTCGTATGGTTTGTTCTTTAGGCTAGGTATAATTTTGGTAACTACGTTGAACTCGTTCTAGCTTGTCTATATCTTTTTGGTAATAAGGGCACCAGGATTGAACGCTGAGGTTGCTTTGGGTTTATGAATTTGATTTTACCTTGAAATTGTATTAATCTGTGCATTACTATGTGTTTTACACTAAACAACTTCACATCTAAACCCAATTAAGGGGAGGTATTTAGTTTGTTCCCTAGACCTCCATCAAGCTTAAAAATTACCCCCAAGACTCTCTTCAATATATATTTGTACATTTTTCGGTAGAAAAATTTCCCGGCCGAAGGCCGGTTCCTCTTAAATTACAGGCTCGCTATCGCTCGCCAGGATAAAATTGACACCTGAATGGCACGAAAAGTCTTAATATGGGGTGAAAGTTCTTAAAATCGCTAAACTAATGGGGAAAACGTTTCATAATATCAAAATCAATGGGGCTAAACATGAGAGAGAAAAGGGTCAAGAAAAATATCCCTTAAGCTGGTATCACACGAGAGCTTTTATAGTCAACATGCGATGATCAACAAATTTCTGGCAACATTTCTGAAATATTTGGCACTGGAATCGGGAACTAGACTGATGGTAGATGAATTTAGGCTAACCAAATAGTTTACATGTTGGCTTCATAAGCTGCCAGACCAGTGTTGATGATAAATGTTGAGTGAAAAAGCGCTCGTGTGATACCGGCTTTAAGTGGAGATCTCCCCTTAATGAAATCAACAAATACATGTGGCACTCCGAGGACTCGAACCCAGGATACTCACATTGAAATTCCAGAAATGTTATTAACATAGAATTCAGAAGCTCCTAGAACAGAGGTGCCCCAAAACAGTTAAGGGAAAAAAGTGTACGTGGTGGTGTGGTGGGGCATTAATACATCCGTAGATGATGATAGCAGTGATTATGGTCCAGCGTAGCAAAAACAGGAGAACAGGTCGTAGGAGTACATGATGCTTGTGGACCAAACAAAGAAGTTGTTGAAGGCACAAAAAGGTTACGGGAGCAGTAGTGGGTTGAAGAAAGTATAGTCATGTGGATGATGATAATGAGGGTAGATTATGGAATTGTATGTATGTATGTATGTATATATATACTCAGGCACTTACCCCATAGCTGGGGGTGGCCGACTCGAGACAGAGCTCGAACATAAACAATAAAATAAAATACAAATACAAATTCACACACATCTAGGTCGTCCAAGAGAAGACCCAGAGACCAAGGCCCATTTGGGGTCCCCAGCAAAAGACACCCCGGTCCCTGACCTCCCGGAGAGGTTCTGGTCTCGGCAGGCAGACCCGCAACGGAGTGC
>CM064530.1:11443074-11517305 GCA_032716605.1 Paralithodes platypus | reverse complement strand
ATCATACTTAGAGAATAACATTTATAAAACCAGGCTTATAAAATCACACATCTAAATTCTTACTTCTAAAATGAGGCTTCTAAATTCAGGCTTCAAATATCTGCACTATCTTCTAAAACACTCCACCCCACAAAGGGTTAAAGAACAGACTTTTCATTCACAATTTTATATACAGGATTCTAAAACCTGACTTCTAATTGCATTCACTATCAAACGCCAGTCACCGTTCGTCATATCCTTTGTGAGTGCCCTCGGTAGGAATCTGAGCGCCGACTTTACTTACGCACCAAGTCCTTCCGCGTCCTTGCTCCTTCGCCATCTTTTGACTTTTTCCCTATACGCTGTTTCTTAATTGCAATACACCTATTTGACGAACTTTAATTACCTTTGCTCTCACGCATTTCTGACGCTTCTTTTCACATATCACATTTCTACTTTAGTTATCAGTATCTATTTTGACTCCTAATGTGCCAATCTCACTATTGTCATTAGTTGTGTCTGTCCCATAATTTAACCAGCCTTTAGTTGTGTCTGTCCCATAATTTAACCAGCCTTTAGTTGTGTCTGTCCCATAATTTAACCAGCCTTTAGTTGTGTCTGTCCCATAATTTAACCAGCCTTTAGTTGTGTCTGTCCCATAATTTAACCAGCTTTAGTTGTGTCTGTCCCATAATTTAACCAGCCATTAGTTGTGTCTGACCCATAATTTAACCAGCCTCTAGTTGTGTCTGTCCCATAATTTAACCAGCCTTTAGTTGTGTCTGTCCCATAATTTAACCAGCCTTTAGTTGTGTCTGTCCCATAATTTAACCAGCCTTTAGTTGTGTCTGTCCCATAATTTAACCAGCCTTTAGTTGTGTCTGTCCCATAATTTAACCAGCATGTAGTTGTGTCTGTCCCATAATTTAACCAGGCTTTAGTTGTGTCTGTCCCATAATTTAACCAGCCTTTAGTTGTGTCTGTCCCATAATTTAACCAGCCTTTAGTTGTGTCTGTCCCATAATTTAACCAGCCTTTAGTAGTGTCTGTCCCATAATTTAACCAGCCTTTAGTTGTGTCTGTCCCATAATTTAACCAGCCTTTAGTAGTGTCTGTCCCATAATTTAACCAGCCTTTAGTTGTGTCTGTCCCATAATTTAACCAGCCTTTAGTAGTGTCTGTCCCATAATTTAACCAGCCTTTAGTTGTGTCTGTCCCATAATTTAACCAGCCTTTAGTAGTATCTGTCCCATAATTTAACCAGCCTTTAGTTGTGTCTGTCCCATAATTTAACCAGCCTTTAGTTGTCTGTCCCATAATTTAACCAGCCTTTAGTAGTGTCTGTCCCATAATTTAACCAGCCTTTAGTTGTGTCTGTCCCATAATTTAACCAGCCTTTAGTAGTATCTGTCCCATAATTTAACCAGCCTTATGAGGGCTACAGCCCAGTAGGCTGATGACAAAATAACTCCCTTTCTCTCTCTAATAAAGCAATCTTTAAACAAATATAAATGTCTTAATCCGTCAACTTGTAATCAATGTAGCCCAAGCAATAATCTCAAGTGCTCCCTTTAACAACTAGAACAGGTAAATCAGAAAACGAAGGCGACCATTAAAATCCAAGAAAGCCTAAAAGCTGATAATGGTTGTGTTAATGCCTGATACTTATTCTGTTATATAACATTAACCCAGTTCTAAATACAGTAATGTGTAAGATTAAAGTGTGTGGTGAAAATGTAGGAGCTATTGTTTGAATTTGTTTAAGTGTGTATTTTTGTTATTGAAGATTATTGTTTTTAGTATATCATTGCATGTTAGTATAAGCATTTGGAGGTGTGCATCGAATAATATGTAATTATATTATATTATATTATAATTATTACCTTTATATGCGTAGGGAAACATTAACGCACACACACACACACACTCACACTCACTCACTCACTCACTCACTCACTCACTCACTCACTCTCTCTCTTGAGAAAGAGAGAATGAAGATACACAGTAGAAGCATACATGGTAGAACTGATAATGATTTAATAATATATTAATTAAATCAATAAATTTAAAATGTTGCTATTTTTTATGTATATAATATATATATATATATATATATCTATATATATATATATATATATATATATATCGGGATTTCTTTGTTTTCATCCAACCCTCTAAGCGTCTAAGGTATATTATAATTTCCCTCTAGATCTTAGCTGACAATATTGAGCAAAATATATAAATATTACCCCACCACACGTAGTAAACCTCACCTCACCCACCTATTATCATCTCATCATCAGCAGCAGCAGCAACAACAGCATCAGCATATCTCTCTTATATACTGTATATATGTAATATACTGTATATATACAGTATAATATATATATATATAATAGTTGACTGCAGGACCGGTCTATCCCACAGCGGACGATGCTGTACTTCACCACTCGGTACCTCGTCACGTATTTTTCCCTTTGCATTGGAAGGAGACAAAAGTCAAAGCTGCCTGTAACAAGTGCTACCTCCCCCCCCCCCCTCCCCCAAACCCCACCTTCAATTGAAAGAGTGATAGAGAGCTGGTTTCAAGGTACGTTAGAGTCAAAATGTCTGGACACGGAGCTTGAAGCAGTACAAGTCATAAGGTGACATTTGGATGGGACTCCGATGGGAGGAAGATAAATTGAGGGAGATAGTTCCAGAGTTTACTTGTTGAGTGAAAGAAAAACTGGGAAAATCAGTTCACTCTTGGGTTAGAGAGTTAGACAGAATATGGGTGGGAATGTGTTGAAAGGCGGGTGCCCCCCCCCCCCACTTTTCTTAAGAGAGGAAGTATACACCGAGAATGCGCTGAAGAACATTATTGTAATAGCGGTAGAAGAGTGAGAAAGATGCAATACCACATGCTATAGTCTATTCGCTTTAAGGGGAGGTATTTAGTTTGTTCCCTAGACCTCCATCAACCTTAATATTACACCCCTTCGAGTCCCTTTCAAGATAAATTTGTACATTTTTCGGTAGAAAAATGTCCCGGCCGAAGGCCGGTTCCTCTTAAATTACAGGCTCGCTATCGCTCGCCAGGATAAAATAGACACCTGAATTGCACGAAAGATCTTAATATGGGGTGAAAGTTCTTAAAATCGCTAAACTAATGGGGCAAACGTTTTATAATATCAAAATCAATGGGGCTAAACATGAGGGAGAAAGGGGTCAAGAAAAAAATCCCTCAAGTGGAGACCTCCCCTTAAGTAGGCGAGATATCATGACCTCTATCCTCCATAACTCACAAACTACTAGAGTAATCGAATTCATATTTCTACCATTTGGGAAGAGTCAGTCAAGGAATAGATGTGGAAATTTACAGCCAATTTGCTCTAGCCAATTTTGAGCTACAGAGGTTAGAGGAGATAGGCACGCTACCCCTGATCCAGGCATGCTCCACATCCTATCGTATCTCACTAAAGCTTCCATCAAACCAATGAATGAATCAATAATAAGTGTATGTTGCGTGTTAAATTGTGCCGATACTGTCTACTATATATATTACACGCTTCTCTTAACATGTAATTACCCTCCCCCAGGCTGAGATCTAAGGTAATTACCCTCCCCCAGGCTGAGATCTAAGGTAATTTGTTCGCAATTGTGGAGAACAATTATGATTTACCGCTAAAGTCAATACTTCACCGAAAGCTTGAGGGATGTTATGTGTAAAATATAGAGAGATGGATTTTATATTTATATTTTTGTGAAATGAAACAACAACCACTAGGCACTGAATATTAAGAACACATGATGATATCAAGGAAATATTATAAGAAACTTTAATGTCTGTAAACTATTGATTTTGACTATACAGTTGGGATAATTTCCTAATTGATCACTACCATTGATGATTAAGAACAATATATAGACTGTTTCAGTCTTTGTGGCTTGATAAATAAAACATATTATGTAACACAGTGTTTGTCCCGTGGTGTATGAGTTAGGATGCTTGGTTCACAGCCAAGAAAGAGGATCGGGGTTCGATTCCCCCTCGGGAAGAGACATTTCAACAAGTCACGTTACACCCGCTCCTCAGATTCACATGTCAATATACATAGGAACTTGGTATAAGCGGACTGTTGTGAAGTCCCCTCTGGGGTTAGAGGTCTGATACTATACCCTGTTTCTTTTCAACTGGCGGTAAATTGCAAAGTTCCCATCAAGATTTCTCAGTTATTTTAAAGATTTTGTCGTGCAATATGGTGCTAATTATATAAACTTGGTCTTAATATGATCCAGAGACATAGTGGTTTCATATTTTTCCATTAGATATCGAGAAATTAGCTGCCAAGGCATTCAATTTACTGCCAGATGAAATGGAACAGAGTATAATTGGCAGAGTACCGTTCAGGTCACCCCGGCCTTCGAATCCAGTGGTCTAGTGCTAGTTGGCAGAGTACCGCTCAGGTCACCCAATCCTTCAAAAACAGATGTTACCAATGTAAACACGGGCATGGCGCGAAGCACTGGGTCCTGACTAGCTTTCATTGATGAAGCCCATGAAGTGTACTGAACAAGCCATTTTATTAAACCATGGTAAGAGCTTTCCCTACGACCTTTCCCGACCCAGATTGACCTTTATCGCTTATCTGTATAAGGGTCAATCTGGATCGGGAAAGATCGTCTCACCCAGACGTTAATGAGGACCTGTGGTGTAGGCTAAATCTCTGCGGTTCTGCAGTATTACAGGGAAAATTTAATTCCCTGTCTCACCTTTCCTACGTTCCTGTCATGTCGTGATGTAGGCGGCACACAAAGTTTTTTTTTTAGTCAATGTTTATGTTCTTCTTATTTATGTTCTTATTTATGTTCTTCTTATTTATGTTCTTATTTATGTTCTGATTTATGTTCTTCTTATTTATGTTCTGATTTATGTTCTTATTTATGTTCTTATTTATGTTCTTCTTATTTATGTTCTTATTTATGTTCTTCTTATTTATGTTCTTCTTATTTATGTTCTTATTTATGTTCTTCTTATTTATGTTCTTCTTATTTATGTTCTTATTTATGTTCTTCTTATTTATGTTCTTATTTATGTTCTTATTTATGTTCTTCTTATTTATGTTCTTCTTATTTATGTTCTTCTTATTTATGTTCTTATTTATGTTCTTATTTATGTTCTTATTTATGTTCTTCTTATTTATTTTCTTCTTATTTATTTTCTTCTTATTTGCTATTGATGGCATGTTGTTTAGAGGGTAAGCGAACCACATTTTACAATAGAAAGTTCGAAGCCTGATATCGGACTTCCCTCCATACTAGGAAAGTTTTGCTAGAGAGAGAGAGCGAGAGAGAGAGCGAGAGAGAGAGAGAGAGAGAGAGAGAGAGAGAGAGAGAGAGAGAGAGAGAGAGAGAGAGAGAGAGAGAGAGAGAGAGAGAGAGAGAGAGAGAGAGAGAGAGAGAGAGAGAGAGAGAGAGAGAGAGATCCGAAAACAAAAATATATATAACTTGTTGTGAAGGAGGCTAGAACAGACTGAAGTAGGTGACTCCCTTAAGGGGGGATGGGCACTTTTATTTGATTTTTTATTTAGCTTTCTTTATATATATAGTGTTGTTAGTTTCCTCCCTAGACTTTCATTTAAAAAAAAAAAAAAAAAAAAACACACACACACACACACACTTAGACCCTCTTCAAGATTTGTTCATGTATATATTATGTTTCTAGCTTCCTCGCTAGACCTCCATCAAGCTTAAGAAAACACCACTTGGACCCCCTTCAAGATATATTTGTAAATTGTTCGATAGATTTCCCGGCTGAAGGCCGGTTCCTCATAAAATTACAGGCTTGCTTTTGCTCGCCAGGATAAAAATAGACATCTAAATGGCACAAAAGGTCTTGACATCGATAAAGAAATGGGACGAAAGGTCTTAAAATCGACAAACTAATGGGTCGAACGTCTAAAATTCTACCGAAAAGTTTAAACAAAATTCTTGAAGGCGGGTTTAGGGGGTGTTTTTCTAAGTTTGATGTAGGTCTAGCGAGGAAACTAGAAAAATGAGATTTAAATGAAAAAAAAAAACATCGAGCAAAAAGTGAACCATCCCCCCTTAATCTAAATTTCTGTATATTTCTATTATTATGTTATTATTATGTTATTATATTACAGGTAAAGTGTGGTTACCTGGATGACCGTACGTCGCCCCTGTGTACCAGGTTAGTGGCTCGTTCATCGATAAGAGACGGGGATTAGCGGCGTAACAAAGTGCAGCCTCTACTGGAGTAATAGTAGTAGTGGTGTTGATAGTAGTAGTGGTGTTGATAGTAGTAGTGGTGTTGATAGTAGTAGTGGTGTTGATAGTAGTAGTGGTGTTGATAGTAGTAGTGGTGTTGATAGTAGTAGTGGTGTTGATAGTAGTAGTGGTGTTGATAGTAGTACGTAGTTATTATTGTTGAATTTTAAGTGTGTGTGTGTGTGTGTGCGTGTGTGTGTGTGTGTGTGTGTGTCAATGTGGTGTGCGTATGTATGTATGTATGTACAGTATGTGTGTGTGTTCTACCGTGTTATCTATTATCTGCACCACTATACACCTTAACGGTCCAATTAACCTGCCATTCCGCTGACTACCCTCAACAATTATAGGTCAGTCTTAAGTGTGTGTGTGTGTGTGTGTGTGTGTGTATGTGTGTATGTGTGTGTGTTCTACCGTGTTATCTATAATTATCTGCACCACTATCCCTTATTAACGGACCACACCCTGCCACTCCTCTGGCTACCTTCAACAATCATAATAGGTCAGTCTTAAAGGGGGGGGGGGGGGGGGGGCGTATTTATTGATTTATTATTTATATATATATTTGTTTATTTGTTGTTTATGCATCATATTATATAATTAGTTTCTTCCCTAGACCTCCACCAAGCTTAAACAAATGTATCCCCAAGTCCCTCTTCTTGATTAATGTGTACAGTTTTCGGTCGAAAAATGTACCGGTTTCCTGCTATATTACAGGCTCGCTATCGCTCGCCAGAGAAAAATCGACACGTAAATGACACGCAATGTCTAAATATTGACAAAGAAATGAATCGAAAAGTCTTAAAATCGCCAAATTAATGGGCCGAGCGTCTTAAAATCTGAAAACTATTTTAAGGGGAGATGAGTCGTTTTACTAGATCCCCTTCTCCCTCATGTTTAGCCCCATTAGTTTTCAGATTGTAAGATTTTTGGCCCATTAGTTTGTCGATTTTAAGACCTTCCGCCCCATTTCCTTGTCAATATTAAGACCTTTCGTGATATTTAGTGTCGATTATTTGTTCCTGGTGAACAATAGTGAGCCTGTAACTTTGGAAGGACCGGCCCCGGGACATGTTTCTACCGAAAAATGTACAAATATATCTAGAAGGGGGATCTAATGGATTTTTTTTTTTTTTTTTTTTGTAAGTTTGATGGAGGTCTAGGGAGGAAACTAAAACAAATATTAAAATATATACAAATTAACAAATGATGATGCCCATTAAAGAAGATAGAGTCATTTTCGTGCTATTCTGTTTATCATTAAACGATATTATTCAGCTGAGGGAAGGTCTCTAGTGATCGAAGGGGTACAAGCTATCATAGTTATTCATTTGACTCACCCAGGGCCTATCTGTGTTAAATGAATAGAATAATCTAATATAGCGCAATTAGACATCCTTCCTAAGCTGAATACAATCATCTGATAGCTGCCAGAAGTTAATTGAAAGGAAGTCACCGGTACAGAAAGGGTTAAAGACGTCATGCTTGTGTTAAAAATGTAAATGTATTAACGATGTGCATGTAAGTTCATCGTGTATGTATGAATGCATATGTATACAAAAGCGTGTACATGTTTGACCAATTTTAGTGAAGGATTAAAAAATAAATAAATAAATGGCTGTCTCTTTGTTTGAAAGAAGTTATCAATCATAATTACGACAGCAATATAAATCTTCCTCGCATGACCCCCCCCCCCTTCTCTCTCTCTCTCTCCTCTGTGATATAATTTTCTTCCACTATTCTTTATTTGGGGTTCTGCCATCTATATTAAAATCAAGTCCTGACCACCTCGTTTGGATCGCAAGGTCTGTGTCGTTAGTGTGTTTGTAAATTTATGTAGCTCTTCATCTCCTCTTAGTGAAGGAAGCCTAAATAAATTGTGGGTTTTGTCAATAAACCGTTTTGATAGAGGATGAAGGAGTTAGTTCTTGCGCTCTATTATACTCTAATACGAACACTGCAAAGATCTACTAGCACACACGATAATAGTGTAGATTGCAGAGATGTTTGCCCTCAATTTGAATACAACACGCAACCAGGGATGGAAGATAGAGATGAAGGTGCTTATCGCTGGGTTTTTTTTTTTGTTTTTTTTTTTTTTTCCTTATAATATCTGTTCTACCTGTAACAAACTTCCCTCGAGTGTTGTTCTTGGAATGGTATGCAAGACTTTTGAGGTAATAACTACTCTGTGTAACCCCTTCCACTCTCTCTCTCTCTCTTAGAATAAAGTCTTCTATCTTAATTAGGATGATACCAGTCTTCAGTTTTATAAAAACCTTTTTAAGTTTACCAGTTAACAGACACACACACACACACACTCTCTCTCTCTCTAGGGGGAGAGCGTTCTACTTTGCTGTCCTATTCTTCTACTATAAACTGTCCCTGTCTAGTAGTATTAAGGCCGGACCACCTAATACGGACCACAGGGTATGTGTAGGCTGAGTATCTGTGTAACTCTGTCTCTCTCTCTCTCCCTCTCCCCACTCAGCATCAGCATCATCAGCATCGTCAGCCTGGCCGCCAACTTTTTGCGGTCCAAATTGAGACCAGGAGCGACTGGTCTAGGTGTGACGGGGGGGGGGGGGGGGGGGGTCCTGATGCCCGGCTGGACCTGTTACGGAGGGGGAGAGAGAGAGAGAGAGTGAGAGAGTTAGTTATAGTTAGTTATTTAGAATTAGGTAAAGAGGGAGAGAGAGAGAGTGAGAGTGTGAGTGAGTGAGTAGAGAGAGATATATAGAGAGAGATATAGAGTTAGTTAGAGAGAGAGAGAGAGTGAGAGTGAGTGAGAGAGATAGAGAGACGGTAAAAGGAAAGTTAGCTTGTGGAGAAGGCTACCTAATTATGAAACCGTTTATGTTAGCGTGTGAGTTTTGTACGTGTGTATGTACGTAAATGTGTTTGTGTCTCTGTGTGTGTGCGTGTGTGTTATTCAGAATGTATGTAGCGGAAACAGTCACTGCCTTTGGGTCTCTTCTAATAACAGAGACGACATTTATATATATCCAAACATAACTATATGAAAATGGTGTCACATACAGTACACTCTTGTTATACATACATCGACAGTTAAAGCATCCTACAATGTCATGTAATTTGACTTGGCAATCGATGTAGGGGAGTCAACCTTATATAAATTCAGGTCGATGGGACTCGTCAGCCTTGGTCGGCATCCTGTCTTGGGAGTAAACCTTATACAAATCAATTTTGCTCACCTAAGGGGGGAGGACTAGGCACCCACCACTGTTGAAAAGAAATAGTGCTAAAAAATGCATAGAGGGCCCCGGAGTCGGACAGACCTTAAGTTGAGTGGTCAATCCTGTAAGTCCTTGATTAAACTGGCATGGGTTGTCCATATCACAGGGGACAGGTCCTCTTTGGGGCGTTATGTGTATGACCACCCTCATTAATGGGAGTAAGGCGTCTGACAAAAGACATATTGATACCAACAAGACCATGAACGTTACCTAGTGAATTCCAGCAATATGATTATTAAGCCTAAAGAGGTTTACCAAAATAATTCGCCAAGGTATCATAAATAAACTTTCAAAAACTGTCCAGAATTTCCTGACTACGATTGTACAATCTAATAATTTAACGTTTTATAGACTTCAATTATTTGTTTTGTATGGTATTGAAAGAAAGACTAAGAGCCTACGTACATTGGCAATATATTTAGTTTGAACTCCTTATAATAACTTTATAGTCTTCTATAAAGTTAAGCCAATCACAGCTGTGTCATGAGAGAGCGAGAGTGAGATATTTACATAGATTTTACATAGATACAATGACCACACAAACCTTACGAACCAAACGAGGTGGTCAGGACTTACTTCTAGTAGAAATAGTAGAACCCCAAATAAAGGAAAGTATAAAACAAAGATAAAAAAGAAGAACGCTCTCTCCTCACCTTGCACCCCCCCCCCCAGAGAGAGAGAGAGAGAGAGAGAGAGAGAGAGAGGGTGTTAGCGGGGTCAGAAATTATAGGAGGCAGGGGGGGTGTTATCGAAGGTGTTATGTGATGTGTCAAAAGCGGGGTAGGAAGGGGGTAGAGGGTAGGGGAGAACAAATGGGATGGATAAATAGGTGGAGGGAGAGGGCCGAGAGAGAGAGAGAGAGGATGGTTGGAGGGTGTATGTGGAAGGAAAGGAGGGAGGGGGTGAAAGAGTGGAATGGTTGCAGACAAATGGGTGAAATAATAGAACAATGGAAGAATAATGTGATGGAAAGGAAGGGAGGGAGGGAGGGAGTGAAAGAATGAAATGGTTAGATAATAATGGGAGGGGTGGGGAGGAGGATTGGATTATTAACATGAAGGAGGGAGGGAGTGAAAGAATGGAATGATGGGATAGACAGAGGGAGGGATGGACGGTGGGTGTGACGGATGAATAGATTATAATGAAGGAGTGGAGGGGGAGGGTGAGGAGGAGAAGGGAGGAGGAGAGGGATTGAAGGGGCGAAACGGGTGGAGAAAAGGATTGAGAGAGGAGTGGGATGGTCGGAAGGAAGGAGGGAATGATAGGGTAATGTATGGGAATTAGAAGGGAGGGATGAAGTTATAAAGATATAAGGTATTAGAAGGGAGGGATGAAGTTATAAAGATATAAGGTATTAGAAGGGAGGATGAAGTTATAAAGATATAAGGTATTGAAGGGAGGGATGAAGTTATAAAGATATAAGGTATTAGAAGGGAGGGATGAAGTTATAAAGATATAAGGTATTAGAAGGGAGGGATGAAGTTATAAAGATATAAGGTATTAGAAGGGAGGGATGAAAGTTATAAAGATATAAGGTATTAGAAGGGAGGGATGAAGTTATAAAGATATAAGGTATTAGAAGGGAGGGATGAAGTTATAAAGATATAAGGTATTAGAAGGGAGGGATGAAGTTATAAAGATATAAGGTATTAGAAGGGAGGGATGAAGTTATAAAGATATAAGGTATTAGAAGGGAGGGATGAAGTTATAAAGATATAAGGTATTAGAAGGGAGGGATGAAGTTATAAAGATATAAGGTATTAGAAGGGAGGGATGAAGTTATAAAGATATAAGGTATTAGAAGAGAGGGATGAAGTTATAAAGATATAAGGTATTAGAAGGGAGGGATGAAGTTATAAAGATATAAGGTATTAGAAGGGAGGGATGAAGTTATAAAGATATAAGGTATTTCGAGAGATGGGGTATTATTTATAACATCGTTTTTAAAACCAATAAACACTCAAATTAAATTAATGAAAACGTGTGATTCTCACAGGATTCGAACCCATGACACCACGTACTTTGCACGATCTAACCATTACACCATCAAAACAGTTATAGGCACAGCACATGACCACGATTAATATCCATTTATCGAATACTGGATATCAATCTAATCATGTGCTGGACCCAAATAGCCTAGTGCTTAAACGAGATTATGTAATTATGTATAAACTAATTTATTTATTTCACTCCCAACACCAAACACCTCCCAATTAAATTAATGGAAACATGGGATTTGCCCGGGATTCGAACCTGGCTTACCACATACCGATCTTAAACACTCTAACCATTAAACCATCAAGACAGTTATAAGAAAGAGGAAACTTGTAAGGATGGATACATGGAGTGATTGAAGGATAGGAGGAGAAAGGGATAGGATGGTACACTACAAGGGGAGAGGGGATGGTTGGTTAGACTGGACTGATATTATTATGGAAGTAGGATGCAGTTAAGGGGACAGTGGCTGTTATTTTTGGTCTATTAATTTTGTTTTTCTTTTTAGTTTTCTCGCTAGACCTTCCTCAAACTTAGAAAAACACCCCCTAGACACCCCCTCAAGATAAATTTGTACATTTTTCGGTACAAAAATTTCCCGGCCTAAGGCCGGTTCTTCTTATAATTACAGGCTCACTTTCGCTCGCCAGGAAATTTTCGACACCTAAATGGCGCGATAGGTCTTAAAATTGACAACGAAATGGAGCTAAATGTGTTAAAATCGCCAAAGTAACGGGCCGAACAGTCTAAAAATGTCAAAACTAATGGGGCTAAACATGAAGATACGATTACGCTTATCGTCTCTGTTTTTTGTTGTGGCTAGCATTAGACGATTTTATAGAGTTTAGGTAGGACCTGTGTGTCTGTGGGAATCATATGGGTAAAGACCATCTCGAGGATCTGTGGGAATTATAAGGGTAAAGACTATCCCATTAAGGGGAGGTATTTAGTTTGTTCCCTACTTTTTCATCAAGCTTAAAATTACACACCCTAGATCCCCTTTCAAGATAAATTTGTACATTTTTCGGTAAAAAAAAATCCCGGCCGGCTCGCTATCGCTCGCCAGGAAAAAATAGACACCTTAATGGCACGAAAGGTCTTAAAATTGACAAATGGGGCAAAATGTCTTAAAATATCCAAACTACTAGGGCGAAGGTCTTAACATCTCAAAAGCAATGGGGCTAAACATGAGAGAGAAAGGGGTCCAGAAAAAAAAATCCCTCAAGTGGAATTCTCCCCTTAAACCCTCTGACTTCCATAATTATACCCTTTCCAATACGAATAAAATCGTCTAATAATAGCCAGAAAACAGGACAGGAATGCGTCATCGCTCGTCTGAGGGCTAACTAACCTTTACAGTACCGGCCACGTATTTTTGGCTTGATTTGGTACATTTACACGATTTTATGAAGCTTAGGAAGGATATTTGGTAGCTAAAAGAATGAATTGAGATAGTCTGTTGTCTTTTCATGGGTAGACGACCTTCTTAAGCTGAATGAAATCGTCTAATAGTTGCCAGAATATAATGAAAAGGACGTCACCGGTATTGAATGGGTTAATGTCCACTTCAGTAAATACAATCCATTAGTTAGTGTACAATATGCTTAATGTACAGTACACGATACATGTTTACATATTTATTGACACACACACCCACACGCACGCACCCACACACACACACACACACACACACACACACACACACACACACACAGACATACCTACTATCACCCCTCCCCCCCCCCCCCCACACGCACACACACACAATCGTATCATCAATATACTGCAGTCGACCACGATATTCGGTAAACGGGTTACTCCTCGATCAGAGGTTAAGGGAGCCCACCTCGATTTGTTCTCTTTCTCTCCCTCTCTTTGGCTTGTATCCATTCGGCCCCATTCAGCCTACTGTTTTAAGACGTTTACCCCCATCCAGGTGTCAATATTTTCCTGGCGAGCTATAGCGAGCTAGGATATATATATCTTTGTTTTGACAGCAAGCTAAATTTGTACATTTTTCGATAGAAAAATGTCTCCGGCGAAGCCGGATTATTCCATACAATGCTGGCTTTGGCTCGCTTACGCTCGCCAGGAAGAAATCGACACCTGGATGGGGATAAACGTCTTAAAACAGTTGGCTGAATGGAGCTGAATGGATACAAGCCAGGGAAAGAGAGAAAAGGAGAGAAAGCGAAAAAAACAACGGTGACCCCCCCTTAATAGATAGATGGATAGAGCACGAAAGGTAGTTGTAGATTGACTGATAGATAAAAATAGTGCAACATAGGGTACCGGTATATATATATATATATATATATATATATATATATATATATATATATATATATATATATATATATATATATATATATATATATATATATATATATATATATATATAAGA
Source organism: Paralithodes platypus (assembly GCA_032716605.1). NCBI lineage: Eukaryota > Metazoa > Arthropoda > Malacostraca > Decapoda > Lithodidae > Paralithodes > Paralithodes platypus. The sequence goes on along the minus strand of CM064530.1, from coordinate 11,503,393 downwards.
AAGATAAATTGATAGATACAGTGGACAGTTAAGTAAATAAATATGTAGATAGTTGGATAGATATGTAAATAAATAGCGGATATATAAGTATATTTATTTAGCCTGTCTGTACACGAGGGAGAAAGGGAAATAGAAAACGAACCATCTCCCCTTAATGAATACAAAGAAACTCTAAGGGAAATACGACCATTTTTTAAGTGGTCGAGCTGACAACATTGTATCCAAGAGAACTAGACACCTCCATTATACAGTTACGTTATATAAAACTTATTTGTGATCTCACTTTGTAATTTTCATCAGCTTATTAAATACATCTATCAATCAAAGGGGTAAAACGCCCCCCAGACCCCCTTCAAGTTGAATATGTACCTTTTTCGGTAGAAAAGGCACCGGCCAAAGACCGGCTACTCGCTGTCGCTCGTCCTGAAAAAATCAACACTCAAATGGGGTGACGTATCTTATAATCGCCAAACAAATGAGGTGAAACGTCTTAAAATCTCCAAACCAATGAAGTGAAACCTGTAAGTTCCAACAAGATCCACCTCGCAGCAGATAGGGTTAAGTTATCCAAGTGCAAGGTCAATATCCGTAACCTTACCCTTGCCGGATTATAAGGCTTCTCACCCACTCTATTATAAGGCTTCTCACCCACTCTATTATAAGGCTTCTCACCCACTCTATTTTAGTTAACTGTTAAAGGCTCTCTAGGAATCCAAGAGCTAACGTCCTCCCTCCCTTTCTCCCTCCTTTCTTTCCTTCTATTCTCCCTTTCTCCCTCCCTTCTATTCTCACTTTCTCCCTCCTTTCCTTCCTTCTATTCTCCCTTTCATTCCTTCTATTCTCCCTTTCTCCCTCCTTCAATTCTCCCTTTCTCCCTCCTTTCCTTCCTTCTATTCTCCCTTTCATTCCTTCTATTCTCCCTTTCATTCCTTCTATTCTCCCTTTCTCCCTCCTTCTATTCTCCCTTTCTCCCTCCTTTCCTTCCTTCTATTCTCCCTTTCATTCCTTCTATTCTCCCTTTCTCCCTCCTTCTATTCTCCCTTTCATTCCTTCTATTCTCCCTTTCTCCCTCCTTTCCTTCCTTCTATTCTCCCTTTCTCCCTCCTTTCCTTCCTTCTATTCTCCCTTTCTCCCTCCTTTCCTTCCTTCTATTCTCCCTTTCTTTGCCTACGAGCCCCTACAACCCTTTCCTAATCTGGAAACAAAATAGACCGATTGCATTTAGCATATAATAGAAAAGCATCATCTTCTATTACACATTTTAATTTTAACCCAACCATATTGACCTTGGAGCATCACAGGAGTTAAAGGGGAGATTTCCACTTGAGGGACTTTTTTCTTGACCCCTTTCTCCCTCATGTCTAGCCCCATTGCTTTTGAAATTTTAAGACGTTCGCCCCATTAGTTTGGCGATTTTAAGAACTTTTACCCAATGTATGTCACTTTGAAGACCTTTCGTCCCATTTAGGTGTCGATTTTTTCCTGGCGAGCGATAGCGAACCTGCAATTTAATAGGAATCGGCCTTCGGCCGGGACATTTTTCTACCGAAAAATGTACAAATTTATCTTGAAAGGGGGTCAAGGGGGTGTAATTTCAAGCTTGATGGAAGTCTAGGAAACGCACTAAAAACTTCCCCTTAAAGGTTACTAACAAATCTAACCCAGAAGTACAAACAAATAGACAAATATTATTTCACTTCCTATCTAGAGCTCCCGAGCTTGAATCCCGGTAGGACCATATGCTTTCATTAGTTTATTCAAGTGTATTGGGGTTTGTAATTGACGATTTATGTTAAGAACGGGGTGTTACTTAATTAACAAGATGACAAGGATATGCTAAAGTCAAAGGTCATTCTAAAGACTCCAATGTGTCATTCTCCGGTACAAAGGTTACGTAAGAAGAACAATACCAACAACCACAACAGGATACAAGTGTCCAGTCATGACACAGACCCCGCGGACATATAATAGAGGTCACGACAGAGGTTTAGCTCAGTGGCCCTTCCAATTTGTTGTTATTGTTGACACAGAAATTCTTGGGTGGTGTTATTATTGAGACTGGTTCATCTCACTTATATTAGGACGCCTTTTTCGTTAACTCTGGTCTGGCAGCTTAAGGGGGGATGGGTGTATTTATTTCCTCATTTATGTATCTATTTATCATTTTTGTTTAGTTTCCTCTCTAGGCCTTCATCAAGTTTAAAAAAACAAAACAAAAAGAACCTGCTTCAAGATAAATTTGTAAATTTTTCGATTAAAAAAAAAATCCGGCCGAAGGCCGGTTTCTCTCAATAAACAGGCTCGAAATCGTTCGCCAGGAAAATATCGACACCTAAATGACACAAAAAGTCTTAATATTGACAAAGAAATAGGGCGAAGAATCTTAAAATCGCCAAAGTAATGGGCCGAACGTCATACAATCTGAAAACTAATGGGGCTAATCACGAGGAAGAAGGGGTACCAGAAAAACGACCCATCTCCCCTTAACCCCTTCTGTACCGTCGACATATTTTCTATTTCATTCTGGCTACTATTAGACGATTGTATTTAGTTTTAGAAAGGCCCTCTAGCAATTAAGGGAAGGTATTTAGTTTGTTCCCTACGTTTTCATCAAGCTTAAAATTACACCCCGTAGACCCCCTTTCAAGATAAATTTGTACATTTTTCGGTAGAAAAATGTCCCGGCCGGAGGCCGGTTGCTCTTAAATTACAGGCTCGCTATCGCTCGCCAGGAAAAAATTGACACCTATATTGCACGAAAGGTCTTAAAATTGACAGAAATGGGAACAAATGTCTTAAAATGTCCAAACTAATAGGGCGAACGTCTTAAAATCTCAAAAGCAATGGGGCTAAACATGAGAGAGAAAGGGGTCCAGAAAAAAATCCCTCAAGTGGAAATCTGCCCTTAACAGGCTTCGAATGATCTCACTTAGCCCGTTTTGCTACCACAGATCCTTCTTAAACTACCCGGTACATTGGGTGTTGTTATTATTTACACGGGTTCACCTGGCTTATATTAGGGCGCCCTTTTCGTTAACTCAGATCTGGCAGCTTATTAAGGGGGGATGGGCGTATTTATTTCCTCATTTATGTATATTTTTATAAAAAAAATAGTTTCCTCCTAAACCTCCATCAAGCTTGAACCAAAAAAAGCACCCCCAAGACCCTGCTTCAAAATAAATTAGTACATTTTTCAATAGAAAAGTGTCCCGGTTGAAGGCCGGTTTCTCTTAATTTAAGGAGGAAAGACATGAGAAGAAGTGAGGAGGAACGGCAAGGAAGGAAGGAAGGAAGAACAGAGAGGGAGAGGAAGGGAAAGGGGAGAAGCGAAAGGTGGAAACATAGAAGGGAGAGATAACAGAAGGAAGGAAGTAAATAAGGGAGGCAGTAAAGGAGAAAATTATGGAAGAACGAGAAAAGGGAAGGAGGGAGAAAAGGAGGAAGAAAGGGAGAATAGAAGGACGGAAAAGAGGAAGAAAGGGAGAATAGAAGGAAGGAAAGGAGGGAGAAAGGGAGAAGGAAAGGAGGGAGAAAGGGAGAATAGAAGGAAGGAAAGGAGGGAGAAAGGGAGAATAGAAGGAAGGAAAGGAGGGAGAAAGGGAGAATAAAAGGAAGGAAAGGAGGAAGGGGTAACAAAGAAGAAGGGCAGGGGAAAAACAAGGAGGAAGAGACTGACACAAAAAAGAAGGAAGGAAGAAGGAAAGGAGCTCAAGAGAGAAGGAAGGGTCGGGAATTCCCCGCCATCAGGGTGGGGCAAAAGAGGCTTGAATATGAGGGAGAGAGATGAAGAAAAAAAAATAAGAAAAAAACAACTGTTGCTTAAACCTGTCCTGTGGTGGATGGGAAGGACGGGAAGGGAAGGGGGGGGGGAGAGGAGGGGCTGAAAGGAGAGAAGGGGGTAAGACAGGGTGAATAGAAGGGAATGCTGGGGAGGTTGTAGGAGGGGGGGGGGGGGTAGGCAGGGTGAATAGAGGGGGAGGGAGGGAGGGGAGGGTGTAGGAGGAGTGAGGGATGGGGAGGTACGCAGTGTGAATAGAGGGGACGGGGGTGAGGGGAGGGTAAGGTGTTGGAGGAGGTGGGGGATAGGAGGGATGGGGAGGGAGGCAGGGTGGATAGAGGGGAATGGGGGGGTAGGGTGTTGGAGGAGGTGGGGAATAGGAGGGATGGGAAGGGAGGCAGGGTGAATGGGGGGGAGGGGTAGGGTGTAGAAGGAGGTAAGGGAGAGGAGACGAGAGAGAGAGATCGGGAGAAAAGCAGGGTGAATAGAGGGGAAGGGGTACCTACGGGGGGTAGGGTGCTGGAGGGGGTGGGGGGGGGGGGTAGGAGACGATGGGTGAACAGAAGTGAAGGAGGGGTGGATAACGGAGAAAAGGAAGGAGGGAGGGACGGAATAGGGAAAGGAGAGGGAAGAAGGGAATGGAGGATGGGGGGATAGAAGGGTAGAGAAGAAGGAGAGAGGAAGGGATGGAAGGAAAAGGTGGCTAGGAGAGGAAAGGAAGGGAGGGAGGGAGGGTGGGTGAAGAGAGGAGGAAAGCAAGGGAGGGTGGGTGAAGGAAGGGAAGGAAGGGAATAAAAAGAGATGAGTAACGAATCGAGAATGGAGGAAGGAAGGAGAGTGAAGAATGGGAGAACAGAAGGAAAATAAAGTAAGGAAGGGAAGAAGAGAGGAAGGGAAAGAAGGAAGGGAGAGAAGGATGGAGGGGGGGGGGTCATAAGTAGTGTACGGATATAAGCCATGTGTACACGACGAGTGGAATGTGCTGATATGTATGTACACACACACACACACACACACACACGCACACATGCGCACATACAGGTTTAAACACACATACCCATGCATACCAACACTAAAGCCACACTTAATTCTAATCTTAGTGTACTTGTTATCGATGTATCCAGTTTGTAAACCCATATATTATGCAATGCAAGTGATGGGATACTAGATACACATTTTATTTTTAACTCCAGAAGAGATTTTTGCCTAGATTTTTTTCTTTTCGACTGTATCATGAACTAGCAAATAAGCATGGCGTAGGATTAGTACATGTACGTTATATAATAGGATAAAAGAATGTATATATATACAGTATATACAGTATATATATATATATATGAACATACTACACAGTTTGAGATGCAACTGTGAGTTAAATATTAAACAGAAAATAGTTGGAGTGAATAAACAATATATTTGGAGATATATTTTTTACCTAATAATATATTGAAGAACATGTAACGAGGTACCGTAAAACCAAAGGATCAAGAAAATAACATTGTCGAAGCTTTAAACACAAAATAATGTAATAACCTTAAGCTGGGGGATGGTTCATTTTGTTGTCGATTTTTATTCATTTTATATCTTATTTTCTAGTTTTCTCCCTAGACCTTCATCAAACTTTAAAAAAAAAAAAAAAAACACAAAAAAAAAAAAAAAAAAAAATCTCCCTACAAGATATTTTTGTAAATTTGTCGGTTCCTTCTAAATTACAGGATCGCTATCGCTCGCCAAGAAATAATCGACACCTAATTGATATGAAAAGTCTTACATTGACAAAGAAATGGAGCGAACATTCTTAAAATCGCCAGACTAACGTGCCGCCGAACGTCTTAAAATCTGATAACTAAAAGGGTTAAGCATGAGGGAGAAGGGTGTCCAGAAAAACGACCCATCTCCCCTTAAGGGAAAGAGCGATTGAAGTAGAAGTAAGGTGAAGGAGGAAAGGAAGGAAGGAGCAATGATAAAGGAAAGAAGAATAAAGAAAAGGAAGGAAGAGCTAGGAAAAGGAAGGAAGGAGCAAGGAAAAGGAAGGAAGGAGCAAGGAAAAGGAAGGAAGGAACAAGGAAAAGGAAGGAAGGAGCAAGGAAAATGAAGGAAGGAACAAGGAAAAGGAAGGAAGGAACAAGGAAAAGGAAGGAAGGAACAAGGAAAAGGAAGGAAGGAGCAAGGAAAGGGAAGGAAGGAGGAAGGAAAAGGAAGGAAGGAGCAAGGAAAAGGAAGGAAGGACCAAGGAAAAGGAAGGAAGGAACAAGGAAAAGGAAAGAAGGAGCAAGGAAAATGAAGGAAGGACCAAGGAAAAGGAAGGTAGGAACAAGGAAAAGGAAGGCATGAACAAGGAAAAGGAAGGAAGAGCTAGGAAAAGGAAGGAAGGAGCAAGGAAAAGGAAGGAAGGAGCAAGGAAAAGGAAGGAAGGAGCAAGGAAAAGGAAGGAAGGAGCAAGGAAAAGGAAGGTTGGAACAAGGAAAAGGAAGGAAGGAGCAATGAAAAGGAAGGAAGGAAAAAGGAAAAGGAAGGAAGGAACAAGGAATAGGAAGGAAGGAGCAAGGAAAAGGAAGGAAGGAGTAAGGGAAAGGAAGGAAGGAGCAAGGAAAAGGAAGGAAGGAGCAAGGAAAAGGAAGGAAGGAGCAAGGAAAAGGAAGGCAGGAACAAGGAAAAGGAAGGAAGGAACAAGGAAAAGGAAGGAAGGAGCAAGGAAAAGGAAGGAAGGAGCAAGGAAAAGGAAGGAAGGAGCAAGGAAAAGGGAGGAAGGAGCAAGGGAAAGGAAGGAAGGAGCAAGGAAAAGGAAGGCAAGAACAAGGAAAAGGAAGGAAGGAGCAAGGAAAAGGAAGGAAGGAACAAGGAAAAGAAAGGAAGAGCTAGGAAAAGGAAGGAAGGAGCAAGGAAAAGGAAGGAAGGAGCAAGGAAAAGGAAGGAGGTAGCAAGGAAAAGGAAGGAAGGAACAAGGGAAATGAAGGAAGGAACAAGGAAAATGAAGGAGGTAGCAAGGAAAAGGGAGGAAGGAGCAAGGAAAAGGAAGGAAGGAGCAAGGAAAAGGAAGGAAGGAGCAAGGGAAAGGAAGGAAGGAGCAAGGAAAAGGAAGGCAAGAACAAGGAAAAGGAAGGAAGGAGCAAGGAAAAGGAAGGAAGGAACAAGGAAAAGGAAGGAAGAGCTAGGAAAAGGAAGGAAGGAGCAAGGAAAAGGAAGGAAGGAGCAAGGAAAAGGAAGGAAGGAGCAAGGAAAAGGAAGGAGGTAGCAAGGAAAAGGAAGGAAGGAACAAGGGAAATGAAGGAAGGAACAAGGAAAATGAAGGAGGTAGCAAGGAAAAGGGAGGAAGGAGCAAGGAAAAGGAAGGAAGGAGCAAGGAAAAGGAAGGAAGGAGCAAGGAAAAGGGAGGGAGGACCAAGGAAAAGGAAGGAAGGAGCAAGGAAAAGAGTAAACAATGGGATAAAAGGAAATTAGGAGGAGAGAAAGAAGGTGATGATGACTGGAGAGAAACGAAGCGGAAGGAGAAGGAAAGAGGATTGCTATTTTTGGGGGTCTATTATTTTTTTGTTTCCTCGCTAGACCTTCATCAAGTTTACAATTTAATCCCCTAGACCCCCTTTCAAGATAATTGTTTACATTTTTCGATAGATAAATGTCAAGGCCGAAGGCCCGGTTCTCTTAAAATTACAGGCTCGCTATCGCTCGCCAGGAAAAAATCGAACCTAAATGGCACGAAACGTCTTGATATTGATATATAAAGGGGATGAAAGGTTATAAAATCGACAACTAATGGGGCGAACGTCTTAAAATCTGAAAACGAAGGATGGAACAAAGCAAAGAAAACGAGACAGATGAGAAGTAGGGAGAGAAAACGAAACGCCTTAGTAAGATAATTATTTGTCCCGTTACGAGGCTAGTAATAAAAGGAGATAATATTGGAGGGGGGGGGGGGAGGTAGTGAAGGCCTTAAGAGGGGATGGATAGTTTTTCTGGCCCCCCTTTTCCCTCACGTTTAGCCCCATTAGTGTTCAGATTTTAAGACTTTCGGCCCTTTAGTTGGGCGATTTTAAGACCTTTCACCCCATTTCCTTGTCAATATTAAGACCTTTCGTTCCATTTAGGTGTCATTTTTTCCAGGCGAGCGATAGCATGCCTGTAATGTATGAGGAATTGGCCTTCGGAATTTTTCTACCGAAAAATGTACAAACTTATGTAGAAGGGGGATCTTGGGTATGTTTAAGCTTGATGGAGGTCGAGGAAGGAAGCTAAAAATACTAATAATCTATCTATCTATCTATTGCCTGACGCCGTGATCCCCGAAGGGGTGGCCACGAACGAACCGCCCCCATTCACCTCTGTCCCCAGTCAGTCGACGCCCCTCCTCCCAACCAGCACTGCCTTCATTCATATACTTCCTCACTCTATCCTTCCACCTCTCCCTCTCTGTCCTTCCACTTCGCTCTCGTACACCCTCTTAGACAAGGAAAAGGAAAGAAGGAGCAAGGAAAAGAGTAAAAAATAGGATAAAAGGAAATAAAGGAGGAGAGAAAGAAATAATTATAATAATAATAATAATAATAATAATAATAATAATAATAATAAATATATATATATAAATCGATCAATAAATATGGCCTTCCCCCTTTAATGGCGGATATAGTTGAGAGATGCAGTGTAAGGGGAAATAATATATTGGTATAATGTTAGGGAAGGGAGAAGTCCAGGAGTACTTGTGGGAGAGGAAGGAGGGGGAAAGAGATGTTGAGGAGTAAGAAGGGAGGAAGAGGAGAAGGGGAAGATAAGTTGAGTAAGAAGAGGGGAAGAGAAGTAGGAAGGGGAAGAGAAGTTGAGGAGTAAGAAGGGAGGACGATAGTAAGAGGGGAAGAGGAGGGCAAGAGGGGAAGGGAGTTAATGGAGCAAGGAGAAGGAAGATGCAGTGATAAAGGAGGAAGTATAATCAAGGGCATGCTATGAGGGTAAGGGACCATGTGAGAAGGGAGGGAGGGAGGGAAAGGAGGAGGACGAGAGGGGAGGGGGAGGGAGGGAAAGGAGGAGGACAAAGGGGATGGGAAGGGAGGGAGGGAAAGGAGCATGTGAGAAGGGAGGGAGGGGAGGGGGAGGTATTGGAGGCTGGAGGAGATAGATGCAGTGATAGAAGAATTATAATGGCATAATTTGAGGGGGGGAGAGGAGGAGAGAAAGATCGGCAGAAGATGGTGAGAAGGAGAGGGAGAAGAGGAGAAGAAGGAGAGGGAGAAGAGGAGGAGAAAAGGAAAAGGAGAGGGAGAAGAGGAGAAGAAGGAGAGAGAGAAGAGGAGAAGGAGAGGGAGAAGAGGAGAAGAAGGAGAGGGCGAAGAGGAGAAGAAGGGGAGGTAGAAGATGAGAAGAAGGAGAGGGAGAAGAGGAGGAGAAGGAGAGGGAGAAGAGGAGAGGGAGAGGGAGAAGGAGAGGGAGAAGGAGAGGGAGAAGAGGAGGAAAAGGAGAGGGAGAAGATGAGAGGGCAGGGGAGTTAATGGGGAGGAAATCGTAGAGAGATGCAGTGATAGGGCAAGTGTAATGGCATAATTTGGGAGCTTAAGTAGGAAGAGAAGATAAGACTGGAAGAGAGGGAGGAGGAGGAGGAGGATGGAAGAGAGGGAAGACGTCAGGGAAGACGTAAGGGGAGGAGGAGGAGGAGGAGGAAAAAGAGGAGGAGGAGGATGGAAGAAGAGGGAAGACGTAAGGGGAGGAGGATGGAAAACGTAATGGGAAGAGGAAGAGGAGGAGGATCGAAGACGTAAGGGGAAGGGGGGAGGATGGAATACGTAAGGGGAGGAGGGGGTATAAAGATAGGTGGAGGAGGATTTATGGAGGAATTAGGACAGCGATGCAGCGATAAAGGAAGTATAATGGCATAATTTGAGAGGTGGAAACGACGCCAGGATTTATGAAGGAAGTGAAGAAGTGAGTTACGAGACTATTATAATAAAATGGAAATTGGAAACTAGAATATGAACAATTACTTAACACATCCGAAGAATATATTCAATCCCTTCTGAACCAGCGACGTTTTACATTTTATTCTAGGTATGTTTAGACGATTTTTTGCAGTTTAAAAAGGATCTGTGGTAATAAAAAAGGTTAAGTGAGATAGTTCGAAGCCTGTTAATTGCTGGAGGCCCTTTTAAAACTGAATAAAGTCGTCTAATAGTAGCCAGAATAAACTGAAATGGACGGCACTGGTACTGAATATGGTTAGCCTGTTTTTGTTGCGTTCAGTAATTGACATGAAACTGGATGTTGGTATGATTAGGCTTGGGGCGGGGGTGATTCTGCAACATCGAGGGTATGGTGGTATGAACCAATATTAATCCAATGTTAATGGTATCTTTTCAGGTACCAAATGGAGGTTAATCTAAATGTTCATCAAAGTCCATTAATTTGTGCCTGGAATATATTGTAAACTCACATACACAAGCACATACACAGACAAACAGACAGACAGACAGACAGAAAGAAAGGCAGACAGACAGACAGACAGACAGGCAGACAGACAGGCAGACAAAAAAACAAAAAGACACTGACAGAACAAAAGAAAGACAGACAGACAGACAGAAAGAAATGCAGACAAACAGCAAGAAAGACAGACACATGGACAGGCAGACAAACATACAGTATATATAAGACAAACTACAACACCCTCGATAAATAACTTGTAAATCGATTATTAACCCTTTCCGTACCAGCAAAGTAGGTTTTTTTATATTCTATCTATATCTAGAAGATCGTATGCAGCTTAGGAAGGATCAGTGGTAGTTAAAAGGGTTGATTGAGATAGTTCAAAGTCTTATACTTGATAGAGATCCATCCTAAGCTGCACAAAATCATCCACATATAGCTAGAATGAAATAAAATAAGACGTCGTCGGAACAGAAGTGGTTAATAGTACATACAGAATAGTAGAATGTGGAAGAATAATGAGAACGATAGATAGATAGATAGATAGAAAGAGAGAGAGAGAGAGAGGATGGAGGGAGAAGGGGGGGGGGGGGGGTAGGGACAGAAGCAGCTTTCCCGCTTAAGGAGGACGATGACCTAGCTCGACCTAACACCCCCCCCCCCCCCCCCACACACTCTCTCTATCACCCCCCAACGCACTCTACACACTCTACCTCACTAACACACCACTAACCGCACTCTGCTAACACACACTCTCTACCTCTCACTAACACACTCTACCTCACTAACACACACTAACACACTCTACCACACTAATACACTTTACCTCACTATCACACTCTACCTCACTAACACACTCTACCACACTAACACACTCTACCTCACTATCACACTCTACCTCACTAACACACTCTACCTCACTAACACACTCTACCTCTCACTAACACACTCTACCTCTCACAAACACCCACACTAACACACTCTACCTCTCACAAACACCCACACTAACACACGACCACACTAACACACCTCACTACACACTACCTCACTAACACACTCTACCTCACTATCACACTCTACCTCACTAACACACTCTACCTCACTATCACACTCTACCTCACTAACACACTCTACCACACTAACACACTCTACCTCACTAACACACACACTAACACACTCTACCACACTAACACACTCTACCTCACTAACACACTCTACCTCACTAACACACTCTACCTCACTATCACACTCTACCTCACTAACACACTCTACCTCACTAACACACTCTACCTCACTAACACACTCTACCTCACTAACACACTCTACCTCACTAACACACACTAACACACTCTACCACACTAACACACTCTACCTCACTATCACACTCTACCTCACTAACACACTCTACCTCACTAACACACTCTGCCACACACTACCTCACTAACACACTCTACCTCACTAACACACTCTACCTCACTAACACACTCTACCTCACTAACACACTCTACCTCTCACAAACACCCACACTAACACACTCTACCTCACTAACACACTCTACCTCACTAACACACTCTACCTCACTAACACACTCTACCTCACTAACACACTCTACCTCACTAACACACTCTACCACACTAACACACTCTACCACACTAACACACTCTACCTCACTAACACACTCTACCTCTCACAAACACCCACACTAACACACTCTACCTCACTAACACACTCTACCTCACTAACACACTCTACCTCACTAACACACTCTACCTCACTAACACACTCTACCTCACTAACACACTCTACCTCACTAACACACTCTACCTCACTAACACACTACCTCACTAATGCAGTCTTCTTCACTAACACACTCTACCTCACTAACACACTCTACCTCACTAACGCACTGTACCTCACTAACACACTCTACCACACTAACACACTCTGCCACACTAACACACTCTACCTCACTAACACACTCTACCTCACCAACACGCTCTACTTCACTAACACACTCTACCTCACTAACACACTCTACCTCACTAACAAACTCTACCTCACTAACACACTCTACCTCACTAACACACTCTACCTCACTAACACACTCTACCTCACTAACACACTCTACCTCACTAACACACTCTACCTCACTAACACGCTCTACTTCACTAACACACTCTACCTCACTAACACACTCTACCTCACTAACACACTCTACCTCACTAACACACTCTACCTCACCAACACGCTCTACTTCACTAACACACTCTACCTCACTAACACACTCTACCTCACTAACAAACTCTACCTCACTAACACACTCTACCTCACTAACACACTCTACCTCACTAACACACTCTACCTCACTAACACACTCTACCTCACTAACACACTCTACCTCACTCACTAACACACTCTACCTCACTAACACACTCTACCTCACTAACACACTCTACCTCACTAACACACTCTACCTCACTAACACGCTCTACTTCACTAACACACTCTACCTCACTAACACACTCTACTTCACCAACACACTCTACTTCACCAACACACTCTTCCTCACTAACACAATCTACTTCACTAACACACTCTACCTCACTAACACACACTACCTCACTAACACACTCTACTTCACCAACACACTCTACTTCACTAACACACTCTACCTCACTAACACACACTACCTCACTAACACACTCTACTTCACCAACACACTCTACTTCACTAACACACTCTACCTCACTAACACACACTACCTCACTAACACACTCTACTTCACCAACACACTCTACTTCACTAACACACTCTACCTCACTAACACATTCTTCCTCATCACTCATATACTGTATTTATGCAAAGTAGATTTATTATCAAGTTTTATCAATAAACAATTATTATCGCCTCAGTGCTTGTAATTCATATTTGTACTATGTATATCTGATGTCTGTTGTCATATAAACGTACTGTATGTTTAAACATCCATGTGTTTTAGTGAATATAGGATGTTTTTTTAGGGTAATTTTTATTGGGAAATAATGTATTATTAACAAACACATTTATTGAAAATCCACTATTTTCCTAGGAGATATTATATTGATAAATCTATGATAAGCAATAATGTTTAATGTTTATAGTTGTGGTAAAGTAAAACTAATTTTGTAACAATTTATTTTATGATTGTAACGGAGTAATATTAAAGACAATATTTGTTTACAAATGCAGAAACATAAAAAACAACAACAACAACTATGTTACTGAATAACTTAGGACAATAATGTAGCAATGACAATACTGAAAATAAATCAATGATAAAGTAATATATTCGATACATGTGACAGCAGCTAAATAGAAAGGTTATGTTTTGCTTACTCTGTCTAGCAATATTTTATTCAACAAATAAAATTACAATTTTGCTTACTATTCGTAACACTTATTTATTAAAAGAATAACAAAGAAAAGGATTTGTTGTTAATGTTTTGGTTAAGGGGAGATGGGTCGTTTTTCTAGCTCTCCTCCCTCATGTTTAGCCCAATTAGTTTTTGATATTCTAAGACGTTTGCCCCATTAGTTTGTCGATTTTAAGACCTTTCGTCCAATTTCTTTATCAATATCAAGACCTTTCGTGCCATTTAGGTGTCGATTTTTTCCTGGCGAGCAACAGCGAGCCTGTATTTTTTTTTAGACGAACCGTCCTTCGGCCGGGACGTTTGCTATCGAAAAATGTACAAATGTATATTGAAGGGGAGTCTTGGGGGTGTTATTTTAAGGAGGTCTAGGGTGGAAACTAAACAAAATATACAGAAAGACAAATAAACAAGCCAATAAATGCGCCCATCCCCCCTTAAGGGGAGATTTCCACTTGAGGGATTTTTTTCTTGACTCCTTGCTCCCTCATGTTTAGCCCCATTGCTTTCGAGATTTTAAGACGTTCGCCCCATTAGTTTGGCGATTTTAAGAACTCTCGCCCCATTTCTGTCAATTTTAAAACCTTTCGTGCCATTTAGGTGTCGATTTTTTCCTGGCGAGCGATAGCGAGCCTGTAATTTAAGGGGAGCCGGCCTTCGGCCGGGACATTTTTCTACCGAAAAATTTACAAATTTATCTTGAAAGGGGGTCTAGGGGGAGTAATTTTAAGCTTGATGGAAGTCTAGGGAATCAACTAAAAACCTCCCCTTAAGATGGAGGTACAGTTTCTTCCACACTGTTCAATGGGCCACCTTTTCCAGGCACCATTTCCAAGCTCTCTGGCCTTGGTCTCCGATATAATAGACTGAACACTGGTTATTTTGGTCTGCCCACATCATATACTGCCAGACTAAATGTACAGAACACTTGTCGGTAAAGGTGATCTTGAGAGGCCTTCTTCATTATCTGCAATACTTTAAGGGGATATATTTAGTTAGCTTCCCAGACCCCCATCAAGCTTGGAAAAAATAGCCCCAAGACCCCCTTTGGATATAAATTTGTACATTTTTCGGGTTCCTCCTAAATTACAGGTTCGCTATCGCTCGCCAGGAAAAATCGCCACCTGAATGGCACGAAAGGTCTAATAATTGAACAAAATGGGCAACATTTCTTAAAATCGCCAAGCTAACGGGGCAAACGTCTTAAAACCTCAAAAACTAATGGGGCTAAACACGAGACAGAAGGAGGTTCGAAAATAAATCCTCAAGTGAAGATCTCTCCTAAACCTCCAGTACGATACCGTAATTTGTCAGTACAGACTATGTTATTCAGACTATATTATTCAGACTATGTTATTCAGACTATATTATTCAGACTATGTTATTCAGACTATATTATTCAGACTATGTTATTCAGACTATATTATTCAGACTATGTTATTCAGACTATATTATTCAGACTATATTATTCAGACTATGTTATTCAGACTATATTATTCAGACTATGTTATTCAGACTATATTATTCAGACTATGTTATTCAGACTATATTATTCAGACTATATTATTCAGACTATGTTATTCAGACTATATTATTCAGACTATATTATTCAGACTATATTATTCAGACTATGTTATTCAGACTATATTATTCAGACTATATTATTCAGACTATGTTATTCAGACTATGTTATTCAGACTATATTATTCAGACTATATTATTCAGACTATATTATTCAGACTATGTTATTCAGACTATATTATTCAGACTATATTATTCAGACTATGTTATTCAGACTATGTTATTCAGACTATGTTATTCAGACTATGTTATTCAGACTATATTATTCAGACTATATTATTCAGACTATATTATTCAGACTATGTTATTCAGACTATATTATTCAGACTATATTATTCAGACTATATTCGATGGTTAGACTCTGTTTAAGGGGAGGTTTTTAGTGTGTTTCGTAGACTTCCATCAAGCTTGAAATTACACTCCCTTGACCCCCTTTCAAGATAAATTTGTACATTTTTCGGTAGAAAAATGTCCCGGCCGACGGCCGGTTCCTCTTAAATTACAGGCTCGCTATCGCTCGCCAGGAAAAATCGACACCTAAATAGGACGAAAGGTCTTAAAAGTGACATAAATGGGGTGAAAGTTCTTAAAATCGCCAAACTAATGGGGCGAACGTTTTAAAATCTCAAAAGCAATAGGGCTAAACATGAGGGAGAAAGAGGTAAAGAAAAAAAATCCCTCAAGTGGAATTCTCCCCTTAATAAGGACGTGAAGGAATCCAATATGTATCCTAATTAATTAAGGCTCTGACTCCCACACATCCTTGCTAAGCTGAATATTAAGTCTTAACCCCTGCTGTACCGGTTACGTGTTTTGTATATGTGTTCAGCTACAATTAGACGATTTTATTCAGTTTAAAAAGGGCCTCTAGTAAGTAACAGGCTTCGAACCATCTCCCAGAACCATTTTTACTACCACAGATCCTTTTTAAACTGCACACAATCGTCTAAGTATAGCAATAATAAGCTTAAATAAGTCGTCGCCGGAACAGACGAGGTTACTCAGTACCAGAATAGCATACGGAAAATCACCATGGTATTGAAAGGGTTAACAATCCCGAGAAAGACTATATATCAAACCTGAGAAGTTTCCCCCCCTCCCCCCATGCCACCACCAGCCCCGTAGACTCCCCTTCAAGATAAATTACAGGCTCGCTATTGCTCGCCAGGAAAGAATCGACACCTAAATGGCACGAAAGATCTTGATATCGATAAAGAAGTGGGAAGAAAGGTCTTAAAATCGACAAATGGAGCGAATGTCTTAAAATCTCAAAACTAATAGGGCTAAACATGATGGAGAAGGGGGGGGGGGGGGGCTAGAAAAACAAACAACCCGCCCGAGAAAGTCTATAATATCAAACCTGAAAAAGTTGTACCCTTTGCTACTACCCGCACTTCCCAGTGTACCCATGTAGACAGTGTATGATTGATCAATGGGGGGGGGGGGGGGGCAATAGTATATTTTATCCAACCCGTTTAACCCCTTCCTTACCGAGGATATTCATTTTGTGTTATGCCAGCTATATTTACACGATTTTATGAGGAAACCGTGGTAGTTAAATGGATAATCGAGATAGTGTGAAGCCTTTTAGTTGCTTCACGTCCTCCCTAAGCTGGATGAAATCTTCTAATGATCCAGATTATGATGACAAGGACAACGTGGTACTAAAGGGGTTAAGGGGGAAGGGTTAATTATTATATATATATATATATATCTATATATATCTATATATATATATATATATATATATATATATATATATATATATATATAACAAAAACATTGGGGAATAAGCTTACGAGTGCACAGAGAACAATGGAAAGATCAATGCTAGGAATACCTCTTATAGATAGGAAGATGGCATTGTGGGTAAGAGAGTAAACCAAAGTCAAGGATATTCTAGAAAGTATTAAAGAGGAGAAGTGGAGATGGGCAGGACATGTAGCAAGAAGGGAGGACAATAGGTGGAGTAAATGACTAACTGACTGGACCCCCAGAGAAGGAAAATGTGACAGGAAAAGACCAGACAAGAGGTGGAGAAACGAGATAGAAAAAAATGCTGGGCTAATCAAGGTCCATAGATCTTAGGGGTAACATGGCAACGACTGGCAAAGTATCGGGAGTCATGGAAAAGGTTAACGGAAGCCTTTGTCCAGCAGTGGACCCCTAATGGCTGATAGTGTATATATATATATATATATATATATATATATATATATATATATATATATTTATATATATATATATATATATATATATATATATATATATATATATATATATATATATATATATATATATATAGCACTACCCCCTTAATTATTGCAAAAACTATGAGATACCGCAGCAATATAATGAACAACCGGTTAACCCTTTGAGAACACCGTAACGCATTTTGCAGTTGTTTTTTATCTGGCGAGTTTATGAAGCTTAGGAAGAATCTGCTAGTTAAGGGAATTATTGAATTATGTATTATCCCTTTAATTGATAGAGATCCTTGCTAAGCCATATAAATCGTTGGATGATGCCTTGAATAGAATTAAAAGAAATCTAATAATTATAACCGTAGGCCTACGTTCAATATTCGGATGACCACTATATCTTATATTGTGTAATGGAGCACTTTAATTAATACACAAACACACACATTCAAACAGACACACACACACACACACATTCAAACAGACACACACATTCAAACACACACACATACACATTCAAACACACACACACACACATTCAAACACACACACACACACATTCAAACACACACCCACACATTCAAACACACACACACACATTCAAACAAACACACTAACACACACACACACACACACACACACACACACACACACACACACACACACACACACACACACACACACACACACACACATTCCCCGTTCCATTCACAAATCCCTTTTAACAGCCCTTATCCCGTGTTTTTATTCTGACCTAACCCGTTTGGCTATGACCTTTGACCTTACCCCTGACCACCCTCCCCCCACCATACCTACCTTGCCAATTTCGGTATGACCATTGATCATTCACGTAGCAAAAAAAAAATAAATAAAAAAAAAAAAATATATATATATATATATTATTTCGAACACGGCTAGAGACACCCTGTTCCAAATAGGTAGTCCAGCAATCGTGAACCCTAACCTCTGTAACTCAAAAAGGGCTTGAGCAAATGAACTGTAAAATTCCACACCTATTCCCTGGCTGACTCTTCCCAAGCTAGATAAATATTTGCTGGATTACTCTAGCTGTTTGTGAGTCATAGAGGTTAATGTTCAAGAGTTTTGGCCTTCTTACTTGGAATAGGGTATAACGCGCACACTACCAATTTTTTGCCAGGTGCCTTGGTTCGGTGACCGGTCAACTCAACCAGTAGACCATTTCAACCAGTAGCTCTCAACCAGTACCAAATCAACCAATACGGTTAGGTTAGGTTAGTACTATATTTGGCACTGGTTTGGTTGGTCTGGGTTAATTTGGCACTGGTTGAGAGCTAATGGTTGAAATGGTCTACTGGTTGAGATGACATGGAACCCCTTGGTTGTTGTTGTTGTTGTTGTTCCCCAGACTGCCTGGCCGAACAGCCCCAAGACCCCGAACAAGGCCAAGGCCATAACCGAGCGCCCCCACAGAACCCTCCCTGCCTACCACAATAAAGCCTGGGTGACCGAAGCCACACCATGGCGGGGAGCTGAGAAGGGTGCGGAAACGCCCGGGAAATCAAAGCCCCACCCAGGGCCCTGTGCCCCTCAGCAATTATGAAGAGAAAGTTGAGGGGCAAAGGAAAAATTTGATGCTTTGGCTTCCAATCTTGGTAGATTGAGAGGTCAATCCACGGAAGAGACGCCGTCACACGAGATCTAGAAAATATATAAATAAAAGGAACAGTCAGAGTAAGCTATGGGTATGGTACTTGGTTCATTAGGGCGGTGGCCAGGAATGAATCGGCTACATGAAAACGCACACTACTGTATATCCCAGGTATATAAACCTTTCAACAACTTGTTAAATCATGTAGGCTAACAATATTCCGCATTATGTATTTATATAACATGATGCATTAAAAAAAAATATATATATTGTATATATATATATATATATATATATATATATATATATATATATATATATATATATATATATATATATGTGTGTGTGTATATCCAGCAATGCATAAAGTGTTTGTTTAAGTATACATTGTATAATAAAGAACAAAACTAATTAATATTTTGCAGCATGTATTCGATTATCGTGTCTAGAAATGTAGAAACCGTAACTTCTTTCAGCAATATATAGTGTTTGAACATTTGTCGTGAAATATAGAAAACTATCAATAGTTCCCACCGTGATACATATTTTACACAAACAAATAACAATATCATATAAATGGAGCAATATCTTACACCTACATATTTCGCGGTAACAATAGAAAAATCGGGAGCAATATCTTAAACCTACATATTTCAAGGTAACAATATCATAAAAAGGGAGCAATATATTTCACCTACATATCCTACAAAGGGAGCAATATCTTACACCTACATATGTCAAGGTAACAATATATAAAAGGGAACAATATCTTAAACCTACATATTTCGCGGTAACAATATTAAAAAAAGGAGCAATATCTTAAACCTACATATTTCAAGGTAACAATATAAAAAAAGGGAGCAATATTTTACACCTACATATTTCGTGGGGCATCTATTGTAAAGTGGGCTATTACTATTTCGCAGTGGGTATGTACTATGTAATTTAGAAGGTGTTTCGGAGTGGGCCATGTTGAAGCCCTATTGTTAAAGGGTTACTAGTGGTTGTTAGGGCGGGTCGTTTGTGTGGGGTGAAGTAATTGGGGTAGGGTGAGGGTTGGGGATTGGGTCTAGGTGTGTGTGTTCTAGCGTGTGTTTATGTGTGTGTATTGTGTTTTAGCGTGTGTGTGTGTAGTGTGTAATTTAGCGTGTGTTTGTACTGTGTTTTAGCGTGTGTTCGTGTGTGTGTATTGTGTTCTAGCTTGTGTTCGTGAGTGTGTAGTGTGTTTAAGTGTGTAAATGTGTGTTATAGCTTGTGTTTGTGTGTGTACTGTGTTTTAGTGTGTTCTAGCGTTTGTTCGTGTGTAAATATGAGTGTTTTAGCGTGTGTATATGTGTGTGCATTGTGTTTTAGTGTGTGTTAGTGTGTTGTGTTGTGTTGTAGTGTGTGTATTTAAATATTTGTTGTGTGTGTAAGTTTGTAGCTACACAATAATTCAATATGTAGGAACTGTATGTGAATGTTAACAGGGATCTTATACATGTTCTTACATGTAGCATACAAGTTACTATAGTCTATTTTTTTCCAGCTGATCGTAAATTGTCATGTTTCTATCTTTGTTACTCGGCTATAAGGTAGATTTTGTAGCGAAAGA
This sequence comes from Paralithodes platypus, assembly GCA_032716605.1. NCBI lineage: Eukaryota > Metazoa > Arthropoda > Malacostraca > Decapoda > Lithodidae > Paralithodes > Paralithodes platypus. Next base: position 11,482,794 of record CM064530.1, on the reverse strand, counting down.
TGGTGGTTATTCTGAAAACTTGCCATTAATATGACACACAGCCATAGTAGTTTCATATATTTCCATTAAGTATCGAGAAATCAGCTAATAAAAGATTCAATTTACGATCAGCTGGACAAAAATAGAGTATAGTTACTATTATGTTTTGTGATATAGAGATGATAACATAGAGTTGCATAAATACACAAACTAGTTGGTGTTTAGGTAATAAGGTAATCCGGCCTTAAGGGGAGAGTTTTGTTATACTTGGAGATTGGTTTTTACTCATATATATCCCATTGCTTTAGAGATTTGAAGACATTCCCCCCATTAGTTTGGCAAATTTATGAACTATCGCCCCAAGCCTGTCAATTTTAAATCGTTTCGTGTCATTAATGTGTCGATTTTTTTTCTGATGAGCGATAGTGAGCCTGTAATTTAAGAGGATTTGGCCTGCGGCCAAATATATATATATAGAGAGAGAGAGAGAGTATGTGTTGTGTAAAGAGATGTATGATGTATGTAGCACAGTATGTAATAGTAATTATTATTGTGATGGACAACCCACACCACCACCACTCTACACCCTAACACAACAACACCACCCAGGGCTATACCACAGGGGGATATATACAGTTTACAAGTACAATTATTACTTCACTGAAGGGGGTAGTAATCGCTTTTTTTGGACATATTAGTTTTGAGGCTTTAAGACATTCGTTCTGTTATTTTGGCGATTTTGAGACCTTTCGCCTCTTTTCTTTGTCAATATTAAGACCTTTCGTGCCATTTAGGTGTCGATATTTTCCTGTGAGCGATAGCGAGCCTGTAATTTTAGAAGGAATCGGCCTTCGGCCGGGACATTTTTCTACCGAAAAATTTATAAATTTATCCTGAGAAGGGGTCTAGAGGGTGTTCTTTAAAGTTTGATGGAGGTCTAGCGAGGAAACTCAACAAATAAATAAATACATAGATATATAGGGCAAAATAAAAAAAACATTAACCCCTTAACCCTCTCCGTCACATATGACTTCACTGCGTCATATCTGTGGGATATCGACCAAGACAGTATCATATGATGCGTCATTATATGAACACTGGAATATAGCTCAATAATTACTTCAGTTATATAACACTTTGGGATATTGAGCTCAGTAAGTTAGGTAAGTTAGATCAATACTGTCGGTTGATGGCAAACCCCAATTCCTCCGACGTCTAATACGGACTACAGTGAGAAAGAATTACTTCACTCATTATAACACTGTGGGATATCTTTCAGTAGCAATTATTACTTCACTCATTATATAACACTGTGGGATATATATAGTCTTCAGTAGCAATTATTACTTCACTCATTATATAACACTGTGGGATATATACAGACTACAGTAGCAATTATTACTTCACTCATTATATAACACTGTGGGATATATACAGACTACAGTAGCAATTATTACTTCACTCATTATATAACACTGTGGGATATATAGACTACAGTAGCAATTATTACTTCACTCATTATATAACACTGTGGGATATATACAGACTACAGTAGCAATTATTACTTCACTCATTATATAACACTGTGGGATATATACAGACTACAGTAGCAATTATTACTTCACTCATTATATAACACTGTGGGATATATACAGACTACAGTAGCAATTATTACTTCACTCATTATATAACACTGTGGGATATATACAGACTACAGTAGCAATTATTACTTCACTCATTATATAACACTGTGGGATATATACAGACTACAGTAGCAATTATTACTTCACTCATTATATAACACTGTGGGATATATACAGACTACAGTAGCAATTATTACTTCACTCATTATATAACACTGTGGGATATATATAGTCTTCAGTAGCAATTATTACTTCACTCATTATATAACACTGTGGGATATATACAGACTACAGTAGCAATTATTACTTCACTCATTATATAACACTGTGGGATATATATAGACTACAGTAGCAATTATTACTTCACTCATTATATAACACTGTGGGATATATAGTCTTCAGTAGCAATTATTACTTCACTCATTATATAACACTGGGATATATACAGACTACAGTAGCAATTATTACTTCACTCATTATATAACACTGGGATATATACAGACTACAGTAGCAATTATTACTTCACTCATTATATAACACTGTGGGATATATATAGTCTTCAGTAGCAATTATTACTTCACTCATTATATAACACTGGGATATATACAGACTACAGTAGCAATTATTACTTCACTCATTATATAACACTGTGGGATATATATAGTCTTCAGTAGCAATTATTACTTCATTATATAACACTGGGATATATACAGACTACAGTAGCAATTATTACTTCACTCATTATATAACACTGGGATATATACAGACTACAGTAGCAATTATTACTTCACTCATTATATAACACTGTGGGATATATACAGACTACAGTAGCAATTATTACTTCACTCATTATATAACACTGTGGGATATATACAGACTACAGTAGCAATTATTACTTCACTCATTATATAACACTGGGATATATACAGACTACAGTAGCAATTATTACTTCACTCATTATATAACACTGTGGGATATATACAGACTACAGTAGCAATTATTACTTCACTCATTATATAACACTGTGGGATATATATAGACTACAGTAGCAATTATTACTTCACTCATTATATAACACTGTGGGATATATACAGACTACAGTAGCAATTATTACTTCACTCATTATATAACACTGGGATATATATAGTCTTCAGTAGCAATTATTACATCACTCATTATATAACACTGTGGGATATATACAGACTACAGTAGCAATTATTACTTCACTCATTATATAACACTGTGGGATATATACAGACTACAGTAGCAATTATTACTTCACTCATTATATAACACTGTGGGATATATAGACTTCAGTAGCAATTATTACTTCACTCATTATATAACACTGTGGGATATATACAGACTACAGTAGCAATTATTACTTCACTCATTATATAACACTGTGGGATATATATAGACTACAGTAGCAATTATTACTTCACTCATTATATAACACTGTGGGATATATACAGACTACAGTAGCAATTATTACTTCACTCATTATATAACACTGTGGGATATATACAGACTACAGTAGCAATTATTACTTCACTCATTATATAACACTGGGATATATACAGACTACAGTAGCAATTATTACTTCACTCATTATATAACACTGTGGGATATATACAGACTACAGTAGCAATTATTACTTCACTCATTATATAACACTGTGGGATATATATAGTCTTCAGTAGCAATTATTACTTCACTCATTATATAACACTGGGATATATACAGACTACAGTAGCAATTATTACTTCACTCATTATATAACACTGTGGGATATATACAGACTACAGTAGCAATTATTACTTCACTCATTATATAACACTGTGGGATATATATAGTCTTCAGTAGCAATTATTACTTCACTCATTATATAACACTGGGATATATACAGACTACAGTAGCAATTATTACTTCACTCATTATATAACACTGGGATATATATAGTCTTCAGTAGCAATTATTACATCACTCATTATATAACACTGTGGGATATATACAGACTACAGTAGCAATTATTACTTCACTCATTATATAACACTGTGGGATATATACAGACTTCAGTAGCAATTATTACTTCACTCATTATATAACACTGGGATATATATAGACTACAGTAGCAATTATTACTTCACTCATTATATAACACTGTGGGATATATACAGACTACAGTAGCAATTATTACTTCACTCATTATATAACACTGTGGGATATATACAGACTACAGTAGCAATTATTACTTCACTCATTATATAACACTGTGGGATATATATAGACTACAGTAGCAATTATTACTTCACTCATTATATAACACTGTGGGATATATATAGTCTTCAGTAGCAATTATTACTTCACTCATTATATAACACTGTGGGATATATATACAGACTACAGTAGCAATTATTACTTCACTCATTATATAACACTGTGGGATATATACAGACTACAGTAGCAATTTTACTTCACTCATTATATAACACTGTGGGATATATAGACTTCAGTAGCAATTATTACTTCACTCATTATATAACACTGTGGGATATATACAGACTACAGTAGCAATTTTACTTCACTCATTATATAACACTGTGGGATATATATAGACTACAGTAGCAATTATTACTTCACTCATTATATAACACTGTGGGATATATACAGACTACAGTAGCAATTATTACTTCACTCATTATATAACACTGTGGGATATATACAGACTACAGTAGCAATTATTACTTCACTCATTATATAACACTGGGATATATATAGTCTTCAGTAGCAATTATTTCTTCACTCATATCTGCATTTTGAATTTGGACGCGTTTTTTACATTTACTTTTGACTATTATTATATTTTACTTGGTTTCGGAGGAGTTTGTGGGTGCTAGATTTCTTCATTCATTAAATATTATGAGGAATATTACTGTGTGGTGTGTGTGTGTGTGTGAGAAAGATAGATGTAGGAGGGGGTTGTTAACAAAGAGGGGGGAGGAATACAGTGCGTGAATGATAGTGATGGAGGGGGTAAAGATAATCAAGAGCAAGAGACAGAGAGAGAAAGAGAGGGGTGGGGCGGGAGGGGGGGGGGGGGGGGGGGGGGGGGGGGATTGTATGAGTGCCCCACCTCTAAACCACAACACTCTACCTTTGGACCCATATGAACCACTACAGGGGTGCTACAGACCCCCCGTCAACCACCATGACAGGTAGGACAAGATATTACACTTATCATCTGCATCTGGGCGGGGGGGGGGGGGGGGGGCGTTGTTGTGCCCTATATAATCATAATATACAGTCAGTTAAGGGGTGTCACCGGCTTTTGTTTTAATCTTTCTCTCCTTTTCTCTCTTTCCCTGGCTTGTATCCATTCGGCCCCATTCAGCCAACTGTTTTAAGACGTTTATCCCCATCCAGGTGTCAATTTTTTCCTGGCGAGCGATAGCGAGCCAGCATTGTATGGAGAAATCCGGCTTCACCGGAGACATAGTACCGGTACAAATTTAGCTTGCTGTCAAAAAAAAAAATATATATATATATACTGTATATATGATGGCTCGCTACCGCTCGCCAGCAAAATATTAACACCTGTATGGGAATAAACGTCTGGGGGAGGGAGGGTGGGGGATTGTATGAGTACCCCACCTCTACACTACAGCACCACTCTACCTTTGGACCAGTATGAACCACTACAGGGGAGCTACAGACCCCCCGTCAACCACCATGACAGGCAGGACAAGATATTACACTTATCATCTGCATCTAGGGGGAGGGGGGTTGTGCCCATTTATAACCATTATGTACAGTCAGTTGAGGGGGGTCACCTGCTTTTTTTTAATCTTTCTCTCCTTTTCTCTCTTTCCCTGGCTTGTATCCATTCGACCCCATTCAGCCAACTGTTTTAAGACGTTTATTCCCATCCAGGTGTCAATTTTTTCCTGGCGAGCGATAGCGAGCCAGCATTGTATGGAGAAATCCGGCTTCACCGGAGACATAGTACCGGTACAAATTTAGCTTGCTGTCAAAAAAAAAAAAAAAAATATATATATATACTGTATATATGCTGGCTCGCTACCGCTCGCCAGCAAAATATTAATACCTGTATGGGGATAAACGTCTGGGGGAGGGGAGGGGGGGTGGGGGGTGATTGTATGAGTACCCCACCTCTACACCACAGCACCACTCTACCTTTGGACCAGTATGAACCACTACAGGGGAGCTACAGACCCCCCGTCAACCACCGTGACAAGCGTGGCAAATATACACTCCTCATCTGCATCTACACCCTGGGTGGGGGTGTGGGGGGGGGGGGGGGGGCTATATGACCATAATGTACAGTCAGTTAAGGGGATGTTTATTTTTTATGTATTTATTTTCTATTATTACCAGTGTACCTGTATATGTTTGTTTTAGTTTGCTCCCTAGACATCTCTCAAGCTTTAAAAAAAAAACCCATCCCAAACACCCCCCTTCGAGTTATATCACTATTTATACTGTTATGCCCAAATCTAACAGATTGGTATCTTTCACTGCCACGCCAAAGTGAAATAGGAAGTTCGGTAGTGAAACGAGTTTCGCCTCACAACAGGAGAAACCAAAGAAAATGACAGCACAGCACTACCTCACCAAGGTCTCACCTAAGAAGAAAGAAAATGGAGACCTGACACGGCTCCAGAAGACCTCGCACATCCCGCGCCCCCCGCCAGCCAGACCTCATCTATCGGAGCCCCCAATCCCGGGCAACCAAGGCACAATGGCCCCACTAACCTGTCGGGTAAAGGGGACCTTCTTGCCCTCACCCTCAAGACTGACAAGATGAGCAAGAAATGGAAAGTAAAGAGGATGTTGGAATTGTTCGGCAGCTCTCCTAGCATGAAGAAGGAAAGTGGGCCTCCATCCTCTCAGCCTACGATATCATCCATCTTTCCTCTGCTCAAACGGCCTTTGATACCTGCTGAATGTTCTGTGTTATCAACCACACACACCTCTCCTGCCCTATGGCCTGTGATATCAGCTGGAGTGGTCTGTGATACCAACCACATATCAAGGGCAATAGCATGTGATACCAGGTAAGTGGTCCGCTATACCAACCACACCCTCCCCAGCCGTGACAAGAAGCAGAAGACAGAAGAAGAAGACACCATCCCCGGTCTTGACAAGAAGAAGAAGGGCTGTGACCTATCCTTAACCCTATCTTTCCTTACCTTGGTAAAGTAGAGGCATGTAATTTTTTTGTTTTTAAATTGTTAACATTTCAGGAAGAATTACCATCATATTATAATTGTTCCTTGGTATATTGGGGGTGCTTGTGGGTAGGAGAGATATGGGGGGGGGGGGATGGGGTAGGGAAAGGCATGGGGGAGTGCAGCAGGGGATGGGGATGGAGCTTAGTTCTTTACAAAGCCATTAGCACTGGGATTGCACCATGGAAAATTTGATTACTTGGAGTGAAACATGATGATGCCATATATGGCATCACCCGGGGTGCTGCCCATTAACCTTATTGAACACTATGACGGCACCCGGAGTTAAGGGGTTAAATGGAGAGATTAGTATGGACACCTTAATTCCTTATTTTATACCCATATTCTTGTACAGTGTGTCTTAAGGGGGCCCACCTCGTTTTTTTCTCTCTCCCTCTTTCTCTGGGTTGTATCCATTCGGCCCCATTCAGCCTACTTTTTTAAGACCTTTTTCTCCATTGAGGTGTCGACTTTTTTCCTGGCGAGCGGTAGCGAGCCAGCATATATAAACAATTTTTTTTGAGAGCAGGCTAAATTTGTACATTTTTTGATAGAAAAATGTCTCCGGCGAAGCCGGGTTTCTCCATACAATGCTGGCTCGCTATCGCTCGCCAGGAAGAAATAGACGCCTGGATGGGGATAAACTTCTTAAAACAGTAGGCTGAATGGGGCCGAATAGATACAAGCCAGAGAAAGAGAGAAAAGGAGAGAAAAATCAGGTCACCCCCCCTTAATCCTTCCTGTAATATAAAGCCATAGTATCTTTGTGCTGGCTATCATTCGACGCTTGTATTGTATATTGGTTATGAAGGGGGAGGTAGTTGCTTTTTATGGACCCCCTTCTCCCTCTTGTTTACCAATTTAGTTTTGAGATTTTACGACGTTCTTTCCGTTAGTTGGGCGATTTTGAGACCTTTCACCCCATTTCTTTGTCAATACTAAGACCTTTCGTGCCATTTAGGTGTCGATTTTTTCCTGGCGTGCGATAGCGTGCCTGTACTTTTAGAAGGAACCCCCCTTAAGGCCGTCTAAAGTTAGCCAGGTTTATCCCCTTCAGCACGATGACGTACTTTTCATTACATCCGGGTTACTATTAGACGATTTTCTTTAGCTTATAATTTACTTCTAGGACTCAAAAGGGTCTACAATACGATCTCAATAAACCCTCTGAATAACACAGGTTCTTCTTAAACTGAATAACACAGGTTCTTCTTAAACTGAATAACACAGGTTCTTCTTAAACTGAATAACACAGGTTCTTCTTAAACTGAATAACACAGGTTCTTCTTAAACTGAATAACACAGGTTCTTCTTAAACTGAATAACACAGGTTCTTCTTAAACTGAATAACACAGGTTCTTCTTAAACTGAATAACACAGGTTCTTCTTAAACTGAATAACACAGGTTCTTCTTAAACTGAATAACACAGGTTCTTCTTAAACTGAATAACACAGGTTCTTCTTAAACTGAATAACACAGGTTCTTCTTAAACTGCATACAATCGTCTAATTTAAGCCCGAAACTCATCTGTAAATTCGGAGCTAAACCTATGCAAACCCTTTGACAGTAACAAGTAAGCTTTGGAACTCTCTCCCTCAATCTGTCTGTCTTCTCCTTATCTTATGACACTGACACTTACAAAGCTTCAAGATCCGTGTGTTCAGACATTATGGCTCTAACGTACCTTGAATTTGGCTCCCTATCACTCTTTTGACTTTGGGGGAGACACTTGTTACAGTCAGCTTTGCCTTTTGCCTCATTCATACACATTTCCTTTCTTTCTTTTCTTTCTTTTTTTTTTGGGGGGGGGGGGGGTCGCCGACTCAAGACAGAGCCAGAATAGGGACAACACAAAACACAATACATAAATACATTCTGAGAGAGGAAGGGAAGTTATGCAGGTACCGAAAATGAGCAAGTGGATGTATGCCCTCCATCCGTCCGCGTGTGTAACAAAAACCTAAGGGTCCATTGTTTACGAGGACTGTTTAGACATTATCGGGAAGGTCATCTGGGTTATTGATGGTGTGTGGCGGGTAATATATGCAACACACACACCCAGTCACACACACATACTCAGACACACATACACACACACATACACACACATACAGTATACACTCACGCACACGCACACGCACACACACACACACATATTAATCACACAGTGTTTAAGGCCTAGCCTGGAGTATGCAGCGGTTGTATGGCATCCTCACATGAAAAAACACATTAGTAAGCTCGAGAAAATTCAGCATGTGATCACAAGATGGGTGCCAGCCTGCCAGGGTTAAAAAACTTACAATATGAAGACCGGCTGTGTCACCTGGGGATTCCCTCACTTGAACAAAGAAGGGAGAGGGGAGACATGATAGCTTTATTTAGGTGTGTTCACGGAAAGGAATATATTGATCAAACGCATTTTGTTTGGCCAGCGGTGGGGAGGACGAGAGGACATGACTATAAACTGTTGAGGAGGAGAGCTAGGAAGGATGTTAGGAAGTTTGGTTTTCCAGATAGAATGGTTGAGAAGTGGAATAAGTTACCAAACGACCTAGTGTGTGCACAAAGTATTCAAGCTTTTAAAGTAAAATATGATAAGTTAAAGGCTGACGGGACACTACGAGAGTAATCTCAATCCTGTAAAATACAATTAGGTAAATACAATTAGGTAAATACACAGCTAAAGGAATGTCATCACCCCGGTGTTTTTTAACCCAATTATGTGTATGACATATTTATTGGTTTGGGGCCGGGGGAGTGCTGGAGGGACCTTGGTGACTCTTGTCTCTGGGTCTTCTCCTGGGTGACCTACTGTATATGTGTGTGAATTTGTGTTTTGTTTTTGTGTGTTCATTGTTTTATGGTGTGTTGTGTTGTCCCTATTCGGGCTCTGTCTCGAGTCGGTCACCCCCAGAAAAAAAGGAAAAATGGGGAACGGGCCTGAGTAAATGCATACATACATACAATACAGTTACTATAAGACATAAACCTGGGACAGACGTTGTGGTTAGGTGGCTGTATTAACCACCACCATAACACGTTATTGTATAATAATGAGGAGAATATAATGGTCTTACCCACTTCAAACAACATTATTGCAAAGTGTTAAATTCTTAAGTTCACCTTCAATCTATTTAAAACCCTATGAAGGCATTAATTATTTCCGGTCACTCCTTCACAGAACTTGTCCTAGGTTATTGTGCTAGCAACTCTACTTAAGTGTGGCTAGGGACATAATGTGTTTCAAGCTAATAACAGAACAATCATATAATATTTGGTGAATCTCGTGAATTAATGCCTTTTATAACACCTCCCTTTATTGTGGGTAATATGTAAAGTGCATGTTAAATGTTACTGTACTGTGCTGTTGGAATGGCTTTTGTGGTTGTGTGTTGTCTGTAACCAGTGTGGTTAGCTCGATCATGCTGATAAAGGGCTAATATGTACACTGTGAATGCTACACTGTTCTACTGCACCTCTGATGTCTGCCATTGCAGAGAGGGGTTGGGGGAGGCCATTAGGATGACTGGCAAATTCAAGTACTGTGTATTGGTGTTCTAACGTTGTCGCGGCCTCCCGCACTAACCATGGTCCTCGCAAACAGATTATTGCGACGAAACTCCAACCTAGGAGTAAATAAAGCAAAATGTGTTTGTCGAACAGAAGTAACTACCTGCACCTGCTATCAGCGGGCAGAGTGATAAAAAGCTGTCTTTCCCGCACGACCGGAGAATGTGATAGTACACCAAAATTATATCCTTCCCTCTTGTTTCTTGAGGTGCCCAACAGGTTCTCAAGGCAGGCTGGAGTCCCCCATTCCCACACCACCACCACCACTAATAGTTTGGGGGACGGGCGTGTGTAGAAGGCATGTGGAACCAGGCATGAGGACTGCCTTATAGGGCTGGCGGTGTGAAGGTTTGTTTACGTTGTCTCAGGCCTACCAACAGCTTCATTTATCAGGTTTACCACTTGTGGTCCCTTTCGTGATTTTGTGGATGCCTCCGAATGTTGTATTACTATTACTAGTAGTAATAATAAATAAGGCAAAGATATTCTTGATATCAACTCACTATTTATTTGTAAAGAATATGTTTTGGATGACATTAACAATTTGTATTTTTTATAGGACTTCCCGTAACCATAGCATTTATGAAAAGTGTCTATATTAATGTTTCCAAATTAATGGCGAAATGCTGTAATCAGATACTACCTGACGTTAATTTCAGCCTTATTATCGTTACTTCCAAGAGATCTTACTCAGCATGCGAAGGTCATTTACAAGTGGAAGGTCTATAGTTAGTTTCAATTAGCCCTCTAACTTGGACAGGTTCTTATAAAATTTAATACGGTCGTCTGGAGGTAGCCAGGATAACACAACATTTGGGTTAACGTGATTGAAAGGTTAAGGGGAGATGGGCCGCTTTTCTGGTCCCCCTTCTTCCTCATACTTAGTCCCCTTAGTTTTCAGATTTTATGACGTTCAGCTCATTAGTTTGTCGATTTTAAGACATTTCGCCCCATTTTGATGTCAATATTAAGACCTTTCGTGCTATTTAGGTGTCGATTATTTTTTCCTGGCGAACGATAGTGAGCCTTTAATTTTGGAAGAACCAGCCTTCGGCCGGGACATCTTTCTGCCGAAAAATGTATATATAGATCTAGAAGGGGGATCTAATGGATGTTTGTTTAGTTAAGCTTGATGGAGGTCTAGGGAGGAAACTAGTAATAAGATACAACAATGGTGAAATAAAGACGCCCATCCCCCCTTAATTGCTTAGATCCTCCTGGTTGTAAGGCCTCAGACACCTACTGTACTATCCTGTATTATATCCTCCTAAATATTGTATTGTTAGTGTGCTTCTTGATTTTCGTGTGTATAATTTTAATTTAGTGTTAATTCTGTGTGTGTGTGTATGTGTGTGTGTGATATCATAAGCACGTAAATAACAATATTATTAATAGACTTTCTTTTCCTTTTCAGCTTACCTGAGGACTACACATCACTAGACTGATCAAGTAAGTACATGGTAAAGTTATTTTTATCTGCGTTGCAGAATTATCCTGTACATACCGGTAAGTATGTAATTAATTCCTAGTGTTTATTTCTTCCACTTTGATGACTAATTTATATATCTCTACATGAAAGTGTATAGCATATTTGTCTGTGTGTATCCCCCTAGCCCCCCAAACTCTTTGGACTATGGAGGTGAGACCTTGAATGGGTACTCAAGGGGTCCCAGGAATGGGTTTTAAAACAATAATATTGAAAGCAAAACAACGATATTACTGTATTTTATTTGTATTCATTTATTTATTTATTGTTTGTGTATGTGTGTGTGTTTTTTTTTTTTTTTTTTTCCCCATCATTCCGCCTTTACTGGAATTGTCCTATCGCCCTCGGTGTGTGGCCCCCTTAGAGTTGATTATTCTAGGTGCTGCCTCGGGATATGATTGAGACTAGTCTTTAATCATCACAAGGTGCTGTTACCTTGGGACGTATAATAACATATTGCAACTGTCAGAACGTTTTATGGAGCCAAGAAAGAACCTTCGGAATCAATAAGTCAACATGGTTATCTGTTTCCATCAAACGTAAAGGAAGCTTCGTAGGTTATTGGAGGTTGGAATTAAAGTGTTTGGGATATTACATATACCTGTGTAATTATATGTATATATATATATATATATATATATATATATATATATATATATATATATATATATATATATATATATCATATATATATATTCAGTGACGATCGAAGTAAGAATATATTGAGTTCAAGTCGATGCAATTGTAAATAATGTTATATTTATAATACCTTAAAGGGCGTATATAAGTATTACTGTATTATTTAATCTAACCCGAAAACAAATCCGAGCCAAAATGTATCCTTTCGCGTATTGGCAAAAGACGAACAAAGTGGGGTGGTGTGTGTCACAAGATTAAATATCAACACATGTAAAGTCATATTACTATAAAAGCAATTATAGATCAAATGCCTGTTGCAGCTTGTACTCTGTGTAATCACCCAGGCCGATCTTGCCACTCCATGCACACACACACACACACGCCCACATGCGCTCGCAAGGATTATATTAAGGGGAGATCTCCACTTGAGGGACTTTTTTCTTGACTCCTTTCTCCCTCATGTCTAGCCCCCTTGCTTTTGAGATTTTAAGACGTTTGCCCCGTTAGTTTGGCAATTTTAAGAATTTACGCCCCATTCTGTCAATTTTAAGATCTTTCGTGCCATTTAGGTGTCGATTTTATCCTGGCGAGCGATAGCGAGCCTATAATTTAAGAGTAACCGGCCTTCGGCCGGGAAATTTTTCTACCGAAAAATGTACAAATTTATCTTGAAAGGGGGTCAAGGGGGTGAATTTTTTAGATTGCTGGAGGAGTAGGAAACAAACTAAAAACCTCCCCTTAAGGGGACAGTGGTTATTTTTTGGGAGTCTATTTATTTATATATTAATTTATTTTTTAGTTTCCTCCCTAGACCTCCATCAAGCTTATAAAACACCCCCTAAGCCCCCTTTCAAGATAAATTGTTACATTTTTCGGTAGAAAAATGTCCTGGCCGAAGGCCTGTTCCTTCTAAAATTACAGGCTCGCTTTCGCTCGTCAGGAAGAAATCGACACCTAAATGACACGAACAGTCTTAATATTGACATAAAAATGGGACAAAAGGTCTTAAAATCGCCAAACTAATGGGCCGAACGTCTTAAAGTCTCAAAGCTAATGTGCTAAACATGAGGGAGAAGGGGGTCCAGAAAAAATTGTCCATCTCCCTGTAAATAAAGATCAATGCAATCCGAAACGTACCGTATATATAACTTATACCAGGAAAAGTACATAGGCCTACATACAAACAAGCATCACTAATAGTTAACTAATTAAGTACAAACACAACAAACATATGTCAACACACACACACACACACACACACACACACACACACACACACACACAGACATACCTAAATTACACGAAAAGTCTAAATATTGACAAATAAATGGAGCGAAAGGTCTTAAAATCGCCAAACTAATGGGCGGAACCTCTTAAAATATCTAAACGAATGGGGCTAAACATGAGGGAGAAGGGGGGGGGGGGGGCAGACAAAACAACCATCCCAACCAACCATGAAGGAGACAAAATACAAAGCTGCCTGTAACAAGTGTCCCCCCAAGGTTGAAAGAGTGATAGAGAACTAAAGTCAAGGTACGTTAGAGGTAATTAAGGTGTGTTGGAAAGAAGTGTGGTGAGCTTGTAAAGTGTAGTGAAATGAATAGGGGGAGGTGGTGTTTGGGAGAGTTAGCTGGATTACTCTTTATGTAGGTGAGTCACAAACAGAAACAGTAGGGGAAGCCAGGCATATGAAATGGTAGTTCCAGCAACTCCTTATCATATGCCTGGCTGTGGCCTCCCCTGGATACTACCCTGCTAGATTGGTGCCTACAATTTCCCCAACAAAAAGTATTTACAAATAATAATAATAATATTAAAAAAAAAAAAAAAAAAAAAAAAAATATATATATATATATATATATATATATATACCGGTATATATATAGAAGGTCCCACCCCTTTCGCAGTCATAAGTAAGCCATTTTAGATGTACAGAGGAGCGACCATTACTTGTATTACTGTATGTCCACAAACATTTCAATAATGTAAGCATGTTTTCTTCTAATAATATTATTATTATTTGTGTTTTTTCTTTATTTTTTATTTCATATTTATTTCCCGTTCTGGTATAATAACACGGCAGACAGAGACGGGTTATTTTTGTTATTGTTTTATTTGTATTTTCCCCGTATAATAACACGGTAAACAGACACGGTTTTTTTGTTCGTTCTGGTATAATAACACGGTAGACAGACAGACAGACACGGATTCTGGTGGTGATACAGTATATTTACCCAACAGGTGTAATAATGTTATTCCGCATGAGAGCACCCCCCGTATCTCTCGATCTTATACCAACCCTTAATGGGGAGCGTCGGCCTAGAAGTTTGTGACTGTATTCTCTGTTTCATTTCATCTGACGGTGAATTGAATATCTTAGCAGCTAATGTCTCGGTATTTAATGGAAACATCTGAAACCACTATGTCCCTGCATCATGTTAAGGCTAAGTTCTTCCCTAGTGGTTAAGGCCCCATTAATTGCTCTTTCCATTCACATATGCATAGCCTACGTGAGTTGCAGTTGGGATGTGTGTACATGCTTAGATTGATATGCAGGATTCGAAGTTGCATAATAAATCGTAGGCAGTGTCCACCATTCGTTAACTGTCTTCGTGGTGCGATGCATAAGGTGTTGATTTTCGGTGTGAGCATCCTGGATTCGAATCCACGGACTGCCACATGTGGTTGTAAATTTCATTAATCGATTTTAGGAGTATAGTTGGTTGTTGGAAGGAACATAATAATTTATATAATTAGCACCATATTCCACTACAAAATCTTCAAATTAACGGAGCAATCTTGCATATTAACAATTATAATGTAAAACTTGCAAAATAAACAAACCAAAACTGGGACGACACAAGATAAACGCAAATGAACTAATCAAAATCGCTATGTGGAAATAACGCTTAATAAAATAAAACTTTGAAATAAAAGAACACTATCCATCACATAGGGTATACAATCGCGCTAATAAGTGATGTCTCAGCACCAAGTATGTTTTGATCAATAATTGGTATCAGCAATATCTAACCTTCATTTCTTCATATCGAGTGAAATATACAAAAATGTTCCTACACTTACCCACCCTATTCAACATCTGACAGACATTAATACAGCACAGAGCAAGCCAAACGTAATGACAGCTGGAACATGACTTATTAGCGCGACCGTACATCACTACATAAGCAAGTTAATCTGGCACCCAAGCTTTCATAATTTACAACATATTTCACTCCAAAATCTTTATAATAGGTCAGAAATCGAGAGGAAACCATAGCAATTTACCGTCAGGCGAGGTCAGGTGAAGGTATTGAGGGATAAGCCTTTACAACGGCACCTCGTAGTTACTTTCTACTTTTCCTATTTTCTGAAGAGTGTAGAGAGGGGAGAAGGGGTGTTAGAGAGAGAGAGAGGAAGCTGTTGGAGTGGCTTTGTTATGTGTGTTGTTGGAAAGAAGCCGAGTATAATATTGTTCTGAAGAGTGTAGAGAGGGGAGAAGGGGTGTACGTTGGAGAGAGAGGGAGCTGTTGGAGTGGCTTTGTTATGTGTGGCGTAGGAAAGAAGCCGAGCATAATGAGCCTAGATGACGTAGCCAAGGTCCTCCTAACCATCTAATCTACATAAACTTGATTGTGGAATGCTGATTTCTGATTTGAACTAGTCACCTGAAAACTATGCAGATAATTGGTGATCAACTACGTCCTCTAAAGGTATCTCGTGTATAGTCGATCACAAAAGTTTGTAGAGTTCATATATGTATGTTTATTCGTGTATTTACTCGCTCTCTCTCTCTCTCTCTCTCTCTCTCTCTCTCTCTCTCTCTCTCTCTCTCTCTCTCTCTCTCTCTCTCTCTCTCTCTCTCTCTCTCTCTCTCTCTCTCTCTCTCTCTCTCTCTCTCTCTCTCTCTCTCTTTTACCTAGGGAATTACATTAACCTTTTCAGTATATGATGGTGGCTTTCCTGATTATATTCTGGCGATGGTATTTAGTTTAGGAAGAATGTGTGGAAGTTAGAGGGTTAATTGAGATTATTGTATCCCTCTGTTTCTTTGATATAATTCCGAAACTGCGTAAAATATCCTAATAATAATCAGATTATTAAGGGGGGTCACCTGCTTGTTTCTCTCTTTCTCTGGCTTGTATCCATTCGGCCCCATTCAGCCAACTGTTGTAAGACGTTTATCCCCATCCAGGTGTCGATTTCTTCCTGGCGAGCAATAGCGAGCCAGCAATGTATGGAGAAATCCGCCTTCGCCGGAGACAATTTTTCTATCGAAAAATGTACAAATTTAGCTTGCTGTCAAAAGAAACAGAAATATATGCTGGGCAACCTGTGGTATCCTGGTTAATATGCAACAGCACCTGTGCACCAGGTTGGGTAACTCACCCATCAGAGGCTCCAAGGGACAAAGGCAATAGATGAGCTCACCGGCAACATGCAACCTAACGTAAGCTTTGCCATTTTGTATCCTCCATTAAAAAAAAAAAAAAAAAAAAAAAAAAAAAAAAACACACACACACACACACACTTAACTCTTAGAAAGGGTGTACAGGAACAGGTGTTTGTTTCGTTCCACCTTTTCTTCTCTTCCTTCATTCTCGGGGCTTTTGAGAATGAGGTAGACAACGAACCAATTATTAATATTATTGTTGTCATAATGGTTAAATAATATCATATTACGAGAAGCTGTTTTATCGATCAATCTGGGGCCTACTATCAATTGACGATCGACCCAAGGCTACCAACACCTGCGTGGCTCCTCTATCAGCCCCAGTAATCAGGGTTACCAACGTCTCCATTAACGCACCACCATTGTCATTGATTGTAGATAACACAGAGATCCATTTCAGGCTTGCCAATCCCAACTCCGCCCATTGGCAACATGGCAAGTATTGTAGTTTTTATGTAGCCAATATAGGCCACTTAGTATAGTCATGGTCACAGATTTTCACGAACTGGGTGGATGAAACTCGTCAGCCTTGGTCGTCAACCCATCTAGGGGAGACAACCTTATATAAATCCTGATTAATGAGACTCGACAGCTTTGTTTGGCAACCCGTCTAAGGGAATAAACCTTATACAAATTACCGAAGGGCGGCTCGCTCATCGGTGCCACTTGCAGGTGGCGAACTCTACAATAGATACTATGAACTCTCGGGAGTGGTTAAACTAACCACCGAAATGCATTGTGTGATAAATGGATATAAAATTGTAGTCACGTACTTAACCTTTAAGGGGAGATCTCCACTCGAGGGATTTTTGTCTTGACCCCTTTCTCCCTCATGTTTAGCCCCATTGCTTTTGATATTATAAAACGTTTGCCCCATTAGTTTAGCGATTTTAAGAACTTTCACCCCATATTAAGACCTTTCGTGCCATTCAGGTGTCGATTTTATCCTGGCGAGCGATAGCGAGCCTGTAAGTTAAGAGGAACCGGCCTTCGGCCGGGAAATTTTTCTACCGAAAAATGTAAAAATTTATCTTAAAAGGGACTCAAGGGGGTGCAATTTTAAGCTTGATGGAGGTTTAGGGAACCAACTAAATATCTCCCCTTAACTGTCTTGATGGTGTAATGCTTAGAGTGTTTAAAATGTGTATGTGGTAACCCAGGTTCGAATCCCGGTATGATCACATGCTTTCCTTAATTTCATTGGGAGGTGTTTGCTGTAGGGAGTGAAATTAATAGATTAGATTATGTCTATTAAACAAATGATAAACAGTTTCGATGCAGTCTGGGGTAGCTTGGAATATGTAATACAGGATTAGATAATGGCTGTACTGTATATATGGTTCCTTACACATACTATATATAAAAAAGATCTAATATGTTTGGTGTATTCAATTGTTGCATATATGTATAAACACTCTGAGGGTTATGGGTAAATTAAAGTAGGTTAGGTTTGGTCAGATTGGCTCGGTTGACTAATATCGTACCCTTAAATTATCTGCAAACACCAACTGAATTATGCCTCTGACTCCCACATATCCTTCCTAAGCTGCATAATTGTTGTAATATTACCGAGAAGAAAGGCGTCATCGTATACTGAAGGGGTTAAGGGGGGATGGGCGTATTTATTTGCTCAGTTATGTATGTTGTTGTTTTTGTTTTTTTTTCCTAGACCTCCATCAAGCTTTAAAACAAAATAAACAAAATAAATAAATACAAAACAAGACCCTTCCGGCCAAAGGCCGATCCTTCTTAAATTACAGGCTCTCTTTCGCTCGCCAGGAAAAAATCGACACCTAAATGACACGAAAAGTCTTAATATTGACAAAGAAATGGGGTGAAAGGTCTTAAAATCGACAAACTAATGGGGTAAATATCTTAAAATCTGAAAACTAATAAGGCTAAACATGAGGGAGAAGAGGGACTAGAAAAAACCCCATCTCCCCTTATGCCTCTGATTCCCACACATCCTTCCTAAGCTGCATACAATTGTTTAATATTGGCCAGAAGAAAGGCGTCATCGTATGCTGAAGGGGTTAAGGGGAGATGGGCGTATTTATTTGCTCATATATATGTTTTTATATTTTTGTTAAGTTTCCTCCCTATACCTCCATCAAGCTTAAAAAAAACACACACACCCCAAGACCCTTCTTCAGGCTCGCTATCGCTGGCCAGGAAAGAAAGCTACACCTACATGACACGAAAAGTCTTAATATTGACAAAGAAATGGGGCGAAAGGTCTCAAAATCGCCAAACTAATGGAACGAACGTCTTAAAATCTCAAAAAAAAAAAAAATCTAAACATGAGGGAGAAGGGGATAACAAAAAGGACTACCTCCCCCTTTAACTCTTTCAAGCTCCAATAAGCGTTTCTGTTCTGTTGTCTGGCTACTATTAGACGATTGTATTCAGATTAGTAACGGTATATGGAAGTCAAAGGGTTGATTAATATAGTATTTACCCTTTTAATAGCCACAAATCCTTCCTAAGCTGCATACAATCGTCTAATGATAGCAAAAATAAACTGCTAAAACGCGTCAGAGCTTCAAGGGGTTAACATCGGCTGGGCACAAAATTAATGGACTTTTAGCCGTTATTCACATTATACTCTGGTGATCATTGGGCGATTATGTGCAGCTTAGGAAGGATCTCCAGTAATCAGAAGGAGTAAAATCGATCTCAATTATTCCTCTACATCACTAAACTTCTCCCTAAGCTGAACACAATTATATAAAGATGGCAAAATAAAAGACAAATGCGTGTCTTAGTATACTGAAGATAAGTAAAGAGAGAGAGAGAGAGAGAGAGAGAGAGAGAGAGAGAGAGAGAGAGAGAGAGAGAGAGAGAGAGAGAGAGAGAGAGAGAGAGAGAGAGAGAGAGAGAGAGAGAGAGAGAGAGAGAGAGAGAGAGAGAGAGAGAGAGAGAGAGAGAGAGAGAGTAATTACCCAGACCCACCCCCTCATCTGACAGACCGCTAATTATAATTATACCCCAAGCTATAGTAGTATCAACCATCAAGGCTAAACCGCGCGGTAATGGTTATGTAGATATATCCAAAGATGTGTGTGAATTTGTGTTTTGTCTGTGTGTGTTCGTTGCTTTGTGTTTTCCCTGTTCTTGCTCTGTCTTGAGTCGCCGCCCCCCCCCCCCCCCCCCCCAAAAAAAAAAACAAAAAAAAAACAAAAAATATATATAAAGTGGGACAAAGAAAGGAAAACACAACACTAGGAAAAGTGGGGATTGGGCCTGAGTAAATAGATAGATAGATAGATAGATAAATATATATAACCCATTCAGTACCAAGGCCGTTCTTTTCATTCTCTCAATTTGGACCGTTTGTCTGTCCTGTACGTTATTTTGTTCTGTGGGACGTCGTGTTAGTAACTTCTTTCTGTGGTACAACTTTCGTCTCTCCCGATCTTGTTTGTTTCTTTATTTTGTTTGTCTGTGTTATCGGTATGTGGTGGCTACAGATTTGGGTCATAGTTTCTGTTATCAGGACTAGGCATTCTGAGGGTGTCACGTTATTCATCAACACTTCTCAGTCGATTTCCTCCATTTCCTGGTTCACCTCTTTCCACCAAATATTTTTATTGAAATTAAATTTGCTGAAAGGGTTTGTTTTTGGTCTCACTTCTGAGGGTTTTTGGACACTTGCTATAGTCTATTCGCTGTAAGTAGGCGAGAAATCATGACATCTATCCTCTGTAACTCAAAAAGGGCTGAAACAAATGGGCTATACGTGTTTACACCTATTCCCTGGCTGACCCTTCCCAAATGGCAGAAATATTAGCTTGATTACTCTAGTCGTTTTTTAGTTACAGAGGCTAGAGGGGCATGATTTTTCGCCTACTTACAGCGAATAAGCTATAGATTTGTGTACAGTATTTCAATTAATTTACGATCCGAGATGTTATGTCTAAAATGGTTTAACTATGTATTAGGGTGGTGAAAACAAGGTCTAAGATATTATTCCCCCGCGTGGACCTTATAACTCTCGTAAGTCTTTCGTAAGCTGCTAACCTTTGTCATGGTACTGAAAGGGTTAACAAATGGCTGTGTATGTGTTGTATATCGAGCCCACACAGATTCTAGCCTGGTAATAGACTGTTCAACCCTCTCACCCTCCCCGTAGGTTATATCACAGACAGAGACAGACGGGACCCAATATATCACAGACAGAGACAGACGGGACCCAATATCACAGGCAGAGACAGACGGGACCCAATATCACAGACAGAGACAGACGGGACCCAATATATCACAGACAGAGACAGACGGGACCCAATATCACAGACAGAGACAGACGGGACCCAATATCACAGACAGAGACAGACGGGACCCAATATCACAGACAGAGACAGACGGAACCCAATA
The DNA here is from genome assembly GCA_032716605.1 of Paralithodes platypus. Classification (NCBI taxonomy): domain Eukaryota; kingdom Metazoa; phylum Arthropoda; class Malacostraca; order Decapoda; family Lithodidae; genus Paralithodes; species Paralithodes platypus. The sequence continues at coordinate 11,461,397 of CM064530.1, read as the reverse complement.
TCACAGACAGAGACAGACGGGACCCAATATCACAGACAGAGACAGACGGGACCCAATATCACAGACAGAGACAGACGGGACCCAATATCACAGACAGAGACAGACGGGACCCAATATCACAGACAGAGACAGACGGAACCCAATATCACAGACAGAGACAGACGGGACCCAATATCACAGACAGAGACAGACGGGACCCAATATCACAGACAGAGACAGACGGGACCCAATATCACAGACAGAGACAGACGGGACCCAATATCTCCACAACTCACCCAGTTCTCCCTACAATAATTTTTTTTTTTACAATATACTATTCTTTTCAATGTACTTTCGGTTACAATTAATGACATTTTTGGAAACAATAGATTTTTCGTTAAAAAGGACTTTTCTGTACAATATACGAATCTTTTCAATGTACTTTTGGTTGCAATTAATATGACTTTGCGAGAAATTGTTTTTACATTTCGCTACAATGGATTTTTTTTTTCTTTTTTTTAATAATGTACATTTGGTTACAATGAACTGTTCGCCATACTGAACAGAACACCACCTGGGCCTCATCTGTCATTCACTATCTTATTAGTATGTCGATTTTAAGACCTTTCACCCAATTTTTGTGTTAATATTAAGGCTTTCCGTGTCATTTAGGTGTCGATTTTTTCCTGGCGAGCGATAACGATTGCGTTCACCTTCAACTCACATTCAAGCTAGTACTTAATTTCTGCCCTAACTCGAATATACTTGATGTCCTTTCAGTATTATTGTATTCTGTATTATTATGTATTGTATTATTGTATTCTGTACCTCATTTGTATTATTGTATTCTGTACCTCATTGGTGTATAGATAGAGTGTTGTTTTGTTCAGTCGGCCACATAAGTTTTGTTCCTCTCCGTGATCTTATACATAGAAATATAATGTATATGGTCGAATTAAGAGTGTAGTTTGTTATGCAGTGGTTAAGGGGAGGGTTTTAGTTAGTTCCCTAGACTTCCATCAAGCTTAAGATTACAGCCCCTTGAGCCCCTTTCAAGATAAATTTGTAAATTTTTCGGTAGAAAAATGTCCCGGCCGAAGGCCGAAGGTTCCTCTTAAGTTACAGGCTCGCTATCGCTCGCCAGGGAAAAATCGACACTTAAATGGCACGAAAGGTCTTAAAATTGACAGAAATGGGTTGAAAGTTCTTAAAATCGTCAAAATAATGGGGCAAACGTCTTAAAATTCGAAAAACAATGGGGCTAAACATGAGGGAGAAAGAAGTCCAGAAAAAAATCCCTCAAGTGGAGATCTCCCCTTAACTCATCTGATTAGTCAACTGTTAATTAAAAGAAACCACACTCACAATTCATTCACATTATTTTACTTTTATTCATAAGATCACATCGTGGAACATAACTTATGTGGCCAACTGTACCTATTGTATAAATCGCCTTGTATTTCTCCGTATTTGTATATATATAACTCCTACTTTCTCCCCGTTAGAAGAATTCACAAATACTTGTTTTTGTTTAGCATAACACTTAATTTTATAGTAATATATGTTGTAAGTGATAGTATGCAACCCCCCGCGCTCACACAGACTCCCTAATGAACATGTTGCGTCCACTCTACATACATACACAATATATACTTTACATACATACACAATATATACTCTACATACATACACAATATATACTTTACATACATACACAATATATACTTTACATACATACACAATATATACTTTACATACATACACAATATATACTTTACATACATACACAATATATACTTTACATACATACACAATATCTACTTTACATACATACACAATATATACTTTACATACATACACAATATATACTTTACATACATACACAATATATACTTTACATACATACACAATATATACTTTACATACATACACAATATATACTCTACATACATACACAATATATACTTTACATACATACACAATATATAATGTATATAATTATGGTGTGGGTATTTATTTAGTTCTAGGGACAAGTCAAGGTTATCTATAGGTAGCACCAGCGATCTTGACAATAATCTTGACCCCTTAACTTCTTATAACTCGAAATTAATGGAAGCAATCGGGCTGACGTTTCTATAATTTGGGAAGAGTCCACCAGGAAATAGGTGTGGTTATTTACAGCCAGTTTGCTCTAGGCCCTTTTGAGTTACAGAGAGTTCAGGGATCATGATTATTGTCAAGTTCGTTGGCGCTACCTATAGTATTATCATTCAAAAACATGCGTTATGAACCTGTGTGGGGTATAATGTAAGCCGCCCATCTCTTCCCCCGCCCCCCCCCCCCCCCCACTGCCTGCCTGCACTCAACAAAAACACGACCCACACGCATTTCCCTTTGCCCCGTATTTTTGTTTTTGTGGGGTTTTTTTTTTTTGTGGGTGGTTTCTGGCGGTGAGGTTACTCGGTGTTATGACCGTCGCCTTTAGTGCCGTGTCAGCTTACCCCGTGTCTGGTCAGGGAGTGAGAGATTTACATATATTTACATATATACACTGGCCACACAGATCTTACGATCCCTGCGAGGTGGACAGGACTTAATCCTAATAGAGTCAGCAGCCGTAAGAGAAACTGGAAGGAAAGGATAGCAAAGCTGAGAGAGAGAGAGAGAGAGAGGGGGGGGGGGGGGGACAAGTAAATTGAGGAATAAAAAAACATTTATATGGTAATGGAAAACAGGAGAGAGAGGAGGGGGGGATAGATACATATATATGGTAAGGAGAGAGAGAGAGAGAGAGAGGGGGGGGGGGGCAAGTAAATTGAGGAATAAAAAACATTTATATGGTAATGGAAAACAGGAGAGAGAGGAGGGGGGGATAGATACATATATATGGTAAGGAGAGAGAGAGAGAGAGAGGTCTGAAATTACCTGATGATTGTCGTCTTTACTACGTTGTACTGGTAATTTACAACACGAAGAAAACATTACGGAACTAATCATCACGATTATTTAGATATTTAAATGATATCCGGTCTTCAATTTACTTCCATTATTAACATTAACCTGTTCGTCTATTCCACCCAGAAAAAGGTTTCTCTGTTAACACTATATATATTTTTGATCTCTCTCTCTCTCTCTCTCTCTCTCTCTCTCTCTCTCTCTCTCTCTCTCTCTCTCTCTCTCTCTTTCCAGTTTTCTTAGGGTTCGGGAGGGGCAGCTTGGGTACAGTCGTGACCAAAAATACTAGAAACATCTCCCAACGATAAAAATAAAACAGTGACCATTAACTAGTGAATCTATGTAATGTGAAAATTGTTGGTTTAGGCATTTACAAAGAGAGAGAGAGAGAGAGAGAGAGAGAGAGAGAGAGAGAGAGAGAGAGAGAAATAACAGTGACCGGTAAGTTGATATTTTGTATTAAAGGTCAAGGGTTAAAAGTTTCAAGTTTGTAATGTAAGATTACAGACAGAGAGAGTTACACAGAGTTACACAGATACTCAGACCACACTCACCTTGCAGTCCTTACTAGGTGGTCCGGCCTTATGAATACTACTAGAGACAGGCACAGTATATGATAGTAAATAGGACAGTAAAGTAGAAGACTGTCTCCCCACTCTCCTGCTAAAAAGCTGTAAGAGAGAGAGAGAGAGATTATGATTTATTTGAACATTAGATATGACTCATAAAATTAAACTGGTTGCGACATACGGAACTAAATAAAATGAAGGCCAGATAGATTGATTGATTGAGAAAGAGAATGAGTGTGTGTGTGTGTGTGCGTTAGTGTGTGTGTGTGTGTGTGTGTGTGTGTGTGTGGGTGTGATGTGTGTGTGGGTGTGTGCGTGTATATGTGTGTGCGTGTATTATGAAGACAAAAATATTGAAGAATATGAAGAATAAGCACAACAATGGGAAAGACAATGACCCATAAAGGTTTGTGGGTTAGGATACAGAGATAGAGACAGGCTAAGAGGAAAGAGGTTTATGAAAGAGAAAATTGTTAGAAAATGTTGAAGGCAGTATATACGAAAGATAGTTACATATAGTTATATAGATACACAGACTTTGCGTTCCCTACTAGGCAGTCTGGACTTAATTATAATGTGGAAGGTAAATACAGGAAAGCAGAAGGCTCTCTCCGCACCCACCACTTCCTCCTATCATTATTCGGCATGACATTTAGTTAGGGAAAGAAGACCCCCAACAGAATGAGAACATTTCTACTGGGAAATTCATAGTAAAAGACGAAGTTGAGAAATGTTGTATACTACTGATACATAACTTTTTGTCTACACCTATACTACTACACCTTCCTGCAAATGGATGTCTTGCCTCCTTTTGAACGTGTCAATTGTATTACACTGTACAGCTTTCTTTGCCACTATGTTCCACTCGGTGACCAAACTGTAGGAGTATTGCTTTGCGATATCAAGATTCGTCCTCACGGTTTATAATTTCATTCCATTTCCCCGAGTTGATGAACAATGATTGATTTTGAACAGTGAATCTACATCTAGTTTGTCAAAGCCCTTTAATATCTTGAAACATTCAATGCATTGACCTAGCAATCTTCAAAAAATAAGTTAAAACAAAATTATATGTTTCTTAATCTTTCATGATATGATTCATTTATCAGTGATGGTATCAACTTTGTCGCTCTACGCTTCACTGACTTGAGTTTTTCAATGTCCTTGTTTTTAGATAAGGAGACGGAAATTGCACGCCTAATTCAAGATTAGGCCTCACTGTGCTTTTAAATAACGGTGCTATAAAGTTCTCATTTATATAATTACAATGTCTTTAAATAAGTCCCAATGCTATATTGGTCTTGTTTGCAACAGCTGCACATTGATCTGAGGTGATAAAATTCCAGATACTAGAACCCACATGTCTTTAACTAATACACTTGTTTTTATTGGTTAGCCTTTCATCTTGTATTCATATTTCTTGTATTTATAATTATTTGTAAGACCTAAGATTGAATGGCATCTGCCATTTTTTGACCACTCGACTGTTTTATTAATATCAGATTTCAGTTTATTTCTGTCTCCTTCGATTAATACTGAGTTTCCTATCTTTGTATCATTGGCAAACTTTGAGATAGTTTTATTTAGTCCTACACCAATGTCATCTATATACAGTAAATACGAAACAAAACTGGCCCCAGAACCGACCCCTGAGGTACTCCACCCGATTCTACTTAATTTGTCACCACTCTGCATTCTGTTCTTCAGCCAGAGAGAGAGAGAGCTACATAGAGCTACATAGATACACAGACCACACAGACCTCAAGGTCCTTACTAGGCAGTCTGGCCTTACAAACTATATATGTATATATGCATATATATATATATGCATATATATATATATATATACATATATATACATATATACACCGGTACACACATATACACACACATACACATACATATATATACAGTATATATAAACATACTGTACAGTGCACACACATACATATACATACATTTTTTTTTTTTTTTTTTTTTTTTTTTAATATCACCCCAGCCCTCTGCAGATAGAGGTCAAGCCTTCCCTTGAAAGCGTTTATTGTGTCGCTCTCCACCACTCTCGCTGGTAGTTTATTCCACTCTGTCGCCACACTGTAGGTGAAGAAACTCTTTGTGACATCTAGGTTTGCCTTTTTGGTTTTTAATTTCATTCCATTTCCGCGAGTTTGAGTAGTATTGTTTAATGTGAATAGTGCATTTACATCGACTTTGTCGAAACCTTTTAGTATCTTAAAGCACTCAATAAGCTGACCCCTCAACCTCCTCTTTTTTAATGAGAACAGGTTCAATCGTTTAAGTCTTTCTTCATATGGTTTATTTCTTAATGAGGGTATCATCTTCGTCGCTCTACGCTGTACTGACTCGAGTCTTACAATGTCCTTGATCAGATAAGGTGACCAGAACTGCACACCATATTCAAGGTGGGGCCTCACCATACTTTTGAACAGTGGCACTATTACGTTTTCATGTTTATATGTAAATTTTCGTTTAATAAAGCCCAATGCTATGTTTGCCTTATTTGCAGCTGCTATACATTGGTCGGAAGTTTTTAGGTTTTCAGATATTAGTACCCCTAGGTCTTTACTACCGTTGCGGTTTTTATTTGTTTGCCATTCATTTCGTATTTGTATTTCATATTTCTGCTACCAACCTGCAGCACCTGACATTTATCGACATTGAAGGGCATCTGCCATTTTTTCGACCACTCTGATATTTTGTTTAAATCAGATTGCAACGCATTTCTATCATCTTCGTTCAGGACTGTATTTCCTATTTTTGTATCGTCGGCAAATTGGAAATGGTGTTGTTTACCCCTACATCAATATCGTTTAATGTAAATGAGAAACAGGACCGGTCCAAGGACTGAACCCTGTGGAACTCCACTAGTGACAGGCTCCCACTCCGATTCCACTCCATTTATCACCACTCTTTGTCTTCTGCCTGTAAGCCAATTTTTTATCCAAGAATGAATTTCACCTTTGATACCTATCCTCTCCAGTTTAGCCAATAGTTTTCGGTGAGGCACCTTGTCGAAAGCTTTTTGAAAGTCCAAGAAGATTATATCTAGTGATTTCGTCATGTCGTTATATGTGAATAGTTTGTTATAAAATTCAATCAAATTTGTTAGGCATGACTTATTTGATCTAAAGCCGTGTTGACTATTTTTTATTAGGTTGTTTGATTCGAGGTAATCTACTATCTTATCTCTAAGGATTTTTTCCATGATTTTTCCTACAATTGAAGTTAGACTAATTGGTCTGTAATTACTCGCTTTGGCCTTGCTACCCTTCTTGTATATCGGCGTAATGTTCGCATCTTTCCAATCACTCGGTACAATCCCCTGTAGTAATGATAAGTTAAATAGTTGTGTCAGGGGTTTTGCTATTTCGTCCTTAACATTCTTAATTATTTTCGGGTGGAGCATGTCGGGTCCCGGGGTCTTATTTACATTTAAATTACTCAATTTGCTTTGTACTTCGCTAACACTGATGGTGAAATCTCCTATCACATGAGTTGAGGTGTTATTTTCAAGGGTATGATCGATAATTTCTTCTGTGAAAACTGAGCCAAAATATTTGTTGAGCAGATTTGCCGTGTTTGTGTCACCTGTTATTGTCTGGCCATCTTCTATTAGCGGTCCGATTCCGCTTTTGATCTGTTTATTTTTATTTACGTAACTGTAGAATTTTTTGGGGTTTGTGGCACTTTCTCTGGCAATAGTAATTTCGTAATTTTGTTTGTTCGCCCTAATTATTTTTGTCACTTCCCTTCTACTATTTTTGTACAAGTTTTTAATTACTTCAGTGTTTGTGTTATTTTTTACAAGTTTGTGGAGTTGATTCCTTTTCCTTATTGCCTTGCCAATGTCTCTACTGTACCAAGGGGGCATACTTGATTTCGTATTACGTTTTGGTTTCATGGGTACAAATTGTTTATGCGCCTCTGTAATTGTAGACTTAAAATTTCCCCATAGTTCATTTACTTCGTTTATATTTATGAGGTTTGAGTGTATGTTTGATAGCGATTCCTTAAGTCCGTCATAATTTGCGTTTTTGAAGTCCGAAACCATTCCTGTTGTTTTTACTGAGGAATATTTGCTTATAACGTTGATTCTTAAGATTTTATGATCGGACGTTGCCAGATGTTCACCTACATCCAGGTTTGATAATAGATTTTCTTGGGTAGTGATTACGAGGTCTAATATTCCTGTCTCGCGTCGGCTGTTTTACGTGTTGAGTCAAAAAATTGTCCTGGATGAAGCTTGTCATTAGGCGTGACTCAGCATTTTTTCCGGTCGTGGTATTCCAGTCAATTAGAGGGAGGTTATAGTCACCTAGTAAAACTGTTTCGTCGGAATTAAGGGTTTTCTCTAGTATTTCATAAAAAATTGTATCATCGGCAACAGTTAGTCTCGGTGGTCGGTACGCTGTAGTGATATTTAAGTTCATGTTTTTTGTATTTATTTTGACGAACATTATTTCTGCATTACTTTCGGGGAGAGTCACCTCAACTGGGTTTAAGTAGGTTGCAACGTACATTGCAACCCCCCCTCTTTGTTTTCCATTGTTACGGTCTTTATGAATTTTTTTATATGGCTCTATGTGATATTCATGAAGTAGATCTTTATTTTTAAGGTTCAGATGTGTTTCCGTTATACAAATAACGTCAACTTTCTCATTTAATAACAGACATTTGAGTTCGTCTATTTTGTTTCTTATTGAGCAGGCATTTATGGATATTATTTTTATATCATTTCTCTCAACAAGCGCTGGATTTGTTTTTCTTATTGGTGGGGATGGGTTTGGGGTTGTGACTTGAAGCCGCGGCGGGTTGTCAAATTCATTCAGTTGGTTGGGTTGGCTTGGATGGGGTTGGGTGGGGTTGTTTAGTTTGTTTTGTGGTTCAGGTAGGTAAATTTTCGCAACTTGTGGGCCATTGGGGTTGACGGTTTCGTTTAAATGGTTGTGATTGGCTTGGAAGGGTTGGGCGAGGTTATTTATTTGTCTTAACTGTGCGGGTGGAGTTTGATTGGGTAGGGTTGTGGGAGGGCTTTTCCGGGGGTAGCGATGTCAATACTCAGAGGAGTCTATTAGCATAGTTATCTCTCGGTCCTGACTGGCGTTGTTTTCATGGGCAATGTAGGTTGCTTGATTTAGGGTGTCACTCATGTGCTGAACGCCTTTTTCTGATAAATGAATGCCATCTCCGCTGTACAGGGACGAGTTCCCTACAAAGGTGGTCCAATTTAGGGGAGGTGTGGTGGAGTGGTCTTGCCACTGGCCTGGTAATCCAGGGGTCCCGGGTTCAAATCCCGATGTATCAATGGGAAGATATTATTGGGATGGAATTTGTGCTGTACCTGGTGTCAGTGCATTACCACAAGCCCACCGAAACGTCAATAAAAATACCCTCATTGTTCCCTGATTAAATAGCACTGTATGAATATTCCCATATTCAAAATATGCTATAGGGGTGCAATGCCTGGTGAGTTATCTGCTCAACAGGTGGCGTTGTGTGTGTGTAAGTGTGAGAGTCCGAGTGTAGGGGTTGAGACAGTGAAGCACGGGAACGAGGTGGCTTCAGAGATGGGGTCGTTTCGGGCCATGAGTGAGCACCGTGCCTCATGTGAAGGCAAGATGGCAGATGCTCGTTGTGCTCTACGTGCTTCACATGTCTCACTCCCTAGACTGGAACAAGACCTCACGGGCTTCACTGCTCATTGTAAAGCGGTGAATGTTAAGGCTCTCAGCCTATGCCCGAGAGGAAGTAAGTTGGAATATAGAAAAAAAAAAAAAAAAAAAAAAAAAAAAAAAAAAAAAAAAATTGTCCACATACAGTACCTTCTCTTGTTCGCACATGACCTTGACTGCGTTGTTAATTTCTATGGCTCTATTTTGTCCGTATGAGCTTGTTTTAATCCGGGGTATGACGCCGCTTACCACACATTTCGTGGTCTTCCTTTTCATGACTTTAATTAGGTTCTCGAAATCTTTTTCTATGGTCTTAATTGGGGGCCTTACCTCCGTCAAAGCAGTCATTTGAGCCAACATTGACGACTACACAGGTGCCCTCTGGTATGGCGGAGTTAGTTATGTCTTTCAAGATATGTTCGACTTTACCGCCTGGAATGACCTTTACTGACCTTTTTCCTATGTTCTTGGTGGCAAAGGCAGCTCCTTGACCTCGCATGAGACTGTCACCATAGACTAGGGTGAGTTTCTCCTTCCCGCTGACTCCGTGATTTGATGGTTTCGTTGTTTTCCTGTCAGGAATTTTCTTGCCTTTCGAGCTTGCTTTCACGTGGTCAGTTACCTCGTGTGCAAATCTGTTTTTGATAGGGTTACCTGGTGTCGCTTTTCCATTCCCATTCCCATTCACGTGGTCAGTTACCTCGTGTTCATTGTTTTCGGCGAGAACAGCAAATCTGTTTTTGATAGGGATACCTGGTGTCGCTTTCCCATTCCCTTGGGATTTGTTCTTGGTACGCCTGTTGACTACTGTCTGATATAGATCATTGGATGGGTTTTCTTTTTGAAGATTTTTAACAACGTCGACTTGCTTACTCTCTATGTCCTTTACTCGCTCTTTTAGTAAGAAAATTTGATGCGAAAGTACACCTACAGTCTCCTTTAGTGTGAGATTATCTCGCTTCAGTTCGTCAGCCTGTACCTTGTGTGCTTCTAATGTGCACTCCAAGAGCAAAATATTTTCACCAGTTAAACACATAAAACACTTGGCATTTGGATACCCATGACGCGGATACCATTCCTTATAGTAGTTCTTGTTACAGGAGGGGCATTTAATTCTGATCGGTGCCATGATTTGGGGTTAGTGAGGGAGAATTTGCAGAAACGAAAGGTACAAAATGTTGGAGTGGTCACTTCCCTTAAAAGTTGTTCCGATGTTGATGATGCAGGTTGCAAGGTGTTGGTGGGGGGTGAGGGTAGTTTCTGTTACGTCGGCACTTTAAAAAGAAATTTTGGACGGGTTTTGGGGGTGGGGGGGATGGTCCTAGGGCCCTTATTTTATACCCCTATTTCCCCTCATAAACCGGGGTTTGAAGGGGGGGGGGGCCCCCCCGGTGGTACTTGTTGACACTTGGCGGCAGCGGGGAAATGAATTGGGATGAGAGGAAAAGAGAAAGAGAGAGAGAGAGAGAGGGGGGGGTGAGAGTGAGTGAGAATGAGAGAGAACGAAAGGGAGAGGGAGATGGAGGGAGGGAGAGAGAGAGAGAGAGAGAGAGAGAGATATATATGAGAGAGAGAGAGAGCGCGAGAGAATGGGGAGGGGGTGGGGGGGGGGGGGACAGACACACTCTCAAACAGACAGGCAGCAAGAAGGCCTGGACATATACAAACTAACTTATTATACAAGATAGTCCTTTAGAAGTCCAGAGCGTTGTGTTGTGGAAGTGTGTGTGTGTGTGTGTGTGTGTATGTATGTGTGTGTGTAGATGGTGGATACTGTATACATTAAACAAAAATATATATATAAAATATATATTATTATATACAGTATATAATATATATATATATATATATATATAGAGAGAGAGAGAGATAGAGGGTGGGGGGGGGAGGTAGTCAGGCGGGGTGGATACTTATGTGAGCTAGGAAAGGAAGGCTATCATTATTCTGAGAAAAAAGAGAGGTGGAGAGTACTGAGAATGGAAGGAATGAGGCCTACTTACTTCAGGCGGCAGGAGAGTTACATAGAGTTACATAATACACAGACTACACAGACCTCGCGGTCCCTACTAGTTAGTAGTCCGGACTTAAAGCTAAAATAGAATATGCTACAAAGTGGAAGGCAAGGATTGCAAAGAAGAAGGCTTTCTCCCCACCCACCTCTCCCTCCGACCGTTGGTCGGCATGAAATTCAATTGGGGAAAGAAGTCCCCCAGCAGAATGAGAAAAACTTCTACTGGGAAATGTATAGTAAAGAACGAAGATGCGAAATATTATAGCCTATACTACTGATGCTTAACCTATGTTTTTTTTTATTTTTTTATTTATTTATTTTTGCCTATATTATTCCCACCTCCTCAAAAGGAATGTCTAGATTTCTTTTGAATGTGTCAATTGTCTTACATTGTACCACTTTATCTGGCAATTTGTTCCACTCGATGACCACACTGTAGGTGAAGAAGTGCTTTGTGACGTCAAGATTCGCCCTCCTGGTTTTTAATTTCATTCCATTTCCCCGAGTTAATGAACTATTATCTATTTTGAAAAGTGAATCTACATCAATTTTATCAAATCCCTTTAGTATCCTGAAACACTTTAGAAAGAGAGAGAGAGAGAGAGAGAGAGAGAGAGAGAGAGATAGAGAGAGGGGGGGGGGGGGATATCGAATTGGGGAAATATCTTGGGGTTGCATGGGGGAAAACCCTAATCAATAACACTGCAGACAATTAAAGTCCAATCTCGAAAGACCTCTCTTAATTATATTGGTAAAAAATGGGGTTGGCTGATACTGATTGAGAGTTTTATACTTCATTCCAAATACCAAGAGATTATTTTATTGAGCTTAGGCCAGATCTCTTGATGTAAATAATGACTGATATTTGTTTTCTTAATCTTTCTACTCTGAGAGGGAATTACTATTTTTTCTATTACTTAAATATATTTCGCTATCCCTGTTGGTTGTGATTGGGTGCTGCAGACTGTTTGAGGGAACAGCACATTCCCCCGTGGAAATGGGCTGAGCTGACAACTTTTGAAGTTCGACATTAACCTATTTTGTACCGGCGCCGTCCTTTTAACTTTATTCTGGCTACTATTATGCAATTTTAGTCAGCGGGCCTCCAGCAATTAACAGGCTTCGAACTATCTCAATTAACCCTTTTTACTACCACAGATCCTTCTTAAACTGCACAAAATCGTCTAAATATAGCTAGAATAAAATTAAAAGACGTCGCCGGTACAGAAGGGGTTAAGGACTCTTTTGAAATTGTCTAAAGGGACGCTCCCCATGTCTCTAACTTGCTGTGGAAGTTTGTTGAAGAGACCTGGTTCATCCAACTTCAGTACATGATAACCAAATCTGTTACAACGTGCCCATACAACCCTGGTTTTTCATGTGGAGGATTTCGCCTTTCCAGCTTCTTTTACTTTTGAACTTCATGATTATCCGGATGGCTTGTATCCTGAGTAGAATCGTCTTGTGGTAGCCATGGATATAAATCATTTGGTTGAAATAGTTATAGCGTATACAGATAATATTAAATGGACTGTTCGGTAAAAGTTAATGCATGCGTAGATTTTTATATTATTAAAGGAAAAGTTAGGAGAAAGTTGAGATTTTCTAAATATAAGCTGGGAGGAAGAAGGAAAGTTCTTAAGTAGAAAGGAACTGAAGGTATTTGTTCTCTTGAAGCTGGACGAGGACTGCATGTCTAGCTAGAGAGAGAGTGAGAGAGAGAGATGTTCAGAGAAAAATATATATAATTACTATATGATTCCAACATATAGGACCTAGACATTTAGGTTGGTAAAGAATATAAAACAGTATGTAGATATGTATGAAGAGAGAGAGAGAGAGAGAGAGAGAGAGAGAATACCACTGAGTGAAGCATGAAGATCGATCAGTAACCCCAGCTGAGGAATAGAGTGAGGAGAATGCTTGTAAAGACAAATTTCATACTAAGTCGTGTAGGTTTGAGTTGATTAATTTGTAACAACTTTCAGAGATATACATCCACATGACCTTGTATCCACTGTAATTTTGTGCATGGGAGGAAAAATAGTATGAATGAATTAAGGGGTCCGATCTGCTTTTTCTCTCTGGGTTTTATCCATTCGGCCCCATTCATCTTAAAGTTTTAAGACGTTTCTCCCCATTCAGGTATCGATTTTTTCCTGGCGAGCGACAGCGAGTCATCATTGTACGGAGAAATCCGGCTTCGCCGGAGACATATTTCTACCGAAAAATGTACAAATTAAGTCGCCTGTCAAAAACAATCCTAAATATGCTGGCTCGCTATCACTGGCCAGGTGTAAATCGAGACCTGGATGAGGATTAACGTCTTAATACAGTAGGCTGAATGGGGTCGAATGGATACTACCCAGAAAAGAAAGAAAAATGCGGGTCGGTCCCCATAAATTATACGATGTGGCAGTTAACCCTTTCAGTATATGATGACGGGGGTATTCTCTTTGTTCTGGCTAGCATTACACACTTTTAATAGCTTACAAAGGATGTATGGGAGTCGAAGGGTTAAGGGGACACTGACTGCTTTTTTGGCCTATAAATTCATTCATTCATAAATTCTTAGTTTCCTCGCTAGACATCCCTCAAACTTAGAAAAACATCCCCTAGACACCCCCCCCCCCCTCCCTCTCAAGATAAATTAGTACATTTTTCGATAGAAAAATTTCACGGCCAAAGGCCGGTTCCTCTTACAATTACAGGCTCGCTATTGCTCGCCAGAAAACAATCTACACCTAAATGGCACGTTAGGTCTTAAAATGTATAACGAAATGGGACGAAAGGTCTTAAAATCCCCAAACTAATGGGACCAACGTCTTATAATATCAACACTAGTGAGGCTAAACATGAGGGAGGAGGTCCAGAAAAACGGTATGTCTCCCCTCAAGTGAGAGAGGGTTAATAGCCCTTCGATTCTTAGAAGCTGAATACAATAACTGTCTTCTATTATTCAGAATATTTGATAAAGGCATCATCGTATTCAAAGGGTTAAGTGGAGATCTCCACTTGAGGGATTTTTTTCTTGACCCCTTTCTCCCTCATGTTTAGCCCCATTGCTTTTGATATTATAAAACGTTTGCCCCATTAATTTAGCGATTTTAAGAACTTTCACCCCATATTAAGACCTTTCGTGCCATTCAGGTGTCGATTTTATCCTGGCGAGCGATAGCGAGCCTGTAATTTAAGAGGAACCGGCCTATGGCCGGGACATTTTTCTACCGAAAAATGTACACATTTATCTTGAAAGGGACTCAAGGGGGTATCATTTTAAGCTTGATGGAGGTCTAGGGAACAAAGTAAATACCTCCCCTTAAGTGAGAGATTTAATAGCCCTTCAATTCTTAGAGGTCTTTCCTAAGCTGACTAAAATTGTCTTCTATTATTCAGAATATTTGATAAAGGTGTCATCGTATTCTGCAAGGTCTAATCCATAGCGAATTACACCAACAATAGATTTCAATAAATATACTTGCACAATCGAGATCTGAATAGCTCCAGGTACCGTTTAAAGTGACAATGTGAAAGCTAACTAGGAAATAATATATGCAAGGAGGAAGAGAGAGAGAGAGGGTGGGTGGAGAGAGGGGTGGGGAGAGGTGGAGAGGGAGGGGAAGGGAAGGGGGAGGGAAGGAAGCCAGAGGAGGGAACTAGAGAAGGATAGGAGGAGGAAGGCAGTGGGAGTGAGGAGAGAGGAGGGCACAGGAGGGGGGGTGGAGGGGGGGAGAGGGGGGGGGAGGAGAGGAAGGGGGAGGGGGGGTAATAGAAGGAGAGAGGAGGGCAGTGGGATTAAGGAGAGAGGAGGGCACAGGAGGGGGGGGGGGGGGGGGGGGGGGGGGGGGAGAGAGGTGGAGAGGGGGAAGGGAAGGGAAAGGGGGAAGCCAGAGGTGGGGGGGGGAGGGGGGTAATAGAAGGAGAGAGGAGGGCAGTGGGATTAAGGAGAGAGGAGGGCACAGAAGGGGGGGGGGTGAGTTGCAGGGCACAGGATTTGTGGGTAGGGGGTGGAGAGGGAGGGGAAGGGAAAGGGGGGGGGGGATAAGAGGAGATGGAGGAAGGCAGTGGAAGTGAGGAGAGAGGAGGGCACGGGAGTGGAACGGCAGTATTGTAACTTCCTTTAAGGGGGTATGAACGTATTGTAACTTCCTTTAAGGGGGTATGAACGTATTGTAACTTCCTTTAAGGGGGTATGAACGTATTGTAACTTCCTTTAAGGGGGTATGAACGTATTGTAACTTCCTTTAAGGGGGTATGAACGTATTGTAACTTCCTTTAAGGGGGTATGAACGTATTGTAACTTCCTTTAAGGGGGTATGAACGTATTGTAACTTCCTTTAAGGGGGTATGAACGTATTGTAACTTCCTTTAAGGGGATATGAACGTATTGTAACTTCCTTTAAGGGGGTATGAACGTATTGTAACTGCCTTTAAGGGGGTATGAACGTATTGTAACTGCCTTTAAGGGGGTATGAACGTATTGTAACTGCCTTTAAGGGGGTATGAACGTATTGTAACTTCCTTTAAGGGGGTATGAACGTATTGTAACTTCCTTTAAGGGGGTATGAACGTATTGTAACTTCCTTTAAGGGGGTATGAACGTATTGTAACTTCCTTTAAGGGGGTATGAACGTATTGTAACTTCCTTTAAGGGGGTATGAACGTATTTTAACTTCCTTTAAGGGGGTATGAACGTATTGTAACTTCCTTTAAGGGGGTATGAACGTATTTTAACTTCCTTTAAGGGGGTATGAACGTATTGTAACTTCCTTTAAGGGGGTATGAACGTATTGTAACTTCCTTTAAGGGGGTATGAACGTATTGTAACTTCCTTTAAGGGGGTATGAACGTATTGTAACTTCCTTTAAGGGGGTATGAACGTATTGTAACTTCCTTTAAGGGGGGTATGAACGTATTGTAACTTCCTTTAAGGGGGTATGCACGTATTGTAACTTCCTTTAAGGGGGTATGAACGTATTGTAACTTCCTTTAAGGGGGTATGAACGTATGGTAACTTCCTTTAAGGGGGTATGAACGTATTGTAACTTCCTTTAAGGGGGTATGAACGTATTGTAACTTCCTTTAAGGGGGTATGAACGTATTGTAACTTCCTTTAAGGGGGTATGAACGTATTGTAACTTCCTTTAAGGGGGTATGAACGTATTTATTTGCTCAGTTATGTATCGTTTGATGAGTTTTTCAATTTTATCTCTAGACCTCCATCAAGCGTAAAACCAAACATTCCTGAGACCCCTTTCAAGATAAATTTGTACATTTTTCGATAGAAAAATGTCCCGGCCGAAGGCCTGTTTCTCTTAAAATTACAGGCTCGCTTTCGCTCGCTAGGAAAAAAAAACGACACCTAAATGGTACCAAAGGTCTTTATATTGATATATAAACGGAACGAAAGGTTTTGAAATAGACAAACTAATGGGCCGAACGTCTTAAAATCTTAAAACTAATGGGGCTAAACATGAGGAAGAAAGGGGATCAGAAAAACGACCCAAATATAATAAAACCATCAATTTGTGTCTGCATCAATTACTAATCTATAGTTTATGGAGTAGGTAAAACACAGGTAAAACACAGTAAAAAACAGTAAAAAACAGTAAAAAACAAAAATATATATAAATGAAAAAAATAGGAAAAGTGGGGATTGGGCCTGAGCAGATAGATAGATAGATAGATTGATAGAAAAGATAGATAGACAGATAGATAGATATATAGGTAGATAGATAGATAGATAGATAGATAGAAAAGATAGATAGACAGATAGATAGATATATAGGTAGATAGATAGATAGATAGATAGAAAAGATAGATAGAAAAGATAGATAGAAATAGATAGATAGATAGATAGATATATAGGTAGATAGATAGATAGATATAAAAGATAGATAGATAGATAGATAGAAATAGATAGATAGATAGAAAACACAGAAAAACTTCCCCTTACAATCCGTGTCTAGATTTATAATATTTGCAAAGTGAAACAAAGGAGAGCCGGGCCAAGTTCTTCTCTTGAGTGACAGTGGGGGGGGGGGGGGGGGGGGGGGGAGGGGGGAGGGAAGGGAGGGGGGAGGGGATTGTAAGAAGGGAGTCATTGGGAGAAGTGGAAAGGAGGCCGGAGTTGGGAGGGGAGGGTAGGGGAGTGGACCCTCTGCTTCTCCCTCGCGTTTAGCCCCATTAATTTTCATATTTTAAGACGTCCGGCCCATTAGTTTGGCGATTTAATTACCTTTTCCCCCATTTCTTTGTCAATTTAGGTGTCATTTTTTTTCCTGGAGAGCGATAACGAGCCTGTAGTTTTAAGAACAAACGGCACCTGGATGGAGATAAACGGCTTAAAACAGTAGGCTGAATGGGGCCGCATGGATACAACCCAGAGAGAGGGGGAGAGAGAGAGAAACAAATAAAAACGAGGTGGGCCCCCTTCATCGTCTTACATATTGGGTACAGTTGCCCGAGAAGTTGTTGTACTGGGATGGAGGCTGGACAGGGAAGGAGAGGGAGAGGGATGGAGGCTGGACAGGGAAGGAGAGGGTGAGGGATGGAGGCTGGACAGGGAAGGAGAGGGAGAGAGGAGGGAGGGTGAGGGATGGGGAGGGAAGGAGGCTGGACAGGGAAGGGTAGGGGTTAGAGATGCGGGAGGGGGAGGGAGGGAGGCTGGACAGGGAAGGAGAGGGAGAGAGGAGGGAGGGTGAGGGATGGGGAGGGAAGGAGGCTGGACAGGGAAGGGTAGGGGTAGAGATGAGGGAGGGGGAGGGAGGGAGGCTGGACAGGGAAGGAGAGGGAGAGAGGAGGGAGGGTGAGGGATGGGGGAGGGAAGGAGGCTGGACAGGGAAGGGGAGGGGTATAGATGAGGGAGGGGGGGGAGGGAGGCTGGACAGGGAAGCAGAAGGAAGAGGGAGGGTGAGGGCATGGGGAGGCTTGGGACAGGGAAGGAGAGGGAGTAGAGATGGGGAGGGTGAGGGATGGAGGCTGGACAGGGAAGGGGAGAGGGAAAGGGGAGGGAAGGAGAAGGAGAGAGGGGGGTGAGGATGGAGCTGGACAGGGAAGGAGGGAGGGAGAGGGAGAGGGGGAGGGAGGGATGGGGAGGAAGGAGGCTGGACAGGG
>CM064530.1:11434248-11442974 GCA_032716605.1 Paralithodes platypus | reverse complement strand
TCTGGTATGGCGGAGGTAGTTATGTCTTTCAAGATATGTTCGACTTTACCGTCCTGGATAGACCTTTACTGACCTTTTTACTATGGTTCTTGGTGGTAAAAGGCAGGCTCCTTGACCTAGCTTGAGACTGTCACCATAGACTAGGGTAGGTTTATCGTTCCCGCTGACTCCGTGAGTTGATGGTTTCGTTGTTTTCGGTCAGGAAGTGTCTTGCCTTGTCGAGCTTGACTGTCACGTGGTCAGTTACCTCGTGTGCAAATATGTTTTTGATCAATAGGTGTACCTGGTGGCGCTTTTCCATTCCCATTCCCATTCACGGGGTCAGTTACCTTCGGGTTCATTGTTTTCGGGCGAGAATAAGCAACAAAAATCTGTTTTTGCTAGGGATACCTGGTGTCGATTTCCCATTCCCTTGGGATTTGTTCTTGGTACGCCTGTTGACTACTGTATGATATAGATCAGGGGATGGGTTTTCTTTGTGAGTATTTTTTAACATACGTTCGAATTGCTTACTCCCGATGTCCTTTACTCGCTCTGGTAGTACAGAAAAAGGGATGCGAAAGTACACCTACAGTCTCCTTTAGTGTGAGATTATCTCGCTTCATGTTCGTTTCAGCCTGGACATTGGGGGCTTCTAATGTGCACTCAACGAGCAAAAATATTGTTTTTCATTTTGCTTTTTCACCAGTTAAATAGTTGAAACACAGTGTTAGTAGTTAGAGGAAGGAAAGTTAGAGACGTTAAACACATTAAACACTTGGCATTTGGATACCCATGACGCGGAGGATACCATTCCTTATGGTAGTCCTTGTGACAGGAAGGGGCATTTAATTCTGATCGGTGCCATGATTTGGGGTTAGTGAGGGCGGAATGGCAGAAACGAAAGGTACCACAATGTTGGAGTGGTCACTGACCTTAACAAGTTGTTCCGATGTTGATGATGCAGGTTGCAAGGTGTTGGTGGGGGGTGAGGGGAGTTTCTGTTACGTCGAACTTATAAAAAAAAGATAATTTTGGACGGGTTTTGGGGGTGGGGGGGATGGTCATAGGGCCCTTATTTTATACCCCTATTTCCCCTTCATAACCCGGGGTTTGAAGGGGGGGGGGGCCCCCCGGTGGTACTTGTTGACACTTGGCGGACAGCAGCGGGCGAAATGAAAGGGATGAGGAGGAAAAGAGGAAACAGAAGAGAGAGAGAGAGGAGGGGGGGGGGGTGAGACAGTGAGTGAGAATGATGGATGAGAACGAAAGGGAGAGTGAGATGGAGGGAGGGGAGGAGAGGAGAGAGAGAGGGAGATGAGGACGAGAGAGAATATATGAGCGAGAGAAGAGAGTCGCGAGAGAATGGGGAGGGGGTGGGGGGGGGGGGGGGGGGGACAGAAACACTCTCAAACAGACAGGCCGCCAAGAAGGCCGGAACATATACAAACTAAATAAAAACTATTATACAAGATAGTCGTTTAGAAGTCAAGGGGAAGCGGTGTGTGGTGGAAGTTGTGTGTGTGTGGTGTGTGTGTGTGTGTGTGTGTGTGGGTGCTGGTGGTGTGTATGTATGTGTGTGTTGTAGATGGTGGAATTACGGTAGTACATTAAAAAAAAAAATATATATAAAATATAGATTATTATATATACGTATATAATATATATATATATATATATAAATAGAGAGAGAGACAGATAGAGGGTGGGCGGGGGGGAGGGTAGCCAGGCCGGGTGGAGACTTGATGTTGAGCTAGGAAAGGAAGGCTATCATTATTCTGAGAAAAACGAGGAGGTGGAGAGTACTGAGAATGGCGAAATGAGGGCCTACTTACTTTCAGTGCGGCAGGAGAGTTACATAGAGGTACAGAATACACAGAATACACAGAACCTCGCGGTTCCCTACTAGTTAGTAGTCTCGGACGTTAAAGCGAAAATAGAATATGCTACAAAGTGGAAGGCAAGGATTGCAAAGAATAGAAGGCGTTCGCCCCACCCACCTCTACCCTCCGACCGTTGGTCGGCAGGAAATTCAATTGGAGAAAGAAGTCCCCAGCAGAATGAGAAAGACTTATACTGGGAAATGTATAGTAAAGAATAAGATGCGAAAGTATTATAGCCTATACTACTGATGCTTAACCTTTATGTTTTTTTTTATTTTTGATTTATTTATTTTTGCCTATATCTCCCACCCCCTCAAAAGGAATGTCTAGATGCTTTTGAATGTGTAAATTGTCTTACATTGTACCACGTTATCTGGCAAACTGGTTCCACTCGATGACCACACTGTAGGTGAAGAACGTGCTTTGTGACGTCAAGATTCGCGCTCTCGGTTTTTAATTTCATTCCATTTCCCCGAGTTAATGAACTATTATCTTTATTGAAAAGTGCATCTACATCAATTTTATCACATCCCTTTAGTATCCTTGAAACTATCGTTAGAAGGAGAGAGAGAGAAGAGGAGAGGCGATGACGAGGAGAGAGAGAGAGAGAGAGAGGGTCGAAGAGAGAGAGGAGAGGAGAGAGAGAGGAGATGAGAGACGAGAGAGATGGAGGGGGAGGGACGAGAGAGGATGGGGCGAGAGGGCGAATCGGGGCATTGGGAAAAATCTTGGGTGTTGCATGGGGGAAAAACCCTAATCAATAACACTGCAGACAATTAAAGTCCAATCTCGAAAGAGCTCTCTTAATTATATTGGTAAAAAATGGGGTTGGCTGATACTGATGCGAGTTTTATACTTCATTCCAAATACCAAGAGATTATTTTATTGAGCTTAGGCCAGATCTCTTGATGTAAATAATGACTGATATTTGTTTTCTTAATCTTTCTACTCTGAGAGGGAATTACTATTTTTTTCTATTACTTAAATATATTTCGCTTATCCCTGTTGGTTGTGATTGGGTGCTGCAGAATGTTTGAGGGAACAGCACATTCCCCCGTGGAAATGGCTGAGCTGACAACTTTGGAAGTTCGACATGAACCTATTTTGTACGGCGCCGTCCTTTTAACTTTATTATGGCTACTATCATACCATTATAGTCAGCTTAAAATGGGCCTCCAGCAATTAACAGGCTTCGAACTATCTCACTTAACCCTTTTTACTACCACAGATCCTTCTTAAACTGCACAAAATCGTCTAAATATAGCTAGAATAAAATTAAAGACGTCGCCTGTACAGAAGGGGTTAAGGACTCTTTTGAAATTGTCTAAAGGGACGCTCCCATGTCTCTAACTTGCTGTGGAAGTTGGTTGAAGAGGACCTGGTTCATCCAACTTCAGTACATGATAACCAAATCTGTAACAACGTGCCCATACAACCCTGGTTTTTCATGTGGAGGATTTCGCCTTTCCAGCTTCTTTTACTTTTGAACTTCATGATTATCCGGATGGCTTGTATCCTGAGTAGAATCGTCTTGTGGTAGCCATGGATATAAATCATTTGGTGGAAATAGTTATAGCGTATACAGATAATATTCAATGGACTGTTCGGTAAAAGTTCATGCATGCGTAGATTTGTATATTATTAAAGGAAAAGTTAGGAGAAAGTTGAGATTTTCTAAATATAAGCTGGGAGGAAGAAGGAAAGTTCTTAAGTAGAAAAGGAACTGAAGGTATTTGTTCTCTTGAAGCTGGACGAGGACTGCATGTCTAGCTAGAGAGAGAGTTGAGAGAGAGAGATGTTCAGAGAAAAATATATATAATTACTATATGATTCCAACATACAGACCTAGACATTTAGGTTGGTAAGCATATAAAACAGTATGTAGATATGTATGAAGAGAGAGAGAGAGAGAGAGAGAGAGAGAGAGAGAGAGAGAGAGAGAGAGAGAGAGAGAGAGAGAGAATACCACTGAGTGAAGCATGAAGATCGATCAGTAACCCCAGCTGAGGAATAGAGTGAGGAGAATGCTTGTAAAGACAAATTTCATACTAAGTCGTGTAGGTTTGAGTTGATTAATTTGTAACAACTTTCAGAGATATACATCCACATGACCTTGTATCCACTGTAATTTTGTGCATGGGAGGAAAAATAGTATGAATGAATTAAGGGGTCCGATCTGCTTTTTCTCTCTGGGTTTTATCCATTCGGCCCCATTCATCTTAAAGTTTTAAGACGTTTCTCCCCATTCAGGTATCGATTTTTCCCTGGCGAGCGACAGCGAGACTTGCTTGTGTGGAGAAATCCGGCTTCACCGAAGACATTTGTCTACCGAAAAATGTACAAATTAAGTCGCCTGTCAAAAACAATCCTAAATATGCTGGCTCGCTATCACTGGCCAGGTGTAAATCGAGACCTGGATGAGGATTAACGTCTTAATACAGTAGGCTGAATGGGGTCGATGGATACTACCCAGAAAAGAAAGA
Source organism: Paralithodes platypus (assembly GCA_032716605.1). NCBI lineage: Eukaryota > Metazoa > Arthropoda > Malacostraca > Decapoda > Lithodidae > Paralithodes > Paralithodes platypus. Next base: position 11,438,629 of record CM064530.1, on the reverse strand, counting down.
AAAATGCGGGTCGGTCCCCATAAATTATACGATGTGGCAGTTAACCCTTTCAGTATATGATGACGGGGGTATTCTCTTTGTTCTGGCTAGCATTACACACTTTTAATAGCTTACAAAGGATGTATGGGAGTCGAAGGGTTTTAAGGGGACACTGACTGCTTTTTTGGCCTATAAATTCATTCATTCATAAATTCTTAGTTTCCTCGCTAGACATCCCTCAAACTTAGAAAAACATCCCCTAGACACCCCCCCCCCCCCCCCCTCCCTCTCAAGATAAATTAGTACATTTTTCGATAGAAAAATTTCACGGCCAAAGGCCGGTTCACTGACAATTACAGGCTCGCTATTGCTCGCCAGAAAACAATCTACACCTAAATGGCACGTTAGGTCTTAAAATGTATAACGACAGGGGACGAAAGGTCTTAAAAATCCCCAAACTAATGGGACCAACGTCTTATAATATCAACACTAGTGAGGCTAAACATGAGGGAGGAGTTCCAGAAAAACGGTATGTCTCCCCTCAAGTGAGAGGGTAGTAATAGCCCTTCGATTCTTAGAAGCTGAATACAATAACTGTCTTCTATTATTCAGAATATTTGATAAAGGCATCATCGTATTCAAAGGGTTAAGGTGGAGATCCACTTGAGGGATTTTTTTTCTTGACCCCTTTCTCCCTCATGATTAGCACCTTTGCTTTTGATATTATAAAACTTTGCCCCATTAATTTAGCGATTTTAATAACTTTCACCCCATATTAAGACCTTTAGTGCCATTCAGGTGTCGATTTTATCCTGGCGAGCGATAGCTAGCCTGCAATTTAAGAGGAACCGGCCTATGGCCGGGACATTTTTCTACCGAAAATGTACACATTTATCTTGAAAGGGACTCAAGGGGGTATCATTTTAAGCTTGATGGACGTCTAGGGAAAACAAGTAAATACCTCCCCTTAAGTGAGAGATTTAATAGCCCTTCAATTCTTAGAGGTCTTTTCCTAAGCTGACTAAAATTGTCTTCTATTATTCAGAATATTTGCTAAAGGTGTCATCGTATTCTGCAAGGTCTACCCATAGCGAATTACACCAACAATCGGATTCAAGAAATATACTTGCACAATCGATATCTGAATAGCTCCAGGTACCGTTTAACGTGACAATGTGAAAGCTAACTAGGAAATAATATATGCAAGGAGGAAGAGAGGAGAAGGGGGTGGTGTGGAGAGAGGGGTGGGGAGAGGTGGAGAGGGAGGGGAAGGGAAGGGGGAGGGAAGGAAGCCAGAGGAGGGAACTAGAGAAGGATAGGAGGAGGAAGGCAGTGGGAGTGAGGAGAGAGGAGGGCACAGGAGGGGGGGGGGGGGGGCGAGACGTGGAGAGGAAGGGGGAGGGAAGGAAGCCGGAGGGGGGGTAATAGAAGGAGAGAGGAGGGCAGTGGGATTAAGGAGAGAGGAGGGGCACAGGAGTGGGGGGGGGGGGAGAGTGGTGGAGAGGGAAGGGGGAAGGGGGTGGGGGGGGGGGGGGGGGGGGGGTAAGAGAAGAGGCGGAGGGGTGGGATTTAAGGAGAGAGGAGGGCACAGAAGGGGGGGGGGTGATTTGCAGGGCACAGGGATTTGTGGGTAGGGGGTGGAGAGGGAGGGGGAAGGGAAAGGGGGAGGGGGGATAAGAGGAGATGGGAGGAAGGCAGTGGAAGTGAGGAGAGAGGAGGGCACGGGAGTGGAACGGCAGTATTGTAACTTCCTTTAAGGGGGTATGAACGTATTGTAACTTCCTTTAAGGGGGTATGAACGTATTGTAACTTCCTTTAAGGGGGTATGAACGTATTGTAACTTCCTTTAAGGGGGTATGAACGTATTGTAACTGCTTTAAGGGGGTATGAACGTATTGTAACTTCCTTTAAGGGGGTATGAACGTATTGTAACTTCCTTTAAGGGGGTATGCACGTATTGTAACTTCCTTTAAGGGCGGTATGAACGTATTGTAACTTCCTTTAAGGGGGTATGAACGTATGTGTAACTTCCTTTAAGGGGGTATGAACGTATTGTAACTTCCTTTAAGGGGGTACTGAAACGTATTGTAACTTCCTTCACCTTTAAGGGGGTATGAACGTATTTATTTGCTCAGTTATGTATCGTTTGATGAGTTTTCAATTTTATCTCTAGACCTCCATCAAGCGTAAAAACAAACATTCCTGAGACCCCTTTCAAGATAAATTTGTACATTTTTCGATAGAAAAATGTCCCGGCCGAAGGCCTGTTTCTCTTAAAATTACAGGCTCGCTTTCGCTCGCTAGGAAAAAAAACGACACCTAAATGGTACCAAAGGTCTTTATATTGATATATAAACGGAACGAAAGGTTTTGAAATAGACAAACTAATGGGCCGAACGTCTTAAAATCTTAAAACTAATGGGGCTAAACATGAGGAAGAAAGGGGATCAGAAAAGCGACCCAAATATAATAAAATCATCAATTTGTGTCTGCATCAATTACTAATGTATAGTTTATGGAGTAGGTAAAACACAGGTAAAACACAGTAAAAAACAGTAAAAAACAGTAAAAAACAAAAATATATATAAATGAAAAAAATAGGAAAAGTGGGGATTGGGCCTGAGCAGATAGATAGATAGATAGATTGATAGAAAAGATAGATAGACAGATAGATAGATATATAGGTAGATAGATAGATAGATAGAAAAGATAGATAGACAGATAGATATATATAGGTAGATAGATAGATAGATAGATAGAAAAGATAGATAGAAAAGATAGATAGAAATAGATAGATAGATAGATAGATATATAGGTAGATAGATAGATAGATATAAAAGATAGATAGATAGATAGATAGAAATAGATAGATAGAAAAACACAGAAAAACTTCCCCTTACAATCCGTGTCTAGATTTATAATATTTGCAAAGTGAAACAAAGGAGAGCCGGGCCAAGTTCTTCTCTTGAGTGACAGTGGGGGAGGGGGGGGGGGGGCGGAGGGGAGAGGGAAGGAAGGAGGGGGGAGGGGATTGTAAGAAGGGAGTCATTGGGAGAAGTGGAAAGGAGGCCGGAGTTGGGAGGGGAGGGTAGGGGAGTGGACCCTCTGCTTCTCCCTCGCGTTTAGCCCCATTAGTTTTGAGATTTTAAGACGTCCGGCCCATTAGTTTGGGGATTTTAACACCTTTCGCCCCATTTCGTTGTCAATTTTAGGTGTCATTTTTTTTCCTGGCGAGCGATAGCGAGCCTGTAGTTTTAAGAACAAACGGCACCTGGATGGAGATAAACGGCTTAAAACAGTAGGCTGAATGGGGCCGCATGGATACAACCCAGAGAGAGGGGGAGAGAGAGAGAAACAAATAAAAACGAGGTGGGCCCCCTTCATCGTCTTACATATTGGGTACAGTTGCCCGAGAAGTTGTTGTACTGGGATGGAGGCTGGACAGGGAAGGAGAGGGAGAGGGATGGAGGCTGGACAGGGAAGGAGAGGGTGAGGGATGGAGGCTGGACAGGGAAGGAGAGGGAGAGAGGAGGGAGGGTGAGGGATGGGAGGGAAGGAGGCTGGACAGGGAAGGGTAGGGGTAGGGGTGAGGGAGGGGGACGGAGGGAGGCTGGACAGGGAAGGAGAGGGAGAGAGGAGGGAGGGTGAGGGATGGGGGGGGAAGGAGGCTGGACAGGGAGGGGGAGGGGAAGAGATGAGGGAGGGGGAGGGAGGGAGGCTGGACAGGGAAGGAGAGGGAGAGAGGAGGAGGGATGGGGAGGGAAGGAGGCTGGACAGGGAAGGGGAGGGGTAGAGAGGGGGGGGGGGGAGGGAGGGAGGCTGGACAGGGAAGCAGAAGGAAGAGGGAGGGTGAGGGATGGAGGCTGGACAGGGAAGGAGAGGGAGAGAGGAGGGAGGGTGAGGGATGGAGGCTGGACAGGGAAGGAGAGGGAAGGGGAGGGGGAGAGAGGAGGGAGGGAGGCTGGACAGGAAAGGAGAGGGAGAGAGGAGGGAGGGTGAGGGATGGGGAGGGAAGGAGGCTGGACAGGGAAGGAGAGGGGTAGAGATGAGGGAGGGGGAGGGAGGGAGGCTGGACAGGGAAGGAGAAGGAAGAGGGAGGGTGAGGGATGGAGGCTGGACAGGGAAGGAGAGGGAGAGAGGAGGGAGGGTGAGAGATGGAGGCTGGACAGGGAAGGAGGGGGAGAGAGGAGGGAGGGAGGCTGGACAGGAAAGGAGAGGGAGAGAGGAGGGAGGGTGAGAGATGGAGGCTGGACAGGGAAGGAGAGGGAAGGGGAGGGGGAGAGAGGAGGGAGGGAGGCTGGACAGGAAAGGAGAGGGCGAGATGAGGGAGGGTGAGGGATGGGGAGGGAAGGAGGCTGGACAGGGAAGGAGAGGGGTAGAGATGGGGGAGGGGGAGGGAGCG
>CM064530.1:11374248-11429248 GCA_032716605.1 Paralithodes platypus | reverse complement strand
GGATGGAACACAACAGTAAGAGAATAAACGGTGACGGGTTTTGCGTCTTGCTATTATCATACAGGATTGGATGTGTTTTAAGGGGAGGTTTTTAGTTTGGTCCCTAGATATCCTTCAAGCTTAAGATTACACCCCCTTGAGCCCCTTTCAAGATGAATTTGTACATTTTTCGGTAGAAAAATGTCCCGGCTGAAAGCCGGTTCCTCTTAAATTACAGGCTCGCTATCGCTCGCCAAGATAAAATCGACACCTAATTGGCACGAAAGGTCTTAAAATTGACGGAAATGGGTTGAAAGTTCTTAAAATCGTCAAAATAATGGGGCGAACGTCTTAACATTAAGAAAACAATGGGGCTAAACATGAGGGAGAAAGGAGTCAAGAAAAAAATCCCTCAAGTGGATATCTCCCCTTAAGCCGGTATCACACGAGCGCTTTTTCCCTCAACACTGGTCCGGTAGCTTATGTGGTCAACATATTAAATAGTGCTGTCACCTAAATTCACCTAAATAGTGCTATCACCTAAATTCACCTAAATAGTGCTATCACCTAAATTCACCTAAATAGTGCTATCACCTAAATTCACCTAAATAGTGCTATCACCTAAATTCACCTAAATAGTGCTATCACCTAAATTCACCTAAATAGTGCTATCACCTAAATTCGTCCATCATCAGTCTAGTTTCCGATACCAGTGCAAAATATTCCAGAATTGTTGCCAGAAAAATGTTGATTATCGAATGTTGACTATAAAAGCTCTCGTGTGATACCGGCTTAACTGTGAATGCAGAATGGTGCCGTGGTTCGATAATATTCTCCTGTTGATGGATTGTTATGGCATATCTAATTAAATATATTCATATCCTAACATAATTGTGCATGACATATTTAATTAACGCAATAAACATCAACAATCTATTGTTGTTTGTTTACATGGATTTGGTGGATAGTGTAGAAAAGTAAAACACTATTAAGGGGAGATCTCCACTTGAGGATTTTTTTTCTTGACCCCTTTCTCCCTCATGTTTAGCCCCATTGCTTTTGATATTATAAAACGTTTGCCCCATTAATTTAGCGATTTTAAGAACTTTCACCCCATATTAAGACCTTTCGTGCCATTCAGGTGTCGATTTTATCCTGGCGAGCGATAGCGAGCCTGTAATTTAAGAGGAACCGGCCTATGGCCGGGACATTTTTCTACCGAAAAATGTACAAATTTATCTTGAAAGGGGGTCAAGGGGGTGTAATTTTAAGTTTGATGGAAGTCTAGGGAATCAACTAAAAACCTCCCCTTAAGCAAGATATAAGGTGCTCGAACGTCCCTTGATTTTGGCCCTGTCACTCTTTCAAATCTGGGGGAGCCACTCGCTGCAACCAGTTATGCCTTTTGTCTCCCTCATTCACATAGAAAAAAAAATATCCAAAGCTAGAGTATACTGACAGTGTAACCCGACAATCCAAGTAACCATGAACATATATAGTATCAAAAGTGTGGCATTTGTTGTAGCTCATTTGCTTCAGGTGAAGGTATTGAGAATAAGCCTTTACAACGGCACCTCGTAGCTACTTTCTACTTTTCCTATTTTCTGAAGAGTGTAGAGAGGGGAGAAGTGGTGTTGGAGATAGGAAGCTGTTTGAGTGGCTTTGTTATGTGTGTTATTAGTCTGTATACGTCGTCGAGGTATCCCCCGACTGGGTGCAAACATGTGAAACACGCTAGGACGTATTACCACACCCACTAAATATCCGCCTTGGCTGGGATTGAACCCAGGTCAAGCAGATTCACACGTGAGCTCGACCACTCGACCGCCGCGGCTTGTAGTTATAGTTAATGCCTGTAAATCGACGACAGTATCAACCCTGACAAAAGTACCAGTGCAGGATGTTGTCGACTTAGTAGCTCAAAGGTGAAGGACAGTGTAGATCAACGACCCTATTAACCCCAGAATGAAAATAAAATAAGATGCGGTACCGAAGTCTCCAAGCAAGTGTTTGCATCCCACACTTCACCCGCCTCGCTTGACCCAACCCACCACAGTCGTCTATTGGTAGAATTTTCCTTGTGTTAGTTATTTACAGTGTATTCATGCTATCTATAGGCAATTCCATGCATAATAGGACAGACCTATGGAGAAAGAAGTGTCTCCATTAACCCTTTCAGTATGGTGGCGTCTGTTTCATTATATTCAGGCTGTCTTACCTAGTCACGTTAACTTGGTCACGTTAATCAGGCCACAGGCAGGTTTGTTGTTATAATTTTCCCTGTACCGTAATGATGTCTGCCAGATGTTAAATGTGCATATATAGAGGGGATTCCTTCGCAAAAAATACTGTATATTTTCGTATGGATGGTTACGATAGTCCTTACTTGATATTTACCCGTTGCTAATATATATATATATATACTTTATATATATATATATATATATATATATATATATATATATATATATATATATATATATATATATATATATATATATATTATACCAGTACCGGTATATATTATAGTTCCGTTAGTTTATTCTGAAGTTATGTAAACTCTCTCCTTCTCTTCTCCACCTCCTTAGCTTCTCTTACCTCCACCTCCTTCCTCCTATCTCCACCACCTTCCCTCCTTTTCCTCCACCTCCTTCCCTCCTTTTCCACCACCACTACCTTCTTCCTTCCTTTTCCACCACCTCATTCCCTTCTTTTCCACCACCTTCACCACCACCCCCTTCCTTTTCCACCAATGCCACCTCCTCTCCTTCTCTCTCTCTTCCTCCTCCTCCTCCATCTCTACCCCCCCCCCCCTCTCCCCCCGCCCCGGTTTTCCTCCCTGGGGCTCCTTATATTAGGTTAAATGTTACTCGACTCACAATCCAGGTTACAGCCGCTCACCCGTGCTGCATAGTGGTGTTGTTGGCGGCAGCGGTCTGTGTTCTGCTGTGCTGCTCTATTCTATATTATCGACTTGTATGTGAGCGGAATTTTTTATGGACACTTGGCTTCACCTCCTCCTCCTCCTCCTTCTTCTCCTACTCCCACTCCTCTTCCTCCTCCTCTTCCACCTCCTCCTCCTCCTCCTACTCCTACTCCTACTCCCACTCCTTCTCCTCCTCCTCTTCCCCCTCCCCCTCCTCCTCATTTTCTGTATTAATATTATTCGTCTCCGGCTTCTTTCCTTCGTCTTCGTATTCTTCCATATTATTATTCTTTATTTGGATCATCAAACATCCCACTCTTTGCAAACTGGATTTAACAAAGATTTCAGAGAGAATTTTACAGTGAGAGGATAGAAAGAGGGAGGGAGGGAGAGGGGAGTAATGTGGTTCTTGCTTGTCTGCAATAATAAGATTTTATGACAACATCTGATAACACGTTTTGCTTTGACACAATTCATTGACATGATATGTATAATAAAGCTGACACGATTTGCTCACAAATTTTTTAATGTCAAGATTGAACATCATTATGATATGCTTACCAGTATTATTGTTGCCAAGATTGGTTGACAATAATCCTAACATACCAAACCGGTGGAGATCTTGTAATAAACGTAATAAGAGTCACGACCGTATGTTTCTGTGGACTCCATATTGGTGCCTTATTGATCAAACAACAGGCTCATATTCTATCTTAGAGTGTTTAGAATTTATATCTGAAGATTAAACTATATAGAATATTTATAATTTAGATCTGAAGATTAAACTATATAGATTATTTATACTTTAGATCTGAAGATTAAACTATATAGATTATTTATACTTTAGATCTGAAGATTAAACTATATAGATTATAACTAATTTAGATCTGAATATTAAACTATATATTGTGTATGAGTATTGCCGCTACTTATTATGACTATGGACATAGTTGAGTGTAGAGAGAAGTTAATTACAACAGTGGCACCAAGATAGCGAAGATTGATATGTTTTTTGTAAAGTTTGTAATTCATAACGAGTACATTACATTAGTTACACAGATAAATTAGCTAACACTCGTTATAGATGTGGTGCTCAACTCAAATGCAAGACCAGTTTTTCGAGTACAAAATCAGCTGCTAGAGGAATTTGATCAGAAACTTGACTGATTTTATTTATCATAGACAAAGTTAATTCAATGTATTTAACTTACTTCCTACGGCCGACTTCGCTGAATCTCGTAACAAAAAAATAAATAAATAATTATATACATAATAATAATAGCAAATCAAATAAACTGTTGATTATAATGATCCAATTAAGAGTCTACTGTTCAGTACTTGGAACGGGGTGGTTGTTCAAAGAGGCCGAAAGAGATTTACATAGATTTACGTACAGACAGTATACTGACAGTACATACTTTACAATCCAACGAGGTGATCACAGAACGGGGGGAGAGAGAGAGAGAGAGAGAGAGAGAGAGCGAGAGGGAGGTGAGAAAGAAAATATAAGAAACTGAAAGACAACAACAACAAAGAAAGATGCAGAGAGAGAGAGAGAGAGAGAGAGAGAGACGAGGGGAGGCGGTAGCAGGGAAGAGAAAAGAATAAATAGAAACAGAAAAACAGCTAAATAAAATTATTTAAAGAGAGGGAAAGACAGAGAGACAGTTATGTACACCCAGTTTGACTTTATCTCTTCACTACAATCTCTCCAAGCACACATTGAAGGTTTAAGGGGAGGTTTTTAGTTTGTTTCCTACTCCTCCAGCAATCTTAAAATTTCACCCCTTGACCCCCTTGACCCCCTTTCAAGATAAATTTGTACATTTTTTCGGTAGAAAAATGTCCCGGCCGAAGGCCGGTTGCTCTTAAATTACAGGCTCGCTATCGCTCGCCAGGATAAAATCAACACCTAAATGGCACGAAAGGTCTTAAAATTGACAGAATGGGGCGGAAATTCTTAAAATCACCAAACTAATGGGGCAAACGTCTTAAAATCTCAAAAAACAATGGGGCTAGACATGAGGGAGAAAGGGGTCAAGAAAAAAGTCCCTCCAGTGGAAATCTCCCCATAATAGCCGACCCCAAAATGACGTCTGAGTCTTTTATAATATACCGGTATATCTCAATTGCCGACTTGCGAGTTTCGTTCTATAAGGAAGTTGGAGCTGTAAACATCGATATTTAACAGAATTACGAGCTAAAATACGGTCGTAGTACATTTATAAATACATAAAACCCAATTCAACATATACCCTTTAGCCATCAGAAACGTACATTATTATTGTATTTCTGTTTAATATCGATGTTTAAGGCTCCAACTTCCTTATAGAATGAAACTCGCAAGTGGTCAATTAGCCTTTTAGTTATATGGTTCCACACGATATTATTAAAGCTACCCCTAGAGGATTGTATTACATTTGATGGCGGATTACTATGCAGAACCTTGACATTTGCTAACGACACGAACATTACAAGCGAAGTAAATTCTGCATCGCACACAACAGATATTCAAAACGATTTAGGTGAACTGCCAACTGTGTCTTGATAGCGTGATGCATAAGTGCGCGGAATTTCGATGTGAGTATCCTAGGTTCGAGTCCTTGGAGTGCCACATGTATTTGTTGATTTCATTAATTGAGTCTAGAGGTGAAGTTGGTTGGTGGAAAAAATATAATAATTAATATAGTTGATTGCAAAGTGCTTCTTTTTTGCAACGCAAATGAAAAACAACCTATTCCACTTCCTGTATGATGAATGGAATTCAATTCAATGAGCGTCAACAAAGAAACTGATCTTGGAGCTGAGGAGAAAAAACAAATATTAATTGAGAGATATGTTTCATATACATCCGAAAATATCGTTCTCCCTTTAAACAATTCAGTGATTGTCTTCATTTAGAGTAATGTGTTAAATTTTGGACTTCGTATTATGAAAAACTGGAGATTGCAACGTAGAGTAAGTAAACAGAAAGAAAGAAGAAAATATATATATATACAGTATATACCGGTATATATATATATACAGTATATACCGGTATATATACCGGTATATATATATATATATACTGGGACCGGTATATACAGTATATTCAAGTCAGTAATAGCCATACGAAGAATTAGTGAATTGATTAACTGTTTCGCCCGACAAACCATCGGAATACAAAGTGATCTAATTCAAGTTCTTAAACATATCATAGGCCATGATATTATGGACGCATCGCAAGTACTTCACAACAGATCATTCGGTTTTGACTGTACTTAATTATCATAAACTCATCAGAACGGCCTTTCATTCATATGGAGAGATTTTTTTTTTTTTTTTAACAGAGTGGTTGTCATAGGTATCATGTCAATGATGGGATCACAGGGCATCTGCCAATCTCTTGTTAATATATTTGTGTTTTATTTATTTATTTGTAATATATATTATTGTCTGCACTACCTTCAGATTATTGTGATTTCATGTATCAGCTACAGGACTCCGATACAAACTCGCTGGTTAAAGTGTCAACATTTATAATATTTCTGTCACCTAAATTCATCTACCATCAGTCTAGTTTACGATACCAGTGCAAAATACTCTAGAAATGTTGCCAGAAAAATTTGATCATCAAATTACTATAAAAGCTCTCGTGTGATACCGGCTTTACTCCTAACAAACAAGCTCGATATTGCTCGCCCACAAAAATTATCGCCACCTGATTGGGGTAAAATGTCTTATTATCGCCAAACAAATGAGGTGAATCGTCTTAGATATCCAAACTAATGGAGTGATATAGGGCTGGTCCAAGAAAATCCTCCACGCATTAAATAGGGTTAAGGAGGGATGGTTCACTTTTTGGTCGATTTTTTCATATATAAATTATTTTTCTATTTTCCTCCCTAGACATCCATCAAACTTAAATAAACATCCATTAGATTACCCTTCTTGATTAGTTGTACATTTGTCGGTAGAAAAATGTCCCGGAAGAATGCTGGTTCTTTAATAATTACAGGCTCACTATCGTTCGCCAGCTAAAAAAAATCGACACATAAGTAGCACGAAAGGACTTAATATTGACAAGGTAATGGGGCGGAAGGTCTTAAAATCGACAAACTAATGGGACAAACATCTTAAAATCTGAAAACTAATGGGGCTAAACATGAGGGAGAAGGGGATCTAGAAAAACGACCCCATCTCCCAATTAATTGAGGCAAGTTTGTGGAGTGACCTAACCTGTTTATCTGTCCTAATGCACCTTAAGGGGGGTCACCGGTTTTGTTTTCTCCTTTTTTCTCTTTCCTTGGCTTGTATCCATTCGGCCCCATTCAGCCAACTGTTTTAAGACGTTTATCCCCATCCAGGTGTCGATTTCTTCCTGGCGAGCGATAGCGAGCCAGCATTGTATGGAGAAGTGCGGCTTCGCCGGAGAAATTTTTCTATCGAAAAATTTACAAATTTAGCTTGCTTTCAAAACAAAAAATATATATATGGTGGCTCGCTACCGCTCGCCAGGAAAATATTGACACCTGGATGGGGGTAAGCGTCTTACAACAGTAGGCTGAATGGGGCCGAATGGATACAAGCCAAAGAGAGAGGGAGGAGAGAAAGAGAAAAAAAGCGAGGTGGGCATCCTTAATGTAAGCCCATTTATTAATGCCGGCTTTATTTATGCATTGCTAACTGGATTATCTTGGCTATTATATTGTTATCATTGTTATCCTCATTATTATTATCATTGTTATCCTCATTATTATTATCATTGTTATCCTCATTATTATTATCATTGTTATCCTCATTATTATTATCATTGTTATCCTCATTATTATTATCATTGTTATCCTCATTATTATTATCATTGTTATCCTCATTATTATTATCATTGTTATCCTCATTATTATTATCATTGTTATCCTCATTATTATTATCATTGTTATCCTCGTTATTATTATCATTGTTATCCTCGTTATTATTATCATTGTTATCCTCATTTATTATTATCATTGTTATCCTCGTTATTATTATCATTGTTATCCTCATTATTATTATCATTGTTATCCTCATTTATTATTATCATTGTTATCCTCGTTATTATTATCATTGTTATCCTCATTATTATTATCATTGTTATCCTCATTTATTATTATCATTGTTATCCTCGTTATTATTATCATTGTTATCCTCATTATTATTATCATTGTTATCCTCATTTATTATTATCATTGTTATCCTCGTTATTATTATCATTGTTATCCTCATTATTATTATCATTGTTATCCTCATTATTATTATCATTGTTATCCTCGTTATTATTATCATTGTTATCCTCATTATTATTATCATTGTTATCCTCATTATTATTATCATTGTTATCCTCGTTATTATTATCATTGTTATCCTCGTTATTATTATCATTGTTATCCTCATTATTATTATCATTGTTATCTCATTTATTATTATCATTGTTATCCTCGTTATTATTATCATTGTTATCCTCATTATTATTATCATTGTTATCCTCATTTATTATTATCATTGTTATCCTCGTTATTATTATCATTGTTATCCTCATTTATTATTATCATTGTTATCCTCATTTATTATTATCATTGTTATCCTCGTTATTATTATCATTGTTATCCTCATTATTATTATCATTGTTATCCTCATTATTATTATCATTGTTATCCTCGTTATTATTATCATTGTTATCCTCATTATTATTATCATTGTTATCCTCATTATTATTATCATTGTTATCCTCATTATTATTATCATTGTTATCCTCGTTATTATTATCATTGTTATCCTCATTATTATTATCATTGTTATCCTCATTTATTATTATCATTGTTATCCTCGTTATTATTATCATTGTTATCCTCGTTATTATTATCATTGTTATCCTCATTATTATTATCATTGTTATCCTCATTATTATTATCATTGTTATCCTCATTATTATTATCATTGTTATCCTCGTTATTATTATCATTGTTATCCTCATTATTATTATAATTGTTATCCTCATTATTATTATCATTGTTATCCTCATTATTATTATCATTGTTATCCTCATTATTATTATCATTGTTATCCTCATTATTATTATCCTCATCGTTATCGTTATTATCGTTATTATTATTATTATGTTCCCTCCACCAACCGACTTGACTCCTAAACTCAATTAATGAAATCAACAAATACATGTGGCAGTCCAGGGGTTCGAACCTAGGATGCTCACACCGAAATTCAGGGCATTTATCCATTGCGCTACGAAGACAGTTGTGTTGTGTTTGTCATATAGATATCTGTTTTGTTTTGTGTGTGTGTGTGTGTGTGTTTTTTTTTTTTTTTTTACTGAAGGAACTATGTATTATGTTGATTTGTATTTCATTGGTAGTTATGTTCTAATTCTGCTCCATGGTGTCTTCCTGTATTAACTATAACTCATTCATAACGCTGACGCCATTTTCCATTTATCATAACAGTTTTATTCCCTTGAAGTAGACCCTATAGTAGTTAAAGAATTAGTTAAGATGAGTATTACACTCTATGGTAGTTAAAGAATTAGTTAAGGGGAGGGTTTTAGTTAGTTCGCTAAACCTCCATCAAGTTTAACATTACAGCCCCTAGAGCCCCCTTCAAGATAAATTTGTACATTTTTCGGTAGAAAAATGTCCCGGCCGAAGGCCAGTTGCTCTTAAATTACAGGCTCGCTATCGCTCGCCAGGAAAAAATCTACACCTAGATGGCACGAAAAGTCTTAAAATTGACAGAAATGGGGTGAACATTCTTAAAATCGCCAAACTAATGGGGCGAACGTCTTAAAATATCAAAAGCAATGGGGCTAACCACGAAGGAGAAAGGGGTCAAGAAAAAAATCCCTCAAGTGGAAATCTCCCCTAATTAAGATGAGTATTACACTTTCATATTATCTGAGAAATATTGCCTATCCGTAGCTTGAACATAATGGAAAAAGGCATCATCATGTTGAAAGAGTATAATTAACCCTTTCAAGCTCCAAAACGCATTTTTTTTTTCTGGTAATTGTTAGACGATTTTATTCAGATTAGGAAGGGTATATGGACGTCAGAGGGTTGATTGAGAGAGTCTTTACCCTTTTAATACCCACAGATCCTTCCTAAGCTGCATAAAATCGTCTAATGATAGCCGAAATATACTGCTAAAATGCGTCAGAGCTTCAAGGGGTTAATGTATAATAACTGAATATTATATCATGTCCCTGTTAGCTGTAGAGGGCTGTCTATGGCCTAATATACCTAAACGTAGTATGATTTGCTTTTTCGTCCATATTCGGCCAGTTCATTACCTGAACCTTCAACCATACTTCCCATCATGACCTAGAACCGCTACGCCTGATTTAGTCTTATGAATGTCCTATTAAGTTTCTTACAATCTTCAAACTCCAGCCGTTCAAATTAGTTCCCCGTGAATGGAGAATGGCATCAGGGGTAATTGTTTTGTTTCATTGAATTCGTTTTTTCTTACACCATTCATTTATGAAAACAAACAACAATTAGGCACCTCGCAAACGATACTTGTATCATCCCATGGTATGCAAAATTAACTTTTACAGTATTGGGCATACATTTTTCTCAATCAGACGGCTATCTCTTAATTGTATTAATGATACTGCCAACTTATATTGCTCAAAGAAGATAAAGCAAAGTTGCAAGAGTAGTTTTCTTGACTTTTGATCCAGACTGTGCATGATAATTACAAGGTCTTCCCTGCGTGTTATCGGGTGATCGGACAGGATCTTAACGAAGTTTCCCATCGCCGCAGATTACTGGAGAAATAAGATCGCCGATAGTTATCATAGAAAACGGGTTCAGTAATATTAGCTGGTAGATTTTTTGTTTTATGTTTGTTTTTGTGTTTTCCCTGTTCTTGCTCTGTCTTGAGTCGGCTATCCCCAAAATGGGGATTGGGCCTGAGCATATAGATAGATAGATTATAGGCTTTGGACAATTTTTCTCCATACGCCATTTTGGGGGAATAATCATGGCATTAGATAATATCTCCAACTAATTTTAGTTGTGCTTAAGGGAGCCCACCTCGCTTTTTTTCCATTTCTCTCCCTCTCTCTTTGGCTTGTATCCATTCGGTCCCATTCAGCCTACTGTTTTAAGACATTTACCCCCATCCAGGTGTCAATATTTTCCTGGCGAGCGGTAGCGAGCCAGCATATATATATTTTTGTTTTGACAGCAAGCTAAATTTGTATATTTTGCGATAGAAAAATGTCTCCGGCATTTCTCCATACAATGCTGGCTCGCTATCGCTCGCCAGGAAGAAATCGACACCTGAATGGGGATAAACGTCTTAAAACAGTTGGTTGAATGGGGCCGAATGGATAAAAGCCAGGGAAAGAGAGAAAAGGAGAGAAAGATAAAGTTAAAAAAAAAAAGCCGGTGACCCCCAAAGTAACCAAATCCCAGCCTGGTGTTTTGTGTTAGCGTAATTTATGGAGTGTTCTTGATTTACTTGGCTCAGTATGCAAAAGACGTAAGTATCCTAGGTTCGAATCCTTGGAGTGCTACATGTATTTGTTGATTTCATTAATTGAGTTTAGAAGTGGGTTGGTGACAAAATATGAATAAGGAGTTGCTGGAACTCTTGTGTCATCTGTGTGGCCTCCTTCTCTGTTTCTCTTAGTGTTTCACCTACACAGAGAGCAATCCAGCTAGCTCTCACAAACACCTCCTCCTTCTCTTCAATTTACTACACTAAACAAGCACACCGCACTGCTTTCCATTTAAAAAAAAACAAAAAAAGCTCTGTCACTCAACTTTGGGGGACACACTTGTTACAGGCATCTTTGCCTTTTGTCAAGTAAAACACATTTGTAACTGAACCGGTAACCGATAATGCAATGCAAATGGTATTACGAATGATGACTGTAATTTTGTTTTGTAGTAGAAAATCCGAAAATAGAATACTTAAAGAAATCCCGCTTTTTATCCTTTGCAATTTATGTCTATAGTTAAGGTGAGCTTCCTGTGTTTTCAAATGTGTGTGATTGAAGGTTGTTGGTTTGTTATAAGATCAAGTAAGGCATAATAGCTCTCACCAGTCGTAGACAGGCTTCTGGGGTAACTATAATATCCGATAAGATGTATATATGTATTAAGGGGAGGTTTTTAGTTAGTTCCCTAGACCTCCATCAAGCTTAAAATTACACCCTCTAGGCCCCCTTTCAAGAGAAATGTGTACATTTTTCGGTAGAAAAATGTCCCGGCCAAAGGCCGCTTCCTCTTAAATTACAGGCTCGCTATCGCTCGCCAGGAAAAAATCGACACCTAAATTGCATGAAAGGTCTTAACATTGACTGAAATGGGGCGAAAGTTCTTCATTATGGGGCGAACGTCTTAAAATATCAAAAGCAATGGGGGCTAAACACGAGGGAGAAAGGGATCCAGAAAAAAGAAATCCCTCGAGTGGAAACCTCTCCTTAAGGTTAGCCCCGAGGATCTGTCTGTCACCTGTAGTATTTATGGTATATAAAGTCGTGTTCATCATATATTGGGTTAATATAAAAAAATGGGGCTTAACACGAGGAAGAAGGGGGTACCAGACAAACGGCCCATCCCCCTTGTAGAATGTGTTGTAGTGAAGTGTGATAATGAACCGGGCATTATTAGTGTGATGGAGAGACAAAATAGTTTCGTATTTTGCTAATTAACCCCTTCAGCACGATGATGTATTTATCAGCATATTTTGGTTACCATTAGACGATTCTCTTCAGGTTGTAAACTACCTCTAGGACTCAAAAGGGTTAAGGGGAGGTTTCTAGTTTGTTTCCTACTCCTCCAGCAATCTTAAAATTTCACCCCTTTGACCCCCTTTCAAGATAAATTTGTAAATTTTTCGGTAGAAAAATTTCCCGGCCGAAGGCCGGTTACTCTAAAATTACAGGCTCGCTATCGCTCGCCAGGATAAAATCGACACCTAAATTGCACGAAAGGTCTTAAAATTGACAGAATGGGTCGGAAATTCTTAAAATCACCAAACTAATGGGGCAAACTTCTTAAAATTTCAAAAGCAATGGGGCTAACCATGAGGGAGAAAGTGGTCAAGAAAAAAAAATCCTTTTTGGAGACCTCCCCTTAATTAATGCGATCTCAATAAATCCTCTGAATAATTATACGTCCTTCATCAAACTACATAAAATCGTCTAGTTTTAGCCAGAATCGAATGTAGAAAAAGGCGTTATTGTGCTGAAGGGGTTAAACGTTGTTGAAAAATCAGCTGCTCAAGGATTACATTTTCCGCCAGGTGAGATAATAGAATATAGCCATAACAGTTTACCTGGACTGATAGCTTAATCAGAAACCTGTTTGTCATGAATTAGGGTCATTATTATGCATTATCTCATCATAAACCTAACATCAAACTTTACCCACCATTTAAGTATTATCCCTTACTTGAACTTATACTTACCCCAAAACGTTGTTCATCAATATTTATAATTTATGGTGGTATTCTTAAACAATTCTTTCCCTTCGTAGCGCTGTTAATGGACTAAATAACCTGGAAGATGACGTTACCTTTACAAATGGAAATACTAATCCATCTAATCTCTATAAACAACACTCATTCCTACAGTATTCCTACAGTATTCCTACAGTATTCCTACAGTATTCCTACAGTATTCCTACAGTATTCGTTCGGTATCAGGCGCTGCGAAGGGAAAGAATGGTTTAAGAATACCACTCTTAGTTTAACTTACCTGAAATTGTATAGTAGTTAGTTAGTTAGTTAAATTAGGACTGCATAGGCTATCAACCCTTCTGGATTATTAAGCCAGCACACTGTAAGTCAAGAATAACGTCAGGACTGGAGCCCCTTGTATATAGTAGGTAGCCTGGAGCCATTATATCTTACCATACTGATATCCTTGAATCTTACCTATTACTAGTTAGTTATTTACCCTTACTTGATCTTATAGCTAACCTAGAACCCTACATACCATGAATTAGTTAAACCTTGGTTGTTTATTACCTGAGCTTATACTTAACCCTTACTGTACCAGGGACGTTCTTTTAACCATATTCTGGTAATTATTAGGCAATTTTATTTAGCATAGGAATGACCTCTGGCAATAATAAGGGTTCAAACTATCTTAGCCAATACTTTTAACTACCACAGATCCTTCCTAAGCTGCATAATATCGTCTGAATATAGCTAGAATAATATATAACACACGTCGCTGGTACTCAACGGGTTAAGGGAATAGTACTTGTTGGTTTTTAGTTTCCTCGCTAGACCTCCATCAAGCTTAAAACTACATATCCTAGACCACCTTTCAAGATAAATTTGTTAATTTTTCGGTAGCAAAATGTGCCGGCAAAGGCCCGTTCTTTCTTAGATTTAAATTACAGGCTCGCTAGCGTTCGCCAGGAAAAAATCGATACCTAAATGGCGCGAAAGGTTTTAACATTGATTATTGACAAAGAAATGGGGCGAAAAGTCTCAAAATCTTCAAACTAATGGAACGCACGTCTTAAAGTCTCAAAACTAATAGGCTAAACACGATGGAGAAGAGGGTCCAGAAAAAGCGACTACCTCCCACTTTACACCTTGAACATTATTATATTTATATCGGCAGTTGTTCAATCTCACCTCACTAAAGACTCTCTAATACGTATTATCTTATCTTTTCATTTCAGATTTCTCCGCTGGGTTTCATCTTGGCTTCATTATGTAAGTAGGATTCCCAGTAGACATTGTAATTTCTAAACCAGTATGCAAATTTGTAGCTGATGGGTTTTTTTCCCTAGAGTTTGAGAGTTTTCGATAATATTTGTTGTAATCGTATTTGTGTTGTTTTACGCCTTATTAATTTTTTGCTTGCTTTTTGTTTAGCCTACACAATTGTATGGTCTGCTTTTATTCTGCCATACACATTGTTGTATTCATTTTTTTTTTTTTTTTTTTTTTTTTTTTTTTTTTTGTTCTTTTCGCAATTATTATTTTGATTTTTTGCTTCTTTAAATTAATTTACTCGTATTCATTATTTTATTATTGGGTTTGTTATTTTATTTATATTATATCATTACATTTAAGTAGTAATATATCTTTGGTTCATGACTTTGCCTTCATTAAATGTATAATGTGTACATTGAGTTAACATTAGATCATAGTAGGTAACCTGATGAAGATATTAACCCCTTCTGTACCGGCGACGTCTCTATAATCCTATTCTAGCTATATTTAGATGCTTGTGTGCAGTTTAAGAATGATTTGTGGTACGGTAGCAAAAGGGCTTAAGTCAGATAGTTAACATAAGAACATAAGAACATAAGAAAATGGGAGTCTGCAGAGAGCCGATTGGCCTAAGCAAGGCAGATCCCTGTCCCATACAACCCCAAATCAATTACAAAGCCCAATTATAGGCTCAACACTCTAATACCCTGAGGATCATCCTACCAAAACGGTTAGAGATTAACGCAGGATTATGGGGGTCTGCAGAGCGCTGATTGGCCCAACCCGGCTGATCCCCCTTCACACCCAACCCTTCTCGTCCATATGCTTATCCAATTTTATCTTAAAGCTCCCTACAGTTTTAGATCCCACTATAGCACTTGGTAGTCCATTCCACCCATCTACAACTCTGTTACCAAACCAATATTTGCCTATATCTTTTCTGAAACGAAATTTATCTAATTTGAAACCATTGGTACGAGTTCTTTCGCTATCACTGAGCTTTAGTACATTTGTCATGTCCCCTTTGTTAATCCCACTAACCCACTTGAACACCTCTATCATATCCCCTCTAACTCTGCGTCTCTCTAACGAATGTAAACCTAATTTCTTCAACCTTTCTTCATACGGAAGATTTCTAATATTATGGATCATTTTTGTCATTCTACGCTGTACTCTCTCCAATGAATCTATGTCCATTCTGTAATAAGGACACCAAAATTGGACAGCATAATCCATATGGGGTCTCACTAATGACAAGTAAAGTTTTAAGATAACATCAGCAGTTCTGTTACTCACACTCCTAGAGATGAACCCGAGAATCCTGTTTGCCTTATTACGAACGCCTATACACTGTTTTCTAGGCTTCAAATCATTGCTAACAAACACACCTAGATCTTTCTCGCAGTCTGAATTTTATAATTCTAAATTAGCTAGTTTATATTTAACATGTGTTTGCATCTTCCCTATCTTTAATACCTTGCATTTGTCAATGTTAAACTTCATCTGCCAATTTACTGACCATTCATGTAAGGTTCTAGATCCCTTTGGAGGCACTCTATATCGCTATCTGAATCAATTGATCTCCCCATTTTAGTATCGTCTGCGAATTTACTTATCCTACTAGTTATACCTAAATCTAGGTCATTTATGTATATAAGAAACAACAGGGGACCTAATACCGATCCCTGGGGGACACCACTTTTGAATGCTCCCCACTCTGACTTGGTACCATTTATGCTGACTCTCTGTTTCCTACCAATTAGCCATGACCTAATCCATCCCAACAACGCCCCACCTATTCCATGTGCCTCAACCTTTCTCATCAATCTCTCATGAGGGACTCTGTCGAAAGCTTTACTGAAATCTAAATATATAATATCGTATGCCTTGTCATTATCTACTGCTTCATATACCTCTGAGAAAAAACTAAGCAAATTAGTAAGGCAAGAACGTCCCTGAGTGAATCCATGCTGAGAAGAATTGATTAAGTTAAATGTTTCTAAGTGGTTTCTCATTTTCCTAGCAATAATTGACTCTAGTAGCTTTCCTATGATTGAAGTGAGACTAATGGGACGGTAATTGGATGCTATTGATTTATCACCTTTTTTGAAAATCGGAACTACATTTGCAAGCTTCCAAGCTTCTGGAACTATACCTGTTTCTAATGAATTGTTAAAAAGAAATGTTAATGGGTAACTTAACTCATCTCTGCATTCTTTTAATACTCTGGCATATACCTCATCGGGACCAGGCGATTTCTGAGGTTTCAGTCTGTCAATTTCCTTAAGCACATCAGTTCTACTTATAGTAACCGTACTTAACCTATTTTCTATACTATCGCTATATACCTTACGGACTTCTGGAATCTGTGCCAAATTTTCATTAGTGAAAACGGATAGAAACTGACTATTTAATGTACTGCACATTTCTAAATCATTTTCTGTCATTTCTCCTATCGAAGTTTTAAGGGGACCTATTTTATCTCTAACTTTAGATTTATATAGCTGGTAAAAAGCCTTAGGGTTATTTTTTGAGTCATTGGCTATCCTGATTTCATAATTTCTTTTGTCTGTCCTTATACATTTTTTAACCTCTCTTGATGGATTCTGATAGTAAGCAAGTAGGTGAATTTCGCCTTTCTTAATTTTTCGATATATTCTTCTCTTTTTTCCTAGAAGGTCTAATAGTCTATTATTCATCCATTTGGGTTGGTTCTGTGTTGATCTAAATTTTCTTTTGGGGATATATTTATTTTGCGCATTGTGGAGTGAAGAAATAAAATTATTATATGTAGCTGTCAAATTATCCTGAGTTAAGACAGGTATCTGAGAGAGAGTATGTTCATTAGCGCACCTGGGTCCACTTATTAGTTTAACCATAGGATCGACTCTTAAGGCTCGTCTTAATCCACCATAATTGGCTTTTCTGAAATCTGGGATAAGTGTCGTATTCTCTTTAGCCTTTCCTGTCCATTGTATGTTAAAATAAATTGATTTATGATCACTATTTCCTAGTTGGTCTCCTATCTCTACATTATTTATCATTTGTTCATTATTACTGAGAACTAAATCGAGGATATTATTACCTCTAGTAGGCGAGTCTATGAATTGAAATAAAAAACTATCCTGTACCGCCTCAATAAACTCTTTTGAATCTGAGTCGCCGATTTGATGCTGCCAATCAATATTCGGAAAATTAAAATCCCCCATAATACACACATTGCTAAACCTTGATGCTATTTTCACTTCCTGCCATAAAGCTGTACCTTCGTTTCTACTCATATTTGGTGGTCTATAAATAACTCCAATAATTATGGTCTCACTACCTTCGCTAACCTCAACCCAAACACTTTCGTTATCAGTATTTAGTCTAATACCTGATTTAATACAGCTTTTTAAAGAACTCCTGACAAACACTGCTATTCCGCCGCCCCTCCTACTTGTTCGGTCGCGTTTAAACAAACTATATCCTGGTATATGGAATTCTGCTAAAAAAATCTTGATTCTGTATTAATCCATGTTTCAGTCAGTGCTATAATGTCTATATTTTCGTTGCTAACAAGTGCTCTAAGTTCATCCATTTTGTTACATAAACTCCTACAGTTTGTATAATATAATCGCAATGAATTTATTTTACTGATATCGGATTTACCTTTATTTCTAACTGAATTCCCATCTTCTGTTACACCTTCAATATTTCTACTAGCAGTACAATTAAAATCCTGTTCGAAGCCTGTTAAGTGTTGGAGGCCCTTTTAAACTTAATATAATTGTTGGAGGCCCTTTAAAACTGAATATAATTGTTGGAGGCCCTTTAAAACTGAATATAATTGTTGGAGGCCCTTTAAAACTGAATATAATTGTTGGAGGCCCTTTTAAACTGAATATAATTGTTGGAGGCCCTTTTAAACTGAATATAATTGTTGGAGGCCCTTTAAAACTGAATATAATTGTTGGAGGCCCTTTAAAACTGAATATAATTGTTGGAGGCCCTTTTAAACTTAATATAATTGTTGGAGGCCCTTTAAAACTGAATATAATTGTTGGAGGCCCTTTAAAACAATATAATTGTTGGAGGCCCTTTAAAACTGAATATAATTGTTGGAGGCCCTTTAAAACTGAATATAATTGTCTAACAGTAGCCAGAATATAGTAAACAGACGTCACCGGTACAGAATGGGTTAATATTATGTTTGCGTTATATCATGATTAACATGTATATCTAAAGTATATTATACCATAAACAAAGATTGAGAAATGTCCATTGAAACGAATACGCTTGTGTGCATGTGCGTGTATGTACTGTGTATGTTTGTGCTTGTATATGCGTGCCTGTGTGCGTGTGCGTGTCTGCATGTGCTTGTCTGTGCGGTAGTTGATTCCAGTTTTAGTTTCATCGCAAAAAATATATATATAGACAGCTCCTCCCAAATAATTATCGAGGTATATATTCTGTGTTGAAATATATTATGGAAGCAAGTATTGGTTCTCGCTTCTTGTTTATTATTACTATAATCTATTCGCTGTAAGGAGGCGAGAAATCTTGACCTCTATCATCTGTAACTCAAAAAGGGCTAGATCAAATTCGCTGTACATTTCCACATCTATTTCTTGACTTACTCTTCCCAAATGGTAGACAAATTTGCTCGATTACTCTATTCGTTTTTGAGTTACAGAGTTTAAGGGTCATCATTTCTCGCCTACTTACAGCGAATAGATTTACACTATACCGGTAGCTTCGATAAATGTACTTGTATCATTTATCTATTTTATTATTTCCTCTCCATAGTGATATCCCTATAATATATATATATATATATATATATATATATATATATATATATCGAGTATATACACTAGGTAAAACATGAAAAACAACAATACAAACGGAGACAGACAGATAGATAAATATTTATGTGAATGTCAAAACGTAAACTGGAAAGAATGAAAATGGTGTTGTAACAAAAAAATGCTCATACTGAATCTGATTTGCACTTGCTCTATGTTGAAGATCTGCACCACTTCATTTAAATAATATACATGTTTGTCAATGTTACGCTTCTCTGGAAACTCAAACAGCATATTAGAGAAGCCGGTTTATACTTGAGTTCTGATTTAAACCGCGGTGAGTTTTGGGGGGATTGTTCTGCATATAATATTGGTATCGTATATATTTTGATCGATCTGCATAATATTGGCGACATCCGAGTTATTTTGCGGTGGCGTTGTGTATATATGATTTGTATTATATATTCTGGTTTACATAATATTGGTGACATTACCGTTTATCGTTTATGGAGAGCGATGTAAGTGGTGGGTTGACAATATGTAAATCAATGAAGATTATACCTTTAAGGGGGGGATGTTTCACTTTTTGGTCGATTTTTTCATATATTCATTATTTGTTCTAGTTTTCTTCCTAGACCTCCATCAAACTTAAAAAAAACAAAAAAACATCCATTAGGCCTATATCCCCCTTGTAGATAAATTTGTAAATTTTTCGGTAGAAAAATATCACAGCCAAAGGCCGGTTCTTCCAAAATTACAGGCCTCCTATCGTTCGACAGGAAAAAATCGACACCTAAATTGCACAAAGGTCTTAAAATTGACAAACAATGGGGCGAAAGGTCTTAAAATCGACAAACTAATGAGACAGCCATCTTAAAATCTGAAAACTAATGGGGCTAAACATGAGGGAGATGGGGGTCTAGAAAATCAACCCATCTCCCCTTAATATAATAGTTTGGTTGAGTTTGATGTTGAGCCATTATATTATTGAGGTTATCAGGCAAGGCTTACGGTTCTTGTTTAATGTCATCTCTCTCTCTCTCTCTCTCTCTCTCTCTCTCTCTCTCTCTCTCTCTCTCTCTCTCTCTCTCTCTCTCTCTCTCTCTCTCTCTCTCTCTCTCATATATATATATTATATATATATATATAAAGTAAAGTAATGGCGAAGGAAAGTATATAGACTCCACCTATCCATGGCGTTGTTACGAGTAAATTATAATTAGTGTTTTCTATGTATTAATCAATATATAGGTTTATTATAATAACATAACTCATCCTTGCTGTGTCAGTTGTGAATGTTGGTGTGTGTACCATTTGTTTACAGTCACACTGTGTACGTAAACTAATAGTTATTAATTATAAAGTATATTGTAAGGCTAGAGAACTCTCCCTATAAGTGGAAATGCGCCCAATGTTCTGCTACTTTACATATTGCATTATCCATCACAAGCTTCTCAAGAAATGTTGTTGACGAAATGTTTAGTACGACAACACTTTATGATGTCACAAAAACATATGGTTTAAGGGGGGGTCACGGGCTTTTTGTCTCTCCTTTTCTCTCTTTGTGTGGCTTGTATCTATTCGGCCCCATTCAGCCTACTGTTTTAAGACGTTTACTCCCATCCAGGTGTCGATTTTTTCCTGGCGAGCGGTAGCGAGCTAGCATATTTTGTTTAAAGTTTTTGACAGCAGGCTAAATTTGTACATTTTTCTATAGAAAAATGTGTCCAGCGAAGCCGGATGCGAAGTCGGATTTCTCCATACATTGTTGGTTCGCTATCGCTCACCAGGAAGAAATTGACACCTGGATGGGGATAAACGTCTTACAACAGTAGGCTGAATGGGGCCGAATGGATACAAGCCAGAGAAAGAGAGAAAAAGAGAGAAAAAAGCCTGTCACCCCCCTTAAAAGTAATTAATATTTATAGTCTGGCTGTTGATGGTTCTATAACACAGGATATACAAATTATAAACATTTGATGGCGCAAGAGCATATTATAGTGAATGCAATAAATATTTTGAGTAATAATAATAATAATAATAAGCTGATGGCACAATAACATATAATTTTGAATATAATAAATATTTTGTGTGTGGCTATCCGTTGATCGTAAAGACTGACTATCCCCACACAAAGACTGCACTGTATAATATTATATTATATTGTGTCATGTTACAGTTATGAGCGTCAGTGGGTATCGTTTACATCTTACCTTGACACTCTGGACAGGTTCGATACTTGTTTAAGTTGCGGTGGTGTGCATGACTTGGGTAATATAATAGTGGAGGGAGAGAGAGAGAGAGTTAGATACACAGACTACACAGACCTTGCGGTCCCTACTAGGTAGTCCGGACTTAATGCTAAAATAGAATTTGCTACAAAGTGGAAGGCAAGGATAGCAAAGCAAAAGGCTCTATCCCCACCCACCTCTCCCTCCGACCGTAGGTCGGCACGGGGAAACAAGTCCCCCAGCAGAATGAGAAAAACTTCTACTGGGAAATTTATAGTAAAAAACGAAGTTGAGAAATATTATAGCTTATACTACTGATGCTTAACTTATTTATATTATAGCCTATACTACTGATGCTTAACTTATTTATATTATAGCCTATACTACTGATGCTTAACTTATTTATTTCTTTTTCTTTTTTTAACCAATATTATTCCCACCTCCTCAAAATTAATGTCTAGATTTCTTTTGAATGTGTCAATTGTCTTACATTGTACCACTTTCTCTGGCAGTTTTTTCCACTCGATGACCACACTGTAGGCGAAGAAGTGCTTTGTGACATCCAGATTCGCCCTCCTGGTTTTTTATTTTATTTTATTTCCCCGAGTTAATAAACTATTATGTATTTTGAAAAGTGAATCTACATCAATTTTTTCAAATCCTTTAGTATCTTGAAACACTAGATTAATTGACCTCGCAATCTTATTTTCTTAAGTTATTTTTTTTTTTTTTTTTTTAGTCTTTCATGATAAGATTATTTATAAGTGTTGGAAACAACTTTGTCGCTCGCTCTACGCTGCACTGACTCAAGTTTCTCAATGTCATTGAGAGAGAGAGAGAGAGAGAGAGAGAGTGAGTGAGAGAGAGAGATTTTAATTTTCATTGAAATAGCATAGGTGAATAAAATTATATATACAAGTACATACTTATACAGTACATGGTCTCAAAAGGGTGAAGATGGTTATACAGTCTTTACCCTAGAGAGAGAGAGAGAGAGAGAGAGAGAGAGAGAGAGAGAGAGAGAGAGAGAGAGAATGTCATGCTTGGGTTACACTGTATATATTAATTGTGTTCTTGTTTATACAGTACGTGTGTGAAGTTGTTTCCCTAAGTCTATGTGTTATAGGCCTATGTGTGTGTGTGTGTGTATAGGTGTGAGTGTGTGTGTGTGTGCGTATATGAGTGTGTGTGTGTGCGTATATGAGTGTGTGTGTGTGTGTTTAGGTGTGAGTGTGTGTGTGTGTGTGTGTTTAGGTGAGAGTGTGTGTGTGTGTGTGTGTGTTTAGGTGTGAGTGTGTGTGTGTGCGTATATGAGTGTGTGTGTGTGTGTTTAGGTGTGAGTGTGTGTGTGTGTGTATATATGTAGACATTGTGTGTGCCTTTATGTGAATGTAAAACAGTTTGCGTATGTGTTCTTTAAGGGGACACTGGTTATTTTGGGAGTCTATTTATATAAATTGTGTTTATTTGTTGTTGTTGTTTTTTTTCCTCCGTAGACCTACATCAAACTTTTTAAAAATCCATTAGATCCCCCTTCCAGTTTAATTTGTAAATTTTTCGGTAGAAAAATGTCACGGCCGAAGGCCGGTTCCTGCACAATTACAGGCTCGCTATCGCTCGCCATGAAAAAAATGGACACCTAAAGGGCACGCATGGTCTTAATATTGACAAAGTAATAGGGTGAAGGGTCTTAAAATCGACAATCTAATGGGGCAAACGTCTAGAAATGTCAAAACTAATGGGGATAAACATTAGGAAATAAGGGGACCAGAAAAATGGCCCATCTCCCCTTAAATATGGCATGAGTGTGTACAAACGGGTGTCAGTGTGTGTGTGTGTGTGTGTGTGTGTGTGTGTGTGTGTGTGTGTGTGTGTGTGTGTGTGTGTGAGAATAGCCTATTTCCACATCGCTATAGTTGTATATATTCATATATTTATTTCCACATCGCTATAGTTGTATATATTCATATATTTATTTCCACATCGCTATAGTTGTATATATTCATATATTTATTTCCACATCGCTATAGTTGTATATATTCATATATTTATTTTGTATTTATGTGTGATCATCTTTAGTTTATTTTTTCCACCTGGCGGAAAAATGAGCACCTTGGCAGTTAATTTCCCGATTGTAATGGAAAAATGTATAATTATTTTGTCTTTTTACCATAATAGCCTGGACTACTTTGGTGTTTTATGCACAAAGGAGTACAAAGGAAATCAAGCAACAGTGGTTTAGAGTGGGTAAGGGAACATTGGAAAGGGAACTACTGCCCTGGAACTAATGTCCGTGGCAGGATTAGGAAGTTAGTAGGGGACAGATGGGTTAGTAATATAGCACAGTTATAAGTGATCTTTCGTATATCTGGGAAAAAGAGAGTAACGCCTTAGTAATATATAATATATACGCAATAATCCTTGATGAATCTGATGGGGAATAAAATAAAGTTATTCATTTACAAACGCTGTCAGTCGCGGGTCTGATGCAAGATATATTTTGTTTATGCGAAGTTTGTACCGTTAACCCCTTGAAGCTCTGACGCGTTTTAGCAGTTTATTTTGGCTATCATTAGACTATTTTATGCAGCTTAGGAAGGATCTGTGGGTATTAAAAGGGTAAATACTATCTCAATCAATCCTTTGACTTCCGTATACCGGTACTAATCGGAATAAAATCGTCTAATAATTGCCAGAAAACAGAACAGAAACGGGTATTGGCTCTTGAAAGGGTTAAGTGAGCTTTGGGGCAATGTACCAGCTATACCACTATCACCGCTTGATATTCAAACTAGTGCTCTTAAGGGGAGGTATTTAGTTTGTTCCCTAGACCTCCATCAAGCTTAAAATTACACCCCCTTGAGTCCCTTTCAAGATAAATTTGTACATTTTTCGGTAGAAAAATGTCCCGGCCAAGGGCCGGTTCTTCTTAAATTACAGGCTCGCTATCGCTCGCCAGGATAAAATCGACACCTGAATGGCATGAAAGGTCTTAATATGGGGTGAAAGTTCTTAAAATCGCTAAACTAATGGGGCAAACGTTTTATAATATCAAAAGCAATGGGGCTAAACATGAGGGAGAAAGGGGTCCAGAAAAAAATCCCTCTAGTGGAGATCTCCCCTTAAAGGGTTGATCGAGATTGTTTGAAGGCTTATTAATTGCTAGAGATCCTTCCTAAACTGAATAAAAGCGTCTGATAGTTGCCAGAATGTGATGAAAAGGACGTCACCGGTACAGAAGGGGTTAAGTGAGCTTTGGGGCAAGATGACAGCTATACCACTATCTTCGCTTGATATGTAAACTAGCGCCCTCAAACTTCACTGAGGTTGTTTTTTGTTATGTTAACTAGGCCTATAAATGCTTTTTGGGGAGACTGTTATCGACATTCGCTCCAGTTTCCCACAATCGTTAACTATTTTCTCCCGTGTTCTTAATTCATGTCGATGCGGTTCTTTTGTGGGCGTATTTATTTGCTTATTTATGTGGGGGGTTTTTGTTGTGTGTTTTTTTTTTTTTTTTCCCCTCCGTAGACCTCCATCAAGCTTAAAGAAACACCCGGCCAAGACCCTCCTTCAAGATACATTTGTACATTTTTCGATAGAAAAATGTCCCGGCCAAAGGCCGGTTTCTCCTTAAACGATAGGCTCGCTATCGCTCGCCAGGAAAAATTTGAATTCTAAATGACACAAAACGTCTTAAACTAGCCAAACTAATGGAGCGAACGTCTTAAAAACTCAAAACTAACGGGGCTAATTATGAGGGAGAGAGAGAGGGGTCCTGAAAAAGCAACTACATCCCCCTTAATGTTATCTATAAATGCTTTTAGGGGGAGACCTGTTATCGACCTTCGTGCCAGTTTCCCCACAATCGTTAACTATTTTCTCCCGTGTGCTAAATCCATGTCAATGCAGTTCCTTTGTTGGTAAGGGGGGGGGGGGGGGGAATGGGCGTATTTATTGGCGCATTTATATATATTTGTATTATTAGTTTAGTTTCCTCCCCAGACACCTCCATCAAGCTTTAAAAAAAAAAACACACCCGGCCAAGACCCTCCTTCAAGACAAATTTGTAAATTTTTTGATAGAAAAATGTCCCGGCTGAAGACTGGTTCCTCCCTAAATTACAGGCTCGCTATCGCTCGCCAGGAAAAAATAGACACCTAAATGACACGAAAAGTCCTAATATTATACAAGAAATGGGGCGAAAGGTCTAACTATCGCCAAACAAATGGGTCGAACGTCTTATAATCTGAAAACTAATGGGGCTAAACATGAGGGAGAAGGGGGACCAGAAAATCGGCCCATCTTCCCTTAAGCGGCAGGGTTTATAGTGCCTTCTTGGCCTTCATTGCCGTTATCTTCAAGAGTAAAGGGCTGTTTATGTTGCTTTATTGCGTGCCTCCATTGTTTTAAGGGGAGATCTCCACTTGAGGGATTTTTTCTTGACCCCTTCCTCCCTCATGTTTAGCCCCATTGCTTTTGAGATTTTAAGACGTTCGCCCCATTAGTTTGGCGATTATAAGAACCCTCGCCCCATTTCTGTCAATTTAAAAACCATTCGTGCCATTTAGGTGTCGATTTTTTCCTGGCGAGCGATAGCGAGCTTGTAATTTAAGGGGAATCGGCCTTCGGCCGGGACATTTTCTACCGAAAAATGTACAAATTTATCTTGAAAGGGGTCTAGGGGGAGTAATTTTAAGTTTGATGGAAGTCTAGGGAATCAACTAAATACCTCCCCTTAAGACCTAGGCAGCAATGACCCAGTTCCCCGTGTCTTCCGGATATTGTTAATTTATTCTCTTTGTGTACGTATATCGATAGTGTTCTTGTGGTTCGAATCCCGGGAGAATCACATGCTTTCATTCATTTCGTTTGGTGTTGGGAGTGAAATTAAGTAGTTTTATTTTATTTCATATAGTTTCAGGAACAGTTGGTAGCGAGGTCGGTCCTTTGAGACATGTGACGTCTTTCTCATTTCATTTTAGCTTGTGTGGACTTTAACCCTCTCCGACATATGATGCGATTTTGAGCCTATTGAGGATACTTTAAAGCCTTTGTTACCATCAGGGGTATGTAGAAACATTTAGTTTAGTTACTTCAACCTCTGCAGTTGTCTTTGAGTTAGCTGTGGACAGAAAACTAATTTTGGAGAGGTAATTATAAGAGTGAGAGAACTCTATTTCTTATTGCTAATCTGGCAACATCTGCGTCATAAATGCGTGAAAGGGTTAAGAAGGATTTGTGGTAGTAAAAAGGGTTAAGTGAGATAGTTGGAAGCCTGTTGTTCATTGCTGGAGGCCCTTTGTCAACTGAGTATAAACGTCTAATTGTAGCCAGAATGCCATTGAATACATTTTGCCGGTACAGAAGGGGTTAAAGCAGCAATCGAGCAGCTACCCAGGGTTGACCGACACAGATGATAATCCAGCTAACTCAAACATCACTTATTTTTCCTATTAATTTCACTACACTTACAAGCACACCACACTTCATTCTAATACACTTAAGGGGAGGTTTTTAGTGTGTTTCCTAGACCTCCATCAAGCTTAAAATTACACCCTCTAGGCCTCCTTTCAAGATAAATTTTTACATTTTTCGGTAGAAAAATTTCCCGGCCAAAGGCCGCTTCCTCTTAAATTACAGGCTCGCTATCGCTCGCCAGGAAGAAATCGACACCTAAATTGCATGAAAGGTCTTAAAATTGACAGAAATGGGGCGAAAGTTCTTAATTATGGGGCGATCATCTTAAAATATCAAAAGCAATGGGGCTCTAAACATGAGGGAGAAAGGGGTCCAGAAACACAATCCCTCAAGTGGAAATCTCCCCTTAAATAATATAAAATACCTTGAATTCGTCGGTTGCATTGCAGTCTTTCAATAGGAGGGGAGGGGGGGAGGGGGGGGGGTCGCCTTATTACAGACCGCTTTGCATTCTGTCTCTTCTTACAAATACTGCAACATAAAGTAACGGAGTAACTCTCTTGACTGATTGTATCCAAGTTGAGTACCGTTATATATATGCAGGTAGCGAGAATGGACGCTACATCGGCTTCATATGTGCAGGTAGCGAGAATGCATGCTACATCGGCTTCATATGTGCAGGTAGCGAGAATGGACGCTACATCGGCTTCATATGTGCAGGTAGCGAGAATGCATGCTACATCGGCTTCATATGTGCAGGTAGCGAGAATGCATGCTACATCGGCTTCATATGTGCAGGTAGCGAGAATGGACGCTACATCGGCTTCATATGTGCAGGTAGCGAGAATGGACGCTACATCGGCTTCATATGTGCAGGTAGCGAGAATGCATGCTACATCGGCTTCATATGTGCAGGTAGCGAGAATGCATGCTACATCGGCTTCATATGTGCAGGTAGCGAGAATGGACGCTACATCGGCTTCATATGTGCAGGTAGCGAGAATGCATGCTACATCGGCTTCATATGTGCAGGTAGCGAGAATGGACGCTACATCGGCTTCATATGTGCAGGTAGCGAGAATGGACGCTACATCGGCTTCATATGTGCAGGTAGCGAGAATGCATGCTACATCGGCTTCATATGTGCAGGTAGCGAGAATGCATGCTACATCGGCTTCATATGTGCAGGTAGCGAGAATGCATGCTACATCGGCTTCATATGTGCAGGTAGCGAGAATGGACGCTACATCGGCTTCATATGTGCAGGTAGCGAGAATGCATGCTACATCGGCTTCATATGTGCAGGTAGCGAGAATGGACGCTACATCGGCTTCATATGTGCAGGTAGCGAGAATGCATGCTACATCGGCTTCATGTGCAGGTAGCGAGAATGGACGCTACATCGGCTTCATATGTGCAGGTAGCGAGAATGCATGCCACATCGGCTTCATATGTGCAGGTAGCGAGAATGGACGCTACATCGGCTTCATATGTGCAGGTAGCGAGAATGGACGCTACATCGGCTTCATATGTGCAGGTAGCGAGAATGCATGCTACATCGGCTTCATATGTGCAGGTAGCGAAAATGCATGCTACATCGGCTTCATATGTGCAGGTAGCGAGAATGCATGCTACATCGGCTTCATATGTGCAGGTAGCGAGAATGGACGCTACATCGGCTTCATATGTGCAGGTAGCGAGAATGCATGCACATCGGCTTCATATGTGCAGGTAGCGAGAATGGACGCTACATCGGCTTCATATGTGCAGGTAGCGAGAATGGACGCTACATCGGCTTCATATGTGCAGGTAGCGAGAATGCATGCTACATCGGCTTCATATGTGCAGGTAGCGAGAATGCATGCTACATCGGCTTCATATGTGCAGGTAGCGAGAATGGACGCTACATCGGCTTCATATGTGCAGGTAGCGAGAATGCATGCTACATCGGCTTCATATGTGCAGGTAGCGAGAATGGACGCTACATCGGCTTCATATGTGCAGGTAGCGAGAATGGACGCTACATCGGCTTCATATGTGCAGGTAGCGAGAATGGACGCTACAATCGGCTTCATATGTGCAGGTAGCGAGAATGGACGCTACATCGGCTTCATATGTGCAGGTAGCGAGAATGGACGCTACATCGGCTTCATATGTGCAGGTAGCGAGAATGCATGCTACATCGGCTTCATATGTGCAGGTAGCGAGAATGCATGCTACATCGGCTTCATATGTGCAGGTAGCGAGAATGCATGCTACATCGGCTTCATATGTGCAGGTAGCGAGAATGCATGCTACATCGGCTTCATATGTGCAGGTAGCGAGAATGCATGCTACATCGGCTTCATATGTGCAGGTAGCGAGAATGCATGCTACATCGGCTTCATATGTGCAGGTAGCGAGAATGGACGCTACATCGGCTTCATATGTGCAGGTAGCGAGAATGCATGCTACATCGGCTTCATATGTGCAGGTAGCGAGAATGCATGCTACATCGGCTTCATATGTGCAGGTAGCGAGAATGGACGCTACATCGGGCTCATATGTGCAGGTAGCGAGAATGGACGCTACATCGGCTTCATATGTGCAGGTAGCGAGAATGCATGCTACATCGGCTTCATATGTGCAGGTAGCGAGAATGCATGCTACATCGGCTTCATATGTGCAGGTAGCGAGAATGGACGCTACATCGGCTTCATATGTGCAGGTAGCGAGAATGCATGCTACATCGGCTTCATATGTGCAGGTAGCGAGAATGGACGCTACATCGGCTTCATATGTGCAGGTAGCGAGAATGGACGCTACATCGGCTTCATATGTGCAGGTAGCGAGAATGCATGCTTCATCGGCTTCATATGTGCAGGTAGCGAGAATGCATGCTACATCGGCTTCATATGTGCAGGTAGCGAGAATGCATGCTACATCGGCTTCATATGTGCAGGTAGCGAGAATGGACGCTACATCGGCTTCATATGTGCAGGTAGCGAGAATACATGCTACATCGGCTTCATATGTGCAGGTAGCGAGAATGGACGCTACATCGGCTTCATATGTGCAGGTAGCGAGAATGCATGCTACATCGGCTTCATATGTGCAGGTAGCGAGAATGGACGCTACATCGGCTTCATATGTGCAGGTAGCGAGAATGCATGCTACATCGGCTTCATATGTGCAGGTAGCGAGAATGGACGCTACATCGGCTTCATATGTGCAGGTAGCGAGAATGGACGCTACATCGGCTTCATATGTGCAGGTAGCGAGAATGCATGCTACATCGGCTTCATATGTGCAGGTAGCGAGAATGCATGCTACATCGGCTTCATATGTGCAGGTAGCGAGAATGCATGCTACATCGGCTTCATATGTGCAGGTAGCGAGAATGAACGCTTCATCGGCTTCATATGTGCAGGTAGCGAGAATGCATGCTTCATCGGCTTCATATGTGCAGGTAGCGAGAATGGACGCTACATCGGCTTCATATGTGCAGGTAGCGAGAATGGACGCTACATCGGCTTCATATGTGCAGGTAGCGAGAATGCATGCTACATCGGCTTCATATGTGCAGGTAGCGAGAATGCATGCTACATCGGCTTCATATGTGCAGGTAGCGAGAATGGACGCTACATCGGCTTCATATGTGCAGGTAGCGAGAATGCATGCTACATCGGCTTCATATGTGCAGGTAGCGAGAATGGACGCTACATCGGCTTCATATGTGCAGGTAGCGAGAATGGACGCTACATCGGCTTCATATGTGCAGGTAGCGAGAATGGACGCTACATCGGCTTCATATGTGCAGGTAGCGAGAATGGACGCTACATCGGCTTCATATGTGCAGGTAGCGAGAATGGACGCTACATCGGCTTCATATGTGCAGGTAGCGAGAATGCATGCTACATCGGCTTCATATGTGCAGGTAGCGAGAATGCATGCTACATCGGCTTCATATGTGCAGGTAGCGAGAATGCATGCTACATCGGCTTCATATGTGCAGGTAGCGAGAATGGACGCTACATCGGCTTCATATGTGCAGGTAGCGAGAATGGACGCTACATCGGCTTCATATGTGCAGGTAGCGAGAATGGACGCTAAATCGGCTTCATCCTAAGTTAAAGGGGTTAATTCGGCTTTCTCGTGGTGACCGATAATGTTGTCTTGGCAGTTAATGTAAGAATGTTGTCGTGCCCGGCCATAAATGTTGTTGGTTGTTGGCGGTCATTCATCTAGGTCAACTCCAATTTAAGGGGAGGTATTTAGTTTGTTCCCTAGACCTCCATCAAGCTTAAAATTACACCCCCTTGAGTCCCTTTCAAGATAAATGTGTACATTTTTCGGTAGAAAAATGTCCCGGCCGAAGGCCGGTTCCTCTTAAATTACAGGCTCGCTATCGCTCGCCAGGATAAAATCGACACCTGAATTGCACGAAAGGTCTTAATATGGGGTGCAAGTTCTTAAAATCGCTAAACTAATGGGGCGAACGTTTCATAATATCAAAAGCAATGGGGCCAAACATGAGGGAGAAAGGGGTCAACAAAAAAATCCCTCAAGTGGAGACCTCCCCTTAAGGCGGTGTTAATGTTGCTCGGCGGACTGATCTTGGAGATAAGGCGGATTTACACGCGCGATATTTCATGGAATGTATTTTCCGCAACTCAGATCTGGCAGCTTCTACAATAGAGTTAGTCAGACTAATAATCTACCGTCTAAATGTCGATAAAATAGGCTCCAAATGTTGCCAGAATATAATTGTGGATTAAAAGTTGCCGGAAAAAGCCCTCGTGTAAATCTCTGTTCCTCGGATATCGGGGTTCCGTTGTGTTTTATCTACTGTGTTTTGTGTCTATGTGTATGAAGGAGACAAAAGGCAAAGCTGTCTGTAACAAGTGTCTCCCACAAAGTTGAATGGGTGAGAGAGAACAAATTAATTACAAAATAATAATTGGTGTACAGTATTGGAAAGCAGCGGGGTGTGCTTGTTTAAGGGGGGTGACCTGCTTTTGGTTATTTCTGTCCTTTTCTCGCTTTCTCTGGCTTGTATCCATTCGGCCCCATTCAGCCAACTATTTTAAGACGTTTATCCCCATCTAGGTGTCGATTTCTTCCTGGCGAGCGATAGCGAGCCAGCACAATGCAGAACTTCTGCTTATCAGAATTCATTTATCCCCAGAGCTACTACTCTTTGGAATTCACTTCCCTCGAATTGCTTTCCACAAACTTACAATCAACAAATGTTTAAATCCAGTTGTTACAAACATTTTATGAATGGAGGATGCCTTTAGGCACATGGACCTTTTTGTTTTATCTGTGTTTTTCCTTCCTCCATTCATTGTCTCTTAAAAAAAAAAAAAAAAAAAAATTATATTATGAAGAAATCCGGCTTCGCCGGAGAAATTTTTCTATCGAAAAATGTACAAATTTAGCCTGCTGTCAAACAAAAATAAAAAATATGCTGGCTCGCTATCGTTCACCAGTAAACAATTGACACCTGGATGGGGATAAACGTCTTAAAACAGTAGGCTGAATGGGGCCAAATGGATACAAGCCAGAGAAAGATAGAAAAGGACAGAACAAAAACAGCTCACCCCCCTTAATGTAGTGAAATGTATAGGAGGAGGAGGTGTCTGGGAAAGTTAGCTGGATTACTCTTTGTGTAGGTGAGGCACAAACAGAAACAGTGAGGGAAGCCAGACATATGAAACCGGAGTTCCAGCAACTGCTTATTACATGCCTAACGAGGCCTCCCCTAGGTATTGCCCTGCTTGATTGGTTGTTCCGAGATAGGTGTGATATCTGTATGTGCAATATAGAATACTTAAGGGGAGGTATTTAGTGTGTTTCCTAGACTTCCATCAAGCTTGAAATTACACCCCCTTGACCCCCTTTCAAGATAAATTTGTACATTTTTCGGTAGACAAATTTCCCGGCCGAAGGCCGGTTCCTCTTAAATTACAGGCTCGCTATCGCTCGCCAGGAAAAAATCGACACCTGAATGGCAGGAAAGGTCTTAAAATTTACAGAAATGGGGCGAATGTTCTTAAAATCGCCAAACTAATGGGGCGACCGTCTTAAAATCTCTAAAGCAATGGGGCTAAACATGTGGGAGAAAGGGGTCCAGAAAAAAATCACTCAAGTCGATATCTCCCCTTAAATACTGTAATCCAACTAGTATCCGTTGCAAGTGCATTAATTTCAACATATTTTAGAAAGCATGACACATTTGGCATTCAGTATAAAACATATTTATATCATTAATGATTTCAATATATTCTATGTTCAACAAAAACCCATGCTTGGCACAAATTGCATTTTCAACAAAGCTTCCATGCTTAATGATTATTTCCAATTGAACAAAGATACAATGTTCAAACAAAATTCCATATTCAACACAAATTCTATGTTCAGCAAACTTTCATGTTCAACTAATTTTCCATTATCAACGAATATTTATACTTAACAAATATTCCATGTTGAGCAAAGATTCCATACTCAACCGAAGCTCCATACTCGACAAAAATTGCAAACTAATGAAAATCCATGCTCGAAAAAGATACTATAATCAACATAAATACCAGGCTAAACAACAAATTCCGTGCTAGACGATAAATTCCGTGCTAGACGTCAAATTCCGTGCTAGACGACAAATTCCATGCTAGACGATAAATTCCGTGCTAGACGACAAATTCCGTGCTAGACGACAAATTCCGTGCTAGACGATAAATTCCGTGCTAGACGACAAATTCCGTGCTAGACGACAAATTCCGTGCTAGACGACAAATTTCATGCTAGACGATAAATTCTGTGCTAGACGACAAATTCCGTGCTAGACGACAAATTCCGTGCTAGACGACAAATTCCATGCTAGACGATAAATTCCGTGCTAGACTACAAATTCCATGCTAGACGACAAATTCCATGCTAGACGACAAATTCCGTGCTAGACGACAAATTCCGTGCTAGATGAAAAATTCCGTGCTAGACGACAAATTCCATGCTAGACGACAAATTCCGTGTTAGACGCGACAAATTTCGTGCTAGACGACAAATTCCATGCTAGACAACATATTCCATGCTAGACGACATATTCCGTGCTAGACGACATATTCCATGCTAGACGACAAATTCCGTGCTAGACGACAAATTCCGTGCTAGACGACAAATTCCGTGATAAGACGACAAATTCCGTACTAGACAACAAATTCCGTGCTAGACGACAAATTTCATGCTAGACGACAAATTCCATGCTAGACGATAAATTCCATACTTGACAACAAATTCCATGCTAGACAACAAATTCCATGCTAGACAACAAATTCCATGCTAGACAACAAATTTCATACTAGACGACAAATTCCATGCTAGACGACAAATTCCATACTAGATGACAAATTCCATGCTAGACAACAAATTTCATGCTAGACAACAAATTCCATGCTAGACGACAAATTCCATGCTAGACAACAAATTCCATGCTAGACGACAAATTTCATGCTAGACAACAAATTCCATGCTAGACAACAAATTCCATGCTAGACACACAAATTCCATGCTAGACAACAAATGTCATGCTAGATGACAAATTCCATGCTAGACGACAAATTTCATGCTAGATGACAAATTGCATGCTAGACGAAAAAATTCCACTCTAGACGTAATTTCGCTGCTGGAAAAATACTGTTCATGCACAACCAAGAAAAACTCCCTGCTTGGCGAAGATTCCAAACCGACCAAGACCATGATCCTAACCTATACTATCAAAGTTAACAGTACTCTTGGATGGCCCTGTACCCGATTAACCCCTTCTGTACCGAGATGTATTTTTTCTTTTATTCTAGCTATATTTAGACGATTTTGTGCAGCTTAAGAAGGATCTGTGGGGGTAAGAAGGGTTAAGTGAGATAGTTCGAAGCCTGTTAATTGCTGGAGGCCCTTTTGAAACTTAATACAATCGTCTAATAGTAGCCAGAAAAAGTAAAAAAGACGTTTCCGGTACAGAAGGGGTTAAGGGGACATTTTTGGGGTCTATTTATGTATATATTAATTTATTTTTTTAGATTCTTCCCTAGACCTCCATCAAACTTAAAAACACATCCATTAGATCCCCTCACGAGATTAATTTGTACATTTTTCGGTAGAAAATTGTCACGGCCGAAGGCCGATTCCTCCTAAATTACAGGCTCGCTATCGCTCGCCAGGAAAAAATCGACATCTAAAGGACACGAAAGGTCTTAATGTTGACAAAGAAATGGGGCAAAAGGTCTTACAATCGACAAAGTAATGGGACAAGCGTCTTAAAATTTCAAAACTAATGGGGCTAAGCATGAGGGAGAAGAGGTGCCATAAAAACGGGCCATCTCCCCTGAACAGCACTCTTGGATGTCCCTGTACCCGATTAAATCCTCCTGGCTCCTGGAACTGGTTATAGGTGAATATATTGGTGGTGGTGGTGGTGGTGTGGAGGATACAGATGGTGGTGATGGTGGTGGTGGTGTGGAGGATACAGCTGGTGGTGGTGGTGGTGGTGGTGGTGGTGTGGAGGATACAGATGGTGGTGGTGGTGGTGGTGGTGTGGAGGATACAGATGTTGGTGGTGGTGGTGGTGGTGTGGAGGATACAGATGGTGGTGGTGGTGGTGGTGGTGTGGAGGATACAGATGGTGGTGGTGGTGTGGAGGATACAGATGGTGGTGGTGGTGGTGTGGAGGATACAGCTGGTGGTGGTGATGGTGTGGAGGATACAGCTGGTGGTGGTGTGGAGGATACAGATGGTGGTGGTGGTGTGGAGTATACAGATGGTGGTGGTGGTGTACAGATGGTGGTGGTGGTGGTGGTGTGGAGGATACAGATGGTGGTGGTGGTGGTGGTGTGGAGGATACAGATGGTGGTGGTGGTGGTGGTGGTGTGGAGGATATAGCTGGTGGTGGTGGTGTGGAGGATACAGCTGGTGGTGGTGGTGGTGGTGGTGTGGAGGATACAGCTGGTGGTGGTGGTGGTGGTGTGGAGGGTACAGCTGGTGGTGGTGGTGTGGAGGATACAGCTGGTGGTGGTGGTGGTGGTGGTGGTGTGGAGGATACAGATGGTGGTGGTGGTGGTGGTGGTGTGGAGGATACAGATGGTGGTGGTGGTGGTGGTGTGGAGGATACAGATGGTGGTGGTGGTGGTGGTGGTGTGGAGGATACAGATGGTGGTGGTGGTGGTGTGGAGGATACAGATGGTGGTGGTGGTGGTGTGGAGGATACAGATGGTGGTGGTGGTGGTGGTGGTGTAGAGGATACAGCTGGTGGTGGTGGTGTGGAGGATACAGATGGTGGTGGTGGTGGTGGTGGTGTGGAGGATACAGCTGGTGGTGTGGAGGATACAGATGGTGGTGGTGTGGAGGATACAACTGGTGGTGGTGGTGGTGGTGGTGGTGTGGAGGATACAGATGGTGGTGGTGGTGGTGGTGGTGTGGAGGATAGTGGTGGTGGTGGTGGTGGTGTGGAGGATACAGATGGTGGTGGTGGTGGTGGTGTGGAGGATACAGATGATGGTGGTGGTGGTGGTGGTGTGGAGGATAGTGGTGGTGGTGGTGGTGGTGGTGGTGGTGGTGTGGAGGATACAGCTGGTGGTGGTGGTGGTGGTGGTGTGGAGGATACAGCTGGTGGTGGTGTGGAGAATACAGTTGGGGCTCACTGATAAATGCGCTGGGATTTGTTATCATTGGAGTAGGGTTTTTTTTTTTTTTTTTTTTTTCCTAAAGTTTCTCGTTGACCCTTCAAACTAATATTTAATAAGAAAATGTGCTGTTTTCACCTAATTTTCAGGCTCGCACTCGCTCGCCAGGAAAAGCCGACAAATGAAAGAGGCTAAACGGCTTATATTACCAAAAGGCAAAAGGCAAAGCTGCCCGGAACAAGTGTCTCCCCCAAAGTTACAGGAGTAATCCAGCTAGCTCTCACAAACACCCTCCTCCTCCTATTCATTTCACTACACCAAACAAGTACACCGCACGTCTTTCCAATACACCAAAACAATATTGTACACTACTGTACATAGAATTTGTCCCTCTGTTACTCCTATAACTTGGGGGAGACACTTGTTATAGGCAACTTTACCAATTGTCTCCTTCATACACTTAAGGGGAGATTGACCGTTTTTTTGTTTTTTGTTTTTTGGTATTTTAAATAATGTATTCCTTTATTTCATAGTGTTCTCGCTAGACCTCCATCAAGCTTAGAAAAACACCCCCTTCAAGATAAATGTGTAAATTTTTCGGTAGAAAAATTTCCCGTCCTCTTCAAATTTCAGGCTCACTATCGCTCGCCAGGAAATAATCGACACCTAAATGGCATGAATGGTCTTAAAATTGACAACAAAATGGGACGAAAGGTGTTAAAATCGCCAAACTAATGGCCCAAACATCTTATAATCTCAAAACAAATGGGGCTGAACACGAGGGAGGAAGGGGACCAGAAAAACGACCCATCTCCCCTTAACCTCAACAGTCCTCCATCAGCCAGCCTCACCTTAAAAAAAATGATATAATGGGGTGAAACGAGTTAGAGGTGATGGGGTGAATGAATCCATGGGTGGGGGTGTCGAGGATACAGCTGGGGCATCATTAAGGCTAGGTAGGTGATATTGTTCAGAATTATTAAGGGGAGGTTTTTAGTTGATTCCCTAGACTTCCATCAAGCTTAAAATTACTCGCCCTTGATAGATAAATTCAAGATAAATTTGTACATTTTTCGGTAGAAAAATTTCCCGGCCGAAGGCCGGTTCCCCTTAAGTTACAGGCTCGCTTTCGCTCGCCAGGAAAAAATCGACACCTAAATGGCACGAATGGTCTTAAAATTGACAGAAATGGGGCGAGGGTTCTTAAAATTGCCAAATTAATGGGGCAAGCGTCTTTAAATCTCACAAGCAATGGGGCTAAACATGAGGGAGAAAGAGGTTCAGAAAAAAATCCTCCAGGTGGAAATCTCCCCTTAAAGGTTCACCTCTATTATATCTATCTCTCTATTATATCTATCTCTCTATTATATCTATCTCTCTATTATATCTATCTCTCTAGTATATCTATCTCTCTATTATATCTATCTCTCTATTATATCTATCTCTCTAGTATATCTATCTCTCTATTATATCTATCTCTCTATTATATCTATCTCTCTATTATATCTATCTCTCTATTATATCTATCTCTATTATATATATCTCTATTATATATATCTCTATTATTATATCTATCTCTCTATTATATCTATCTCTCTATTATATCTATCTCTCTATTATATCTATCTCTCTATTATATCTATCTCTATTATATATATCTCTATTATATCTATCTCTCTATTATATCTATCTCTCTACTATATCTATCTTTATTATATCTATCTCTCTATTATATCTATCTCTATTATATCTATCTCTCTATTATATCTATCTCTCTATTATATCTATCTCTCTAGTATATCTATCGCTCTAGTATATCTATCTCTCTATTATATCTATCTCTCTATTATATCTATCTCTCTATTATATCTATCTCTAGTATATATATCTCTCTATTATATCTATCTCTCTATTATATCTATCTCTCTATTATATCTATCTCTCTATTATATCTATCTCTCTATTATATATATCTCTCTATTATATCTATCTCTATTATATCTATCTCTATTATATCTATCTCTATTATATCTATCTCTCTATTATATCTATCTCTCTATTATATCTATCTCTCTATTATATCTATCTCTCTATTATATCTATCTCTATTATATCTATCTCTCTATTATATCTATCTCTATTATATCTATCTCTCTATTATATCTATCTCTCTATTATATCTATCTCTATTATATCTATCTCTATTATATCTATCTCTATTATATCTATCTCTCTATTATATCTATCTCTCTATTATATCTATCTCTCTATTATATCTATCTCTATTATATCTATCTCTCTATTATATCTATCTCTCTATTATATCTATCTCTCTATTATATCTATCTCTCTATTATATCTATCTCTCTATTATATCTATCTCTCTATTATATCTATCTCTCTATTATCTCTATCTCTCTATTATATCTATCTTTCTATTATATCTCTCTCTCTATTATATCTATCTCTATTATATCTAT
This sequence comes from Paralithodes platypus, assembly GCA_032716605.1. NCBI lineage: Eukaryota > Metazoa > Arthropoda > Malacostraca > Decapoda > Lithodidae > Paralithodes > Paralithodes platypus. The sequence continues at coordinate 11,390,059 of CM064530.1, read as the reverse complement.
CTCTCTATTATATCTATCTCTCTATTATATCTATCTCTCTATTATATATATCTCTCTATTATATCTATCTCTCTATTATATATATCTCTATTATATCTATCTCTATTATATATATCTCTCTATTATATCTATCTCTCTATTATATCTATCTCTCTATTATATCTATCTCTCTATTATATCTATCTCTCTATTATATCTATCTCTCTATTATATCTATCTCTCTACTATATCTATCTCTACTATATCTATCTCTATTATATCTATCTCTCTATTATATCTATCTCTCTATTATATCTATCTCTCTATTATATCTATCTCTATTATATCTATCTCTCTATTATATCTATCTCTCTATTATATCTATCTCTCTATTATATCTATCTCTCTATTATATCTATCTCTCTATTATATCTATCTCTCTATTATATCTATCTCTATTATATCTATCTCTATTATATCTATCTCTCTATTATATCTATCTCTCTATTATATCTATCTCTCTATTATATCTATTTCTCTATTATATCTATCTCTCACCATTTGTTGTAAGGGAGAAGGGTATATTTATTGGTAGATTTATTTGTTTTTAGTTTCCTCCCTAGACCTCCATCAAACATGCCCAAGATCCCCCTTCTATAGATAACACATATATATTGTACTACATGTGTATATTACTGTGTGTACAGACGTAGATCATCCACACTTCTTGTCTCAACCACATACCTTGGTCTTTATTCAACATCTGGCAGACAGTACTACAACACTGAACGACCAAAGCGGTGATTACTGCAAGTCCCATTCTTACGCTTGTATGTAAAACAGTGTAGCCAAAAGTAACCTCCTCCCATCGCTTCCCTTACCCTCTCCTTTGTTCCCGATTCTGCTGGTAAGAGGGCTGTGTATTGCTGAATTTGTTTGTCTGCGGAACCTTTAACACATTACTCCTCCTAAACGGCTACCTCCACGACGTTGAACACTAAGACCAAAGTTGTTTGCAGAATCAAAATTAACAAAGTGAAGCTGCCAGATTTCCGCTACCAACGGTGATGTCTCTTGCACCGCAAGATTTGTCGTCTCTGAAACCTTTGACACACTACTCCTCTTTAACGGCTGTCTCCACAACATTGAATAATAAGACCAAAGTTGTTCCCAGAGTCAAAATGAACAAAGTGAGCTTGGCGGATATCCACTACCGACTGTGGTGGGTTTTGCATCTCCGGAACCTTTGCCGCACTACTCCTTAACAGCTGTCTCCACAACATTGAATACTAAGACTCAAAGTTGTTTGCAGAGCCAAAATTAACAAAGTGAACCTGTCAGATTTCCGCTACCGACTGAGATGGCTTTTGCACTGCTACATTGTCTGCTTTCTTTCTTTTTTCTCCGGAAAAATTGACGCACTCCTACTAAACGGCTGCCTCCATGATGTTGAACACTTAGATCAAAGCTGTTCAGCAGAGCCAAAATGAACAAAGCAAACCCGTCGGATTTCCACTACCGACTATGGTGGCTCTTGCACCGCAAAATTATCTAAAACGGAATCTAGTATATTGCCTTTCTCCACCTCCATTATTCAACACGCAGAACGAGGACAACTTTATGACTGTTCGTGTGTATGTAAAACGGTGTATACAAAACTCTTTATGACTTCGTGTGTATGTAAAACGGTGTGTAAAAAACTAACTTTATGACTGTTCGTGTGTATGTAAAACGGTGTATACAAAACTAACTTTATGACTGTTCGTGTGTATGTAAAACGGTGTATACAAAACTAACTTTATGACTGTTCGTGTGTATGTAAAACGGTGTATACACAACTAACCTCCTCCCTTCTCTTTTGTCCATAACTCTCTCCTGTTGTTTCCCCTTTCTGTATTCAACATCTGGCAGACATTAATACATAACTGAACACGCGGAGTGAGGATTACTACAAGACTACTGACTATATTTACCCAAAAACTATTGATCGGTAAGCAAAAGCATACCCTCACACCCCGTCCTTCTCTTTCTCTCCCCACAACCCCCTCCCATTATTCAACATCTGGCAGACATTATTACAACACTGAAGAAACGAAACGAGGGCGCAAGATGACCTATTTACCCATTTATGCTCGGCTGTGCAAACCGGTGTCGGCAAAACTAAACCCCTCCCTTGTCTTTCCCTTAAGGGGGGTCACCTTCTTTTTTCCTCTTTCTCTCCTTTTCTCTCTTTCCCTGGCTTGTATTCATTCGGTCCCATTCATCCAACTGTTTTAAGACATTTATCCCCATCCAGGTGTCGATTTCTTCCTGGCGAGCGATAGCGAGCCAGCATTGTATGGAGAAATCCGGCTTCGCCGGAGAAATTTTTCTATCGAAAAATGTACAAATTTAGCTTGCTGTCAAAGCAAAAATATATATATGCTTGCTCGCTACCGCTCGCCAGGAAAATATTGACACCTGGATGGGGGTAAACGTCTTAAAACAGTAGGCTGAATGGGGCCGAATGGATACAAGCCAAAGAGAGAGGGAGAGAAAGAGAAAAAAAGTAAGGTGTTCCCCCTAATACCTCTCTCCTATTATCTCCCCTACCTTTATTCAACATCTGGCAGACATTAATACATACTTGATCACGCAGAAACGGTATATGCAAAAGTAAAACGCCTCCCCTTTCTTTCCCTTCCCACTCCTATTATTTCTCCTCCCATATTCAACATCTGACAGACATTACTACATCATTAAACACACGAAGCGAGAATAACTTTAAGAGGAGGCCCAACAGCACTGCATATGATTATATATAGAATACTGTTAATATGTCAAAGTGTATGCAAATGTCAATCAAAATGGACTGTGCATATGTAAAGCTTTCGTATGCAAAAGTAACCTCCCCCCCTCCCCCCCCCCCCCCCCTCCCACCCCCCCCCCTCCCCCCCCCCCCCCCACCCCCCCCGTCCCCCCCCCCCCCCCCCCCCCACCACCCCCCCAACCCCGCACCCCCCCCCCCACCCCCCCCCCCCCCCCCCCCCCCCCCCCCCCACCCCACACACACACACAATGGAGGACCAGGTTCCTCAATAATGGTGCACAAAAAGTGGCCCCACCCTCCTGCACCACCACCCACTGGTCAACAACCACCACCACCACCCTCCTCCACCACTACTACCATCCTCCACCACTACCACCACCCTCCACCATCACCACTACTACCAGCCTCCTCCACCACCCTTCTCCACCAAAACTACTACAACCCTCACCCTCCACCACCACCACCACCACCCTCCTAATCCTGCTCCTGCTCGTACTGCTGACCGGTATAGGCACGGTCAAAAGGCGAGGCATGCTTTCATAGTTTTAGGTGTATTAATAAGAGTAATAAACAAAACAACATACACACACACACTCAACCACACACTCCCTCACTTACACATACCCACATACAGTCGTCCACTCACTCATTCACTCTCAATCTCCATCTTCTCTCTCTCTCTCTTCCTCACAAACACACACACACACACACACACCTGAGGCGGGAATTAACGAGCATGCTCACTCCCGCAAATACAACTAGTGTAAGTACACACACACAATTAACACAGCCTACGTAATAAACAAGGCCTTTATATTGACACTGTACACTGTACAGCTTAGTGGAGAGTTTTGTGTTCGTACAATCACGCTCAATAGTCGTAACCTACTTTGCTTCTCGCTCAAGTAAAAAAAAAAAAAAAAAAAAAAAAAAACACACACACACACACGTCCTTAATAAACACGATCAAAGACTTTTCATTCAAGCTTTGTTCGATTTTGCGGATTTTTTTTTTTCTTTCTTGCAGCCACAAAGGAAATAATGTGAATGTTGAAGATGAAACACGACTGCTGAACAAGAGTGTAGGAAGAAACCAGCTCTCCTCGACTAAGCTGACTAAAGTTGGATTATAGAGGCATTGTTTATGTTTGTCAAGGTTTGTTGTTAGTTTGTATTATTGTATTTATTTATTTGTTTTTATTTGTGTTTAATTATTATTATTATTATTATTAGTAGTAGTAGTAGTAGTAGTAGTAGTAGTGGTGGTAATAGTATTTTTTGGTATTGTACTTTTCTTTTTCTTTTTTCTTTTTTGGGGGGGGGGGGGTGTTTACTGGAGAGATAACCAAAGTTGAATAAGAGGAGGCAGACCCTACCTTATGAGTGTAACTGTATACATGGCCGTACCTTATGAGTGTAACTGTATACATGGCCGTACCTTATGAGTGTAACTGTATACATGGCCGTACCTTATGAGTGTAACTGTATACATGGCCGTACCTTATGAGTGTAACTGTATACATGGCCGTACCTTATGAGTGTAACTGTATACATGGCCGTACCTTATGAGTGTAACTATACATGGCCGTACCTTATGAGTGTAACTGTATACATGGCCGTACCTTATGAGTGTAACTGTATACATGGCCGTACCTTATGAGTGTAACTGTATACATGGCTGTACCTTATGAGTGTAACTGTATACATGGCCGTACCTTTTGAGTGTAACTGTATACATGGCCGTACCTTATGAGTGTAACTGTATACATGGCCGTACCTTTTGCGTGCCACTGTATACATATAGCCGTACCTTATGAGTGTAACTGTATACATGGCCGTACCTTTTGCGTGTCACTATACATATAGCCGTACCTTATGAGTGTAACTGTATACATGGCCGTACCTTTTGAGTGTAACTGTATACATGGCCGTACCTTATGAGTGTAACTGTATACATGGCCGTACCTTTTGCGTGCCACTGTATACATATAGCCGTACCTTATGAGTGTAACTGTATACATGGCCGTACCTTTTGCGTGTCACTATACATATAGCCGTACCTTATGAGTGTAACTGTATACATGGCCGTACCTTTTGCGTGTCACTGTATACATATAGCCGTACCTTTTGAGTGTAACTGTATACATGGCCATACCTTTTGCGTGCCACTGTATACATATAGCCGTACCTTTTGAGTGTAACTGTATACATGGCCGTACCTTTTGCGTGCCACTGTATACATATAGCCGTACCTTTTGAGTGTAACTGTATACATGGCCATACCTTTTGCGTGTCACTGTATACATATAGCCGTACCTTATGAGTGTAACTATACATGGCCGTACCTTTTGCGTGTCACTGTATACATATAGCCGTACCTTTTTAGTGTAACTGTATACATGGCCATACCTTTTGCGTGCCACTGTATACATATAGCCGTACCTTTTGAGTGTAACTGTACACATGGCCGTACCTTTTGCGTGCCACTGTATACATATAGCCGTACCTTTTGAGTGTAACTGTATACATGGCCGTACCTTTTGCGTGTCACTGTATACATATAGCCGTACCTTATGAGTGTAACTGTATACATGGCCGTACCTTTTGCGTGTCACTGTATACATATAGCCGTACCTTTTTAGTGTAACTGTATACATGGCCGTACCTTTTGCGTGCCACTGTATACATATAGCCGTACCTTTTGAGTGTAACTGTATACATGGCCGTACCTTTTGCGTGCCACTGTATACATATAGCCGTACCTTTTGAGAGTAACTGTATACATGGCCGTACCTTTTGCGTGCCACTGTATACATATAGCCGTACCTTTTGAGTGTAACTGTATACATGGCCATACCTTTTGCGTGCCACTGTATACATAATATAAGCCGTACCTTTTGAGTGCCACTGTATACATGGCCATACCTTTTGAGTGCCACTGTATACATGGGGTCAAGTAACGACGTGTCATTATGTTACGACGCTCCCTAATTTTGGGCTTCATATATTCTCATTAAATTTGATGTACTGTGATTATCTTAATCCCTTCTGTACCGGCGACGTCTTATAAATTATATTCTAGCTATATTTAGAAGATGTTGTGCAGCTTAAGAGGGATCTGTGGTAGTAAAAAGACTTAAGTGAGATAGTTCGAAGCCTGTTAATTGCTGTAAGCCCTTTTTACGTGTTTTAGGCTTGGAGATGTTAGGTTCGTGTTTTAACTAGGAATGATGATTAAAGTTTGATTTCATCAAGGTGTTCTATAACGTTTTACCATGCTATGCAATTTACCTATTATTAAATTAGCGTTCCTATCCTTTCCTACCCAACGAACAGGTTTCAGAAACCAATAGAAAAGGCGAATACAGTATTTGGATTGATTGAGAGGTATTTCGAATATATATCTGGTAGAAACAATACATTTCGCTTTATAAGTTGTTTGTCTGGAGCGTTTTGGAGTACTGATTGCAGTCGTGCAGTTTTGGTCACCGTATTATAAAATGGATAACTGGAGCGAGTACAGAGGAGGGTGGGAAATAAAATGGTACCAAATTGAGATGTAAACCAAACGACGAGCCTCTTTTATAGAGTTGAACCTGTTTAACCCATGGAGGTATGATAATAAGGAGGCGGCATGTGCCTATCTCCCCATACACTCAGACTGACGCCGGTGGGTGGAGCTTATTGGCCCGGTGGGCGGGGCTTATTCACAGGAGATTGACTCAAAACATTGGTATCTCCCCTTCCAGTTACTGCAATTTGTCCCTTGTTTTTGCCTTATCAGACAAAGAAATGTATACATTTGGATGTATTTAAAGAACAGAAAGCTTTGTTTTTTTATTTGCTACAAGTGTATGTGTTTCAATAGGATATGTTATATAACCATAGACCATAGTGTATAGCTATGTAGGCCTAGATATAACCATGCATGGTGGGGTACATAAAACATAACCACAATGTCAGCTCTTTTACAGTAAAATAATCAATATAAATAAAGTTCCAGGAAATAAATAAAACTACATATAACATTTTACCTATATTTACATTCCCTCGAATTGTATTAGCTTTGTGTACTCTTGGCGACTTTTACTTGGCTTTTTATGTATTACATTTACCTAGGTTAGATTAACCTAGCCAAACCTAGTTTGTATATATGAAACCTAGGTTGATTACAGATTAGATCAGATTAACCTACCCTCACTAACCTATCTTAACCAAGTTTAAGTTAGGTTAAAAAGCTGTGATTTTGTTGCTTTTTGTGTAGAATAGGTTAGGTTAGGTTCTTTAGTTAGGTTAAGTGTTTATAGATGATTTATGCTGTATGTCCGTGGTGGTACGCCCGATAAGACAACCCTTACCGCGCTTTTCCCCCACAAATTCCCTCTCTTCATAGCCTTGCCGACTAGGGGGGGCCTTGGTATTGAGTGAATAATAATAGATAAATATTAATCTCAGCTAGTTTTCATTATCACCGAAGGATAGATATGAAGACAGACTATAAAACGAATGATATTAAATATTGGTGAAAGAGCTGTTGGTCCCCAAAAAGTAACATTTACCGTAGGCCTATCCTGTAGCTTACCAATATGCAAGCTACTCGGTTTCGTCTTTTTAACACCCTGTACTTAAGAGTAAAGCTACTTAATTCAGTGTTTCACTATCACCATGGTTACAGGTTCCATTTGTGTCAATATACTTTCTATTCAAATACTCATGCGAGGGGGATACAATGCGGTAGGTAATTTGTTTCACTTCATACACGTATACTCTTTCACCCAATTTACTTAATTTATTTGACGTTTTTATTGTTATTCGCTTCACCACTTACCTGTGGAATGTTATAGAGGCACTACGCTCCCTTTGCGTGCATCCATAGGCTGAACAAGCTGGCATTGTGTGACTTTGTGTCTAAAAATCAGACATCACAACATCAGCTGATCCAATGTTTTGAGTCAAAGGGGGATAGGGAGATAGTGGACCAATAGCGTGCTAGCGTCAGGGCTGTGACGTCATGTCGCCTCCTTATATCATACCTCCATGGTTTAACCCGGCAAAGCACAGAATGAAGGGAGATGTATTTGAAGTGTATAGAATCATAACTGGCCATGATAATCTACATGTTCACAAGTACTTTGTATCTGACGGTCCAATTCCATAAGATAAATTGGCTTTAAATTTGTTGGAAAACGATTCAAGTCAGATCAAGCTGAGAATTACTCTTTCAAATCGCGTTGTAAATATTTGGAATTAGCTACCACGAGACGTACGCTTGGATAAATGTATGCAGTCAAATTCTCACCTAGTTGGTTATATAAATTAATAATTCTCACCTATAGTTGGTTATATAAATTAATAATTCTCACCTAGTTGGTTATATAAATTAATAATTCAACAGAAATGAGTCATGCACATGTATACAGTAAGTGCTACTTCTCATTTTACTTAAGGGGGGTGACCTGCTTTTTGTTATTTCTGTCCTTTTCTCTTTCTCTGGCTTGTATCCATTCGGCCCCATTCAGCCAACTATTTTAAGACGTTTATCCCCATCTAGGTGTCGATTTCTTCCTGGCGGGCGATAGCGAGCCAGCATTATATGAAGAAATCCGGCTTCGCCGGAGACATTTTTCTATCGAAAAATGTACAAATTTAGCCTGCTGTCTAAACAAAATAAAAAATATGCTGGCTCGCTACCGCTCACCAGTAAGAAATTGACACCTGGATGGGGATAAACGTCTTAAAACAGTAGGCTGAATGGGGCCAAATGGATACAAGCCAGAGAAAGAGAGAAAAGGACAGAAATAACAAAAAGCAGGTCACCCCCCTTAAAAGCAAACATCCTCATTATGACTAATTGTTCTGTTGTTGGCGTTCCTATATATTCCTGTATGTTTATTGTCTGTTGTTGGCGTTCCTATATATTCCTATATAATTCTGTTGTTGGCGTTCCTATATATTCCTATATAATTGTTCTGTTGTTGGCGTTCCTATATATTCCTATATAATTGTTCTGTTGTTGGCGTTCCTATATATTCCTGTATGTTTATTGTCTGTTGTTGGCGTTCCTATATATTCCTATATAATTCTGTTGTTGGCGTTCCTATATATTCCTATATAATTGTTCTGTTGTTGGCGTTCCTATAATTAATTCCTATATAATAATTGGTTATGTTGTTTTTGTTGGCGTTCCTATATATTCCTATATAATTGTTCTGTTGTTGGCGTTCCTATATATTCCTATATAATTGTTCTGTTGTTGGCGTTCCTATATATTCCTATATAATTGTTCTGTTGTTGGCGTTCCTATATATTCCTATATAATTGTTCTGTTGTTGGCGTTCCTATATATTCCATTATTTTGGCGTGTCCCTATATATATAATTGTTCTGTTGTTGGCGTTCCTATATATTCCTATATAATTGTTCTGTTGTTGGCGTTCCTATATATTCCTGTATGTTTATTGTCTGTTGTTGGCGTTCCTATATATTCCTATATAATTCTGTTGTTGGCGTTCCTATATATTCCTATATAATTGTTCTGTTGTTGGCGTTCCTATATATTCCTATATAATTGTTCTGTTGTTGGCGTTCCTATATATTCCTATATAATTGTTCTGTTGTTGGCGTTCCTATATATTCCTATATAATTGTTCTGTTGTTGGCGTTCCTATATATTCCTATATAATTGTTCTGTTGTTGGCGTTCCTATATATTCCTGTATGTTTATTGTCTGTTGTTGCGTTCTATCCTATAATTCTGTTGTTGGCGTTCCTATATATTCCTATATAATTGTTCTGTTGTTGGCGTTCCTATATATTCCTATATAATTGTTCTGTTGTTGGCGTTCCTATATTCCTGTATGTTTATTGTCTGTTGTTGGCGTTCCTATATATTCCTATATAATTCTGTTGTTGGCGTTCCTATATATTCCTATATAATTGTTCTGTTGTTGGCGTTCCTATATATTCCTATATAATTGTTCTGTTGTTGGCGTTCCTATATATTCCTATATAATTGTTCTGTTGTTGGCGTTCCTATATATTCCTATATAATTGTTCTGTTGTTGGCGTTCCTATATATTCCTATATAATTGTTCTGTTGTTGGCGTTCCTATATATTCCTGTATGTTTATTGTCTGTTGTTGGCGTTCCTATATATTCCTATATAATTCTGTTGTTGGCGTTCCTATATATTCCTGTATGTTTATTGTCCTATCTTCCCCCCACGCCCTTCTTTACTTATTGTTCCTTTTCCCTTGTTCGCTATTATGCCTGCCTACATTTTCAGTTACTTATCATACTCTATAGTTTATTACGAGTATAGAAATAGCGACCCCCCCCCCCCCCCAAGCCCTCACACCCCAATAGGATTTGATTCATCGAGCTGATGTTTATACAATTTGGGAAGAGTCAACCGTTTAAATAAGTGTGGAAATCTGTATTACATCCCAGTTTGTTTAGTCTTCCCCGAGCTTCATGTGTCTAGAGGTCACAATTTATAGACTGTTTATAATGAATAGACGATACAGTATAATTTATGTTCGTTGTATATTATTTCTATTTCTATCTATCTATCTATCTATATGCTCAGGCTCAATCCCCATTTTGGGGGTAGCCGACTCAAGACAGAGCAAGAACAGGGAAAACACAAAAACAGCATAAAACAACAAATAAACACAGATAAAAAACACAAACTCACACACAGCTGATGTTTCCGATACTCAAGATACAAATAGTGACTCTCTTCCCCCTCAAGACAACTTCCGTGTCGTGAGGAACAACGTTTGCCCCAAGACCAGGAAACACATACCGATTACCGAGTGTCAAAACCGTTTCCAGATATTCGCAGACTCAGATGACGAAGAGGAAATAGAAGAAGTCCGGCTCGTGGGAGACTCGATGATACGTGGTCAGCTCACAGAGTTTTGCGCCAGGGCACCTAAGACCAAGGAAGCGTTTTTGTATCCCTGGTGGTGGTGTGGATGATGTAGTTGCAGCAGTTGACGAAGTATCAAAGCTGGCCCCTGCTAATACAATGTACGTCATCCACGTTGGATCCAACGATGTACAGCGAACCCGGTCGGAAGATTTGCTTTTAAAGTACCAGCAGCTGATCAAGTCGTTTAAGGAGAAGTCATCAAGGATCATCGTCTCAGGAATCGTCCCCCGGCTCGGTGTAGAGAGCCGATTTTACAACATAGTCACCAGCACAAATCGTTGTCTAGCAAACCTCTGCAGGAAGGAGAACGTGGGATTCGTCGACACCTGGGACAATTTCTACTACGATGACTATTTGTTTTCGGACGATGGAGTTCATCTGAACCAGGTGGGAGCAGCACGTTTTGGGCGTCTTCTCAACGATGCGGTGAAGGATTTTCGGAGAAGAAATCGACTCAGCACAGGACAACCAGGAAGGAGGACCGAAGACAGCGAGGACGGCAACCTACAAAGGAGTTAAATACTAATCCGTCAAGAACCGCGAATTTGGATAAAGCTCCACCAACACGACCCAAATTCAAAACCGCCAGGGATAACGACCGAGGACCGAGGACAGCCATGAATGTAAATGTAGATCCGACCAGAACCAAAAATTCGATGAAAGAACGTTCTGTGAGTTCTAAAACCGCAACTTTAAAGGTTTTCTATGCAAACGCTCGTAGCATACACAATAAATTATCAGATTTAGAGGAACTAGTGTTTACAGAAAATTATGATGTGATTGGCATAACAGAATCTTGGCTCAATACAGAAGATAGAGACTTTTTAGCAGAGTATTCACTTCCCGGTTATGTAATGTTTGAGAACAGCCGAATAAATAAAAATGGAGGTGGCGTTTTATTTTATATCAAAGAAAGTCTTAACCCGACCCTCGTGTCAAAACCTCAAATTGTGAACATCGACACATCTTTTGTGCTAATAAAGAATAATAAAGGTAAAAAAATAATACTTGCGTTAATATACAGACCTCCAGCTCAATCAGTGCAAACCGGCCGAGAAATTTACGAACAAATTGCAGATGTAAGTAACTCACAAGATACCGTAATTTTTGGCGACTTTAATTTACCTGTGACCAAGTGGGGCGATACTCTTACTTCACACTCCGGACATGACTTGTATACGAACTTGCAAGAGAGTTCGCTTTATCAATTTGTTCGAACGCCGACCCGTGGTAATAACGTTCTTGACATTGTACTTGCAACAAAAGAAGAATTGATAGAGAATTTGAATGTTTAAGCTTAAAGAATGGTCCTACAGAGCCCCCGAAAACGTATTTTACAAGAGTAAAAAATTGAAGGCAATTACCCAAAAAAAACAGGTTATTGCGCGCTCACGCGCACGCACGTGGACTTTGAGAGTTTTCAACCATCGGCACGGTTGCGTGGGATACGTACACAGTTCCCATACAAATCTGAGCCCTCTTGAGTGGCTACACCTGAGGTTACGGTCGGCGCAATTAGGGTGACGCGCCAGGCGCGTCTCTGGGGCTGTGCGTTACATACATCGCCGACACATCAGGCGCGTCGCTGGGGCTGTACGGGTTAAGTGTAATAGTCCGAAGCCTGTTAATTGCTGGAGGCCCTTTTTGAACTGAATACAATCGTCTAATAGTAGCCAGAGTAAAGTTAAAAGGACGGTACCGGTATTGAAGGGGTTAATTGTGTTGTTCAGATATTCTCTTGTTTAGCTACGCTCTTGTCTGCTATACCCACTGCCTCCCTACTTGTCTACTAGTGTTCCTATATACCTACCTATCTATCTATTATCTACCCACTCCCTGCCTATACTAGCTTATCTATCTATCTATCTACCTCCCACTCTACCTATTATCTTCCCACTCCCTGCCTATACTAACATATCTATCTACCTACCTACCTATTTCCCACTCTACCTATGATCTACCCACTCCCTGCCTATATTAGCTTATCTATCTATCTACCTACCTATCTCCCACTCTACCTATGATCTACCCACTCCCTGCCTATACTAACATATCTATCTACCTACCTACCTATCTATCTATCTCCCACTATACCTATGATCTACCCACTCCCTGCCTATATTAGCTTATCTATCTATCTACCTACCTATCTCCCACTATACCTATGATCTACCCACTCCCTGTTCATATTAGCTTATCTATCTACCTACCTATCTCCCACTCTATCTACCTCCCCCTCTATCTATTATCTACCCACTCCGTGCCTTTACTAGCCTATCTATCTATCTACCTCCCACTATACCTATTATCTACCCACTCCCTGCCTATACTAGCTTATATATCTATATCTACCTATCTACCACTCTACCTACATATCTACCGCCCACTCTACCTATTATCTACCCACTCCCTGCCTATACTAGCTTATATATCTACCACTCTACCTACATATCTACCTCCCACTCTACGTATTATGTACCCACTCCCTACCTATACTAGCCCATCCATTTGCCTACCTACCTCCCACCCTACCTACCCCTCTACCGTACCTACTACCGTACCTACTACCTGTGTTACCTACCTGCCTGCTTGCCTACTCACTCTCATGTCCCTCCCCCCTGCTGTTGGTTCGTGTCAGGCTACTTATCCACTACAACCTGCTGCCTCAATGCTTACACTGCTAGACCGGTATATCTGCTACCTATACTACTTACTAACTGATTACTGTGCTACCATCTACCTACCTGCAGACTGTTGTACCTACTACCTACCTATCTACTTACAGCCTGTTGTATCTACTACTTATCTACTTACAGCCTGTTGTACCTACTACTTATCTACTTACAGACTGTTGTACCTACTACCTACCTACTTACAGACTGTTTTACCTACTACCTACCTACTTACAGGCTGATGTACCTACTTACAGACTGTTGTACCTACTTACACACTGTTGTACCTACTACCTATCTACTTATAGCCTGTTGTACCTACTACCTACCTACCTACACACTGTTGTACCTACTTACAGCCTGTTGTACCTACTACCTACCTACGTACAGACTGTTATACCTACTACCTACCTACTTACAGCCTGTTGTACCTACTACCTACCTACTTACAGCCTGTTGTACCTACTACCTACCTATGTACAGACTGTTATACCTACTACCTACCTACTTACAGCCTGTTGTACCTACTACCTACCTACTTACAGCCTGTTGTACCTACTACCTACCTACGTACAGACTTATACCTACTTACAGCCTGTTGTACCTACTACCTACCTACTTACAGCCTGTTGTACCTACTACCTACCTACGTACAGACTTGTACCTACTACCTACCTACTTACAGCCTGTTGTACCTACTACCTACCTACTTACACACTGTTGTACCTACTACCTATCTACTTACAGCCTGTTGTACCTACTACCTACCTACTTACAGACTTGTACCTACTACCTACCTACTTACAGCCTGTTGTACCTACTATCTACTTACTTACAGCCTGTTGCACCTACTATCTACCTACTTACAGCCTGTTATACCTACTACCTACCTACTTACACACTGTTGTACCTACTACCTACCTACTTACACACTTGTACCTACTATCTACCTACTTACAGCCTGTTATACCTACTATCTACCTACTTACACACTTGTACCTACTACCTACCTACTTACACACTTGTACCTACTATCTACCTACTTACAGACTTGTACCTACTACCTACCTACTTACACACTGTTGTACCTACTTACAGACTTGTACCTACTACCTACCTACTTACACACTGTTGTACCTACTACCTACCTACTTACACACTTGTACCTACTATCTACCTACTTACAGCCTGTTATACCTACTACCTACCTACACACACACACACTGTTGTACTGTACTTAAACCCTTTCTACATTAAGAGTATTATCTTAAATTAAAATATCATTAACCTCTTCTGTGCAGGCGACGTCTTTTCATTTTTTATTCTAGCTGTAATTAGACGATTTTGTGCAGTTTAAGAAGGATCTGTGGTAGTAAAAAGGGTTAAGTGTTATAGTTCAATGCCTGGTAATCGCTGGAGGCCCTTGTTTAACTGAATAAAATCGTCTAACAGTAGCCAGAATACAGTCGAAAGAACGGCGCCGGTAAATGAGGGGTATATAATATTTGCGTTCGGATTAACCCCTTGAAGCTCTGACGCGTTTTAGCAGTATATTTTGGCTATCATTAGACGATTTTATGAAGCTTAGGAAGGATCTGTGGGTATTTAAAGGGTAAAGACTATCTCAATCAACCCTTTGACTTCCATATACCCTTCCTAATCTGAATAAAATCGTCTAATAATTACCAGGAAAAAACTCCCACAGAAATGCGTATTGGAGCTTTGAAAGGGTTAATACGTATTCCGTCGTAAGGAGTACAAAGAATATCAAGCAACATCCTGGACATATTGATCCTTATGAGGCTGCTTGTAGGTTGATCTGTACGAGGCTGCTTCAAATGCACTACCTGGATAGTGCTTAGTTTTTAATCTATTTATTTATGTATTCATATATTTTCTAGTTTCCTCGCTAGACCTCCATCAATCTTTAAAACACACCTCCAAGCCCCGCCTTCAAGATAATTTGTACGTGTTTTGGTATAAAAATGTTCCGACCGATTCCTCGCTATCGCTTACCAAGAAACCAGGAAAAAATCGACACTAAAATGGCAAGAAAGCTCTTGGTATTGATAAAGAAATGGTACGATCTTAAAATTGACAACGGAATGGACCGAAAGGTGTTAATATCGCCAAAGTAATGGGCCGAACGTCTTAAAATCTCAAAACGAATGGGGCTAAACACGAGGGAGAAGGGGTTCATGAAAAACAACAACCATCCCCCCCCCCTCCATTTGTCAATCATATTTAATTATTAGGAGCTATTTTGGCAGAAGACCGTCGCTGTACATAAGCCTAATGAGACCCCCCCCCCCTTTCTTCCTCTTGTTTAGCCCCATTAGTTTTCAGATTATAAGACGTTTGGCCCATTAGTTTGGCGATTTTAAGATTTTTCACTGCATTTCTTTGTCAGTATAAAG
>CM064530.1:11342546-11371648 GCA_032716605.1 Paralithodes platypus | reverse complement strand
GGATAGACAATTAACAGGGGAGGTGTGGTGGAGTGGTCATGCCACTGGACTGGTTATCCATTGGTCCCTGGTTCGAATCCCGATGTATCAATGGGAAGATAATATTGGGATGGAATATTTTTGCTGTACCTAATACCAGTGCATTACCACAAAGCCCACCGAAACGCCAAACAAATACCCTCATTGTTCCCTGATTAAATAACACTGTATTCCCATATTCAGAATAGGCTACAGAGGTGCAATGCCTAGTGAGTTCATTGCTCAATAGGTGGCGTTCTGAGAGTGAGGGTCCGAGTCTAGGGAGCGAGACAGTGAAGTGCATAAGGCAAGTCAGCTTCAGAGATGGGGCTGCTTCGAGCCGTGGGTGGGCAACCGGGCCCCATGCATCTTGCAAAGGCAAAGATGGCAGGGGATGGTTGCAGCTCAAAAAGGCTTCACATGGCTTACTGGAGCGATACCTGACAGGCTTCACCGTTGAATGTACTGTGCGGTTGAATGTACAGACTCTCAGCCTATGCCGGAGAGGGATATATAAATATATATATTAAAACAATAAAAATAAATAAATAAATAACAAAATAAAAACCCTGCTCCGATGTCTTGGGGGTTATTAAGATATTTTGCTTAATTATTATTGAGAATTTTGCTTTCTTATGCCACTTTCGAGCAATGTATTTTAGTTTGTCCTTTAAGGGGAGGTATTTAGTTTGTTCCCTAGACCTCCTTCAAGATTAAAATTACAACCCCTTGAGTCCCTTTCAAGATATATTTGTACATTTTTCGGTAGAAAAATTTCCCGGCCGAAGGCCGGATTTAATTCGCTCTTTTTTTTAAAAAAAAAAAAAAAAATTTGGGGGGGGGGGGGGGGGGGGGGTTTTAAATTAAATTACAGGCTCGCTATCGCTTCGCCAGATGATAAAATTGACACCTGAATGGCACGAAAGGCTCTTAATATGGGGTGGAAAGTTTCTTCACAATTGCTAAACTTATGGGGCAAACGTTTCATAATATCAAAAGCAATGGGGCTAAACATGAGGGAGAAAGGGGTCAAGAAAAAAATCCTTTAAGTGGAGATCTCCCCTTAAGCTAACAAAAACGCCTTCCCAGCCTTACTTAAAACTAAGAAATACCCACCCATGCTCCCTTTTAAATTAATTGTGTACGTTGTTCGATTGGGTTACAGGCTCGCTATCGTTTTCCAGAAAAAAAAAATCGACACCTGAATGGAGCGAAGTGTCTTATTATCGCCGAACCAATGCGAAATAGGAGAGTTCCGAAAAGCCCCCCCTCCCCCACTCCCCCCTCGGACAAAAGAGGGTTAATATACAAACAAATTGGTGTGTGTGTGTGTGTGTGTGTGTGTATGTATGTATGTATGTATGTATGTATGTATGTATGTATGTATGTGTGTGTGTGTGTGTGTGTATGTATGTATGTGTGTGCGTGTGTATGTGTGTGTGTGTGTGTACAAGAATGTCCACATCCTATTATTACATTCGGTATGCCTGTGTGATCGTGTGGTTTATTCGCGTATATATTAACATACTCATCATGTGTATAAGTGGCATTGGTGAGCATTGACATTCCACTATTTCATAATTTGATCTTCAGTTAATTATATGTTAATTCGTGTCTCTCTTCCCTTCTACCATTGTCTTGTCATTCTTGGATATTTGTTTAACTTGCTTCTTGTTTATTTATTCATCTTTTCTTGGGTTATTTTTCCTCTTTTTTTGTTTTTATCCTTTTTTATTTTATTTTTTTCTCTCCCTCTCTCTTCTTCCTGCCTTACCTTGGAGAGAAGAGAGTGATGGAGGTTAGTGGGATCTGCCGCAGGGTTTGGACAGAGACTAGGTAAACTAAGAGATAAAACCGAAGGAAGACAGTAGTAGTAACAGTGATATGGTTGATGAAGGTTAGTGGGATCTGTCTCAGGGTTTGGACAGAGACAAGGTACACTAGGAGGTGAAACCGAAGACAGTAGTAGTAACAGTGGTATGGTTGATGAAGGTTAGTGGGATCTGTCTCAGGGTTTGGACAGACACAAGGTACACTAGGAGATAAAACCGAAGACAGTAGTAGTAACAGTGGTATGGTTGATGAAGGTTAGTGGGATCTGCCGCAGGGTATGGACAGACACAAGGTACACTAGGAGATAAAACCGAAGACAGTAGTAGTAACAGTGATATGGTTGATGAAGGTTAGTGGGATCTGTCTCAGGGTTTGGACAGACACAAGGTACAGGAGGTGATACAGAAGACAGTAGTAGTAACAGTGATATGGTTGATGAAGGTTAGTGGGATCTGTCTCAGGGTTTGGACAGACACAAGGTACACTAGGAGATAAAACCGAAGACAGTAGTAGTAACAGTGGTATGGTTGATAAAGGTTAGTGGGATCTGCCGCAGGGACAAGGTACACTACGAGATGAAACCGAAGACAGTAGTAGTAACAGTGGTATGATGGTTTGGATTCTATGTTTCTTGTTGTGGTCTAGGTGTTTACATGTGAGGAACCAGCCTGACAAACTCTCCTGGCTCCAGAGGGGTTCGAACCTCCACAACACAGGCCGACCTTCTCCAGGACACTGAACAGAGCCTGAAGGGGAGGTTTGTATTTATTTGTGTATTTATTTATTAATTTATATATTTATTTATTTAGTGTATTTACTGTTCTACCATAAACTCCATCAAGCTTGAAAAACATCCCCCTTCTAGATAAATTTCTAAATTTTTCCAGTAGAAAAATGTACCGGCCGAAGACCGGTTCCTCCTAAATTAGAGGATTGCTATCGCTTGCCAGGATATAATCGACCCCTAAATGGCACGAAAGGTCTTAATATAGACCAAAAAAATGGGGCCAAAAGTACTAAAATCGCCAAACTAATGGGACAAACTTCTTAAAATCTGAAAACTAATGGAGCTAAACATGAGGAAGAAGGAAGTCCAGAAAACACAACCATCTCCCCTTAAACCACTCCACCTCCTTACCTACCTTCCTTCCTACCTTCCTTCCTTCCTTCCTTCCTTCCTTCTTCCTGTCTTTCTTTCGTTCTGCCTTCCTTCCTTCCTTCCTTCCTTCCTTCCTTCCTTCGTTCCTTCCTTCCTTCCTTCCTTCCTTCCTTCCTTCCTGTCTTTCTTTCGTTCTGCCTTCCTTCCTTCCTTCCTTCCTTCCTTCCTTCCTTCCTTCCTTCTTTCTTCCTTTCTTTATGTCTGTCTTTCTTTCGTTCTGCCTTCCTTCCTTCCTTCCTTCCCTCTATATTCCCTTCCTTTAGCAACTCCTCTACCTTCCTTCATGTTTTGTTTTTTTGTAGTTGCCTTCCTTCCTTCTGTCTTTCTTGCCTTCCTTCCTTCCTTCTTCCCTTCCCATGTCCACTGCTCTCCCTTCCTTCTTCTCTCCTTACCTCTCCTTCCTAACTTTCTCCACGTCCCCCCCTGCCCCCATCATTACCCCCCCCCCCCCCATATATCATCCGTACCACCATTGTGTCATTATGTTCCACTATTGATATGTCTCAGAGCCCCACATACCCTATCACTCATACCTTATACCTCATCATTAATTGTACCTGCTCTCTTTATCCTTATAGTTTTTATTTGATTTATTACTTCATGTTGGTCTTACTCCTCTCAGTGTATCTATTAATTATTTTGAACTCTTATATTCATGCTACGTTTTCTTTGTTCATGGGTGTTCTGCCTTTCTTCCTTCCTAAAGTCTTTAACCCTCTCTTGACATTATTAATATGTCTCCCAGCCAACGTACCCCATCCCTCCTCCCTCATACCTAATATCTCAAAGTACCCTCTAACATCCTTCTGTTATTTATACTGGTGTTCCTTATACTCTCATCTATATTATAATTTATCCAGTTTACTGGATAAATTTACTGGATAAACACATTTACTGTGTTTATGTGTATATGTTGTTGTTGTCATTATTGTCTTGCACTTATCCCTTGTCGTTTGTTTTCATTATTTGTCCACACACACACACACACACGCACGCACGCACACACACACACACACACACACACACACACACACACACACACTTAATTGTTGTATTAATAAATGTATGTGTAGGCATGTGTGTGGGTGTGCGTATGTGCCAGCATTTGTTTGTGTGTGTGTTTGTGTGTGTGTGTGTGTGTGCGTGTATGTGTATGTATATGTGTGTGTATGTATGAGTATGTTTGTGTGTGTATGTGTGCGTGTGCGTGTGTGTGTATGTGTGTGTGTATGTGTATGTATATGTGTATGTATATGTGTGTGTGTGTGTGTGTGCACATAACCACCCCTTCACATCTCACCACCCCTTACATAACACCGCTTCTCTCCATATTTATCATACTCACCTCGTACCCCATATTTGCCTTATAACCTACACTTTTTCTTTTTGTCTGTATCATTTATCATTTATTTGTGCATTCGTTATCTTCATTTTATTGTTCTTGTTTATATCTTTATCA
The DNA here is from genome assembly GCA_032716605.1 of Paralithodes platypus. Taxonomy (NCBI): domain Eukaryota; kingdom Metazoa; phylum Arthropoda; class Malacostraca; order Decapoda; family Lithodidae; genus Paralithodes; species Paralithodes platypus. The sequence goes on along the minus strand of CM064530.1, from coordinate 11,367,179 downwards.
ATATGTCTGTATTTATCTATTATTTGTTTAGGCACGCACTTCTTTTTTCATCTACCTCCATCTTAATGAGAGCTTACCAAATTATTGTATGAAATAAGAATAACGAATAATTTACTGTATATATTCCAAACGATTGCTAGTGAAGCTAACCCAATAATATTTGTTGTTAGTGCTATACTTCCCCAGACTTTCAGGCCGAAAAGTACCGAGTCCGGTAGACCGAAGCCGCTCCAGATGTTCGGGGTCCCAAAGGGGCCAGGGGGAGATGAGATCCGTCTCTGAGAGGACAGCGGGGGAGGGGATCATCAGCCCACGGTCTTGCACCCCTGGGCCAATGTCCCTACCGTCCGCAGCCCACCTTGCAGTGCCACCTTAAAGGAAAAGTAATACAGGAAAAGAGACAGACAGAAACGGCTAAGGTTGGGTAGAGGATTCCATGCCTCACTCTGGATAGGGCCAGCCCTCACCCATATTCGTTAGTTTGTTTGTTTGTTTGTGTTTTTTTAATGATTTAATTTCGCCGTTTGTTCAATTACAATATGTTTCATATTGCTACTCTCAAGTCTTCGTCTATATCTACAGACTTGTGTAAAAAATAAAAAAAAAGTACAACTGCTTTCCTTGCTTATTTGCATATTCATTACCTAGGCCTATTAAGCTTTGCAATTATCAAGGTCGAATATAATTGACCAGAATTGACCAATTTACCCATTCATCACACTCCCCTACAAACTAGCCCCCACATACATTACGCCCATCATGATTGTAAATGCATCAACAATTACCCCTCCCCTTCATAAATCTCTGGACCTTTCCTCTATGGTGGGCTCTTTAAGGGGACAGTGGCTGGTTTTTGGGTCTATTAATTAATTTATTCATTTATGTTTTAGTTTCCTTGCTAGACCTCCATCAAGCTTAGACAAACACTCCCTAGGACCCCCCCCCCCCCCCTTCAAGATAAATTTGTACATTTTTCGGTAGAAAATTTTCCCGGCCGAAGGCGGGTTCGCTATCGCTATCGCTCGCCAGGAAAAATTCGACACCTAAATGGCACGAAAGGTCTTAATATTGACAAAGAAATGGGGTGTAAAGTCATAACATCGCCAAACGAATGATTCGAATGTCTTAAAATCTCAAAACCTATGGGGATAAACAGGAGGGAGAAGGGGGACCCGAAAAACGGCCCATCTCCCCATAAGCTAGGGTTCTGTTTGGCCCTGAGGTTGTGTGTTGTTGTTGTTGTTGGTGGTGGTGTTGTTGTTGTTGTTGTTGTTGTTGTTGTTGTTGTTGTTGGTGGTGGTGGTGGTGGTGGTGGTGGTTGTTGGTGGTGGTGGTGGTGAAGTTCTCGTGGCCTAGCTGTAGTTCTCTTGCTCTCCTGTTCTTGTTCTTCTCTCTGTTCTTGTTCTGTCTAACTGTCTATCCATCCGTCTATCAGTCTGTTTATTTTAGCTGACGGTAAAATCCATGTCCTCTCTTTAATTAGGCCTACTCAGCTATGAAAATTATGAAGATTTTGAAGCGAAATAGGTTGTTTATTATGAACAATTCGCGTTTATATGATACAGAGACACAGTAGTTTCATATTTTCTCCATTAAGTATCGATAAATATATATATATATATATATTTTTTTTTTTTTTTTTTTTTTTTTTTTAATTAAGTGATTCAATTTACCGTCTGCTGGAAAGAAACTGACTATAGTTACTGTACATATCTTTGTTTCATCTCTTTTTGCCTTTTTTCTTCCATTCACTCGTATGCTCTCTCTCTCTCTCTCTCTCTCTCTCTCTCTCTCTCTCTCTCTCTCTCTCTCTCTCTCTCTGCTCTTCCATTTGTTTACTTTATATAAGGTTTTTCCTTCTCTATTATAATTAAATGCTAGTCACCTAGCATGTTTGGATCATAACGTCTGGATAATCCGTGAAGGCCTACCTATGTAAATATTATGTAAATCTGTGTTTGTGTGGTGTGTGTATGTGTGTTTGTTTATGTGTGTATGGTGTATGTGTGTGTGCGAGTATGTCTATAAGTGTATGTGCGGTGTGTGTGTTTGTGTGTGTGTGTGTGTGCATCATGTGGTGTGTGTGCGTGTATGTATAAGAGTGTATGTACTGTGTGTAGCGTGTGTGTGTGTGTATGTATGTTTGTGTACGTGTGTATGTGTGTGTGGCATATGTTGTGTGAGCGCGTATGTCTATGAGTATGTGATGTGTGTAGTGTATGTGGGTATGTAGTGTGTGTGTGTGTGTGTGTGCACGCGCGCGTGTATGTCTATGATTGTATGTGCGGTGTATAGCGTATGTGTGTATGTATGTGTGTGTGTGTGTGTGTGTGTGTGTGTGTGTGTGTGTACCATTCCAACCCTGTGCACCATAAATCTTAGTTTACAGGACACATGAATGGTGTATCGCGGCCAATATTTCTTTGTCAGCCGCCACCTGGGCTGATATTGATATAGTTTGTTTTTGCTCACACAAGTTCAGGTATATTCTTATTTTTTTGGAAGTTATATATATATATATATATATATATATATATATATATATATATATATATATATTTTTTTTTTCTTTAATACATACGAGGTTGAAAGAAATGGCAATTTCTGCGTTGGAAATTTTATTATTCAAAGTTTCCAGGTCTCTGATGAGTTTTCGCTGGGTGGCAGGAAGTAGATGAAGGAGATGAGCAAAATTCATGGTGGTACAGTGTTACATAAATGTACATGATGATACAGGATATACGACGCGTTTCACTGGACAACCAGCATTATCAAGTAAGGAAGGAATGATATAAAAGGTAAACAGGAAGGGTATATATAGAGGGTGGAGGATCAGAGGAGGCGGAAAACAGGGGGCAAAAGTCTGCTATTGGTGGAAGCGTAAATTAGGAGAGAGAAAGGGGTTAACCGCTTCACGCATGCGCACTGGATGCGGGATGGTGGTCCAGTGCGCATGCGTGAAGCGGTTAACCCCTTTCTCTCTCCTAATTTACGCTTCCACCAATAGCAGACTTTTGCCCCCTGTTTTCCGCCTCCTCTGATCCTCCACCCTCTATATATACCCTTCCTGTTTACCTTTTATATCATTCCTTCCTTACTTGATAATGCTGGTTGTCCAGTGAAACGCGTCGTATATCCTGTATCATCATGTACATTTATGTAACACTGTACCACCATGAATTTTGCTCATCTCCTTCATCTACTTCCTGCCACCCAGCGAAAACTCATCAGAGACCTGGAAACTTTGAATAATAAAATTTCAACGCAGAAATTGCCATTTCTTTCAACCTCGTATGTATTAAAGAAAATTTATTACCTGGCTTTACTAACATATATATATATATATATATATATATATATATATATATATATATATATATATATATATATATATATATATATATATATATATATATGCCTGGAAATCCACAGAAGAGTACAGAACAAATACCTGACTCTGGAGCCAGCCACTCTTGCAAATTTTTATAATAACTGAAGATCTACGAAAGTAGAGAAATGCATTTTAACACTTTTACATAAACATTATTTTAATATGTACACAACAGTCCGAGCCTTCTAATAAGATACTCGGACATACTTTTTAAACCCTTATTTTGTGCATGCAATATATTTTAGATGCAATTTAATTTTAGCACTAAAATTTGTTAAACTTTGTGCAGTGAACCTACCCTTTTCTACACACCTTTAGTGTGGAAGCATATTCGCATATATATATATATATATATATATATATATATATATTGTTGTTATTTTAATGCAAAAACACTGTAAATCTAGGGTTATGCACTATGATATGTACTGTATGTCCATGCCAAATATAATATACATGAAACTATTAATGCGTATTATAAATGAGAAAAGAGAAAAGAGTGTGTATAGTACCTTGAACCTAATTTACAGAGAGAGAGAGAGAGAGGTGTGGGGATAATACAGTAGTTAGTGATTCAGTATGCAGGATGAGGCTCCCCTTGTGACCTAGCTCTCTCTCTCTCTCTCTCTCTCTCTCTCTCTCTCTCTCTCTCTCTCTCTCTCTCTCTCTCTCTCTCTCTCTCTCTCTCTCACATATACAAATATAGTGATCGCAATTGGTTTCCTTATTGTTTATGTAATTTTAGTGTTATTACTATAGGTAGCGCCATCGAACTTGATGAAAATCTTGAGCCCTGACCTCTTTGTAACTTAATAGGGCCTAGAACAAACTGGCTGTAAATATCCACACCTATTTCCTGGTGGACTCTTCCTAAATGATAAAAACGTCAGCCCGATAGCTTTCATTAAGGGGAGATTTCCACTTGAGGGATTTTTTTCTGGACCCCTTTCTCCCTTATGTTTAGCCCCATTGCTTTTGAAGTTTTAAGACGTTCGCCCCATTAGTTTGGCGATTTTAAGAAGTTTCACCGCATTTATGTCACTTTTAAGACCTTTCGTCCCATTTAGGTGTCGATTTTTTCCTGGCGAGCGATAGCGAGCCTGTAATTTAAGAGGAACCGGCCTTTGGCCGGGAAATTTTTCTACCGAAAAATGTACAAATTTATCTTGAAAGGGGGTCAAGGGGGTGTAATTTCAAGCTTGATGGAAGTCTAGGAAACACACTAAAAACCTCCCCTTAATGTTGAGTTATAAGAAGTTAAGGGATCAAGTTAATTATTTAGGAAAGCTATGCTCATGTATTTATAATGGTGTTGTCAGGTACTTTGCTTAGAGGAAATAGGCAAGATACGTAGACAGATACGCAGAATATAATTACATTAAATATATTTCCCTATATACTGTATATATTGTTTGTAAATATTTGGAGAGATGAAAAGTAAACATATTAAGGGGAGGTTTTTAGTTTGGTCCCTAGATATCCTTCAAGCTTAAGATTACACCCCCTTGAGCCCCTTTCAAGATAAATTTGTACATTTTTCGGTAGAAAAATGTCCCGGCTGAAAGCCGGTTCCTCTTAAATTACAGGCTCGCTATCGCTCGCCAGGATAAAATCGACACCTAAATGGCGCGAAAGGTCTTAAAATTGACAGAAATGGGGCGAAAGTTCTTAAAATCGCCAAACTAATGGGGCGAACGTCTTAAAATCTCAAAAGCATTGGGGCTAGACATGAGGGAGAAAGGGGTCAAGAAAAAAGTCCCTCAAGTAGAAATCTCCCCTTAAGCCTAAGCCAAGTCAACTATCTGAGTCAACTTCCTGTACTTACTAGTAACTATACGAACACGCTATTCTCTAATGGCATTGTTCTCCCATTTCAACTTATGGTAGCTTTTTAACCCGTTGATTCTTACAGATCCTTCCTAATCCGAAAAAATGCATAATGCGAACCAGGATAAAATGTGAAATATCGTCAATGGTTAAGGGGAGATATCTACTCGAAGGATTTTTTCTTTTTCTGGACGCCTTTCGCCCTCATGTTTAGCCCCATTGTTTTTCTAATTTTAAGACATTATCCCCATTATTTTGACGATTTTAAGAACTTTCAACCCATTCCTGTCAATTTTAAGACCTTTCGTTCCATTTAGGTGTCGATTTTATCCTGGCGAGCGATAGCGAGCCTGTAATTTAAAAGGAACCGGCTTTCAGCCGGGACATTTTTCTACCGAAAAATGTACAAATTTATCTTGAAAGGGGCTCAAGGGGGTGTAATCTTAAGCTTGAAGGATATCTAGGGACCAAACTAAAAACCTCCCCTTAACACTATCTGGTGTAACGGGTTTTTTTTCTTTCTTTTTTTGTGTTGTTGTTTTTTTTTTGGGGGGGGGATACTTTGCCATGTTTTGATTGTTGTTGCCAGTTTCAACCAATGTGGGGTTTTTTCTACTTCCCCCCTAAACTAAGAAAAACGCCTCCTTAGACCCCCTTTAAACTAAGCCAAAAAAAATAAGGTATATAAATAAATAAATAAATAAATAACCGCCACCCAGACTCCATTGAAGATGAATATGTTAATTTATTTTTTATTTTTTTATTTTATTTTTTTCGGTTGGAAATTGTCCCGGCCATAGACCAGTTTCTCCTATACTGTAGTCACTCTATCGCTCGCCCAGAAATAATCGACATCTGAATGGGGTGAAGTGTCATATAATCGTCAAACGTAATGAGGTGAAACGTTTTAAAATCTCCAAATCAATGGAGTGAAAAGACCCACCCTACACCAGATAGGAATAAACGTCATAATGTAACCCAATCTATCAGTAAACGGTAGTGATTGAGTTGCAAAAGGTGGAGATCTACCCCGGTTCCAAATAGGTAGGCCAGACATCGTGAACCCTAACCTCTATAACTCAAGAAGGGCTGTAAATGTCCACACCTATTCCCTGGCTGACCCTTCCCAAGTCTATCTATATATATCTATCTATGTACTCAGGCACGTAACCCATTTTTGTATTATTATTATTATTATTATTATTATTATTATTATTATTATATATATTTTTTTTTTTTTTTGCTGATGGTGGCCGACTCAAGAAAGAACCATATTAGCTTGATTACTCCAGTCGTTTGTGAGTTGTAGAGGTTAATGTTCAAGCGTTTTGGCCTACTTGCTTGGAACGGGGTATAGTCTTAATAACTAGGGAAGACATTTTGACCCCAAGCCTATATTATGCAATAACGACTAGAGTAGGCTGATTGAACTCATAGATCTACAATTTGGGAAGGGTAAGCCAGAGAATACGTGTGGAAATTTACAGCTCATTCGCTCTAGCCCCCCCCCCCCCCCTTTATTTTTAGTTATGGAGGTTTAAGGTCAAAATGTCTATCCTAATTGTAATAAATAGACCTTATGTAATTTGGTATACACACATATATATATATATATATATATATATATATATATATATATATATATATATATATATATATATACTAATATACATATATATCATTGTTATTTTTCTATTCTTCTTATTCTTCGTATAATTATCTTATTATTAATATTCATATTATCCTCTTCTTCTTTGACCCTAACACGTGTAATACCTTCTTGCACTACAGGTTTTAAAGGTTTGTCTGTGTTTCCTTACCTCCTCCTTCCTTCACCTCCTCTCCATACCTGTTTTTCTACCTCCTGGTCTTGTTTTCAATATTCTTGTTCTTCGTCTTTTATTTTATCTGTTCTACTTCATTGTGTTTGGTGGTGTTTTTATTCTTTATTCTATTTTAATTATTTTTTCCATGTGTTCTCTATCTTGTATTTTCTCTCTTATTCTCCATTTTGTTCTGTTATTGTCTTTATTCGCTACTTTATTTCCATTTTCCTGTTCCTTGTCTTACCGTATCTTGTATTTTCTTTCTTCGTCTTCATTCTGTTATTGTCTTTATTCTATACTCTACTTTTATTGTTCTTTTTCCTTGTCTTCCCTATCTTGTCTTTTCTCTCTTATTCGCCATTATGTTATTATCTTTGTTTACTCTATTGTTATTGTTCTTTTTCCTTGTCTTCCCTATATTGTCTTTTCTCTCTTATTCGCCATTATGTTATTATCTTTGTTTACTCTATTGTTATTGTCTTCTTCCTTGTCTTCCGTATATTGTCTTTTTTTCTCTTATTCTCCAGTTTGTTCTGTTATTGTCTGAAATTTAGGAGGAGTCGGCCGGAACATTTTGCTACCGAAAAATGTACACATTAATCTAGAAAGGGGTTCTTGGGGACCTTTATTGTTATTAATATTGTTTGTATTATTATTATTATTTGTTATCAAGCTTCATGGCGGTGTAGGGAGGAAACTAAACAAGAATACACTTATAAATAAATAAATCGACCAATAAATAAAACCCTTCCCCCTTGTTGTTGTTACAACAACAACAACAACCCTTCCCCCTTAAGGGGAGGTTTTTAGTTTGGTCCGTAGATATCCATCAAGCTTAAAATTACACCCCCTTGAGCACATTTCAAGATAAATTTGTACATTTTTTGGTAGAAAAATTTCCCGGCTGAAAGGCGGTTCCTCTTAAATTACAGGCTCGCTATCGCTCGCCAGGATAAAATCGACACCTAAATGGCACGAAAGGTATTAAAATTGACAGAAATGGGTTGAAAGTTCTTAAAATCGTCAAAATAATGGGGCAAACGTCTTAAAATTAGAAAAAACAATGGGGCTAAACATGAGGGAGAAGGGAGCCAAGAAAAAAAAAACTCAAGTGGAAATCTCCCCTTAATGCGCACTGTACGTTCATCCATAATTAATAGTGAGCCTCCCATGCTCTTCATTAATTACTAGTGAGCCTCCCATGTTCTTCATTAATTACTAGTGAGCCTTCCATGTTCTTCATTAATTAATAGTGAGCCTCCCATGCTCTTCATTAATTAATAGTGAGCCTCCCATGCTCTTCATTAATTACTAGTGAGCCTCCCATGCTCTTCATTAATTAATAGTGAGCCTCCCATGCTCTTCATTAATTAATAGTGATCCTCCCATGCTCTTCATTAATTACTAGTGAGCCTCCCATGCTCTTCATTAATTAATAGTGAGCCTCCCATGCTCTTCATTAATTACTAGTGAGCCTCCCATGCTCTTCATTAATTAATAGTGAGCCTCCCATGCTCTTCATTAATTACTAGTGAGCCTCCCATGCTCTTCATTAATTAATAGTGAGCCTCCCATGCTCTTCATTAATTAATAGTGAGCCTCCCATGCTCTTCATTAATTAATAGTGAGCCTCCCATGTTCTTCATTAATTACTAGTGAGCCTCCCATGCTCTTCATTAATTAATAGTGAGCCTCCCATGCTCTTCATTAATTAATAGTGATCCTCCCATGCTCTTCATTAATTAATAGTGAGCCTCCCATGCTCTTCATTAATTAATAGTGATCCTCCCATGCTCTTCATTAATTAATAGTGAGCCTCCCATGCTCTTCATTATGCAAGTATAGTTTCAAGACAGAAGATTAACCCCTTCTGTACCGGGGACATTTATTGTACTGTATTGTGGTTAAGATTTAGTCGATATTATGGAGCTTCGGAAGTGTCTGTGGTAGTTCAAAGGGTTGATTGAGATAGGTCGAAGGGCCATATAATTGACCACTTGCGAGTTTCAGGCTATAAGGAAGTTGGAGCCGTGAACATCGATATTAAACAGAAATGCAAGAGTAATGTACGTTTTTGATGGGTAAATGGTATGTTGAATTGGGTTTAATGTATTTATATAATGGACTACGACCGTTTTTTACCTGTTAATTATGTTAAATATCGATGTCTACAGCTCCAACTTCCTTATAGAACGAAACTCGCAAGTCGGCAAGTCGGCTAGAGATCCTTGCTAATATGAATAACATCGATTAGTAGTAGACAGAAGCAAATAAAAAAGGACGTCGCCGGTACAGAAGGGGTTAAGGGGAGATTTCCACTTGAGTTTTTTTTTTCTGGACCCCTTTCTCTCTCATGTTTAGCCCCATTGCTTTTTAGATTTTAAGATGCTCGCCCCCTTTAGTTTGGCGATTTTAAGAACTTTCGCCCCATTTCTGTCAATTTTAAGAACTTTCGCGCCATTTAGGTGTCGATTTTTTCCTGGCGAGCGATAGCGAGCCTGTAATTTGAGAGGAACCGGCCTTCGGCCGGGACATTTTTCTACCGAAGAATGTACAAATTTATCTTGAAAGGGGGTCTAGGGGGTCTAATTTTAAGCTTGATGGAGTTCTAGGGAAGAAACTAAATACTTCCCCTTAAATCGTCATTATCGACGTATAGAATTAGAAATCACATTTGGCATTGGATGAAACACAAATCATCCAAATTGGGTGACACATACATAATCTCTCCATACCACATCCTCCACTCCTCCTCCCCTATATACACCACCCTCCTCCCCTTCCTTAATTAAGGGGGGTGACCTGCTTTTTGTTATTTCTGTCCTTTTCTCTCTTTCTCTGGCTTGTATCCATTTGGCCCCATTCAGCCTACTGTTTTAAGACGTTTATCCCCATCCAGGTGTCAATATTTTACTGGTGAGCGGTAGCGAGCCAGCATATTTTTTATTTTTGTTTGACAGCAGGCTAAATTTGTAAATTTTTCGATAGAAATATGTCTCCGGCGAAGCCGGATTTCTTCATATAATGCTGGCTCGCTATCGCTCGCCAGGAAGAAATCGACACCTAGATGGGGATAAACGTCTTAAAATAGTTGGCTGAATGGGGCCAAATGGATACAAGCCAGAGAAAGAGAGAAAAGGACAGAAATAACAAAAAGCAGGTCACCCCCCTTAACTTGACCATTATATTTGACACAGGTTCCATCAGTTCACAGGGTAATGAAAACCATAATACATCCACGAATTGTTCCAAGTGTCTGTAGGAATGGTGGCCGCCGCAGCTAGGTTGGGTATAAACAAAATATATCATGTAGCTTCGGGTATTTCCACACAATACCCCGGCCCGGCCTGTGTGGTATTTCCTACTACCTACCGGTCCTCGGTCATAATGGAAAGAAGAGAAAGCTTGGACAGGCATTATAATACCCGGCATGTGATATGGTTATCCAGGTATTAAGGGCAGGTTTTTAGTTTGTTCCCTAGACCTCCATCAAGCTTAAGATTACACCCCCTTGAGCCCCTTTCAAGATCAATTTGTACATTTTTCGGTAGAAAAATGTCCCGGCTGAAAGCCGGTTCCTCTTAAATTACAGGCTCGCTATCGCTCGCCAGGATAAAATCGACACCTAAATGGCACGAAAGGTCTTAAAATTGACAGAAATGAGTCGAAAGTTCTTAAAATCGTCAAAATAATGGGGCGAACGTATTAAAATTAGAAAAGCAATGGGGCTAAACATGAGGGAGAAAGGACTCAAGAAAAAAATCCCTCAAGTGGAAATCTCCCCTTAATGGAATGATGATTCTATGGATGTATGGATGTATGCATGTATGTTTGTATGTTTGTATGTTTGTATGTCCTACCACTTGTCCGGTGTCATATAAAATGTTGGTATATAATTATATATACTGATATATACTGTGTGTGTGTGTGTTTAATAATAATAGTAATAATAATCGGTTTATTTGAAGCCGGCAGCCAATGAGGCTGAAAATACACATACTTAACTTACATCTTATCCCAAGGGATCAACAGACTGATCCCGGCTGCTAACGAGAGCGCCTACATACCCCCGAGGGAGTAAGACGTGGGCAGGAGACTTTGTGGGTCCCCCGAGACGGTCCGTCCAGACCTTGCCTTCACGGCAAGGAAAAGTTTTTGAGAGAACTTCCCCTGCCGGCGCGTGGGATCGAACCCCCGACACCAGAGCTATATCTAGTGTACCAAGCGCGCTCGGCCACCGTGTGTGTGTGTGTGTGTGTATTTACTACTACTGGTTTGGGTGTCATATAAACAAAATAATGATTCATCGGGCCTATTTTGGTATGTCTGAATTTATGCTTGCCTGCTGTTATTATGTATGCATGGACTGTATGTATCTATGTATGTTTGTATGTATCTATGTGTGTTTGTATGTATCTATGTTGTATGTATGGCTGTATGTAATATCAACGACAAAAGTTCATAACCCCAACCTGCCTCTGTGTGAATCCAAATCACTTAGGAGTCGAATATTGAAACATGTATTGGGTGTAAATAGTACTACTTTCAGATGCTTGGTTTGTTGACACCCCCAGGTGTTATTTATTCACTCACTGGCTGTTTGTATGTATTTGCTACTGCTCCTTCGTCATGTTACAAGAAATGCTTCACCAGGCCCAATAATTTATGTATGTTTTTATGTATGTATGTATGTAGATGTCTGTGTGTGTGTGTGTGTAGATGTGTGTGTGTGTGTGTGTGTGTATGTCGTACTACTGGTCTTGTGTCATATAAACAAGAGAAAGTTTGGCCTACTGTGCGTCTGTGCGTCTGCTTGTGTGGGTAACTATGGAAGGATATTATCATGTGAGAATGTGCGGATTGATATAAAAACTCATGTATGTGTGAATGCATTATGGTGTTTTCCATCTCGCTCTCGCTCTCGCTCTCTCTCTCTCTCTCTCTCTCTCTCTCTCTCTCTCTCTCTCTCTCTCTCTCTCTCTCTCTCTCTCTCTCTCTCTCTCTCTCACTCACTCTCTCCCTCTCTCCCTCTCTCTCTCTCTCCCCCCCCCCCCCTAGTAAATACCAAACAGACCAATTCCACCGGTCCGCTTTATTAATCTTGACCACAAGCCAAACCGGCCGTCCACCAAATCAGCCACAAACAGGTAGAGGAACGGTTAGTTGTGTTTGTGTGTATATATGAATGCGTGTATGTATGTATGTTTGTATGTATATATGAATGTGTGTATGTATGTATGTTTGTGTGTATATATGAATGTGTGTATGTATGTATGTTTGTGTGTATATATGAATGTGTGTATGTATGTATGTTTGTGTGTATATATGAATGTGTATATGTATGCATGTTTGTGTGTATGTGTGTATGTGTGTATGTTTGTGTGTATATATGAATGTGTATATGTATGTATGTTTGTGTGTATGTGTGTATGTTTTTGTGTATATATGAATGTGTATATGTATGTATGTTTGTGTGTATGTGTGTATGTGGGTAATTATCTCAGTCAAGCCATGTTTGCTAAGATAATGTGAGCGTCCTTCTTTATCTATCTTTGTTTGATTGTTTGTTTTATGTTTGTCTTTAGAATTTCTCGAAACGCTAATGGACTTATTAGGTTGTAACTTCTTCAGTACTTCCATTTGGTACCAGAATAGAAACCATTAACTTTTGGCCAACCTCCAAGATTTTAATGTCCTAGCTAAAGCTCTGTTCACAAGAGACGTCCGTTTTCAGTCCTGTGACGTCACATACGAAAAACGGACACGGAAAACTAAAGGGGTCAACGGCTTTTGTTTTATCTTTCTCTCTTTTTCTCTCTTTAGCTGGCTGGTATCCATTCGGCCCCATTCAGCCAACTGTTTTAAGACGTTTATCCCCATCCAGGTGTCGATTTCTTCAGAATTGAATGGAGAAATCCGGCTTCGCGGGATACATTTTCCTATAAAAAAAATGCACACATTTAGCTTGTTGTCAAAACAAAAATATATGTATGCTGGCTCGCTACGGCTCGCCAGAAAATGATTGACACCTGGATGGGGGTAAACGTCTTAAAACAGTAGGCTGAGTGGGGCCGAATGGATACAAGCCAAAGTGAGAGGGAGAGAAAGATAACAAAAGCGAGGTGGGCTCCCCTCTGGAATGCGGCACGCACTTTTCTGTACGCAAGGTAAACAACTACTAGGCGATCGTTAGAATGGACTGAGAACAGATCTTCCTTGGTGCTGTTTTCCTAATTTTAAGCGAAGATGAACCACCACCGCACTTCAATGCATTAACCAAAGGACTATTAGGATCCCAATTACACCTCTGACTCCAACAATTAAGAGAAGTTTTTATGGAGGAATAGGATAGATGAAGTGTAGGGGAGAAGTTGTTAGGTAGATATAAGATAGATGAAGTGTAGGGGATATAGGTTGTAGTGGGGGAAGTTATTAGGTAGATATAGGATAGATGAAGTGTAGGGGATATAGGTTGTAGTGGGGGAGTTATTAGGTAGATATAAGATAGATGAAGTGTAGGGGATATAGGTTGTAGTGGGAGATGTTATTAGATAGATGAAGTGTAGGGGATATAGGTTGTAGTGCGGGAAGTTCTTAGGTAGCTATACGATAGATGAAGTGTAGGGGATATAGGTTGTAGTGGGGGAGTTATTAGGTAGATATAAGATAGATGAAGTGTAGGGGATATAGGTTGTAGTGGGAGATGTTATTAGATAGATGAAGTGTAGGGGATATAGGTTGTAGTGCGGGAAGTTCTTAGGTAGCTATACGATAGATGAAGTGTAGGGGATATAGGTTGTAGTGGGGGAAGTTATTAGGTAGATATAAGATAGATGCAGTGTAGGGGATATAGGTTGTAGTGGGGGAAGTTATTAGGTAGATATAAGATAGATGAAGTGTAGGGGATATAGGTTGTAGTGCGGGAAGTTATTAGGTAGATATAAGATAGATGAAGTGTAGGGGATATAGGTTGTAGTGCGGGAAGTTTTTTAATGTAGGGAAGAACAACTAGGGATGTAGGGAAGAAGGGGTCTGCCTCGTGTGGGCCAATAGACCTTTGGCATTGTTCCATTACTTTCCATTAGCTTTCATATTTTAAGATGTTCGGCCCATTAGCTTGGCGATTATAGGGCCTTTCATTCAATTTTTTTGTCAATATTAAGATCTTTCGTGCAATTTAGGTGTCGATTTTTTTCCTGGCGAGCAATAGTGAGCCAGTAATTTAGGAGGAGCCAGGCCGGGACATTTTTCTACCGAAAAATGTACACATTTATCTAGAAGTGGGATCTTGGGGATAGTTTTTTAAAGATTGATGGAGGTCTAGGGAGGAAACAAAAAATATATTCAGTAAGTAAAACAAGAGAAGAACAAAAGAAAAAGAGGAAAACAATTAATAAAAAAGAAAACAAGAAATGGGGAATGGGCCTGAGTATAAATAGAAAGATATATGGATCAATAAATGAACCCTTCCCCCTTGAGGCTGCATCGACCCCCAACAGGATGAGGACCCGGATGTTGCTATAATGATCCTTAAGTTACGGAGCGGTGAGACGCATAATACACCTCTGACGTAATAACCCTTTCACTTACTGTACATCACGCCGAGGATTGTTTTGTTCTACCCTCAGACGGTCTAGATCACTTTACACATTTGTATTATTATTATTATTATTATTATTATTATTATTATTATTATTTTTGTGTGTTGTTGTTATTATTTATATATTTAATTATTATTATTATTTTTTAATAATTGTTTCTTTTTTCTTTTATTTTTTTATTTTTTTTTTTGGGGTGGAGGGGGGGGGGGACTCAAATGTTTAATGAAGAAGGTTTTTAAAGTCCAGTTTCTTCCCAGGCTGAATCGTATTGACTAGAGGTAGATGGTATAACATGCAAAAAGTCGTCATTTGACTGAAAGGATTAATTGTCTGGACATTCTAAAGTGCCCATACTAAAAATAAAAAAAAATCGGAAAAGTGTTATAGTACTGTATGTCATGACGTGTGTTGAGTATTACTGGCTTCAGAGAAACGATGTCGGCTTTCGTAAGAGGATGGGACGTCATAAATGTTTGGAATATCCAGCTGCATAGAAGAGGAGACAATTAGAAAAGGAATTCAAAGTTAAGAGACTGGGATGAAAAAGGAACCGGTTTGAAATTAGCAACATTTGATATTAGAGAGGCATTCCGTGTAGTGGAGGAGTGCTGTATGCATCTATGGAAGTAATTACTACAGGTTCGACTTGGTTAGGTTAAGTAGAGCAGATTAAGCAGACCACTGAGCTCCATACGGAACTCTCATAGGTCTCAGGTTCGACTTGGGATAGGCTACTTTCATGTTAGAGGAATTTCCCGAGTGGCGATCAGGTCAGTCTCTCTTCCTTATCTAGGTTAGGTGTGATTACCTTAATGAAAGTTAAATTAGGAAATGTTTTTATTAAGCAGTTACATTTAGTCGATATCAGTGAAATTAAAAGGAATTCTAAGGAAATTACAGTGTTTCAATAATGATGAGTTTATTGACACTAATGGTACCCATGTTGCTACATAGCCAGTAATCCTTGAATAGGGTGGAAGGCAGGGACCTGGTGGGCGATACACTCTCCAGCGTCGATTGTGGTATCGGGGGTCTCTCCAGACTGCTAGTTGTAAGCTTAGGAGGGGTGCCAACTGTAAACTTGTCAGTTGCCTACTCCATAGTACCAGTTGTAATCTTGAAATTCCTAAAATGCAAACTAATTGTAAGCCCCCTGGGGCTATGTCGAGGCACCTCAAAGTGAATTGTTGATTTGCTGCTCCTCAGCCTGAATAGTCTTGAATTGTGGTGATAGTTCCTGCGTCCTGGGTGGCATGTTGAGAGTGAGAAGGGTACCCACACACAGTGGTAGAGCCAGGCTTATAGGGCCTTGTGGTCCGCAGGTAGGGGGCCGGGTTCCTTGTGTACATTGGCGGTATTCCGTTCACACAGTTTTTTCAGCCCCTTCTCTACCGGCGATGGTTTTTAAATTGTATTCTAGCTATAATTAGGCAATTTTGTGCAGTTTAAGAAGTATCTGTGGTAGTAAAATGGGTTAAGCGAGATAGATCGAAGGCTGTAAATTGCTGGAGGTCCTTTTTAAATTGATTAAAATAGTCTAAAAGTAGCCAGACTAAAATTATAAAGACGTCGCCGGTACAGAAGGAGTTGATCATTGTGACAACGGTGATGGCAGACTCAGAATTATTATTACTTTGCAGATCACTTAGAATGGGATGGAGTGTGTTAAGGGGAGGTTTTTAGTGTGTTTCCTAGACTTCCATCAAGCTTAAAATTACACCCCCATGACCCCCTTTCAATATAAATTTGTACATTTTTCGGTAGAAAAATGTCCCGGCCGAAGGCCAGTTCCTCTTAAATTACAGGCTCGCTATCGCTCGCCAGGAAAAAATCGACACCTAAATGGGACGAAAGGTCTTAAAAGTGGCATAAATGGGGTGAAAGTTCTTAAAATCGCCAAACTAATGGGGCGAATGTCTTAAAAACTCAAAAGCAATGGGGCTAAACATGAGGGAGAAAGGGGTAAAGAAAAAAAATCCTCCAGTGGAAATCTCCCCTTAAATAGGTAGGCTACAAGTTAGAATGGGTTTGGAAGAGTCGTATTGCTAGGTTAGTTGGTAATGTCATGGTTGATCATACAGTAATAGGGTAGGTTGTCTTAGGTTAGATAGAAGTATATTAATTAACCCCTTTTGTACCATCGACGTCTATTTAACTCCTGTACCGGTGACGTCTTTTTAACGCCTTCTGTACCGGTGACGTCTTTTTAACGCCTTCTGTACCGGTGACGTCTTTTTAACTCCTTCTGTACCGGTGACGTCTTTTTAACTGCTTCTGTACCGGTGACGTCTATTTAACTCCTGTACCGGTGACGTCTTTTTAACGCCTTCTGTACCGGTGACGTCTTTTTAACTCCTTCTGTACCGGTGACGTCTTTTTAACTCCTGTACCGGTGACGTCTTTTTAACTCCTTCTGTACCGGTGACGTCTTTTTAACTCCTGTACCGGTGACGTCTTTTTAACTCCTATACCGGTGACGTCTTTTTAACGCCTTCTGTACCGGTGACGTCTTTTTAACTCCTTATGATGTACCGGTGACGTCTTTTTAACTCCTTCTGTACCGGTGACGTCTTTTTAATTCCTGTGCCGGTGACGTCTTTTTAACTCCTGTACCGGTGACGTCTTTTTAACTCCTGTACCGGTGACGTCTTTTTAACTCCTGTACCGGTGACGTCTTTTTAACTCCTGTACCGGTGACGTATTTTTAACTCCTGTACCGGTGACGTCTTTTTAACTCCTTCTGTACCGGTGACGTCTTTTTAACTCGTGTACCGGTGACGTCTTTTTAACTCCTTATGTACCGGTGACGTCTTTTTAACTCCTGTACCGGTGACGTCTTTTTAACTCCTGTACCGGTGACGTCTTTTTAACTCCTGTACCGGTGACGTCTTTTTAACTCCTTCTGTACCGGTGACGTCTTTTTAACGCCTTCTGTACCGGTGACGTCTTTTTAACTCCTTCTGTACCGGTGACGTCTTTTTAACTCCTTCTGTACCGGTGACGTCTTTTTAACTCCTTCTGTACCGGTGACGTCTTTTTAACTCCTGTACCGGTGACGTCTTTTTAACTCCTGTACCGGTGACGTCTGTTTAACTCCTTCTGTACCGGTGACGTCTTTTTAACTCCTTCTGTACCGGTGACGTCTTTTTAACTCCTGTACCGGTGACGTCTTTTTAACTCCTGTACCGGTGACGTCTTTTTAACTCCTTCTGTACCGGTGACGTCTTTTTAACTCCTGTACCGGTGACGTCTTTTTAACTCCTGTACCGGTGACGTCTTTTTAACTCCTGTACCGGTGACGTCTTTCTAACTCCTTCTGTACCGGTGACGTCTTTTTAACTCCTGTAGCGGTGACGTCTTTTTAACTCCTGTACCGGTGACGTCTTTTAACTCCTTCTGTACCGGTGACGTCTTTTTAACTCCTTCTGTACCGGTGACGTCTTTTTAACGCCTTCTGTACCGGTGACGTCTTTTTAACTCCTGTACCGGTGACGTCTTTTTAACTCCTTCTGTACCGGTGACGTCTTTTTAACTCCTTCTGTACCGGTGACGTCTTTTTAACTCCTTCTGTACCGGTGACGTCTTTTTAACTCCTGTACCGGTGACGTCTTTTTAACTCCTGTACCGGTGACGTCTGTTATTAATCAACTCCTTCTGTACCGGTGACGTCTTTTTAACTCCTTCTGTACCGGTGACGTCTTTTTAACTCCTGTACCGGTGACGTCTTTTTAACTCCTGTACCGGTGACGTCTTTTTAACTCCTTCTGTACCGGTGACGTCTTTTTAACTCCTTCTGTACCGGTGACGTCTTTTTAACTCCTGTACCGGTGACGTCTTTCTAACTCCTTCTGTACCGGTGACGTCTTTTTAACTCCTGTAGTGGTGACGTCTTTTTAACTCCTGTACCGGTGACGTCTTTTAACTCCTTCTGTACCGGTGACGTCTTTTTAACTCCTGTACCGGTGACGTCTTTTTAACGCCTTCTGTACCGGTGACGTCTTTTTAACGCCTTCTGTACCGGTGACGTCTTTTTAATGTTAGTCTAGCTATATTTAGACGAGTTTGTGGAGTTTAAGAAGGAGCTGTGGTAGTTTAAAGGGTTAAGTGAGACAGGTTGAAGTCTGCTACTTGCTAGAGGTCCTTCCTAAGCTGAATAAAATAATCTAATAGTTGCCAGAACGATATTGAGAGTGACTTGTGGACTAACACTATCATTAAGGGGAGGTATTTAGTTTGTTCCCTAGACCTCCATCAAGCTTAAAATTACACCCCCTTGAGTCCCTTTCAAGATAAATTTGTACATTTTTCGGTAGAAAAATGTCCCGGCCGAAGGCCGGTTCCTCTTAAATTACTGGCTCGCTATTGCTCGCCAGGATAAAATCGACACCTGAATTGCACGAAAGGTCTTAATATGAGGTGAAAGTTCTTAAAATCGCTAAACTAATGGGCCGAACGTTTTATAATATCAAAAGCAATGGGGCTAAAGATGAGGGAGAAAGAGGTCGAGAAAAAAATCCCTCAAGTGGAGATCTCTCCTTAACTCCTCATGTACCGGCGACGTCTTTTTTGCTTTATTCTGGCTACTATTAGGCGATTTTATTCCGTTTAACAAGGGCCTCCAGCAATTAACAGGCTTGGAACTATCTCACTTAACCCTTTTTACTACCACAGATCCTTCTTAAACTGCACAAAATCCTCTAATTACAGCTAGAACATGATTTACAACATGTCGCCGGTACAAATGGGGTTAAGGGAGCCCACCTCGCTTTTTTTTTATCATTCTCTCCCTCTCTCTTTGGCTTGCTTCCATTCGGCCCCATTCGGCCTACTGTTTTAAGACGTTTACCCCCATCCAGGTGTCAATATTTTCCTGGCGAGCGGTAGCAAGCTAAATTTGTACATTTTTCGATAGAAAAATTTCTCCGGCGAAGCCGGATTTCTCCATACAATGCTGGCTCGCTATCGCTCGCCAGGAAATAATCGACACCTGGATGGGGATAAACGTCTTAAAACAGTTGGCTAAATGGAGACAAGTCAGAAAGAGAGAAAAGGAGAAAAAGATATAAAAAAACAGTTAACCCCCCTTAACAAGAGAAACCCTAGTACCAGTGCCTGTTATTATGATAGAAAGTGATATGGATGACTTCCGGTGGCTAGGCATGGACACCAATTACTGACAAGGGCATAATAATAATTAATGTTGATGAAATGTTGTGTGGAAAATATGTATTACTGAGGGATTTGTGTAGAAAATATGTATTACTGATGGATTTGTTTAGAAAATATGTATTACTGAGGGATTACTGATGGATTTGTTTAGAAAATATGTATTACTGAGGGATTACTGATGGATTTGTTTAGAAAATATGTATTACTGAGGGATTACTGAGGGATTTGTTTAGAAAATATGTATTACTGAGGGATTACTGATGGATTTGTTTAGAAAATATGTATTACTGAGGGATTACTGATGGATTTGTTTAGAAAATATGTATTACTGAGGGATTACTGATGGATTCGTTTAGAAAATATGTATTTCTGAGGGATTACTGATGGATTCGTTTAGAAAATATGTATTTCTGAGGGATTACTGATGGATTCGTTTAGAAAATATGTATTACTGATGGATTTGTGTAGAAAATATGTATTACTGATGGAGATAGATAGATACATAGAATAATAGATAGATAGATACATAGAGAGAGAGAGAGAGATGGGAGGGGAGGTAGGGGGGGGGGGGGGAAGGTGAGGCAGGAGACAAGTTTTTTCAGCAGTCAGCCTGACCTGACCCACTACTCTCGGACCGGGGGGGGGTGTTAAGGGGAGCCTTCTTTCTGTTGTTTATACTGGGGTGGGGACGAGGGAAGGATAGTAGGATCTGAAGGAAGGCAGAAGGAAGGAAAATGTTTGTATTGGTAGATTTATTGGTAGATTTATTTATTCAATATTTGTTTTTGTTTCCTTCCTAGACCTCCATCAAACTTAAAAAAAACATCCCAAAGATCCCCCTTCTAGAAAAATTTGTACATTTTTCGGTAGAATAATGTCCCGGCCCTATGGCCGGTTCCTCCTAAATTACAGGCTCGCTATCGCTCGCCAGGATAAAATCGACACCTGAATGGCACGAAATGTCTTGATATTGACAACAAAGTGGGTCGAAAAGTCTTAAGATCGCCAAACTAATGGGCCGAACGTATTAAAATCTGAAAAGTAATGGGCCTAAGCATGAGGGAGAGGGGTGGGGGGGGGGGGGGGGGCTAAAAAAAACCTCCCTTAAAGGTGAAGAATGGGGAGGTTAAGTATTAGCAGTGAGAGAGAGAGAGGAAGTACTGTAGAATAGGAAATAAATATACTACACTCTGTTTCTTTTCAACTGACGGTAAATTGAATCCCTTAGCAGCTCATTCCTCGATAGTTAATGGACAAATATGAAACTACTACGTCTCGGCATCATAATATAGACCAAGTTTAGATAATTAGCGCCATATTTCACTACAAAATCTTCCAAATAACTGATGAATCTTGATGGGAACTTTACAATTTACCGCCAGTTGAAAAGAAACCGACTATAGGATTGGAAAGAAGGGAGGGAGGGAGGGGAACATGGAAGAAGGAGAGATAAGAGGAATTGGAAGGGGAGGTGTACTGTATAATGTCGTTTAACTAGACCCCTTCTCCCTCATGTTTAGCCCCATTAGTTTGTTTTGAGGTTTTAAGACGGTAGCCCCATTAGTTTGTCGATTTTAAAGTCTCGCCCCATTTGTGTTTGTCAATGTTAAGACCTTTCGTGACGTTATGGTGTCGATGTCATTTTGAAGTAACCCGAATTGGTCTACCAAAAATGTTCAAATTAATCTTGAAAGAGGATTTTTGTTATGGAGGCCTAGGGAGGAAACTAAAATAACAACAAAGAAGAACAATTAAGATAGTATAACTGCATATAAGATAATCAAGGTAAAACAGAAGAGAAGAGACGATCAAAGAATAGAAAATAAAAGATAAGAGAAGTTAGAAGAGAAGGAGAGAGAGAAAATAGGATCGAATAAGAGAAGATAGTAGGAAAGGGGGATAAGGAGGGAAAAGAGGATAGAATAAGAGAAGATCGCAGAAAAGAGGATAGAATAAGAGAAGATAACAGAACAGAGGATAGAATAAGAGAATATAGAAAAGAGGATAGAATAAGAGAATATAGAAAAGAGGATAGAATAAGAGAATATAGAAAAGAGGATAGAATAAGAGAAGATAGCAGAAAAGAGGATAGAATAAGAGAATATAGAAAAGAGGATAGAATAAGAGAATATAACAGAAAAGAGGATAGAATAAGAGAATAGATAGAAAAGAGGATAGAATAAGAGAAGATAGCAATAAGAGAATATAGAAAAGAGGATAGAATAAGAGAATATAACAGAAAAGAGGATAGAATAAGAGAAGATAGAAAAGAGGATAGAATAAGAGAAGATAGCAGAAAAGAGGATAGAATAAGAGAATATAACAGAAAAGAGGATAGAAAAGAGGATAGAATAAGAGAAGATCGCAGAAAAGAGGATAGAATAAGAGAAGATAACAGAACAGAGGATAGAATAAGAGAAGATAGCAGAAAAGAGGATAGAATAAGAGAAGATAGCAGAAAAGAGGATAGAATAAGATAAGAGAGATAGCAGAAAAGAGGATAGAATAAGAGAAGATAGCAGAAAAGAGGATAGAATAAGAGAAGATAGCAGAAAAGAGGATAGAATAAGAGAAGATAGCAGAAAAGAGGATAGAATAAGAGAAGATAGCAGAAAAGAGGATAGAATAAGAGAAGATAGCAGAAAAGAGGATAGAATAAGAGAAGATAGTAGAAAAGAGGATAGAATAAGAGAATATAACAGAAAAGAGGATAGAATAGGAGAAGATAGAATAAGAGAAGATAGCAGAAAAGAGGATAGAATAAGAGAAGATAGCAGAAAAGAGGATAGAATAAGAGAAGATAGCAGAAAAGAGGATAGAATAAGAGAAGATCGCAGAAAAGAGGATAGAATAAAAGAGGAATAATAACATAGAAAGAGGATAGAATAAGAGAAGATAGAAAAGAGGATAGAATAAGAGAAGATAGCAGAAAAGAGGATAGAATAAGAGAAGATAGCAGAAAAGAGGATCGAATAATAAGAGAAGATAGCAGAAAAGAGGATCGAATAAGAGAAGATAGCAGAAAAAAGGATAGAATAAGAGAAGATAGCAGAAAAGAGGATAGAATAAGAGAAGATAGTAGGAAAGAGGATAGAATAGAAGATAGCAGAAAAGAGGATAGAATAAGAGAAGATAGCAGAAAAGAGGATAGAATAAGAGAAGATAGCAGAAAAGAGGATCGAATAATAAGAGATAGCAGAAGAAATAAAGGTAAACAAAACAGGTTGAAGGAAGTATATTTACATTTATGGAGCCTGTGTAAATAAGGGAACGTGGAGCTAACCTTGGGGTAAACCTGGACATAAGTTGAAGAGGAGGTACAAGATAACCTGAAATATGGAGGAATGCAGGGGGGTCCTAAATTTAATTATATGGTAGTCACTTTAACTTGTGAGTGTGTGTGTGTGTGTGTGTGTGTGTGTGTGTGTGTGTGTGTGTGTGTGTAATAATAACTTTAATTATATGGTAGTCACTTTAACTTGTGTGTGTGTGTGTGTAATAATAAATAATAATAATTGTTGGTTTATTGTTAATTGCAATGTGCAGCCCTGAGGCTGAAAATCTACAGAGTTTTTCTTAAGCGTAGGTACAGTACAATACGTATTCTACATTAACTACGAGGTCACATGCGACCTTTGGTGACCGTGAGGTGCCTGGCTTCCCTCCAGATACATACGCAGTATGCTTGTTTAGGGAAAAAACTAAACCAAACCCTTTTAAAATGTTTTGAAGGCCTCAATTTAGGGGGAGATGGGTTGTTTTTTTCTGGCCACAATCTCCCTCATGTTTAGCATATATGTTTTGGTATTTTAATACGTTGATCTCCGTTAGTGTGGCGATTTTGAGACCTTTCGCCTCATTTATTTGTCAATATCAAGACCTTTCGTGCCATTTAGTTGTCGATTTTTTCATGGCGAGCGGTAGCAAGCCTGTATTTTTTTAAGGAACCGGCCGGTACCAACAAATGTACAAATTTAGCTTGAAAGGGGGTCTATGGGGTGTTTTATTAAGCTTGATGGAGGTCTAGGGAAGAAAGTCAAGAATAAAGTAATAAATAAATCTATGGACCAAAGAACAAGGACTTCCCCCTTCATTAAATGATTAAAGCAATTAGCCTAGGGGTATAAAATGGTGACCGGTCAACTCAACCAGTAGACCATTTCAACCAGTACCAAATCAACCAATACGGTTAGGTTAGGTTAGGTTAGTACTATATTTTGGCACTGGTTTGGTTGGTCTGGGTTAATTTGGCACTGGTTGAGAGCTACTGGTTGAGATGACATGGAACTGTATAAAATGCATACAAATATGGCTTAGAAGACCTGAAATAACATGAAGACATGTTTACAAGAAACCCTTTTATAAATAAAGCATAAATGAGATCACTTGAAGTTAAGGGGGGAGTGACCTGCTTTTTTAATTTTTCTCCTTTTCTCTCTTTCTCTGGCTTGTATCCATTCGGCCCCATTCAGCCAACTATTTTAAGACGTTTATCCCCATTTAGGTGTCGATTTCTTCCTGGCGAGCGATAGCGAGCCAGCATTATATGAAGAAATCCGGCTTCGCCGGAGAAATTTTTCTGCCGAAAAATGTACAAATTTAGCCTGCTGTCAAGAACATTTTAAAAATATGCTGGCTCGCTACCGCTCACCAGTAAAAAATTGACACTTGGATGGGGATAAACGTCTTAAAACAGTAGGCTGAATGGGGCCGAATGGATACAAGCCAGAGAAAGAGAGAACAGGAGAGAAGAAAAAGCAGGTCACCTCCCTTAAGGGGGAATGGGCGTATTTATTTGCTAACCGGTATATATTTATCG
>CM064530.1:11307546-11337546 GCA_032716605.1 Paralithodes platypus | reverse complement strand
CTGTCCTGGCCGAAGGCCAGTTCCTCTTAAATTGAAGGCTCGCTATCGCTCGCCAGGGAAAAATCAACACCTAAATCTTTAAAATTGACAGAAATGGGGCGAAAGTTCTTAAAATCGCCAAACTAATGGGGCAAACATCTTAAAATCTCAAAAGCAATGGGGCTAAGCATGAGGGAGAAATGGGTCAAACAAAATATCCCTCTAGTGGAAATCTCCCCTTAAACTGCATACACTCATTTAAATACAGCCATGATGTAATGACAAAGACGACAATGGTACATAAGGGGTTAACCGGTGTAGTCAGTTAGTTATTATACGCTGTAGTTAAGGGGAGGCAGACCGTTTTTCTGGACCCCCTTCTCCCTAATGTTTAGCCCCACTAGTTTTGAGATTATAAGACGTTCGGACCATTAGTTTGGCGATTTTAACACCTTTCGCCCCATTTCGTTGTCAATTTTAAGACCTTTCGTGCCCTTTAGGTGTCGATTATTTCCTGGCGAGCGACAGCGAGCCTGCAGTTTTAAGAGGAACCGGCCGTCGGCCTGGACATTTTTCTACCGAAAAATGTACAAATTTATCTTCAGGGGGTCTAGGGAGTGTTTTTCTAAGCTTGAATGAGGTCTAGGGAGGAAACTGAAAATATATATGAATAAATGAATTAATAGACCAAACAAACGGCCAGTCTCCCCTTAATAAATAATACGGTGGTTTTATTGGGATATAGTTTTTAACCCTGTCTGCACCGGTGACGTCTTTTTTTATTTCATTGCAGCACCATTTAGAAGAGTTTATGAAGCTTCGGAAGGATGTACGATGGCTATATAGATGTATTTAGGATGTACGATAGCTATATACAGTAGATGTATTTAGGATGTACGATGGCTATAAAGATGTATTTAGGATGTACGATGACTATATAGATGTATTTAGGATGTACGATGGCTATATAGATGTATTTAGGATGTATTTAGGATGTATTTAGGATGTACGATGGCTATATAGATGTATTTAGGATGTATTTAGGATGTACGATGGTTATATAGATGTATTTAGGATGTACGATGGCTATATAGATGTATTTAGGATGTACGATGGCTATATAGATGTATTTAGGATGTATTTAGGATGTACGATGGCTATAAAGATGTATTTAGGATGTACGATGGCTATAAAGATGTATTTAGGATGTATTTAGGATGTACGATGGCTATATAGATGTATTTAGGATGTACGATGGCTATATAGATGTATTTAGGATGTACGATGGCTATATAGATGTATTTAGGATGCATTAAGGATGTACGATGGCTATATAGATGTATTTAGGATGTATTGAGGATGTATTTAGGATGTACGATGGCTATAAAGATGTATTTAGGATGTACGATGGCTATATAGATGTATTTAGGATGTATTTAGGATGTATTTAGGATGTACGATGGCTATATAGATGTATTTAGGATGTATTTAGGATGTACGATGGCTATAAAGATGTATTTAGGATGTATTTAGGATGTACGATGGCTATATAGATATATTTAGGATGTATTTAGGATGTACGATGGCTATAAAGATGTATTTAGGATATATTTAGGATGTATTTAGGATGTACGATGGTTATAAAGATGTATTTAGGATGTATTTAGGATGTACGATGGCTATAAAGATGTATTTAGGATGTACGATGGCTATAAAGATGTATTTAGGATGTATTTAGGATGTACGATGGCTATAAAGATGTATTTAGATTGCCGGTAGCCTTTTTCATAGGTAGACGTCCTTGCTGAGCTGAATAAAAGCATCTAACAGTTGCCAGAATATAATGAAAAGGACGTCACCGGTACTGAAGTATAACCTCTCGACTTCTGAAGGGCTTTCCAGGCGTTATACCTGTTGTTGCTTGTTTTCCTTTGTACTCCTTTGTTATGAAATCTTCTAGTGGTGCTCAGAAATTAGGTGTTAAGGGGAGATTTCCACTTGAGAGATTTTTTTTCTAGACTCCCTTCTTCCTCATGTTTAGTCCCATTTCTTTCGAGATTTTAAGACGTTCGCCCGATTAGTTTCGCGATTTTAAGAACTTTCGCCCCATTTATGTCAATTTTAAGACCTTTCGTGCCATTTAGGAGTCGATTTTACCCTGGCGAGCGATAGCGAGACTGTAATTTAAGAGGAACCGGCCTTCGGCCGGGAAATTTTTCTACCGAAAAATGTACAAATTTATCTTGAAAGGGGGTCTAGGGAGTGTAATTTTAAGCTTGATTGAGGTCTAGGGAACATACTAAAAACCTCCCCTTAAGTGGGTAGAGGTATTTTTTGGTTTATTTTATATTGTTTTATTTTTGTTTTAGGTTCCTCGCTAGACCTCCATCGAGCTTAAAAGAAAAAGAAAAAACATAGACCCCCCTTCAAGATAAATGTGTACATTTTTCGGTAGAAAAATGTTCCGCTCGAAGGTTCGCTATCGCTCGCCAGGAAAAACTCTACACCTAAATGGCACGACAAGTTTTTATATTGACAAAGAAGTGGGGCAAAAGGTCTCAAAATCGCCAAACTAATGGGCCGAACGTCTTAAAATCTGATAACTAATGGGGCTAAACATGAGGGAGAAGGGAGCCATAAAATTCAAAGAGATTGCATTGATCTGATGGGGTTATACGAGAGCTGTATAGAGCAGAGTAGGTGAATATATGTAAGGTACAGTCGCGCTAATAAGTCATGTCTCGGCACCAAGTATATTTTGATCAATAATTGGTATCAGCAATATCTAAGCTTCATTTCTTCATATCGAGTGAAATATACAAACATGTTCCTACACTTACCCACCCTATTCAACATCTGACAGACATTAATACAGCACAGAGCAAGCCAAACGTAATGACAGATGGGACATGACTTATTAGCGCGACTGTACACTGTTGGAAAAATATATGTTAATATTTACGGTCTCAAAGGTAATAACATTAAGGGGAGATCTCCACTTGAGGGATTTTTTGCTGGACCCCTTTCTCTCTCATGTTTAGCCCCATTGCTTTTTAGATTTAAGACGCTCGCCCCCTTTAGTTTGTCGATTTTAAGTACTTTCGCCCCATTTCTGTCAATTTTAAGAACTTTCGTGCCATTTAGGTGTCGATATTTTCCTGGCGAGCGATAGCGAGCCTGTAATATAAGAGGAACCGGCCTTCGGCCGGGAAATTTTTCTACTGAAAAATGTACAAATTTATCTTGAAATGAGGTATAGGGGGTGTAATTTTAAGCTTGATGGAAGTCTCGGGACCAAACTAAATACCTCCCCTTAATACCAACTGATTATTGTAATTTGTAATGTGTCAAGTCGTCAATGTTAGTAGCAATGTATGGTCCCCTTCAGGGTCATAACGCATTTTATTATGGCTATTATTACACGATTTGATTTAGATTAGGAAGGGTATATGGTAGTCAGAGGGTCAATTGAGATAGTCTATACCCTTTTGATGCCCACAGGGTATAGGGTATAGCGTATAGCGTATAGCGTATATGGTAGTCAGAGGGTCAATTGAGATAGTCTATACCCTTTTGATGCCCACAGGGTATATGGTATAGGGTATAGGGTATATGGTAGTCAGAGGGTCAATTGAGATAGTCTATACCCTTTTGATGCCCACAGGGTATAGGGTATAGCGTATAGCGTATATGGTAGTCAGAGGGTCAATTGAGATAGTCTATACCCTTTTGATGCCCACAGGGTATAGGGTATATGGTAGTCAGAGGGTCAATTGAGATAGTCTATACCCTTTTGATGCCCACAGGGTATAGGGTATAGGGTATATGGTAGTCAGAGGGTCAATTGAGATAGTCTATACCCTTTTGATGCCCACAGGGTATATGGTATAGGGTATAGGGTATATGGTAGTCAGAGGGTCAATTGAGATAGTCTATACCCTTTTGATGCCCACAGGGTATAGGGTATAGGGTATAGGGTATATGGTAGTCAGAGGGTCAATTGAGATAGTCTATACCCTTTTGATGCCCACAGGGTATAGGGTATAGGGTATATGGTAGTCAGAGGGTCAATTGAGATAGTCTATACCCTTTTGATGCCCACAGGGTATAGGGTATAGGGTATATGGTAGTTGGTAGTCAGAGGGTCAATTGAGATAGTCTATACCCTTTTGATGCCCACAGGTCTTTCCTAAACTGTATACAAATCGTTTGCAGACAACCAAAATAAACTGCTAAAACGCGTCATTAATTTCATTGAGAGGTGTTTGGTGTTGGGATTGAAATGAATTAATTAGATTATTAACCCTTTCTATACCGGCGACGTCCTAAAGTTTATTATGAGACGATTTTACTCAGTTTCAAAAGTACCTCCAGCAATTAACCCTTTCGCGCATTTATGACGCAGAGGTTGCCAGATTAGCAATAAGAAATAGAGTTCTCTCACTCTCCAAAATTAGTTTTCTGCCCACAGCTAACTCAAAGACAACTGCAGAGGTTGAAGTAACTAAACTAAAGGTTTCTAAATACCCCTGATGGTAACAAAGGCTTTAAAGTATCCCCAATAGGCTCAACACAGCTAACTCAAAGACAACTGCAGAGGTTGAAGTAACTAAACTAAAGGTTTCTAAATACCCCTGATGGTAACAAAGGCTTTAAAGTATCCCCAATAGGCTCAACACAGCTAACTCAAAGACAACTGCAGAGGTTGAAGTAACTAAACTAAAGGTTTCTAAATACCCCTGATGGTAACAAAGGCTTTAAAGTATCCCCAATAGGCTCAACATCGCGTCATATGTCGGAGAGGGTTAACAGGATTTGAACTATCTCGCTTAACCTTTTTTGCAGCCACAGATCCTTCTTAAACTGCACAAAAGCCTCTAAATATAGCGAGAATAAAATGAAAAGACGTTATACAGAAGGGGTTAAGATAATACAGGAAACAAGGTATAATATTCAATATGGTGTTGGAAGCAGTATTGACTAACTGACTTTGTTGAAGCTACTTTATATTAACTTTCCACACCCCACTTCATCATGATACAACCTACTTGGATATCTTCTTCAGGGGGGACGGGCTTTGATTTGATCATTTATGTATCCATATTATTTTTCTAGTTTCCTCCCTAGACCTCCATCAAACTTAAAAAAACATCCATTAGATCCCTCTTGTAGATTAATTTGTACATTTTTCGGTAGAAAAATGTCTCGGCCGAAGGCCGGTTCTTCCAAAATGACAGGCTCACTATCGTTCGCCAGGAAAAATATCGACACCTAAATAGCACGAAGGGTCTTAAAATTGAAAACGAAATTGGTCGAAAGGTCTTAAAATCGACAAACTAATGGGGCAAACATCTTAAAATGGGAAAACTAATGGGGCTTAACACGAGGGAGAAAAGGGAACCAGAAAAACGCCCCGTCTCTCCGCCCGCCCCCCCCCCCCCCCCCTTCCCTCCCACCCTTCATCACGGTACAACATCCTCACTTGGATATAACCCCTTATTAAAAGCGGCTTGTATATCACGGGCACGAAGATATATATATATATATATACTGCACATGGATTCTCGTTAGCCAGGTGTTACGTAAGCCATATATAATATATATATACTGTATTCAGACAATATGTTTTAAGAGAGAGAGAGAGAGGCTTGTTTATCATGCTCTAGCGACATTAAGGGGAGATTTCCACTTGAGGGATTTTTTTTCTTGACTCCTTTCTCCCTCATGTTTAGCCCCATTGTTTTTCTAATTTTAAGACTTTTGCCCCATTATTTTGACGATTTTAAGAACTTTCAACCCATTTCTGTCAATTTTAAGACATTTCGTGCCATTTAGGTGTCGATTTTATCCTGGCGAGCGATAGCGAGCCTGTAATTTAAGAGGAACCGGCTTTCAGCCGGGACATTTTTCTACCGAAAAATTTACAAATTTATCTTGAAAGGGGCTCAAGGGGGTGCAATCTTAAGCTTGAAGGATATCTAGGGACCAAACTAAAAACCTCCCCTTAATGGCGGCCCTCTATATTGCTCAAACTGAATTATGTGGTCAAGGTGTCTACCGGTATCAGTTTTTTTTACCCATCTTTAGTTAGTTAGTTAAAATGGGACTTCAGAGGCTATCAACCCTTCTGGATTATTAAGCCAGCACACTGTAAGTCAAGAATAACGTCAGGACTGGAACCCCTTTTCGAGAACTCCAGTCCCTTGTTTACCCATCGAGAATAAGAGGGGACGATAACGACTTTCTTTGTCTTATTACAGGACGATAACGACTTTCTTTGTCTTATTACAGGACGATAACGACTTTCTTTGTCTTATTACAGGACGATAACGACTTTCTTTGTCTTATTTCAGGACGATAACGACTTTCTTTGTCTTATTTCAGGACGATAACGACTTTCTTTGTTTTATTCAAAAAAACGAATCTAGGTACTCTGCAGCCCCATTTCATCTTAAGGGGAGGTATTTAGTGTGTTCCCTACTGTTTCATCAAGCTTAAAATTACACCCCCTAGACCCCCTTTTAAGATAAATTTGTAAATTTTTCGGTAGAAAAATGTCCCGGCCGGAGGCCGGTTGCTCTTAAATTACAGGCTCGCTATCGCTCGCCAGGAAAAAATCGACACCTTAACGGCACGAAAGGTCTTAAAATTGACAGAAATAGGGCAAAATGTCTTAAAATATCCAAACTACTAGGGCGAAGGTCTTAAAATCTCAAAAGCAATGGGGCTAAACATGAGGGAGAAAGGGGTCCAGAAAAAAATCACTCAAGTGGAAATCTCCCCTTAAAGAGATTCTTCGTAGGTGAATATTGTTTTTTAAATAATAGCATTTAAGATAATAGGAGTTCATAATCTTCAAGTTTTCCTACCTGAGTTTTGTCTGTAAATGAATGAAAAACGAACAAATAATTAAATGCATTAGTGTTCTTGTACTTACCGCACCACATCAAACTGCATGACGTAAAACATACTATTATTCTCGGTAACCCAAAATATGGTACTCCCAAAATGTGGTATCTAAATATGTATTGTACAGTGGCGCTAATTAAGTCATATCTCAGTCGTCCTTACGTTTGGCTCGCTCTGTGCTTTATTAATGTCTGTCAGATGTTGAATAGGGTGGGTAAGTGTAGGAACATGTTTGTATATCTCACTCAAAAAGAAGAAATCATGTGTAAATATTGCTGATAACAATTGTTGATCAAAACATAATGGGTGCCGAGACATCACTTATTAGGCCGACTGTACACTTAGTACCTGTATCCCATATATCCACAACCGCAGGGCAATATCAAAGGTGCAGGAGGAATATGTAAATCAAGATAAATATTCTTTGGGTATCGTGTGTCAGCCACCCTGTAGAATCGATAGTGTTGTGTGACATATATCTGTTTGTCTTCTTCTGGGTGACTTATATAGATGTGTGTGAATTTGTATTTAGTGTGTGTTCATTGTGTTCTGGTGTGTTGTCCCTATTCGGGCTCTGTCTTGAGTCGGCCATCTATATATCTATCTACTCAGGCCCAATCCCCAATTTTATTTTATTTTTTATTTATTTTTTTGGGGGGGGACAAAAAAAGAGGAAACATGGGGATTGGGCCTGAGTATATAGATATATAGATAGATATATAGCTAGATAGATAGATCTTGTGTTTGTGTTGTGACGAGTATACTGTAGGCATTGGTTACCGCACTCGGCTCACAACCAAGGGGACTCCAGTTCGATTCCCCTGCAGGATAAAACAGATGAACAAGTATCTTAAGGGGGGATGGGCCGTTTTTTCATCCCCCCCCCCCCCTTCTCCCTCGTGTTTAGCTCATTGTTTGTTTGTTTTTAGATTTTAAGACGTTCGGCCTATTAGTTTGGCAATTTTAAGACTTTACGCCCCATTTCTTTGTCAATATTAAGACCTTTCGTGCCATTTAGGTGTCGATTTTTTCCTGGCGAGCAATAGCGAGCCTGTAATTTTAAAAGTAACCGGCCTTTGGCCGGTACATTTTTCTGCCGAAAAATGTACAAATTAATCTTGAAGGGCGATCTAGGGGGTGTGTTCTACAGGTTGATGGAGGTCTAGGGAGGTAACTGAAAAATAATAAAACAATCAAACAATAAGCAACAACAACAACAACAATAAGCAAATTAATACGCCATTCTCCCCTTAACACCCGATGCCTCTGTTCACCTAGCAGTAAATGTGGAACTTGGTATTAATGGACATTTGTGACGTCCCGACATCTGGGGTATTAAACTAGGGTCAAATGTTCCTAGCGCCAGGGAATTCCTTTAGTAGATTTTGCACTTGCTAGGAAACCACAGAGTGTAATTATATATATATGTCTGTTATCAGGGTGTCAAACCGGACCAATTGTGTTTGAAGAATGGATATGAGAAGGAATACAAACCAATTACCAAGCCATAGCACTGTTTTCGTCATTTCATCACTTCTAAAGACGGAATCTGAACTATTAAGGGGAGATATCTACTTGAGGGAGTTTTTTCTGGACTCCTTGCTCCCTCATGTTTAGCCCCATTGCTTTTCTAATTTTAAGACGTTCGCCCCATTATGTTGACGATTTTAAGAACTTTCAACCCATTTGTCAATTTTAAGACCTTTCGTGCCATTTAGTTGTCGATTTTATCCTGGCGAGCGATAGCGAGCCTGTAATTTAAGAGGAACCGGCTTTCAGCCGGGACATTTTTCTACCGAAAAATGTACAAATTTATCTTGAAAGGGGCTGAAGGGGGTGTAATCTTAAGCTCGATGGATATCTAGAGACCAAACTAAAAACCTCCCCTTAAACCACAATTTTACCTTTGCATATACAATAATAAACAGTGAAAAGAAAGGACTTT
Organism: Paralithodes platypus; assembly: GCA_032716605.1. Lineage (NCBI taxonomy): Eukaryota > Metazoa > Arthropoda > Malacostraca > Decapoda > Lithodidae > Paralithodes > Paralithodes platypus. The sequence goes on along the minus strand of CM064530.1, from coordinate 11,328,713 downwards.
TTTTTTTTTTTTTTTTTTTTTTTTTACCCTTCTGGTTCTTCTCCTGGGTGACCTAGATGGGTGTCAAGTTGTGTTTTTGTCTGTGTGTGTTAATTTTTTTTTTTTTTTTAGATAGCTAGATAGATCGATAGGATATATTTCAGGTTATGCAATTCCAATATCTGATAATCTTTGTTGTCCCCCCACACTACCGGTTATTTTGGTCCCATCCAGAATATAGGTTATATATGGGCGTATGTGGGTGTGTGTGTGTCCTTGGTATGGGCGGGTATCAAAGACGCCGCCCCTGCACCAGATGCTATCTAGGCGTGGGATAGAAGGATACAGTTACAGGAGGCGGCATACAGTAGGGAGGCCTTTGTATCACCTTACATTATATTGCCTCTGCCGGTAGTGGAATAGTAGTTTACCCTCAGTGCATAGCCATATATTTTATTCTCTCGCTCTATATATATACCGGTATATATATATATATATATATATATATATATATATTATATACTGTATATATATTTATTTTTATTTTTATTTTTATTTTATATTTTATTTTGTGTATTTATTTATTTGCCCAGGCTTGACATCTACCAACAACACTATATAGATTGGCATGGTAATTTATAACTGAAGGGATGGTGGGTAGGAGAGAGCCTTGATTGTATATTAGCCTTGTTCTCTTTCTCGCAGGTTAGGCACAGCCACAAACAGCCTCGTAAAGATCAGTAGATTAGGTGTTGCAATTTGTAGGTCTCTCCTCCCACTTCCTTCTGTCCACCCTAACCCCTCCCTCCTCCCCTCTTAACCCCTCCCATCCCTCCTCCCTTCATCTCCCCTTATATCCTCCCCTCCTCTTCCTCCTCCCCTCTTAGCCCCTCCTTCCTCCTCCCTACAGCCCCGTTCTCCCCCTGCCTATCCCCTTACTTCCTCCCCTCCTCTAGCCCCTCCTTCCTCCTCCCTACAGCCCCGTTCTCCCCCTGCCTATCCCCTTACTTCTTCCCCTCCTCTAGCCCCTCCTTCCTCCTGTCCTCTCCCCTTATATCCTCTTCTCTTCCTCCTCCTTCCTTTTTAGCCCCTCCCACCTCCCCTCTTCCTCCTCCTTCTCTTTTAGCCCCTCCCCCCTCCCCTCGTCCTCCTCCTTCCCTTTTAGCCCCTCCCACCTCCCCTCTTAGCCCTCCCTCGTACCGTCCTTTCCCCTTACTCCCTCCTCCCCTCTTCCTCCTGTCTCCTATCCCTCCTCCATCTTCCTCCCCAGAACCACCTCATATTAGCTTTACTGCCTTTATTTATCTCCTCCTCCCTTCCTCTTCTCTCCTCCCTCCTTCTATCCTCCCTTCCTCTCTTTCCTTCTTCCCTCTACCCTCCTTTCCTTTCACCCTTCTCTCCTCTCCTCCCTCCCTCTATCCTCCTTCCCTCCCTCTATTCTATCTTCCTCTCACCCTTCCTGTTTTTCCTCCTTCCCACTACCCTCCCTTCCTCTCCTCCATTCCTTCCTCTCTCTATCCTTCCCGCTCTCATCTCCCTGAACTCTCTATCCTCCCTTCCTCTCACCCTGCTCTCCTCTCCTCCCTCTCTCTATCATCCCTTCCTCTCACCCTTCCTCACACCCTCTATCCGCCCTTCCTCTTCTTCCTCCCCCCCTCTATCCTCCCTTCCTTCTCACCTTTCCTCACTCCCTCATCCCCTCTCCCCTCCCACCCTCTTCCCTTTTCACACTTCCTCCTATTTTCCTTCCCTCTCTTCTCCTACCTTCACAGGAAACCGACCCTTCCTCACTTCCTTCTAGTCTCATTCCATTCCCTCCTTTAGTAGTACTATTGAAACGTTAAAAATTCCTCTTGATAAATATCTCGCTTTTAACCTCCGATTAACTGCGATTACAAATTAATAGCACCGCTTTTGACTGTGCTACCGTTAACTTTCTTCTCATAGGTTTATAGCTCGGTTCACACATACAGAATTAACGTCCTGTCCGGCCCTGACCTCTTCATTCGCCTGCAAACGGGCAAGGACGCCGGCAAAATCGCCTATGGACGGTACAGGGACGTGTGGTGTCGCCAGCACACGGGAGGGGGGGGGCGGAAGGCGGTGACCAGTTTATGCATGCATAAAATGGTCGGCATGGGCCGGGGCAACTGCCACAAAACGTGTCAGGCCGGGACACCCACGGGAGCATTCGGCGTCTAGACGCCGATAGACTGCGTCTAGACGCCGACGAACGGGATGAGAACGGCGGAAAAAAACTGTTGGAAGGAGAGTCGGCGATGTGTCACCGTCTCGTCCAGTTGGCTAGTGACACCGCACGTCCGTGTACCGACCATAGGCGATTTTGCCGGCGTCCTTGCTCGTTTGCAGGCGAATTAAGGGGTCAGGGACGGACGGAACGTTAATTCGTGCATGTGTGAACCGAGCAAAAGGGGTCGGGGACGGACGGGATGTTAATTCGTGCATGTGTACAGCTCGGGTCACACATACACAAATTAACGTCCCGTCCGGCCCGACCTCTTAATTCGCCTGCAAACGGGCAAGGACGCCGGCAAAATCGCCTATGGTCGGTACAGGGTCGTGTGGTGTCGCCTGCACACGGGACACGGGGCGGGAGACGGCGAACATTTTGTGCATGCATAAAATGGTCGGCGTGGGCCGGGGTAACTGCCACAAAACGTGTCAGGCCATGAAACCCAACGGGAGCAGTCGACGTCTAGACGCCGACAGACTGCGTCTAGACGTCGACTGGCGGCGTCTAGACGCCGACGAACGGGATGAGAACGGCGGCAAAAAAACGTTGGAAGGCGAGTCGGCGATGTGTCACCATCGCGTCACGTGAGCTGGCGACACCGCATGTCCGTGTACCGACCATAGGCGATTTCGCTGGCGTCCTTGCTCGTTTGCAGGCGAATTAAGGGGTCGGGGACGGACGGGACGTTAATTCGTGCATGTGTGACCCGAGCAAAAGGGGACGGGGACGGACGGGATGTTAATTCGTGCATGTGTACCATGGAGCCTCCAGATTGATGGCGTCCTGCCTATTTTTTTGGTCGTGGCCGGACGGGACGTTAATTTGTGTATGTGTGACCCGACCTTACCATGGGGCCTCCAGATTGATGCCATCCTGCCTATTTTTTGGGTCGTGGCCCGATGGGACGTTAATTCGTGCATGTGTGAACCGAGCTTTAGGTTGTTTAGTTACAAGCAGCTTCGTAAGGATCAATATACATGTTGTTGCTTGTTTTCCTTTGTACCCCTCTCTTCTCTCCCTTCCATCCCTCTTTTCTCTTCCTCTCTTTCCTCTGTTTCCCTTCCCCCTCCCCCCTCTTCTCCCCCCACCCTCCTACCCTTAGATCCTCTCCCCACCCTCCTCCTCCTACTCCACCTGTCCACTATCCCTCCTCCTCCCCTCCCCTCCCCTCCTTTCCTCTTTCCTCTTTTCCCTCCTTTTCCCTTCCCTCCACCCCTCTTCTCCCCACCTTCCTCCCCTTAGATCCTCTCCCCACCCTCCTCCTCCACCTGTCCACTATCCCGCCACACCTCCCCTCCTTCCCCTTCCCTCCCCCCTCTTCTCCCCACCTTCCTCCCCCCCCCCCTCCTCCTCCTCCCCCCCCCCTCCCTCCTCCCCTCTTTTTCCCTTCCTTCCCCTCCTCTTCTCTCCACCTTCCTCCCCCCACCCTCCTCCTCCTCCCCCTGTCCACTATCCCTCCTCCTCCTCCCTCCCTCGTGCCAACTTTCCTGAGTCTTGTTCCCTCATTCTGCCTGCTACCGCCGCGCTGACCACACCTCCAGTACTGCTACCTGTCTCTCTACCTCACTACCTCTCTATCTCTACCTCTACCTCTCTATATCTATCTATCTATCTATCTATCTATCTCTATCTCTATCCCTCAGTATACTCTCTCTCTCTATCTACCTATCTATCTCCCTCAATATATCATTCTATCTTTATTACCCCTCTATCAAATCCTACATCATAATTATCTCACTTCTACTTCTGGCATTCCTCTATCTATCTATCTATTTATATCTCCATCCCTCAATCTATCTTTCTATCTCTTATTATCCCACTATCAAATCCTACATCATATCTCACTTCTACCTCCGGCATTCCTAAGCTACTAATCACGCCCCTTGTTTGCCTTCTATTAAAATATTTGTGTTCCTCTCGCTTAATTTCTGCATTGGCCTTTTTCCACTTGTTTATCAGTTTCTCTCTCTCTCTTATCCCTCTACTTCAATCTTTCTATTATCTTCTCTTTCCTCAGCACCTCTTTCTGCATTGTCTTATTCTAGTGCTTTATCACTTCCTGTCTATTATCTCTTTATATTATGTTATCTTTCCTCAGCACCTCTTTCCTCCTCCTACTCTTATGCTTTATCATACTTATCCCTTCCACTGTTCGTCTCTCTCCTGATCACCCTCTTGTCTACGCATCTTTCTTTATCCCATTTTGTTCTATCGTCTCTTTGTCTTCCTCCAGTTATTCTTTCCTCCCATCTCTTCTTCCATCTTTCTATATACCCTCCTTTCTACCATATTTTATTTAATGTGCACCAATCTATATACTTTTGTTCTATCCACATTATCGGTACTCGACTTTCTATTCCTATAACCTCACTATCTTTTCACGTTGCTATTTTCTATTGCATTTACTTCTATGTTCAGTAATTTTAATCATTTCTCTTATTCACCACTTTCTATAGCCATTCACACATTATTATAACTATTTTCATCTTAGATTTAATTCTGTTTCAGTGATTCCCAAATATTTTACGTTTTCTTTACTTAGCCTTCGTGTATATTATTTTCCATATTTTCTACTTTGCTTATACCCTATCCCTTGCAAATTATCTTCCACACGCTAAATACTTTATGTGTGTTTTGTGTGCATTGCAAATATTTGTGAAGTGTTAATGTTTACTTATTATTTGCGACTTTCTTCATCGACAGAACAAATCGGGTCGCAAAATAGTGCCGAAGGACTTTAAACTCAATTTAGTGCTTTAACTCACCAGTGGTGCATTGTTTACATTGAGAGGGCCAATGGGGAGCCGAGCGATGCGTCAATCTTGGTTATGATTGGCTGCCTAAAAGTTTCGCTGTTCTAATTGGCTAACAAACGAGTGAACTCCCAGCTATACCCGGGTTACATAAGCTAGGTACTTAGATAGCCCAGTAGCTACTCTAGAAATATATGGGCCACAGAAAACTGGGTAAGAAACACGGAAAACAGTGAAATCGAGCTAGAAAACTGCAACAAGTGACCAAAACAAAGGAGTATCGTCATTTAACACAGTGGAAAGTCAGTGAAAAGTAGAAACATTGATGATGAAGAAGGCTAGTAGAGAAGTGGTCGTTGTTTAAGATTCCGGAGAACGAGTTTACGGCTTAACTTGCTTAGCTGTTTCCTGACCGGCTGTCTGCACCCGCTGTAAGGTAAGATTGTTTAAGCAATTATTGTATTATGCTATGGCCAACGCTAGACGCTCTTATTCGGTCTAGGAAATGTGTTTGGGAGTTAAAACGCGATTGAAATAGTTTTAACATTTTACTTTCAAGAGGTCATTCCGGTAATTTTTTACCGTGTGACAGCCAAGAGATTTAACACATACCACATATATTTATATATTTTTTTCTTTGATATACGGTGTTGTTATACAGCAAGGACTGCAGTAAATGAATATTAACCCCTTATGTAACAATCTATAGGCTAAACACGGCCCCCACTTCTGGGGAGGGCTATGAAGATCAGGGAAAATGTAGGGTTAAAGAGGATAAAAAGGACAAAAAATAAGCTGCAATAACCGTTTGCTGTGGGATACAGATTTAGATGAGGTGGGGGCCTCACCCCCCCCCCCCCCAGGACTTATTGACATTCTCATATATTTTAACAGTAGGGGGTCAAAACTCCCTTATAATAAATTTCCGACAGTATAAACATAATATACCTATGTATTATGTGATATGACACTTACGTCGGCCACACAAAATTCGATGGGTCTCGCGGGTGCCAGGCCATAAAAAAATAAAAAAAAGGGTTATTCCTAATGCTAATTAAAGTTATCTAGTGTTAGCCAGAATTTGATTAAAATTACCCCAATCTACTGAAGAGGTTAAACCCTTTCAGTACCATAACTTTTTTTCCTTGCTAACATTAGACGATAATCAATTTAGGAAGGAGTAAGATGGATACAAACTATTCCTGTGCCTCTGACAGATCCTTCTCAAGCTGAACACTGCAGAGCATGCAATAGTATAACTGCAACATAAGCACATTAAGGGGAGATGGCCCGGTTTTATGGTTCCCTTTCTCCCTCGTGTTAAGCCCCATTTGTTTTGAGTTTATAAGACGTTCGGCCCATTAGTTTGGGGGAATTTAACACCTTTCGCCCCATTTCGTTGTCAATGTTAAGACCTTTCGCGCCATTTAGGTGTCGATTTTTTCCTGGCAAGCGAGAGCGAGCCTGAAATTTTAAGTGGAACCGGCCTTCGGCCGGGAAATTTTTCTACCGAAAAATGTAAAAATTTATCTGGAAGGGGGTGTATTTCTAAGCTTGATGGAGGTCTAACGAAGAAACTAAGAAATAAATGAATACATGAATAAATAGACAAACAAAAACGGCCCATCTCCCCTTAAGCCTTAAATAAATAACATTGGCAGTTATACCGGCAATTTGTATCGCAGTCTAGAATCCGCTATAATTGTATCGGAGTCGGAATGGCTATACGTTATCATAATTAATTGAGATATTTGCGATATTTGGTCTCGTGTTGACTATGAATTCCAGTATGGGATTTGATGAGCTGTGAGTGGTCTTTTACGAGACAACACCTGTTTCGCCTCATTAGTTTGACCAATTAAAGATGCTTCACTCCATTAGTTTGGCGGTTATTAGACGTTTAGCCCCATTTAGATGTCAATAGCGAGCCCGCATATTAACCCTTTGAAGCTCTGACGCGTGTTAGCAATTTATTTTGGCTATCATTAGACGATTTTATGCAGCTTAGGAAGGATCTGTGGGTATTAAAAAAGGTAAAGACTATCTCAATCAACCCTATGACTTCCATATACCCTTCCTAATCTGAATAAAATCGTCTATTATTAGCCAGAAAATACAAAAGAAACGCGTATTGGAGCTTGAAAGGGTTAAGAGAAGTCTAAATAATATTACCTACAAGTAGGGTCGGGGGGGGGGGGGGGGGTCTGGGGGGGCTTTTGAAAGGGGTGTGGGGAGGCGTTGTTTCAGATTAGGTGACAAACTTAGATTAAGGGGGGTGACCTGCTTTTTGTTATTTCTGTCCTTTTCTCTCTTTCTCTGGCTTGTATCCATTCGGCCCCATTCAGCCAACTATTTTAGGACGTTTATTCCCATCTAGGTGTCGATTTCTTCCTGGCGAGCGATAGCGAGCCAGCATTATATGAAGAAATCCGGCTTCGCCGGAGAAATTTTTCTATCGAAAAATGTACAAATTTAGCCTGCTGTCAAACAAAAATAAAAAATATGGTGGCTCGCTACCGCTCACCAGTAAAAAATTGACACCTGGATGGGGATAAACGTCTTAAAACAGTAGGCTGAATGGGGCCAAATGGATACAAGCCAGAGAAAGATAGAAAAGGACAGAACAAAAACAGGTCACCCCCCTTAAATGTATCGAACATGACAATAAAATATTAAAATAGGGTGGGTAAGTGTAGGGACATGGTTGTATATCTCAATCAAAACAGAAGAAATGATGTGTAAATATTGCTGATACCAATTATTGATCAAAACATACTTGGTGCCGGGACATGACTTATCAGCGTGACTGTACACATGACTTATTAGGCCGACTGTACACATGACTTATTAGGCCGACTGTACACATGACTTATTAGCGTGACTGTACCAGGGACGTCCTTTTCCTCATATTCTGGCCACTATTAGACTATTTTATTCAGCTTAGGATGGACCTCTAGGAATAATTAGGCTTCAAACTATCTCAACTAACCCGCTTTACTATCACAGTTCCTTCCTAAGCTACATAATATCGTCTAAATACAGATCTAATATAATGTAACGCACGTTCGCTGGTACTCAAAGGGTTAAACGTCATCACCACCAACACACATGTCGCCAATGCGTTATGGGGTGGGGGGGGAGGTCTGGGCCCCCTTCTCCTTCATGTTTAGCCACATTAGTTTGGCAATTTTAAGACTTTTTGAGTCATACAGGTACGGTATCGATTTGTGTTACCTGCCGAGCGACAGCAAGCCATGAGCAATTTAGGAGGAACCGGCCTTCATCTTGACTACCAAAAAGTGCACAACACATTTGCTAAGGGGGATGATGGGGGTATTTTTGTCAGCTTTATGGAGGCCTGGGGGTGAAACTAAAAAGTATATACATATATAATACTAATACTAATAAATAGAATAAATATATAAACCAATTACTAAACATCTCACGACGTTTTCAATCAAAGAGGAAATGTTTTGAGAATGTCGTTAACATTCCTTCAATCATCATGAGTAACTGATCTACATAGGGAATTATTCATACGGTAATTAACTGGTCAATCATCCCCAATATCAAAACTAATGGGGTTACAAATGTGGAAGAAAGGGATCTATAATAGTAACTACCTCCCCTCAAGACACACACACACACACACACACATACACACACACACACACATTCGCTAGCTTAGTATATGAAGACCATTAAGGAATATATGGTTGTCATTTATCACACACACACACACACACACACACACACACACACACACACACACACACACACATTCGCTAGCTTAATATATGAAGACCATTAAGGAATATATGGTTGTCATTTATCAGAGCGTTAGTGGAGCTACTGTTCTTCATGATTCATTGAACTATTTAAGGGGAGATTGGTCGTTTGTCTGGACCACTTTCTCCCTCGTGTTAAGTCCCATTTGTTTTGAGATTTTTAGACGTTCGGTCCATTAGTATGGCAATTTTAACACCTTTCGCCCTGAAATTTTAAGAGGAACCGGCCTTCGGCCGGGATTTTTTTTTACCGAAAAATGTACAAATTTATATTGAAGGGGGGTCTATGAGATGTTTTTCTAAGTTTGATGGAGGTCTAGCGAGGAAACTAAGAAATCAAGAAATAAACTAATTATTAGACCAAACAAAACAGCCACTGTTCCCTTAAAGAGCTAATTCACACACTATTAGACAGCCGAGCATGTACAGTATAGTTTGTTGACACGCGAATATATTGTAACCATTCAGTTCAAATGAATATATTTGTTTATATTCTGGTCACATGCATGAAGATCAGTGTTTAGTTTGAGAGAATCGACAGCTGGAGAGGTACCGGTATTTATCATGTGTTCATATTTGGTACGAAGGACGATCATTTGAAACACCATGACTCCTTTTGAACAGTAACCTGGCACAGTAAAGTCACTCTCAAAAGTACTGATACACTTTATATTCAAATTGTGTTCGGTTTTGCTAAGGATTTATGTTAGATCACTGGAGGAAAATTAAATTGAATTTATGAAGGTTGGACACGACTTTCATCATGACTGTCCACCATAGATGAGCCAACTCCGCCATGTTGGTACCCCTGGTGTCACCGTTTTTGTTTGTTTTATCTTTCTCTCTTTTTCTCTCTTTCCCTGGCTTGCATTCATTCGGCCCCATTCAGCCAACTGTCTTAAGACGTTTATCCCCATCCATGTGTCGATTTCTTCCTGGCGAGCGATAGCGAGCCAGCATTGTATGGAGAAATCCGGCTTCGCCGGAGAAATTTTTCTATCGAAAAATTTACAAATTTAGCTTGCTGTCAAAACAAAAATATATATATATACTGGCTTGCTACCGCTCGCCAGGAAAATGTAGACACCTGGAAGGGGGTAAACGTCTTAAAACAGTAGGCTGAATGGGGCCCAATGGATACAAGCCAAAGAGAGAGGGAGAGAAAGATAAAAAAAAGCAAGGTGGGCTCCCTTTAACCTCTCCTCACACTCCAATAGGTTCCACCACACCCATCATAAACAGTCGGCCATTCTCGTACACGACATAATATTTGATCTTTGGATGTTAAACCCTACTCCATAATGAACCAAATAATGTGTTAGCTTTTAAATCTTGAGAGATTTCACATTCTTAAGGGGAGATCTCCACTTGAGGGATTTTTTGCTGGACCCCTTTCTCTCTCATGTTTAGCCCCATTGCTTTTTAGATTTTAAGACGCTCGCCCCCTTTAGTTTGTCGATTTTAAGTACTTTCGCCCCATTTCTGTCAATTTTAAGAACTTTCGTGCCATTTAGGTGTCGATATTTTCCTGGCGAGCGATAGCGAGCCTGTAATATAAGAGAAACCGGCCTTCGGCCGGGACATTTTTCTACCGGAAAATGTACAAATTTATCTTGAAATGAGGTATAGGGGGTGTAATTTTAAGCTTGATGGAAGTCTAGGGAACAAACTAAATACCTCCCCTTAAAGCCGCTGTCACACGAGCGCTTTTTCCGTCAACTTTCCAAGAGCAAGTTTGTTCTCGTATTATTTCGGGACATTTTCGCACTGGTATCGGTAACTAGACTGAAGATAGTATCAAGTTTGGCGGCTGAATGCTGATAAAGTGTAATTTTTTAAGCTTCCAGACCATAATTGCCCGTAAAAATCGCTCGTGTGACACCGGCTTTATTCTGGATGACACCCAACCCCATGACACGCCTAAGAATACGGCTGTAAATTATACATACAGAAAAGAAAAATGAAATGCCACGCTGTTGTCTGGTAATTAGGGCATTTTTACTGTAGGAATGTTAGGTTGAATACATGAAGAAACCCTTTATATTTGGGTTAAATCATTATAATATCTAGCTTATGAACTTGAGGGGAGATATCGACTTGAGGGATTTTTTCTGGACCCCTTTCTCCCTCATGTTTAGCCCCATTGCTTTTTGAGATTTTAAGACAGTCGCCCCATTAGTATGGCGATTTTAAGAACTTTCGCCCCATTTCCGTCAATTTTAAGACCTTTCGTGCAATTTAGGTGTCGATTTTATCCTAGCGAGCGATAGCGAGCCTGTAATTTAAGAGGAACCGGCCTTCGGCCGGGACATTTTTCTACCGAAGAATGTACAAATTTATCTTGAAAGGGACTCAAAGGGGTGTAATTTTAAGCTTGATGGAGGTCTAGGGAACAAACTAAATACCTCCCCTTACGACCTATATAATGAAGAACAATTATACCTCGCACACCATCCCACTGGAGAACAAATGGAGAACATTAGGTTAAGTTATTGTTCTCGTTAGTTAGGTGAGTTATCTGAGACCCCGACCCAATCCATGCACCCTGGGCAACATTTATGACTTAACTTAACATTTGTTCTACAAGTGTCTAGCACATTACATTTGACACATACTCAAACAAATAACTAATTGGCAGTGCTATTGATTTCATATAAAGTATATACGGTATATATATATATATATATATATATATATATATATATATATATATATATATATATACATATATATATATATACAGTACCGTACAATATATGCGAGCGTAACATCAATTCAGTCAGATAAAGTCGGGAATACCACCGCCTCCTCCACAAACCACTCAAGTACACACAAACTAATTTTATAGTGCCTGCTAAACACTCCAGGTGCTCAGGCAAGGTAAAGCCCTCCTCTAGTATGCTTAAGGGGAGATTTTCACTTGAGGGACGTTTTTCTTGACCCCTTCCTCCCTCATGATTAGCACCATTGCTTTTGATATTATAAGACGTTCGCCCCATTATTTTAACGATTTTAAGAACTTTCGACCCATTTCTGTCAATTTTAAGACCTTTCGTGCCATTTAGGTGTCGATTTTATCCTGGCGAGCGATAGCGAGCCTGTTATTTAAGAGGAACCGGCTTTCAGCCGGGACATTTTTCTACCGAAAAATGTACAAATTTATCTTGAAAGGGACTCAAGGGGGTGTAATTTTAAGCTTGATGGAGGTCTAGGGAACAAACTAAATACCTCCCCTTAAGTAATGCTCAGGCGACCTCCAGTATGCTCCAGGTATGCTGGGGGGGGGGGGGGGGGAGTCTGTGGTATGCTGGAGTGGTGAGGTGGAGGGTGCTTGGAGCGCTCACCCCTGACATTTGATTGCCCCCCCCCCCCCCCCTCCCCATTTACATATTTGGACTGTTGGGAAAGGAGTGGCTGTGGTCTATGGGTAAATACATAAATACAAATGCATGTATACAGAAATGTTAAATATGTGCACATATACATATATATTGTCCATACATACATGCCTACATATTCTTATATTGGGTATGTTGTATTCGCACACACACACCACACACACACACACACACACACACACACCTTTAATATAATTAAGCCACGGCCTAGTGTATGTATAATATAACTTTACATAATATTATAGTACTCATTGTCAGTCCTAAGTACTATTTTATAAACGTCAGCAACTTTTCCATACAGTATATGGGTTTCCAAGGAAAAGATACTGATAGAATTCAATCAATCCTGGTAGTTCAGTTTCCTAAGTGATACATTTGTGTAGCTTTTTTTGTAAAGGCTCTTCAAACGCTTTAAGGAGAGAAGGTCTATGTTTTGGCCCCCCTTCTCCCTCACGTGTATCCCCATTATTGTTTCAGATTTTAAAACGTTTGTTCCATTAGTTTGGCGATGTTATGACCTTTCACCAAATTTTTCTGTCAGTATTAGGACCTTTCGTGCCATTTAGGTGACGATTTGTTCCTGGCAAGCGATAGCGAGTCTATATTAATATGAGAAAGTGGCCTTCGGCCAGGAAATTTGTCTACCGAAAAATGTACAAATATATTTTAAGGAGAGTCTAGGGCTGGTTTTTAAGCTTGATGGAGGTCTAGGGAGGAAACTAAGAACATAATTAAAAGATCAATAATATACCTACGACCCACATGTCTGTCTAATCATATATTTTGTTTATCTTATCTATTATATATATATATCAACATGTTTTACTTCTTAAAGGGGGTGCTTTTAGTTTGGTCCTTAGACCTCTATCAAGCTTGAAATAAACACCCCAAAGACCCCCATTCGATATTAATTTGTACATTTGTCTTATCTCTCAATACCTTCAGCTGACCTGATGAATTATCTATGATTATTCTTTCCCACTTGTCATTGGTACTTTTTTAACTGAAGTTTTTTTGTCTTTTTTTTTACCAAATGATATGATTAGTTACCTATAAACCTCTTTGTAGGATCAGTATATTGTTTATTGTTTTGTTTTTTATACCGAAAGTTGTTTGTGATGGTTGTGCAAGGTGGTAGTTAGTAATTGAAGGTATTGGTGTGTGTGTGTGTGTGTGTTTTTTTTTTTTTTTTACCATGTGACGTGATTGGTTACCTATAAGCCTCTGTGTAAGGATCCTCACATTGTTTACTGAATCGACTATTGTATTCGTTTGCGATTGTTTGTGATGGTAGTGGGAGGTTTGTATTGCCACCCTAAATATATATATATATATATATAACCCCCGAGCCGTGTGTGTACTGTAGACTTAGCCCACTTCCACACCGAGGAATCATTTACCACTCAAGGCGCTGCAGCAGTTTTATATCGGGTTTTCCCAAAGATTCTCTAGTATTTAGGGGGCAGTGGCTGTTTGATTGGTCTATTAATTCATGTATTCATATATTTTGTAGTTTCCTCCCTAGACCTCCATCAAGCTTAGAAAAACACCCCCTAGACCCCCTTTCAAGATAGATTTGTACATTTTTCGGTAGAAAAATGTCCCGGCCAAAGGCTGATTCCTCCTAAAATTACAAGCTCGCTATCGCTCTCCAGAAAACATCGACACCTAAATGGCACGAAGGGTCCTCATATTGACAAAGAAGTGGGGTGAAAGGTCATAAAATCCCCAAGCTAATGGAACCAACGTCTTAAAATCTCAAAACTAGTGGGGCTAAACATCAGGGAGAAGGGGGTCCAGAAAAACGGTCTGTCTCCCCTTAAGCAACAGGGATACACTATAAGGGATATCATTTCACTGAGGTGCCAAATTACTTCGGATGGGTTTAAGGGGAGGTTTCTAGTTTCCTCCCAGACCTCCATCAAGCTAAACAATTACATCCCCTTGACCCCCTTTCAAGATAAATGTGTACATTTTTCGGTAGAAAAATTTCCCGGCCGAAGGCCGGTTACTCTTAAAATACAGGCTCGCTATCGCTCGCCAGGATAAAATCGACACGTAAATGGCACGATAGGTCTTAAAATTGACAGAATGGGGTGAAATTCTTAAAATCACCAAACTAATGGGGCAAATGTCTTAAAACTTCTAAAGCAATGGGGCTAGACATGAGGGAGAAAGGGGTCAAGAAAAAAGTCCCTCAAGTGGAGATCTCCCCTTAAACACATGTCAAAAAATATCATTGCTTTCAATCTCTTAGTTGAACAGTATAAGTTGCAAGTGAAGCTCGGCAATTTTCGATGATTACGTTTATTCTCCTACTACTATTAACCCCTTCTGTACCGACGACGTTTCTTTGTTGTTCTTATAGCCAAATTTAGACGATTGTGTGCAGTTTAAGAAGGATCTGTGGCAGTAGAAAGGGTTAAGTGAGTGAGGTAGTTGGAAGCCTGTTAGTGGCTGGAGGTCCTTTTGTAACTGAATAAAATCGTCTAATAGTAGCCAGAAATAAAGTTAGAAGGACGGCATCGGTAATGAAGGGGTTAATAGACTCGCATTGCCATTGGAAACTACCGATGCATCTAAGGTAGTTGAATTACTATGAAGCTTAAGGGGAGGCAGACCGTTTTTCTGGACCCCCTTCTCCCTAATGATTAGCCCCACTAGTTTTGAGATTATAAGACGTTCGGCCCATTAGTTTGGCGATTTTAACACCTCTCGCCCCATTTCGTTGTCAATTTTAAGACCTTTCGTGCCATTTAGGTGTCGATTATTTCCTGGCGAGCGAAAGCGAGCCTGCAATTTTAAGAGGAACCGGCCTTCGGCCGGGACATTTTTCTACCGAAAAATGTACAAATTTATCTTGAATGGGGGGTCTAAGGGGTGTTTTCCTAAGCTTGATGGAGGTCTAGGGAGGAAACTTTAAAAATATATGAATAAATGAATCAACAGAGCAAACAAACGGTCTGCCTCCCCTTAACTGTTGAAGCTGCCAGACTATAATTGCCCGTAACAAAATTACAGAAAAAGTCGTGTTGGCAAATATTATTGGTCGGTGAAATTGTGGGAGGAGGATTGAGGGTTTATTTTTCCTTGACCCCTTTCTTTCTCGTGTTTAGCCCCATTGCATTTGAGATTATAATACGTTCGCCCCATTAGTTTGGCGATTAGTTTGGCGAACACTCGTCCCATTTCTGTCAATTTTAAGACTTTTCGTGACATTTAGGTGTCGATTTTTTCCTGACGAGCGATAGCGAGCCTGTAGTTTTAGGAAAAACTGTCCTTTGGATGGTACATTTTTCTACCGAAAAATGTACAAATTTATCTTGAAAGGGGGTCTAGGGGGTGTTTTGTATGAGTTTGATGGAGGTAAAGTGAGGAAACTAGAAAAATAATAAATACATGAACAAAATCGGGGTGTTTTTTTATCAATTTTATGGAGGTCTAGCGAGGAAACTAGAATCAATTATAAATACACGAACAAATGGACCAAAAAGTGAGCCATCCCCCCTTTACTTGATGAGGCCGCTGTCTTAAGTTGACCGTCGGAATAGTCGGTGTTCGCAAATATTATTGGTCGGGGAAATTGTGGGAGGATTGGTGAAAGGGTTACTTGCGAGGACTTAACACACACACACGCACGTACATAACACACACACACACACATACACCAAGCACAGACTCTCACACACAAGCACACACACACACACACACACACACACACACACACACACACACACACACACACACACACACACACACACTCGCACACACACACACACACACAAGCGCACACACTCGCACACACACACACCGTGTGTATTTTCAGCTCATGAGGCTGCCATTCTTTAATAAACCGTTTATTATTATTATTATTATTATTATTATTACACACACACACACACACACACACACACACACACACATACACGCACGGACGATGGGCATTGACTATTAATAACCTATAATATGATGTTTGTGCCTATAAATGTTTCATAATGTATCGTCGGTGTATCAAATATATCTACCAAATATCGTTCACAAGTTTCTGACCACGACTCTAAAATACATGAGTAGTTTTAAGGGAGCCCACCTCGCTTTTGTTTTCTCTTGCTCTCCCTCTCTCTTTGGCTTGTATCCATTCGGCCCCATTCAGCCTACTATTTTAAGACGTTTACCCCCATCCAGGTGTCAATATTTTCCTGGCGAGCGGTAGCGAGCCAGCATATATATATTTGTGTTTTGACAGCCAGCTAAATTTGTACATTTTTCGATAGAAAAATTTCTCCGGCGAAGCCGGATCTCTCTATACAATGCTGGCTCGCTATCGCTCGCCAGGAAGAAATCGACACCTGGATGGGGATAAACGTCTTAAAACAGTTGGCTGAATGGGGCCGAATGGATACAAGCCAGAGAAAGAGAGAAAGCTAAAACCAAAACGGGGGAAGGGTGTATTTATTGGTCGATTTTATTATTGATCTATTGTCACTTTAGTTTCCTCCCTACGCCTCCATCAACCTTTAAAAAATGTCCCCAAAATCCCCCTTCTAGATAAATTTGTACATTTTTCGGTAGAGGAATATCCCGGCGCCGCTTTCTCATAACTGACAGGCTCGCTATCACTCGCCAGGAAAAAATCGACATCTAAATGACACGAAAGGTCGTCATATTGATTTAGAAATGGGTGAAAGGTCTTAAAATCGACAAACAAATGGGCGTTTAGAACGTCTTCAAATTTGAAAAAATAATGGGGGTTAAACATGAGGGAGAAGGGAGTCCATAAAAAACAACAATCCCCCCCCTTAAAGTTAATATAGCTTCATGTAAAATAATACAACTATATTCAGTTGTATTTCACCTGACAGTAAATTGAATCCCTTAAGGGCAGGTATTTAGTTTGTTACCTACGTTTTCATCAAGCTTAAAATTACACCCCCTAGACCCCCTTTCAAGATAAATTTGTACATTTTTCGGTAGAAAAATGTCCCGGCCGGAGGCCGGTTGCTCTTAAATTACAGGCTCGCTATCGCTCGCCAGGAAAAAATCGACACCTTAAAGGCACGAAAGGTCTTAAAATTGACAGAAATAGGGCAAAATGTCTTAAAATTTCCAAACTAATAGGGCGAACGTCTTAAAATCTCAAAAGCAATGGGGCTAAATATGAGGGAGAAAGGGGTAAAGAAAAAAATCCCTCAAGTGGAAATCTCCCCTTAATAGCTAATTTATCGATACTTA
The DNA here is from genome assembly GCA_032716605.1 of Paralithodes platypus. Lineage (NCBI taxonomy): Eukaryota > Metazoa > Arthropoda > Malacostraca > Decapoda > Lithodidae > Paralithodes > Paralithodes platypus. Next base: position 11,311,309 of record CM064530.1, on the reverse strand, counting down.
ATGGACAAATATTAAACCACACTATGCCTCTGCATCGTTTTAAGACCAAGTTTATATAATATAATCAGCACCATAATCTTGATGGGAACTTTGCAATTTACCGCCAGATGAATATAAACCGGGTATAGCGTCAAAGGTTGAGGCCAAGAGAGCTGCTGCACCTCCTGAATGGTTATGTGTGGTGGGGATGAGAGGACCTACCTGTTTACAGATGGCCTGCACGGGTGGGTGGGTGTCTGTGTGTGTGTGTGTTGTTGTTTTTGTTTTTTCCTATGTGAATGAGGGAGACAAAAGGCAGAACTGCCTGTAGCAAGTGACTCCCCCAGAGTTGAAAGAGTGACAGGGCCAAAATCACGAGACTTTCGAGCCAAAATGCCTGGACACACCGAGTTTGAAGCAATTTACGTCATAGGAAGAGGGAAAGACTGATTCTGGGAGAGAGTTCCAGAGCTCAGCTGTTGAATAGAAGAAAGACTGAGAGTGTGAGTGTGTGTGTGAGTGTCGGTGTGGGTGGGTGTGGGTGGGTGGGTGTGGGTGTGGGTGGGTGGGTGTGTGTTTGTGTGGGTGTGGATGGGTGGGTGTGTGTTGGTGTGGGTGTGGGTGGGTGGGTGTGTGTTTGTGTGGGTGTGGATGGGTGGGTGTGTGTTGGTGTGGGTGTGCTTCTTTATCTTATATATATAGCTATCATATCTTATAATTTCCTCCCCCATATCTATATATAATTTTCCCTTTCATATCTACCTTGCACTTCCACTTCCGTCTCTCTCTCTCTCTCTCTCTTTGCTATCCTTTCCTTCCACTTGCCCTTACTCTCGGGTTAGCTATATCTACTAGAATTAAGTCCTGACCATCTCGCTGGGATCGTAAGGTATGTGTGGTCAGTGTATCTACGTAAATTTATGTAAATATCCCTCTCTCTCCCTGTGTGTATGTGTGTGTGTGTGTGTGTGTCAGTGTTGATCTTCGTGCCTGGCTATGTGTGTGTGGGGGGGTGGAGGAGGGTGGAGGTATGCCTATGTATGCCTGCAACATGATGGTAAAGGCTGGGCTTGCTATTGTCTATTGTTTGTCTTCATGATGTGTGTGTGTGTGTGTGATGGTGGGGGGGGGGGGAGACTTGTTTTGAAAGATAACGTTGTAGTTTTTATATTTATTTTTGTTGTTGTTTTTCTTATATTCATGAAACATTTCTTGCAGCTGCATTTTAACTTATGTGAATTATAATAACCTTGAACGCTATTGTGAGAATGACAATTGCAAAGATATACATAAGAACATGACAATTGGAAATCTGCATAAGACCGACCGGCCCACACAAGACAGATCCCCCTCACACCCAACTATTGAAAGAATAAGTGGATGTGAATAGTATATGTCCTTACTGTTGGTTCCTGGGTGCTAACAGAAGCCCTAGCACCACGGCGAGAGATGGATAGATAATACACAAGTTTGGCATAAATTCATCCAAGCAATTCGATTTTCCACTTTAGATTCTGCAACTATATATATATATATATATATATATATATATATATATATATATTATAGGCTATAAGAAAGGAAGAGTAATTAAACATATGTAGGTAAATCATAAACTTGTGCATAATATATATGTAAAGCTTTAAAAATATTGATTTATTCATTCTCTTCCCACTATCACACCCTGCAACCTACCCCAACCCCAACCTACCTAACTACCTTCCTTCATACTCCCTCCCTCTCTCCTCCTCTCATCCTCCTCCCCTCATACTAACTCCCTCTCTCCTCATCAACCTCCCTCCCTCTCTCCTCTCATCCTCCTTTCCTCATACTCCCTCCCTCTCTCCTCCTCTCAACCTCCTTCCCTCATACTCCCTCCCTCTCTCCTCCTCTCAACCTCCCTCCCTCTCTCAACCTCCTTCCCTCATACTACTCCCTCCTTCCTTCCCTCTCAACCTCCTCAGCTCACTTCCCTCCCTCCCTTGCGCCCTCCCCTCCTCCTCCCTCTCTCCCTCATTCTCTCCTCACCCACCTCCTTCCCTCACACTCCCTCCTTCTCTATTTCACTTCCTTCCTCTCCACCTCCATCCTTTCCCTCAGTCCTACCCCCTCCATTATATCCCCTCCCCCCCCTTGTTTTTTTTTTTCTCTCTCTCTCTCTCTGTCTCTCTCTCTCTCTCTCTCTCTCTTTATCTCTGTCTGTCTCTCTCTCTATCTCTGTCTGTCTGTCTGTCTGTCTGTCTCTCTCTCTCTCTCTCGCTCTCTCTCTCTCTCTCTCTCTCTCTCTCTCTCTCTCTCTCTCTCTCTCTCTCTCTCTCTCTCTCTCTCTCTCTCTCTCCTGCTCCTCTGAATTGGCAAGTGTGTGTGTGTGTGTGTGTCAACAGGCATGACGTAGAGAAGAGTCAAGCAGATAAGGCAATAAGAAAGTGATTGAATGAGAAGGGAAGAATTTGAGCATGAACCAAAATTTGAATTAAAGGTGAATTACACAAAGATGAACAAAAAGTGAGATAAGTTATTCAGTAGAACGTTAAATGCTCTAGTAACACACCATCATTGGGAATATCCTTAAATTTGCCTCTAACATATACAATAAATTGGGTCAATTTAAAGGTAAATTTCTGTTGCCTGACAACTATCGGAATCTATGACGTCATCACAATACTGGCAGGCGCGAAATTTGCAAGACCGTCAACTACCAGACGCCGCCAGATATAAAAATGTTGAATATTTGTTTTCTTTACTGACGTAAATTTACGTTATTATACACAAACCTGAGCATCCTTAATATGTTTTGATGCATACAAAATATACATCTTACTTGGTTTGCTGCTTATGTAATTCACCTTTTTTAAGAAAACAAATTAATGTTGTAATTTAATTTTAAATAACTGTTTCAAAGAAGGATAATTACTTATTTGAAATATATTTATAAAGTAAGGATGGAACATTTAATTAATTAAGTCATTATAAATGTACTGAAGATAATAGAAAGATTAGCTAACGAAAAAAAAAATAAAGAATAAACATTAAGTGAATTAGACAAGAAAAAACAAAGTGTAGGGTAGAGAAAAACTTAAATGAAGAAAGGAATGAGACTTGAATACAATAAAAAACTTAAATGAAGAAAGGAATGAAACTTGAAAAAAATAAAAAACTTAAATGAAGAAAGGAATGAGACTTGAATACAATAAACAACTTAAATGAAGAAAGGAATGAGACTTGAATACAATAAACAACTTAAATGAAGAAAGGAATGAGACTTGAATAAAATAAAAAACATTAAATGAAGAAAGGAATGAGACTTGAATAAAATAAAAAACTTAAATGAAGAAAGGAATGAGACTTGAATAAAATAAAAAACTTAAATGAAGAAAGGAATGAGACTTGAATAAAATAAAACTTGTTCCGTGTATTACAGAGCAAAATGAACTCGGTTAACGCTATCTGGGCCGACGTCTTGGGGGTTATACTAGTTGGTTTAATTATTATTGAGAATTTTGCTTGGTTTGCTGTTTGCGATAAATGTATTGAGGTTTATCCCCTTGAGTAATATAAACGTCTTCCCGGAATTATAAAAAATGCCCACCCAGACCCCTTCAAGCCAAATTTGTGCAGTTTGCGATAGGAAAATTTCCTGGCCGAAGGCCGATTTCTTATAAGCTACAGGTTCGCTATTGCTCGCCCCTCAAAATATCGACACCTGAATAGAGTGTAGTGTCTTAAATTCGCCATACTAATGGGGTGAAGGTCTAGGGAGGAAACTAGAAAAATAATATATACA
>CM064530.1:11292546-11305046 GCA_032716605.1 Paralithodes platypus | reverse complement strand
AGATGGTTTTGTATTTTATCCTAGCTATATTTAGATGGTTTTGTATTTTATCCTAGCTATATTTAGATGGTTTTGTATTTTATCCTAGCTATATTTAGATGGTTTTGTATTTTATCCTAGCTATATTTACCTGTAGATGGTTTTGTATTTTATCCTAGCTATATTTAGATGGTTTTGTATTTTATCCTAGCTATATTTAGATGGTTTTGTATTTTATCCTAGCTATATTTAGATGGTTTTGTATTTTATCCTAGCTATATTTACCTGTAGATGGTTTTGTATTTTATCCTAGCTATATTTAGATGGTTTTGTATTTTATCCTAGCTATATTTACCTGTAGATGGTTTTGTATTTTATCCTAGCTATATTTACCTGTAGATGATTTTGTATTTTATCCTAGCTATATTTAGATGATTTTTGTATTTTATCCTAGCTATATTTAGATGGTTTTGTATTTTATCCTAGCTATATTTAGATGGTTTTGTATTTTATCCTAGCTATATTTAGATGGTTTTGTATTTTATCCTAGCTATATTTAGATGATTTTGTGTTTGTTAATAAGGATCTGTGGTACTAAAATGGATTAAGTGAGATTAATCGAAGCCTGTTTAACCTTTTTTAACTGAATAAAGTCGTCTCATAGTAGCCAGAATAAAGTTTAAAAAGACAGCCCCGGTACAGAAAGGGTTGATACTTGCCATGGCTCCACCAGTCGTATGTCCATGTTTGTGTGAAGGACGCTAGAGAGAGAGACTTACATAGACTTACATAGATACACTGGCCACACAGACCTTACGATCCAAACGAGGTGGTCAGGACTTAATTCTAGTAGAGATGGCATATCCGATAGAAAAGGAAAGTTGAAGGAAAGGGTAGAAAAGAAGAAGGCTCTCTCCCCACCCTCCGTTCCCTCCGGCAATTACCGTACATGAAAAAATTGGAAGTGATTAACCTTGCTGGGCTTCGAAATCCCCAGAAGGAATTTACAGGAAAGATTGGAAAAAACGAAAGGGAAAACAAAAAAGAAATAAAAAAAAAATCATGCAACCCTTCGCCTTAGTAGCATGTAACTTTTGGGGTTAATTGGAATCGTCCAACCCATCACCCTTAGTAGTATGTACATATTTAGTGATGTTTATTATTCTTATTTTTTATTTGTGTGTTATTATTTTTTTTATTTTTTTTATAGCTCTCTTCAGCTGAACAAATAATAACGGTGATAATTACTGCCTACTCCATACCAATGTTTCTGTGGTATGAGTCTAGATTTTTCTTAAATGTATCTATAGAGGAGCTGTCTATTACTTTATTTGGAAGTTTGTTCCACTCATCAATTACACTGTGAGTGAAGATTTTTTTTGTTGTATCTAGATTCGCTCTCCGACCTAATAATTTTAAATTGTTTCCTCTTGTAGATGTGTCTTCGGCTTTTTTTAATAACTTGTCTAGATTAATGTTACTGAATCCTTTTAGAATTTTAAAACACTCTATCAATTGGCCTCTCGTCCTTCGTTTCTTAAATGAACATAGATCAAGTTCTCCCAGTCTTTCATCATATGATTTATTTCTCAATGAAGGGATTAGCTTAGTGGCTCGCCTTTGCACAGATTCCAATTTTTTAACATCCTTTATGAGGTGAGGTGACCAAAACTGCACAGCATATTCGAGGTGCGGTCTCACCATACTTTTGTATAAGGGCAAAACTATGTCTTTGCTGTGATAGTGGAAGTTTCTTCTGATGAAACCTAGTGCCCTGTTTGCTTTGTTTGCAGCCGCTGTGCATTGATTGGAAGATTTTAAGTTTTCGTTTATCGGCACTCCCAAGTCTTTTATTTGTGTTACATTTTTTATCTTTTCTTCATTCATGTAGTATTCATATTTATTGTTTTTAGAACCTATTTGCAATATCTGACATTTATTTACATTAAACGGCATTTTCCACTTCTCCGACCATTCTGTGACTTTATTTAAATCAGCTTGAAGGTTTATTCTATCACCTTCGGAAAATGATTGCATTACCTATCTTCGTGTCATCCGCGAATTTGGAAATTAAATTATTTATGCCATTATCTAGATCATTGATATATATTATGAACAACACTGGTCCCAATACTGAGCCTTGGGGGACTCCACTAGTTACTTGGCTCCATGTTGATTCCACACCGTTGATAACTACTCTTTGCTTTCTTTCACTTAGCCAGTTTTTAATCCAATCATACGTTTTGCCCTGTATTCCTATGTCTCTTATTTTCTGTAATAATTTATCGTGCGGGACCTTGTCGAAGGCTTTTTGAAAGTCTAGATACACTATGTCGAGGCTTTTGGTGAAGTCATTTAGTTTGTATAGGCTGTCATAAAATTCTATTAAATTAGTTAGGCATGATCTCTTTGCTCTGAATCCGTGTTGACTATTGTTAATGAGGTTATTGTTCTCAAGGAATAATACGATTTTATCCCTTATGATTGACTCACACATTTTTCCAATTACGGAAGTTAAGCTAATCGGCCTATAGTTATTTGGTAGTGTTTTGTCACCATTTTTAAATATCGGTGTTATATTAGCGGTCTTCCAGTCGGTGGGTACATGTCCTTGTTTAAGTGACATATTTAGTATTATGGTTAGTGCCCCTGCAACTTCTTCTTTGACTAATTTAAGAATTTTAGGGATAAACATGTCCGGCCCAGGTGATTTATTGACATGAAGTGAGTCGATTTTTGTAATTACTTCTGACTGGGTAATAATACAATCTTGAAGAACATAGTTACATGTTTGATTATTTTCTTGTGGCACGTTTTGGTTACTGGCAGTATTAAATACAGAAGAAAAGTGTTGATTAAGAGTAGCAGCTATGTCCCTGCTATCTGATTCTAATTCACCTTGATTATTTAGTATCGGACCGATGCCACTTTTAATTTGTTTGTTGCTATTTATATATCTATACAATTGGTTTGGATTAGATTTGCTCGCATGTGCGATTTTAATTTCGTAATCCCTCTGCAAATTTAATTAGCGATTTAACTTTTCTTCTCGCAACCGAGTATTGATTTTGGATGGTAATATTATCTGTATCCATTTTTAATTTGTATAGACGATTTCTTTCACTAATTGCTCTACTAATATTGTTATTGTACCATAGGGGTTTATTTATACTTTTATTGTGTCGTTTACGCATAGGGATATATTTATTTTGGGCAGTAAAGAAAAGATCTTTGAATGTTCTCCAAGCTTCTTCGGTACTAGAGAGACTATTTATGCGTGTATGGATATCGTTTATCTCTTTTCTTAGTCCGCTAATATCAGCTTTGTTGTAGTCAGGTATGAATGTTTCACTAATAGTGGTGGTGTGAGTCATGTTGATCTGGAACCTGATGCTATTATGATCACATCCACTTAACTGTTCACCAACTTGTAAGTTTGACGTTATGTATTCGTGAGTTGTGATAACTAAATCTAATATATTGTCAACCCTAGTGGGGGTCTGAACTAATTGATACAGGAAATTATCGTTCATAAATTCTATCATTCTTTCAGATGCCTTTCCCGATCCGATTTTATCATGCCATATAATATTAGGTAGGTTAAAGTCGCCTATGATAACAGTTTCTTTGGCATTTAATGTTTTTGTTAGGGAATTGTAAAGTGATATATCCTCTTCGTTATTTATCGTTGGGCGTCTATATACAACTACAATATTCATGTCGGTATATTTGTTGCTTATTTTTACGCATAATAGTTCGGAATTATTTGAAGGAATAGGTATTTCTATTGAATGAATAGATTCTTTGACGTATAGCATAACACCTCCTCCTCTTTTTGATAACCTATCTTTATGGTAGATTTTGTACGAGTTAATTTGATATTCATGCATAAAATCGATATTATTGAAATCTAGAAACGTTTCGGCAATCGCAATTATATGGATTTCTTCGTTTAATAACATAAGTTTCAGTTCATTTATTTTGTTTCGTAAACTCCTAGCATTGAGATAATAGTACATTGATCGTTTCATGAGAGGCCTTTATTTTAGTCTGAGTGTATTTTTTCAGCGGAGTCAACTGTTGAGAGATTAGAAGTTTTTTGTATTAGATCTTAGACTGATGGTGCGGGGTGAAGGAACCGGATTCGATACCTTCCCGACACCTGGGTGTACCTGGGCGAGAGAGAGAGAGAGAGAGAGAGAGAGAGAGAGAGAGAGAGAGAGCGAGAGCGAGCAAGCAAGCAAGCGAGAGAGAGAGAGACAGAGACAGACAGACAGAGAGAGGGGGGGGGGGGGAATGATGAAAGAGGAAGGAGGGAGGGTAAAGGAAAGGACTTGTGCCCTGAAACTTGCAGATTAGGTCACTACTGAGAGAGAGAGAGAAAGAGAGAAGGAGAGAGAGAGAGGGGGGGGGGGTCTTGTAGTTAATATTTACAAGTAGACAGACAGTTGAATTAATACAAAATTACAGACGTGCTGTATAAATATAATTTATATCGAACTGGGTTGTCTGTCCCATCTGTACCGGCGACGTAATTGTAATTTCCTTCTAGCTACATTTAGACGATTTTATGAAGCTTAGGAAATATATAAAATAGCTAAAAGAATTAATTGAGAGAGTCTGTAGCCTTTTAATTGGTAGAAATCCTTCCTAAGCTGTATAAAATCGTCTAATAGTTGCCAGAATATAATGAAAAGGACGTCGCCGGCACAGAAGGGGTTAAATAATGTGGTATAACAAATAAATCATAGTTAAGGGGAGATTTCCACTTGAGGGATTTTTTGCTGGACCCCTTTCTCCCTCATGTTTAGCTCTATTGCTTTTGATATTTTAAGACGTCCGCCCCATTAGCTTGGCGATTTTAAGAACTTTCGCCCCATTTCTGTAAATTTTAAGACTTTTCGTGCCATTTACAGTAGGTGTCGATATTTTCCTGGCGAGCGATAGCGAGCCTGTAATTTAAGAGGAATCGGCCTTCGGCCGGGACATTTTTCTACCGAAAAATGTACAAATTTATCTTGAAAGGGGGTCTAGGGGCTGTAATGTTAAGCTTGATTGAAGTCTAGCGAACTAACTAAAACCCTCCCCTTAAATGTATGACAAATGTATGACAAATAATAACAAAAGACAAACATACGCCCTACACAATAATATACAGACTTTCTACCACTCTTTCAGCCTCGGTGTGGGTTGGGGGGGCACTTGTTACAGGCATCTTTTGCCTTTGGTCTCCTTCATATACATAGGAAAACACACTGATAATCGGAGTAGGTCACTGGACGGAATTATTTGTGAAGCAGTTGGGGTTACTAAAGGTCATCAAATTACACACATAATAGGCGCAATAGTTACTTTACCAATATTTCAGTATTAATATTATTTTATTTTTTATAGTAACCAAATGTAAATGAGTGATGCAGAATAAAATCAGCAATTATTAAGTAAAAGCTACAGTTGGGATCCTTCCTAAGCTACCCAAGCTACCCCATTGGTAAATCTTTTAACTCACACGAATCTAAGAATTTCTTCTTCAATCGAGTTGTCAACTTGTGGAATGGGCTTCCCCGAGACGTTATAGACTGCAGCACCGTTGATTCATTTAAACTCCGCTTAGACAAATATCTCGCATCAAACCCGCGACTGACTGCGTTTGTAAATGAATAACTTTATTTTATCCTCCCCTCAGTTACTAACCCATCTGTCCCCTACTAACTTCCTAATCCTGCCACGGACATTAGTTCCAGGGCAGTAGTTCCCTTTCCAATGTTCCCTTACCCACTCTAAACCACTGTTTGGACACTTGATCCTCAGTGTTTTGGAGGACAAGCAGCCTAGAAGGGTCACTAGATCTATTGTTGCTTGATTTCCTTTGTACTCCTTTGTACAAGTGTGGCTGACTAGAAGGTCCGTGGTCTTGGTGGTGTGACAGGTTGACCTCGGAATTATTACCTGTATGTTTTGTTTGTTTGTTTTGTTCATGCGTGACCTCCCAACAGCTGACTACTGATATTGGGTGGTAGTAAAACAGTAAATATAATATATCAATACAATACAATACTACTGCTAACTATCCCCCGCTGAGAGGTGTTTGGTGGTAAAGTCCGTTATATTTCAGCTGATGGTAAACTCAAGCCATGACCACCTGATGTATCCATACTTAACCCTTCCAAGCTCCAATACGCGTTTCTGTTCTGTTTTCTGGCTACTATTAGACGATTCTATTCAGAATAGTGACGGTATACGGAAGTCAAAGGGTTAATTGAGATAGTATTTACCCTTTTAATACCAACAGATCCTTCCTAAGCTGCATAAAATCTTCTAATGATAGCCAAAATAAACTGCTAAAACGCGTCGGAGCTTCAAGGGGTTAAGGGGGTAGTGCTTGTTGTTCGGTCTATGTATTTATTTATTTATTTAATTTTTAGTTTCCTCGCTAGACCTTCATCAAGCTTAACAAAACACACCCCTTAGATCCCCTTTCAAGATAAATGTGTACATTTTTCGGTGGAAACATTTCCTGGTCGAAGGCCGGTTCCTCTTAAGTTACAAGCTCGCTATCGCTCGCCAGGAAACAAGTCGACACCTAAATGGCACGAAAGGTATTAAAATTGACAGAATGGGGCAAAAGTGATTAAAATCGCCAAACTAATGGGGCGAACGTCTTAAAATATTAACAGCAATGGGGCTAATCATCAGGGAGAAAGGGGTCCAGAAAAAAATCCCTCAAATGGAAATTTCTCTCTTCCCTTAAGTATTTGTTGAGGAACGACTAGACTGCAGAAAAGACAAGAAAATCCTTATTAGTTACCCCTTGCAGTAAATGTAATATATAATGGGATGCAAGTCTTTACACACACACACACACACACACACACACACACAGCCCGTAGCCTAGTAGGTAGAGCTCTCGTCTCACACACGAGGGGTCGGGGGTTCAATCCCCGGCCGGGCGGAGACGAATTGGGCTTGTATCCTTTCATGTGTTAGCCTCAGTTCACCTAGCTGTAAATAGGTACCTGGAATAAGTGGACGACGTTGTGACGTCCCATCTGGGTTGGCAAAAATGGTACAAGGCGAGATGGGTATCATATGGTTCACCTAAGCTGATGGCTACCTAAGCCTTCGGGCGAGACGGTACCGTCTATAGTGAGAATGGTACCATACAGATCCACCCTAAGCCTTCGTTTCCGATGTCGCCAATTGGCTAAAATACAGACTACACACACATCCACAGCCATTCCAACAGTACATAAAACACTTAACATGCATTTCACGCAATACATTCCCAGTTAAGGAGGCGCGATAATAATGAGCTTAGCTCGCATTGCGTGGATTCCCCTTGACGAACAAGTAACTGAGTAACACACACACACACACACACACACAAACACACACTGGGAGCGTTAAAGAAATCCTCGAAATATTTATGTAAGGAGATTTGACTTAAAATATACATGAGAGAGAGAGAGAAGGAAAGAGATAGATAGATAGAGAGAGAGAGAATGGGTGTAAGTTCTTTAATTCTTTGGTATTTATAGTAATCTTAGTCACACCTAAAGAGAGAGAGAGAGATTGGGTGAAAGTTCTTTAATTATTTGGTATTTATGGTAATCTAAGTAACACTGAAAGAGAGATAGAGAGAGAGAGAGAGTGAGAGCAAGAGCGAGAGAGAGGACAGGTGTACCCAGTAATGAGACTGCAAGGTGAAGAATGTAGGTAAGGGTACATGTGATACTCTCTCTCTCTCTCTCTCTCTCTCTCTCTCTCTCTCTCTCTCTCTCTCTCTCTCTCTCTCTCTCTCTCTCTCTCTCTCTCTCACACACACACCCACACGAGAAAACTAATATATATATATATATATATATATATATATACTGTATGTATTGGTTCATGATGGCATTTTAAAATTATTGGACATTACTGTACATGTATTATTTCTAAGACTATGTGCTCAACGTTTTTCAAGATATGAGGACGCCTTTCTTCCTATTATTTTGGCCATTAGTAGACGATTTTATTTAGACTAGGAGGGTATTGAGGGATTCAGAGGGTTAATTGAGATAAATTTTTAATCCTCCAATAACTAGAGGGCCTTCCAAAACTGAACAAAATCGTCTAATGATAATCACAATAAAGTGTTGTAACGCGTCATAAGGTGTTAATATATAATAAGATATTATACTAAGGGGTCATTCTCTCATCGAGGTGCTCATCCGTCAGACGGTCGATACAGTATTTCTAGCAGTAATGATAGGCAACTTTGATAAATCTGTCAGACGGTCGATACAGTACTTCTAGCAGTAATGATAGGCAACTTTGATAAATCTGTCAGACGGTCGATACAGTACTTCTAGCAGTAATGATAGGCAACTTTGATAAATCTGTCAGACGGTCGATACAGTACTTCTAGCAGTAATGATAGGCAACTTTGATAAATCTGTCAGACGGTCGATACAGTACTTCTAGCAGTAATGATAGGCAACTTTGATAAATCTGTCAGACGGTCGATACAGTACTTCTAGCAGTAATGATACGCAACTTTGATAAATCTGTCAGACGGTCGATACAGTACTTCTAGCAGTAATGATAGGCAACTTTGATAAATCTGTCAGACGGTCGATACAGTACTTCTAGCAGTAATGATAGGCAACTTTGATAAATCTGTCAGACGGTCAATACAGTACTTCTAGCAGTAATGATAGGCAACTTTGATAAATCTGTCAGACGGTCGCTACAGTACTTCTAGCAGTAATGATAGGCAACTTTGATAAATCTCATTGCTTTCCAAAAGAAGACAATGTCCTCAAAATACCTGTCACTTGCTTCAAGACTTAACTCAAGATCAACTCCTAGAAAACCTAGTCACCCAGGGAACTTGTTTTTCGCGATGAGACGAGAGAAACAACAAGGTAGTTGACAGAAATATAATTAGCCTAAGCACCGAGCTTAGTTTTTCCTATAATAATAATCCCGATATTAAGTATGGATCTGTAGAGCCCTATAAGTAACGGGTATTAGGGAAACTGATACATTAAGTAAGAGCGTAGAATTGGTAATGAACAGTTGAGGTTAGATTGCCCCACCCCAGGCACGTAGGCTTGAATATGATAACAAGCAGAGTGCCTCGGAACACGAAGTAATATTATCTTATTGCATAGTAATTGCGAGAGTGGTCCCAAGAGAGCTAATTACGAATTGAATAAGAATGTTTTAAGCGAAAATGATTGTGTCCCCTGACCACCCGGGGGGAGGGAGTGGGGGGGGGGGGACGGAGGGTGTAGGTGTTCTGGTAGTGGTTGTTTTGAATGTTGCCTACTTGGAGTGATGGTACTTTTGATTTAGTAGTAATTGTAGCTGTATTGATATATCATACTAGTAATTCTGGTGGTTGTCATTGTACTGCACTTATCATAATGGTAATGGTAGTGGTTGTACAGTTGTTAGTATACTGTATATAAGGTTATACCCTGGTTTAAATGGGTGCGTCTCCATTTATGCTCTAAACAACAAATGTTATGATATAGTACTTTTGAATGCATGTGGTGGTTGTAGTTGTAGTGGTAGGCTATACTGGTAATGGTTTTTTTTTTTTTTTCGATGTGAGTGAGGGAGACAAAAGGCAGAACTGCCTGTGGCGAGTGCCTCCCCAGAGTTGAAAGAGTGACAGGTCCTAAATCAAGGGACGTTCGAGCCAAAATGCCTGGACACACGAAGTTTGAAGCAATTTAAGTCATAGGAAGAGGGAAAGACTGACTCCGGAGAGAGTTCCAGAGCTCAGCTGTTGAATAGAAGAAAGATTGAGAATACCGTTTCACTCTTGGGTTGGAGAGTTGCACAGAGTAGGGGTGGGATTGTGTTGCAAGACGGGTGCTACGTGCTCTACGAAGAGGAGGTGATATACACTGAGAGAGAGCTCTGAGGAACACTGGTTTATGTAATAGCGATAGCATAGTGAGAGAGATGCAACATTGCGGCGAAGAGAGAGAGACTGCAGAGAATTGGTGATTGGACGTGAGTTAATGAGACGGTAGGCTTTATTTTGTACTTTGTCTTGAAGTGTTGTGTGAGAGGATCCTCCCCACACGTGTGAACAATAGTCAATACATGGACTCATTGTGCCCCTGTACAGAGCAAAAAGCTGTACAGGAGTTGTAGTGGTAATATGTGTTACTGGTAGTGGTGGTAGTGCAGGTGTTGTAGTGGTAATATGTGTTACTGGTAGTGGTGGTAGTGGTAGTTGTGGTTGTTACTGGTTAGTAGGACAGGTTGTGTAGTCATCTCAGGTACACATGGCCTCGCTCTGTCATGCTGATAGTGTGTGTGTGTGTGTGTAATAATAATAATAAATACAAGTAATAAACGGTGTATTGATCATTACAGCCGTGGGTTGAAAATATACATAGGAACAGTCTGTAGGTTAACTCTAACATACAGTATATTGTCGTATAATAAAGTGCTAAGCAAGAGGTTGCATAAGAGTTATTTGACGAGTTAAGGGGAGGTTTTTAGTTTGTTAAATACTCCTCCAGCAATCTTAAAATTTCACCCCCTTGACCCTCTTTCAAGATAAATTTGTACATTTTTCGGTAGAAAAATGTCCCGGCCGAAGGCCGGTTACTCTTAAGTTACAGGCTCGCTATCGCTCGCTAGGATAAAATCGACACCTAAGTGGCAGGAAAGGTCTTAAAAGTGACATAATGGGGCGGAGAGTCTTAAAATCGCCAAACTAATGGGACGAACGTCTTAAAATTTCAAAAGCAATGGGGCTAGACATGAGGGAGAAAGGGGTCAAGAAAAAATGCCCTCAAGTAGAAATCTCCCCTTAAATATCATGTATATACCGTACTAAGTTAACAGATTACTTTCGAGTTGAGATAATAATATATTGCATAACAAGCTATTTGACCAGTAAACATTGTGTGTACTAGGTTTGCAGATTGAGATAACAGTTGCACATATTAGAAGGGTTTGTTGAATGTTAAGGGGGGGTATTTAGTTTGTTCCCTACTTTTTCATCAAGCTTAAAATTACACTCCCTAGACCCCCTTTCAAGATAAATTTGTAAATTTTTCGGTAGAAAAATTTCCCGGCCGGAGGCCGGTTGCTCTTAAATTACAGGCTCGCTATCGCTCGCCAGGAAAAAATCGACACCTTAACGGCACGAAATGTCTTAAAATTGACAGAAATGGGGCAAAATGTCTTAAAATATCCAAACTACTAGGGCGAAGGTCTTAAAATCTCAAAAGCAATGGGGCTAACCATGAGGGAGAAAGGAGTCGAGAAAAAAAATCCCTCAAGTGGAAATCTCCCCTTAACTGCATTATTGTGTGTGTGTGTGTGTGTGTGTGTGTGTGTGTGTGTGTGTGTGTGTGTGTGTGTGTGTGTGTGTGTGTGTGTGTTAGGTACTTTCAGCAGGTTCATGTATTTATGTGTGTGTGTGTGTGTGTTTGCTTTGGCTTGACTGTGTGTATGTGTCTATGAACGAGCGGGTAAGCATGTGTGTGTGTGTGTGTGTGTGTGTATTATTATGGGTATGACGTCAGCTTGTGAGTACTTTATTATTATGACTGTGCGTGCTCATGTACAGTTGCCCACAGGAATTTGTAGCCACACCATGATTTTATGCATGGAGGAAAAATAGTATGATTGCATTTGAAGTGTATTTTATTATGGAATAGTTAAATAAATCCTCTCGATGATGATGTTTATGCATGGCAGAATAATTAGTATGCTTAATTTGAAGTGTGCTGTTTATGTATCGTTAAATAATGTGACCAATTTACCGATTTGATAGGATTATTTCTTGTATTCTTGTAAATCCAATCATGCCATGTTTATTATTTCCTTCATTAACTCACGGATGGATATGAATTCTTGTGGCCAACTATACGTAATGTTTCGGACGTACAGTCGGCCTAATAAGTGAAGTCTCCGCAAATTTATGTTTGGTCCTAATTGGTATCAGCAATATTTACACATGATTTCTTCTTTTTGAGTGAGATATACAAACATGTTCCTACACTAACCCACCCTATTCAACATCTGACAGACATTAATACAGCACAGAGCGAGCCAAACGTAATGACAGCTGAGACATGACTTATTAGCGCGACTGTACACACTTTACAATTGTTTACATATACGTGTACAGTATACAAGCAAGTATTGTACTTAATATGCATGACATGTTGATATATTGTGTGTGTGAGTTGTTGTGTCTGGTGTTGTATAAATGAGGTGACATCTGTGGTGAAAGCAGAGTAACGCCTATAACCCACTTTTCATAATACTGCAATCTGTTTTGTTAAATATAGAAATGGATGGATTACTGGATAATTACATGGGTAGGTAGGACGATACATACAGTAGGTAGACTGATGCATTAGTATATATATATAGAGAGAGAGAGAGGGAGGGAGGCAGGCAGGCAGGCAGAGTGAGATATTATATATACTAGTCTTATATAATATACCTATTAAGGCTGATGACCTTGACACTTGACCTCTCGTAATAAGCCAGTA
>CM064530.1:11147750-11292446 GCA_032716605.1 Paralithodes platypus | reverse complement strand
AATGCATGTGGTGGTTGTAGTTGTAGTGGTAGGCTATACTGGTAATGGTTATTTTTTTTTTTTATTTTCGATGTGAATGTGAGGGAGACAAAAGGCAGGAACGGATGTGGCGAGTGCCTCCCCAGAGTTTGAAAGAGTGACCAGGTCCTAAATCAAGGGGACGTTCGAGCCAAAATGCTCTGGACACACGAAGTTTTGAAGCAATTTAAGTCATAGGAAGAGGGAAAAGACTGGACTACGGAGGCGAGAGAGAGTTCCAGAGACTCAAGCTGGAGAATAGAAGAAAGATTGAGAAAACCGTAGCACTCTTGGGTTGGAGAGTTGCACAGAGTAGGGGTGGGATTGCTGTTGCCAAGACGGGTGCTACGTGACTCTACGAAGAGGAGGTGATTATACACTGAGAGAGAGCTCTGTAGGAACCACTGGTTTATGTAATAGCGATTAGCATAGGAGAGAGATGCAACATTGCGGCGAAGAGAGGAGAGGACCTGCAGAGAATTGGTGATTGGACGTGAGGTTAATGAGACGGTAGGCTTTATTTTGTACTTTGTCTTGAAGTGTTGCTGTGAGAGGATCCTCCCCACACGTTGTGAAACAATAGTTCAATACATTGGACTCATTGGCCGTGCCCCTGTTAACAGAGCAAAAAAGCTGTACAGGAGTTGTAGTGGTAATATGTGTTCACTGGTAGTGGTGGTAGTGTAGGGCAGGTGTTGTAGTGGTAAATTATGTGTTACTGGTAGTGGTGGTAGTGGTAGTTGGTGGTTTTTACTGGGTTAGGTAGGACAGGTGTTGTAGTCATCTCAGGTACACATGGCCTCGCTCTGTCATGCTGATAGTGTGTGTGTGTGTGTGTGTGTAATAATAATAATAAATACAAGTAATAAACGGTGTATTGATCATTACAGCCGTGGGTTGAAAATATACATAGGAACAGTCTGTAGGTTAACTCTAACATACAGTATATTGTCGTATAATAAAGTGTTAAGCAAGAGGTTGCATAAGAGTTATTTGACGAGTTAAGGGGAGGTTTTTAGTTTGTTAAATACTCCTCCAGCAATCTTAAAATTTCACCCCCTTGACCCTCTTTCAAGATAAATGTGTACATTTTTCGGTAGAAAAATTTCCCGGCCGAAGGCCGGTTACTCTTAAGTTACAGGCTCGCTATCGCTCACTAGGATAAAATCGACACCTAAGTGGCACGAAAGGTCTTAAAAGTGACATAATGGGGCGGAGAGTCTTAAAATCGCCAAACTAATGGGACGAACGTCTTAAAATTTCAAAAGCAATGGGGCTAGACATGAGGGAGAAAGGGGTCAAGAAAAAATGCCCTCAAGTAGAAATCTCCCCTTAAATATCATGTACAGTATATACCGTACTAAGTTAACAGATTACTTTCGAGTTGAGATAATAATATATTGCATAACAAGCTATTTGACCAGTAAACATTGTGTGTACTAGGTTTGCAGATTGAGATAACAGTTGCACATATTAGAAGGGTTTGTTGAATGTTAAGGGGAGGTATTTAGTTTGTTCCCTACTTTTTCATCAAGCTTAAAATTACACCCCCTAGACCCCCTTTCAAGATAAATTTTTACATTTTTCGGTAGAAAAATTTCCCGGCCGGAGGCCGGTTGCTTTTAAAATACAGGCTCGCTATCGCTCGCCAGGAAAAAATCGACACCTTAACGGCACGAAAGGTCTTAAAATTGACAGAAATGGGGCAAAATGTCTTAAAATATCCAAACTACTAGGGCGAAGGTCTTAAAATCTCAAAAGCTATGGGGCTAACCATGAGGGAGAAAGGAGTCAAGAAAAAAAATCCCTCAAGTGGAAATCTCCCCTTAACTGCATTATTGTGTGTGTGTGTGTGTGTGTGTGTGTGTGTGTGTGTGTGTTAGGTACTCTCAGCAGGTTCATGTATTGTGTGTGTGTGTGTGTGTGTGTGTGTGTGTGTGTGTGTGTGTTTGCTTTGGCTTGACTTTTTTTTTTTTTTTTTTTTTCTATGTGATTGAGGGAGGCAAAAGGCATAACTGCCTATAGCGAGTGCCTCCCCCATAGTTGAAAGAGTGACAGGGCCAAAATCAAGGGACGTTCGAGCCAAAATGCCTGGACACACAGAGTTTGAAGCAATTTAAGTCATAGGAAGAGGGAAAGACTGATTCTGGGAGAGAGTTCCAGAGCTCAGCTGTTGAGTAGAAGAAAGTTTGAGAGTAACGTTTCACTCTTGGGTTGGAGGGTTGCACAGAGTAGGGGTGGGATTGAGTTGCAAGACGGGTACCACGTGCCCTACGTAAAGGAGGTGGTATGCACTGTGTGTATGTGTCTATGAACGAGCGGGTAAGCATGTGTGTGTGTGTGTGTGTGTATTATTATGGGTATGACGTCAGCTTGTGAGTACTTTATTATTATGACTGTGCGTGCTCATGTACAGGTGCCCACAGGAATTTGTAGCCACACCATGATTTTATGCATGAAGGAAAAATAGTATGATTGCATTTGAAGTGTATTTTATTATGGAATAGTTAAATAAATCCTCTCGATGATGTTATGCATGGCAGAATAATTAGTATGCTTTAATTTGAAGTGTGCTGTATTATGTAATAGTTAAATAATGTGACCAATTTACGATTTGATAGGAAATTATTCTTGTAAATCAATCATGCCATGTTTATTTTCCTTCATTAACTCACGGGATGGATATGAATTCTTGTGGCCAACTATACGTATGTTTCGGACGTACAGTCGGCCTAATAAGTGAAGTCTCGGCACCAATTATGTTTTGGTCAATAGTTGGTATCAGCAATATTTACACATGATTTCTTCTTTTTGAGTGAGATATACAAACATGTTCCTACACTAACCCACCCTATTCAACATCTGACAGACATTAATACAGCACAGAGCGAGCCAAACGTAATGACAGCTGAGACATGACTTATTAGCGCGACTGTACACACTTTACAATTGTTTACATATACGTGTACAGTATACAAGCAAGTATTGTACTTAATATGCATGACATGTTGATATATTGTGTGTGTGAGTTGTTGTGTCTGGTGTTGTATAAATGAGGTGACATCTGTGGTGAAAGCAGAGTAACGCCTATAACCCACTTTTCATAATACTGCATCTGTTTGTTAAATATAGAAATGGATGGATTACTGGATAATTACATGGGTAGGTAGGACGATACATACAGTAGGTAGACTGATGCATTAGTATATATATATAGAGAGAGAGAGAGGGAGGGAGGCAGGCAGGCAGGCAGAGTGAGATATTATATATACTAGTCTTGTATAATATACCTATTAAGGCTGATGACCTTGACACTTGACCTCTCGTAATAAGCCAGTAGGTACTCTCTCTCTCTCTCTCTCTCTCTCTCTCTCTCTCTCTCTCTCTCTCTCTCTCTCTCTCTCTCTCTCTCTTTGATATATATATATATATATATATATGCCCGGTATACATATATATAGATATAGATATAGATATATTATATAGATATAGATATAATATTGATCTATCTATATAATATCACATAATGAGGTCATTAGCTCAGTAGGCTAGTAAAATATACATTATCCTCATCTTCTTTTCAACTTCAATATTATTTTCTTTTCTTGATATAGAAATAATAGTGAACCAAATATAGCCTAGGTTGAATATGAAGATTTACGTGTTGTGTGCCAAGGAGTAACATTATGGGATACTTAAGGGGGTAGTGCTTGTTTTTTTGGTCATGTCTTTATATATTTATTTATTTTTTAGTTTCCTCGCTAGACCTCCATCAAACTTAAAATAACTATTATACTCCCTTTCAAGATATTGTTTTACATTTTGAATTTAGAAGGAACCGGCCTTCGGCCCGGACATTATACAAATATATCTAGATGTAACATGTCATTATTGCATTACCTAATTACTCTTACATAACTATAGTCACCTCACCCAGGGTCTCATCACTAAGAACCCTTTTAACCCTTTGACCTAACCTACTAAGCAATTTGCACCAGTCTCTTCGGAGGCGTGGGTTTCTTGACTCTTTTAAGCTCAAAAACCTTTTCTTCAACATGTGAGTCATCGTGGTCGCGAGCTGATCGAGATGCCTTGGCAACCAACTTGTCAACGGGGATATTGTTTTTCTGTGTCACCATTTGTTCAACCATGTGATGAAACACAGCAACTACACCCTTCGCTTTACGACTGAAATATTCAATGAATGCATCTTTGTACTCCTTGTAAGTCGTGGCTTCCAACAATTCATCGCAAGCTAACAGATAACCAGCGGGAGTCTCGCCTTTGTCAAACTTAGACCTAAAGATAGCGATTTTGGCACTGTCTCAGGTTTCACCCCTCGCAGCTATTTCACTTTCAATATCGTCAATGACCGTAAATATCGACCGGTTTAGGGTTAAAAGGGTTCTTAGTGGTGAGTCCCTGAGTGAGGTGACTATAATCATGTTAGAGTAATTGGGTAGGCCTAATGCAATAATGACATGTTACATAGAAGGGGGATCCTGGGGATGTTTGTTGAAGCTTGAATGAGGTTTAGGGAGGAAGCTAACAAAATAATAAATAAATACATATATCGACCAATAAATATACCCTTCCCTCATTAAGGAAACCAGACTCTAAATAGAATATGTTGAATAAAACGCAGTATAGTAAGTGTCGGTAGTACTAGGTAGACCAAGGCTGCTACTGGAGCTGTGGTGGTGGTGGAGTGAAGCATGGGAGGGACATATACGGTCAATGAGAACACTCCTACTTTTTATCAACAGTCTGTCTTAAGGGGACATGGGCTGTTGTTCTGGTCACCCTTCTTCCTCATGCTTACCCTCAATAGTTTTGCCCCATTTCGTTGTCAATTTTAAGACTTTTCGTGCCATTTAGGTGTCGATTTTTTCCTGGCGAGCGATAGCGAGCCTGTAATCTTAAGAGTAATCGGCCTTCGGCCGGGACATTTTTCTACCGAAAAATGTACAAATTAATCTAGAAGGGGGATCTGATGGATGTTTTTTTTAAGTTTGATGAAGGTCTAGGGAGGAAACTAAAAAATAATAATAAATATATGAAAAAATCTACCAAAAAGTGAACCATCCCCCTTAATGCTCCTTACTCACCCAACTTCTACTTTATATTGACATTCCTGGGTCTTGTATTGGTTTATCTCTCTCTCTCTCTCTCTCTCTCTCTCTCTCTCTCTCTCTCTCTCTCTCTCTCTCTCTCTCTCTCTCTCTCTCTTCTCTCTCAATCTATCTATCTATCTATCTATCTATCTATCTATCTATCTATCTATCTATCTATCTATCTCTCTCTCTCTCTCTCTCTCTCTCTCTCTCTCTCTCTCTCTCTCTCTCTCTCTCTCTCTCTCTCTCTCATAAAATAATTTACTAGAACGTCCTGAACTTCCCAAATTGACTAACTCCTTGAATATGGCGAGAGTACGGTAATACATATGGCGAGAGTACGGTAATACATATGGCGAGAGTACGGTAATACATATGGCGAGAGTACGGTAATACATATGGCGAGAGTACGGTAATACATATGGCGAGAGTACGGTAATACATATGGCGAGAGTACGGTAATACATATGGCGAGAGTACGGTAACACATATGGCGAGAGTACGGTAACACATATGGCGAGAGTACGGTAACACATATGGCGGGAGTACGGTAATACATATGGCGAGAGTACGGTAATACATATGGCGAGAGTACGGTAATACATATGGCGAGAGTACGAGAGTACGGTAACACATATGGCGAGAGTACGGTAATACATATGGCGAGAGTACGAGAGTACGGTAACACATATGGCGAGAGTACGGTAATACATATGGCGAGAGTACGAGAGTACGGTAACACATATGGCGAGAGTACGGTAATACATATGGCGAGAGTACGGTAATACATATGGCGAGAGTACGGTAATACATATGGCGAGAGTACGGTAATACATATGGCGAGAGTACGGTAATACATATGGCGAGAGTACGGTAATACATATGGCGAGAGTACGGTAATACATATGCGACTAATTTGCTTGGGGAACAAATGAACTTACTCATATAGTGATGAACATTCTATGTGGAGGATTTGTGTTCTTTTATTGCACAATTATAGTTTGCCATATCTTTATTTCCACATACGGTAGTGATTTTGATGAGTTATTCTAATTGTGTCGTCCCTGTTGCTAATAAGTCATGTCCCAGCTGTCATTACGTTTGGTTCGCTCTGTGCTGTATTTATGTCTGTCAGATGTTGAATAGGGGGGGTAAGTGTAGGAAAATGTTGGTATATCTCACTCAAAAAGAAGAAATCATGTGTCAATATTGGCTGATACCAATTATTGATCAAATCATAATTGGTGTCGGGACATGACTTATTAGCGCGACTGTACATTATAGTATTGTATTATGTTATTAAATAATTTTTATTGTATTTATCATTGGTTGTCTCTTGAACTAGTGTTGTTTTTGTTTTGTTTTTTTGTTTTTTCTTACGAGGACAAGCAGCCTCGAGTGGAACCTATATCTGTTGTTGCTTGACTTCCTTTTCACTCCATGGTACAGTGTGGTTGTCTTTAAGCAGCGCACTGGTTTGGGAAACCCACAAACCTCAACAATGTCAATATCTGTGTTAATAAGAATGTTTGTTTACTTTTTGTTAAACACGTACAGTTAAGGGGAGACTGGCCGTTTGTTTGGTCTATTAATTCATTTATTCATATATTTTTTTAGTTTCCTCCCTAGACCTCCATCAAGCTTAGAAAAACACCCACTAGACCCTCCTTCAAGATAAATTTATAAATTTTTCGGTAGAAAAATGTCCCGGCCGAAGCCCGATTCCTCTTGAAATTGCAGGCTCGCTATCGCTCGCCAGGAAAAAATCGACACCTAAATGGCACGAAAGGTCTTAAATTTGACAACGAAATAGGACGAAAGTTGTTAAAACGCCAAACTAATGGGCCGAACGTCCTAGAATTTCAAACCCAGTGGGGCTAAACATTAGGGAGAAGGGGGTCCAGCAAAACGGTCTGCCTATACCTTAAATGAGGAGGTAAGCTTCCGGTACTAGACTGGTGCACTTACCCCGTATATCCGTCCGTGTGTTTGGCCGGTGGGCGTCTGTGGCGTTGGGTGAGTTACACAGCCTGGTACACAGGAACATTATCCTCAGTTCATCTCCCCCAGATGGAACATTATACAGGCCTAATAACTCCTGGTTCTTATGTATACAGTCGCGCTAACAAGTGATGTCTCGGCACCATGTATGTTTTGATCAATAAATAATTGGTATCAGCAATATCTAAGCTTAATTTCTTCATATAAAGTTAAATATACAAACATGTTCCTACACCTACCCACCCTATTCAACATCTGACAGACATTAATACGCACAGAGCAAGCCAAACGTAATGACAGCTGAGACATTACTTAATAGCGCGACTGTACTGCTAAGTAAAGAGAGGCATCAAGCTTGAGGAGATTGCCAGGCCGTCACGTCCTGCTCTCAAATTGAACACGAGTTCATTTTTTTATATAAGAACATAAGAAAACAGAAGTCTGCAAAAAGCCGATTAGCCCACACAAGGCAGATCCCGTTCAAACCCAACACATGAGCCAAGTGCACTAACCAATGCCGCCTGCGCCACATGATACCATTGGCAAATATATGTGCTAACAAATGTCCTGTAGTGTGTTCCCGGCCACACGTGTTGATAACATGGTTGCACCAGGTTATCAACATAAATCAACTGGCCACACCCATGTTAAACTAATGTTAGTAACCGGCGTCGTCTTTTTCATTGTCTTCTAGCTATATGTAGACGAATATGTGCAGTTTAAGAAGGATCTGTGGTAGTAAAAAAGGGTTAAGTGATATAGTTTGAAGCCTATTAATTGCTGGAGACTTTTTAAACGGAACAAAATCGTCTAATAGCAGCCAGAATAAAGTTAAAGTGACGTCGCCGGTACAGAAGGGGTTAACATATACGTGTAATGTTATGTTATTCAAACGTTCCCGTTCGTTTGGCCCGGTCTGTAATGGACAAGATAAAGTCTTAGGAAGCAACACGCCATATTTCCGAGGTAACAATGATCGCCGAGTTATGTAGGACACACACACTCGCTCTGGGGGAGGGGGGGGGGGCTCTCTGTGCTTTAATACAACGGTGTCGTTTTATTCTGGTGAAGGTTAACGATTTTATTCGGATTAGGAAGGAGTTCTTGGAATTAAAGAGGTAAAATTAATGTACTCTCTTTTTTCTTCCCCCCCCACATTTCTCTCTCTCTCTTTCTCTCTCTCTCTCGCTCTCGCTCTCGCTCTCTCTCTCTCTCTCTCTCTCTCTCTCTCTCTCTCTCTCTCTCTCTCTCTCTTGCTCGCTCGCTCGCTCGCTCGCGCTCTCTCTCTCTCTCTCGCTCGCTCGCTCTCGCTCTCTCTCTCTGTCTCTGTCTCTGTCTCTCTCTCTCTCTCTCGCTCAGATCCTTCCTTCACTTACTATAATCATCTGCTGACAGCCAGATCAGAATTGTAAGATATTTTGCCATACTGAAGGAACTCAAAATATCTGAACTATTTGACATAAACTGCATCACGGAATTTTGACCTCAACTGTACTTAGCTCCTCTACCATCATAATTAATAGTCTGTCGATGTAACCAGTAGGAATTTGTATCGACACCAAGCGAGGCAATGCAGGATTTGTATCGACACCAAGCGAGGCAATGCAGGATTTGTATCGACACCAAGCGAGGCAATGCAGGATTTGACTCAGATAGGCGAGGGAGGCGGATACAAACAGGCAGAACAAAATAGAAAAAAAAATATCGTACGTGTGTGTATGTGTGTGTGTGTGTGTGTGTGTGTGTGTGTGTGACGCGCGTGTGTGTATGTATGTGTGTGTGTGTGTGACGCGTGTATATGTGTGTGTGTGACGCGTGGGTGTGTCAGTGTGTATGTGTGTGGGTGTGTGTGTGTGTGTGTGGTGTGTGAGAGAGAGAGAGAGAGAGAGAGAGAGAGTCAGTCCAAAGGGTATATCCATCTTATTGACAGTACCAATGATGTGAGTCCGTCTATGTAATGGGTGTGTGTGGGCGGGGGGTGGAAAAGGGATGCAGGGAGGCTAAGGGGCGTGCAGAGGAAAACAAATGAATATTAAAAAAAAAAAAAAAAAAAAAAAAAAAAAAAAAAAAAACATTGACTGCCTACATACACCCCTGAAAACAGACCCTATTGACCTCCTCTTACTGTTCCATTTGGCCTTGTTTACTTAAGGGGGAGGTAGTTGCTTTTTCTGGACCCCCCTTCTCACACATGTTTAGCCCCATTAGTTTTGAGAGTTCAAGACGTGTGTTGCATTAGTTTAGCAAATTTAAGACCTTTCGACCGATTTCTTTGTCAATATTAAAACCTTGCGTAGCATTTAGGTATCGATTTTTTCCTGGCGAGCGATAGCAAACCTGTAAAATTAGAATGAAGCGGCCTTTGGCCGGAACATTTTTCTACCGAAAAATTTACAAATTTATCTTGAAAGGGATTTTTTTTTTTTTTTTTTTTTTTTTTTTTGTATAGGCCTAAGCTTGATGGAAGTCTAGCGAGGAAACTTCAAAATACGTATAAAATAAATATATATACCGGTATATATAAGCCAAAAAACAAGCACTACAACTTTAACCCTTTCAAGAGCCCAGTACGCATTTATTGTTTTGTTTTCTGACTAATATTAGACGATTTTTTCCCCTTCCTCCCTTTCTCTTCCCCTCTCCCTTCCTCCCTTTCTCTTCCCCTCTCCCTTCCTCCCTTTCTCTTCCCCTCTCCCTTCCTCTCTTTACACTTCCCCTCTCCCTTCCTCTCTCCCTTCATATCCCTTCCTCCCTTTCTCTTCCCCTCTCCCTTCCTCTCTTTACACTTCCCCTCTCCCTTCCTCTCTTTACACTTCCCCTCTCCCTTCCTCTCTCCCTTCCTATCCCTTCCTCCCTTTCTCTTCCCCTCTCCCTTCCTCTCTTTACACTTCCCTCTCCCTTCCTCTCTCCCTTCATTCCCTTCCTCCCTTTCTCTTCCCCTCTCCCTTCCTCTTTACACTTCCCCTCTCCCTTCCTCTCTTTACACTTCCCCTCTCCCTTCCTCTCTCCCTTCCTATCCCTTCCTCCCTTTCTCTTCCCCTCTCCCTTCCTCTCTTTACACTTCCCCTCTCCCTTCCTCTCTCCCTTCCTATCCCTTCCTCCCTTTCTCTTCCCCTCTCCCTTCCTCTCTTTACACTTCCCCTCTCCCTTCCTCTCTTTACACTTCCCCTCTCCCTTCCTCTCTTTACACTTCCCCTCTCCCTTCCTCTCTCCCTTCCTATCCCTCTCTCCCTTTCTCTTCCCCTCTCCTTCCTCTCTCCCTTCCTATCCCTTCCTCCCTTTCTCTTCCCTCTCCCTTCCTCTCTTTACACTTCCCCTCTCCCTTCCTCTCTCCCTTCATATCCCTTCCTCCCTTTCTCTTCCCCTCTCCCTTCCTCTCTTTACACTTCCCCTCTCCCTTCCTCTCTTTACACTTCCCCTCTCCCTTCCTCTCTCCCTTCCTATCCCTTCCTCCCTTTCTCTTCCCCTCTCCCTTCCTCTCTCCCTTCCTATCCCTTCCTCCCTTTCTCTTCCCCTCTCCCTTCCTCTCTTTACACTTCCCCTCTCCCTTCCCCTGCTCTTTCTCCCTTCCTTCCTTCCTTCCCTCCTTCCTTAACCCTCCCCCTTCATCCCCCTCCCTCCAGTACTCCCATCAACCCCCCCTCCCTCTGCCCTACCCATCTCTACCTCAAATCAATGAACAAGAAACTCTTGATGCTTAGACAGACAGACAGACAGACAGACAGACAGATACACAGAGGAGCTAACAGACATACACACACTACATAGGGACATTTGTCTAACACTTTAAGGGGAGATTTCCACTTGAGGGATTTTTTTCTTGACTCCTTTCTCCCTCATGTTTAGCCCCATTGCTTTTCGATTTTTAAGAAGTTCGCCCAATTATGTTGACGATTTTAAGAATTTTCGACACATTTCTGTCAATGTTAAGACCTTTCGTGCCATTTAGGTGTCGATTTTATCCTGGCGAGCGATAGCGAGCCTGTAATTTAAGAGGAACCGGTTTCAGCCGGGACATTTTTCTACCGAAAAATGTACAAATATATGTTGAAAGGGGCTAATATTAAGCTTGGTGAATATCTAGAGATCAAACTAAAAACCTCCCCTTAACCCATTCAGTACCGGTGACGTTCTCTTAACTTTGTTGTGGCTACTATAAGAAGATTATATTCAGTTTAACAAGGGCCTTAAGCAAGTAACAGGCTTCAAACTATCTTACTTAACCCTTTTTACTACCTCAGATCCTTCCTAAACTGCTCAAATTCGTCTAAATATAGCTAGAAGAAAATGGGAAAGACCTCGCCGGTATAGAAGGGGTTACTAATATATTCTCGGGGGGGGGGGGGGTATGCTCTCCAGTATGTGACTTTGCCGCTCACATGCGCACATATATATATATACAGTACACAGACAGACTGATAAACAACGAATACCTGTATATAAACGTACACACAAACAAACAAACAGGCGGGTGTAAACATAACAACACCAGCACAACACAATGGTCATCTACGCGATTTTTTTGTATCAATTTTAAGACCTTTCGTGCCATTTAGGTGTCATTATTTTCCTGGCGAGTAATAACGAGCTTCCGTCTTAAAATCTGAAAACTAATGGGGCTAAACATGAAGAAGGAGGTTGACTAGGATAATGACCCATCTCCCCTATAGAGGGGAAGAGAAGGGGGAGACAATATGATGCTTAAGATAATGATGCATGACAAGTTATTATGATGATGATGATGATGTGGAGGATTAGAAGATATATATGGAGAAACATATGATGATTGGGTGTAGGAAGAAGAAGAAGAAGAGGAGGAGGAGGAGGAGGAGGAGGAGGAGGAGGAGGAGGAGGAAGGAGGAGAAGAATAAGAAGAGGAGGACGAAGAAGAAGAGGAAAAAGGAGGAGGAGGAGGAAGAAGAAGAAGAAGAAGAGGAAGAGGAGGAGGAGGAGGAAGAAGAAGAAGAAGAAGAAGAGGAAGAAGAATAGGAGGAGGAGGAGGGAAAAATAGGAGAAGAGGAGGAGGAGGAGGAGGAAAAAGAAGAGTGAGAGGAAGTGGTCTTGGAGATAGTGTGGCATGTTGGGTCAATAACCTCACTCAACACACACCTCAACACCACCACCACCCCACACTTCACCACCACCCCACACTTCACCACCACCACCACCCCACACTTCACCACTCCACCTCACCACCACCACCACCCCACACTTCACCACTCCACCTCACCACCTCACCACCACCACCACCCCACACTCACCACACCACAGCTACCACACCACACTCACCACACACCTCACCACCACCTTCCTTTGACTTACTTTACACCTCACTCACCACATCACAATCACCACCACCTTCCTGCCTTCTGACTTACTCTACACCACCCTCACCACACCTCACTTACCACACCACACTTACCACACCTCACTCACTACCACCTTCCTTCTGACTTACCACACCTCACCACCATCACCTTACTCTCACCACACTTTTATTATGTGTTACCCCATCACCACACCTCACCACTACTACCCTCCTCTCATCACATTTTACATCCTACCTCACCACCATCACCCTTACTCTCACCACACTAGCCAAACCTTTATTATATGTTACCCCCATCACCACACCTCACCACTACCCTCTCCTCTCACCACACTTTACTTCCTACCTCACCACACCTCACACTATACCTCATCACCACCCTCCTCTCACCACACCTCACACTATACCTCACCACACCTCATCACCACCCTCCTCTCACCACCAAATTAACCCTCTCAGTAGGTTTGAGATAGGTTTTACTCCTTCATATGTCGAGGTACTGTACTTCCTTTTAAACTGTACAAAATTGTCTGATACACGGGTCATCATAATGCCGAAGGGGGTCATCACTACGTCTTCACACACACACACACACACGCACGCATCTCACCACACACACACACACACATCTCACCACACACACGCACGCATCTCACCACACACACACACACCTCACCACACACACACACACATCTCACCACACACACACACACACACATCTCACCACACACACACACACACATCTCACCACACACATACACACACGCATCTCACCACATACACACACACACACACACACACACACACACACACACACACACACACACACACACACACACACACACACACACACACACACAATAACAGAATCCTAATTTTTTTTTTTTTTCGGCCATAGCGACGGAGATAATTGTATCGTGGTTCCTCCCTAACCAAACTGCTATCAGCCTGTGTTAGCCTACACATCTTCTCACCAATACAATGTGCATCTATGTATGTACTTTAGTGGGAGGTCAGGCACCTCATGGTCGCCAAAGGTCGCATATGACTTCGTAGTTAAGGTAGAATAAGTATTGTACTGCAGATTCGTAGCTGCAATGAACAATAAACCGACCATTATTATTATTATTATAAACACACACACACACACTGAATTAATACTTATTTTTATATTATTGCCACTTCCAATATGACGATAATATGTATTTCATAACTCCATAAACTAGTATTTTTAGTACCAGCAGAAGTCATACAAATCCCTCAAAATAATATGATGAGATATATCCGATGCCAGACTCCGCTTAACTATGGCTTCCTGGTGTGTACGGGTTGTGTGTGTGTGTGTGTCAGAGAGAGAGCGAGAGAGTTTGTGTGTGTGTGTGTGTGTGAGAGAGAGAGAGAGAGTTTGTGTGTGTGTGTGAGAGAGCGATAGAGTTTGTGTGTGTGTGTGTGAGAGAGAGAGAGTTTGTGTGTGTGTGTGTGAGCGAGAGAGTGTGTGTGTGTGTGTGTGTGTGAGAGAGGAAGAGACTATTAAAAAGATAGACATTAAGAGAGAGAGAGAGATACTATTAGAAAGATAGATATATTAAGAGACCTATTAATAACACTATATGGTCCGACGTTGTGTGAGTTATATTTTATTAATCATTATTGAGGATTTTGCTTTTGTTTTGGCCATTTTCGTTCAGTGAATTTTAATTTATCCCCTAGAGTCCTAGACTAACAAAAACGCCTTCCCAGACTTCCTTCGACCTAAAATATGTCCACCCAGGCGCTCTTCAAGCTACATCTGTACATTTGTTATCGAAATTCTTCTAAGTTACAGACTCACTGTCGCTTCCCCAGAAAACGACACTTGAATGGGGTGAAGCGTCCCATTATCGCCAAACTAATGGGGTGAAACGTTTTAATATCTCCGAGCGAATCAGGGGAGATCCAAACAGACAGTTACAGAAGTTAGAGGTCAAGCGTTCTGGCGTAACTATACTGAACGGACTATATAGTAAGCAGTGGTGTTGGTAATACTGGTGATAGTAAAGGTTATAAGAGTATTGAGGGTGATGGTGGTAGTAATGGAATATTTAGACGATCATGTGTAGTTTAAGGGGGGATGGGCCGGTTTTCACCCTCATGTTTAGCCCCATTAGTTTTCAGATGTTAAGAAGTTTGCCCCATTAGTTAGTCGATTTTAAGACCTTTCGCCCCATTTCTTCGTCAATATTTAGACTTTTCGTGCTATTTAGGTGTCGATTGTTTTCCCTGGCGAACGATAGTGAGCCTGTAATATTGGAAGAACCGGCCTTCGGCCGGGAAATTTTTCTACCGAAAAATGTACAAATTAATTTAGAAGGGGGGAATGGATGGATGTTTTTTTAATTTGATGGAGGTTTAGGGAGGAAACTAGAAAAATAATGCATACATGCACAAATTATGGAGGTTTAGGGAGGAAACTAGAAAAATAATGCATACATGCAAAAATGATGGAGGTTTAGGGAGGAAACTAGAAAAATAATGAATACATGCAAAAATTATGGAGGTTTAGGGAGGAAACTAGAAAAATAATGCATACATGCAAAAATGATGGAGGTTTAGGGAGGAAACTAGAAAAATAATGAATACATGCAAAAATGATGGAGGTTTAGGGAGGAAACTAGAAAAATAATGAATACATGCAAAAATCGGCCAAAACGTGGACCATCCCCCTCATTTATTTGATCGTTTATATATCTTTTTATTCGTGTATCTTATTTTTCCTGTATGTCTCTTTTAGTGTCTTACTTTTCCTTCCGGGGGCAGGGGGGCTAGGAATCCTCCTCCCCTTGTAAAATTCACCTACTAGCCGAGACAGAGTGTGGGGCGAGGGAACGCGAGAGTGGTCCCGGACTCTTTAAGTATTAGAATTTTAAATTTTGTTTCTGTTCGGGCTCTGTCTCGAGTCGGCCACCCCCTAGCTATGGGGTATGAGCCTAAGCATTAACAAAAAAAACATACATACATACATACATACATACCGGTACATACTTACATAATACTGTTAGTAATGATAGTGTTTAAACAAATATTGGTAGTACATAGTGTTGTTAGTAATAATGTTGGTAGTTACAGTAATGTTGGTAGTCATAATAATAATGTTAATATTAAGGGGAGGCTGACCGTTTGTTTGGTCTATTAATTCATTTATTCATATGTTTTTTTAGTTTCCTCCCTAGACCTCCATCAAGCTTAGAATAACACCCCCTAGACCCCCCTTCAAGATAAATTTGTACATTTTTCGGTAGAAAAATTTCCCGGCCAAAGGCCGGTTCGTCTTAAAATTGCAGGCTCGCTATCGGTCGCCAGGAAATAATCGACACCTAAATGGCACGAAAGGTTCTAAAATTGACAACGAAATGGGGCGAAAGGTGTTAAAATCGCCAAACTAATGGGCCGAACGTCTTATAATCTCAAAACTAGTGGGGCTCAACATTAGGGAGAAGGGGGTCCAGAAAAACGGTCTGCCTCCCCTTAATGTTGGTAGTACTAGTAGTAATGTTGGTAATAGTGACCTTGTATGTGTTTCTAGGGCAAGTGTCTCTCTCTCTCTCTCTCTCTCTCTCTCTCTCTCTCTCTCTCTCTCTCTCTCTCTCTCTCTCTCTCTCTCTCTCTCTCTCTCTCTCTCTCTCTCTCTCTCTCTCTCTCTCTCTCTCTCTCTCTCTCTCTCTCTCTCTCTCTCTCTCTCTCTCTCTCTCTCTCTCTCTCTCTCTCAGCGGACAGCCACCTATATAGACTAGCCTCAGGGGGGGTTACACAGATACACACAGGTACACAGATCTTGCGGTCCCTACTAGGTGGTCCGACTTTAATACTACTAGAGACAGGGACACTTATTGTAGACATAGGACAGCCCACAAGTCAATGTCCACAAGGACAGTTATTTATATAGAATAGAAAGAAGTTTGTCTGAAAGGGAATTTGCACTTACATACCAAGTGATCTTTGCACACACACACACACACACACATTTAAATATATATAATTATATATATATATATAATATATATACGCACACACACACAAACGTAGACACAGACAGACAGAAACAATCATGCATTCATACATACATGCAGACAGACAGACACATGCATACATATATACATACAGTACATACACAGACAAACAGACACTTACATACCCACATCCATACAGACAGATACATACATACATACACCACATACAGACACTTACATACACACATCCAGACAGACAGACACATACATACAGGCACTTACATACACACATACATCCAGAGTCCAGACACATCCAGACAGACAGACAGACACATACAGACACAGATATACAGGCACTTACATACACACATACATGCAGAGTCCAGACAGACAGGCACATACAGACACATATATACAGGCACTTACATACACACATACATCCAGAGTCCAGACACATCCAGACAGACAGACACATACAGACACATATATACAGGCACTTACATACACACATACATCCAGAGTCCAGACACATCCAGACAGACATCCAGACAGAGAACCCTAAGGTGAGGTAGACAGAACCGGACATTGAGCAGTTATAATAATCAAGTTACACTGTAATAATGGTGTGTGTATATAAGGACGTATAACTGTACCTAAACTACTACACGTTATTAACTTTTGTTATTTCAACATATTTTAAACATTTTCACTTATTTGCCATTCATTACAAAATCTATCTATCTATTGCCAGACGTCATGATCACAGAAGGGGTGGCCACGAAGGAATCACCCACAAGCACCTCTGTCCCCTGTCAGCCGACGCCCCTCCTCCCAACCAACACCACTTTTTTTCATATACCTCTCAACTCCATCCTTCCATCTCACTCTCGGTCTGCCTCTCCCGCTCTATCCCTCCACCTAACTCTCGTACACTCTCTTAGTCATTATCTCACTTCCCATACGTTCCACATGGCCGAGCCATCTCAAGGTGTTCCTTTTCACAATGTTCAGCACATCCACATCCATACCACACCATTCTCATACTTCCTCATTCCTCTGTCTATCCCTCCATGTAACTGCGCACGCACTTCTCAAGTAACTCATTTCCACCCCTCTTGCTCCATGCTTTACTCCCGTACGTCAATGTCGGGATTACCACACTATCATGCAATAACTGTTTTACTTTGTATGCTGACCACCCTATTCCTTATCACTGCTTTCAGCATGTTTACAACCCTCTTCTCCTGTTGCACCCTCTCCTGCACTTCTTCATCCATACTCCCATCTTTACTCAACACACTGACCAGATACTTAAATGAGCTGACATTATCCATAATTTGACCATTCAACTTCACCTCACACTCTGTGACCGCACACCTTACACAGACCATAACCTTACTCTTCCCCGCATTTACCTTCAGGTTTCTCTTCTCACACACGGTTACAAAATACATCTATGATAAAAATCATAAATTAATTCCATAACCCCCCCCCCCCCCAAAAAAAAAAAAAAACAACAACAACAACAACTTCGAATTGTTGCGCCCAAATGGTTATGACTGTTTATGCATACCCGTGTTGTTACATCAATGTGTTATATATTGAATGCACGGGTTTGCAGTGTATAAGGAAGCTCAAACTGTAGACATCGATATTAAACAGAAGCATAAGCTATATTACAGTTGCAATTCCGGTACATTCATAAGTTAGTACATTAATGCAAATTCCGGTACATTCATAAGTAGCACATTAATGCAAATTCCGGTACATTCATAAGTTAGTACATTAATGCAAATTCCGGTACATTCATAAGTTAGCACATTAATGCAAATTCCGGTACATTCATAAGTTAGTACATTAATGCAAATTCCGGTACATTCATAAGTTAGCACATTAATGCAAATTCCGGTACATTCATAAGTTAGTACATTAATGCAAATTCCGGTACATTCATAAGTTAGTACATTAATGCAAATTCCGGTACATTCATAAGTTACCACATTAATGCAAATTCCGGTACATTCATAAGTTAGTACATTAATGCAAATTCCGGTACATTCATAAGTTAGTACATTAATGCAAATTCCGGTACATTCATAAGTTAGCACATTAATGCAAATTCCGGTACATTCATAAGTTAGTACATTAATGCAAATTCCGGTACATTCATAAGTTAGTACATTAATGCAAATTCCGGTACATTCATAAGTTACCACATTAATGCAAATTCCGGTACATTCATAAGTTAGTACATTAATGCAAATTCCGGTACATTCATAAGTTAGTACATTAATGCAAATTCAACATACTTGTCAATCATCACCAACCCACATATGCTGGCATTTCTGCTACGGTGGTCTAGTGGTTTAGGTGCTGGAGTGCTGCACTACTGGCCTGGGTTAGAACCCTGGCTGGGGCATGACACACACTTATTAAAATGTACTGTACATGTCAACTGTATATTATTAATTTAACCTCTGCAATACTATGACGCACCTTAACCTCTGCAATACTATGACACACCTTTTCCCTTTTTTCTGGCTGGCATTAGACGATTTTATGCAGTTTATGATATGGTTATGGGTGTTGAAAAGGTAACCGTTTTTCATGTGTAGAGAGGGCCTTTGTAAGCTTAACAAAATTGCCTAATATTAGCCAGAATACAATGTCCAAACCGCCCTAATACTTGTGGGTTAATTCCTTGAAGCCCGAACCTCGCAAGTGTGTGATTTGCCTGACTGGGGTGGAACAGGTTATATAGTCAGCATCCTTGGCTCACTCCTTGATCAATACCACCTACCGCCACAACACATTATTTGCCTGACTGGGGTGGAACAGGTTATAATTATAGTCAGCATCCTTGGCTCACTCCTTGATCAATACCACCTACCGCCACAACACATTATTTGCCTGACTGGTGTGGAACAGGTTATAATTATAGTCAGTATCCTTGGCTCACTCCTTGATCAATACCACCTACCGCCACAACACATTATTTGCCTGACTGGGGTGGAACAGGTTATAATTATAGTCAGCATCCTTGGCTCACTCCTTGATCAATACCACCTACCGCCACAACACATTATTTGCCTGACTGGTGTGGAACAGGTTATAATTATAGTCAGCATCCTTGGCTCACTCCTTGATCAATACCACCTACCGCCACAACACATTATTTGCCTGACTGGTGTGGAACAGGTTATAATTATAGTCAGCATCCTTGGCTCACTCCTTGATCAATACCACCTACCGCCACAACACATTATTTGCCTGACTGGGGTGGAACAGGTTATAATTATAGTCAGTATCCTTGTCTCACTCCTTGATCAATACCACCTACCGCCACAACACATTATTTGCCTGACTGGGGTGGAACAGGTTATAATTATAGTCAGCATCCTTGGCTCACTCCTTGATCAATACCACCTACCGCCACAACACATTATTTGCCTGACTGGTGTGGAACAGGTTATAATTATAGTCAGCATCCTTGGCTCACTCCTTGATCAATACCACCTACCGCCACAACACATTATTTGCCTGACTGGGGTGGAACAGGTTATAATTATAGTCAGCATCCTTGGCTCACTCCTTGATCAATACCACCTACCGCCACAACACATTATTTGCCTGACTGGTGTGGAACAGGTTATAATTATAGTCAGCATCCTTGGCTCACTCCTTGATCAATACCACCTACCGCCACAACACATTATTTGCCTGACTGGGGTGGAACAGGTTATATAGTCAGCATCCTTGGCTCACTCCTTGATCAATACTACCTACCGCCACAACACATTATTTGCCTGACTGGGGTGGAACAGGTTATATAGTCAGCATCCTTGGCTCACTCCTTGATCAATACTACCTACCGCCACAACACATTATTTCACTTGGTATGACACGAGCGATTTTCCCCTGAACATTTATCCTCAACACTGGTCTGGCAACTTATGAGGTCAACATGTATATGATGTATGTCACCTAGGTTTATCTATCATTAGTCTAGTTTCAGATACCGGTGTATAATATTCCAGAAATGTTGCCCGAAAAAATGTCATCATCGAATGTTGACTATAAAAGCTCTCGTGTGATACCGGCTTTAGCATTGTATATATATTGATATCATAAGATGCAGTCCAGACAAAATGGCAGGGTAGTAATGGTAGCCATGATGTTGGTAAATAAAAAATAGATATAATCTACGACATTTTTGTTGAAAACTAAAGCCGCTTATTGATTTTTTTTTTTTTTTTAATGACACAACAGTTTCGGCTCTTCATGAGCCCTCTTCGTGTGGTGTTTGATTTGTTTTGAAGTGGGTCCAGATAAGCCAAAATTGTTGTCTTTACAATCAAATCTATTTTCAATATCTGAGTATAGTTTTCCAATTGTGTAATCACTATACTGTGATTTTGTCTTCACTCTTCAAAGGTCCTCGCTAAGTGATACCTACACAGGAGAGTGCTAAGGATGTACACACAATATAGCCCACGAAGGTCCCCAAGTGAAGTTACCCACATTAAGACCACATTAAGGCTATGATCGCCTCAACAGGAACTCAACCCTCCCATCCCCTTGTTCAAGAGAGACAGTATATAACTATTTACATTCATGTGATAAGCCTTCAACACTTTGAGGTGGGGGCGACTTAGGCCACCGCAGCGAGACTCTTAGACTTTAACCAGCCAGCTAATGACAGTGGTAGTAATATGGTGGTTGGTGGGGCAAAAAGGTGGTGATGGGTGGTCTGCCTGGTGGCTAGGGTGATGTATATTAATAAAGACAGCCGGTGTGATGAATGGTGTGGTGGTGAGGGAGGGGGGTGGAGGGAGGTTGAAACAGAGCAGTGGAAAGTGGAAGGATGGAGAGAGGAGGAGTGGAGAGTGGAAGGGTGGAGAGTAAAGAAGTGGAAAGTGGAAGGATGGAGAGAGGAGTGGAGAGTGGAAGGGTGGAGAGTAGAGAAGTGGAAAGTGGAAGGATGGAGAGAGGAGGAGTGGAGAGTGGAAGGGTGGAGAGTAGAGAAGTGGAAAGTGGAAGGATGGAGAGAGGAGAAGTGAAAGGATGGAGAGAGGAGGAGTGAACAGTGGAAGGGTGGAGAGAGGAGGAGTGGATAGTGGTGAAAGAATGGGGAGAGGAGGATTGGATAGTGGTGGAAGAATGGAGAGAGGAGGAGTGGACAGTGGAAGGATGGAAGGTAGAGATGGTGGAAAAGAAGAGCATGAGTGGAAGGATTTAAGATTTACTCAGTGTAGGAGAAAGATGAAGAAATGAGTGGAAGAGCGAGGGATAGAATATGGAAGGAGAGTAAGGGTAGAGACTAGAAGTAATGGAAGAAGGGAGCATGGGTAGATTGTAAATAAGGACGAATGATGGATGATAATGGAGGAAGATAGAGAGGATGGATTATAGAAAGGGTGGAAGGGTGGAGAGTAGAAGTAATGGAAGAAGGGGTTGTAAGGAAGGTGGAGGGAAAGATGGGAGGTGGAAGGGGTGGAATGGAAGAGGATTATTGGAAGGCGGAGAGTAGAAGTAATGGAAGAGGAGATTGTAAGGAAGGTGGGTGGAATGGAAGAGGATGGATGGAATGGTGGTAATAATAGAAGTTCAAGACGGAAAGGAGAAGTTTATGATTAGATGGTAAAGAATGTGGGAGAGGAAGAAACTCGGAGGTAATAGAATAGAAGGGGTGAACAAAACATAAAATCATGATGAGGGAGAAAGGAGTCCAGAAAAAAACCCCACCATCCCCCTTTAACTGATTAGTGGGCAATATATATAGAGCAGATGAACCCAACCTGTAGAGTGACTGATGTAGATGATGGCTGGCAGTTTGAGGTGTGTATTAATACTAATGGTCAGGTATAGAAGATGGATGGTGGTGTATAGGGAACTCAGGGTGACAGAACGGCATGGAAGGTGAATAATATATGGTGGGGTCACTTAAGGGGAGATATCGACTTGAGGGACTTTTTTCTGGACCCCTTTCTCCCTCATGTTTAGCCTCATTGTTTTTCTAATTTTAAGACGTTTGCCCCATTATTTTGACGATTTTAAGAACTTTCAACCCATTTCTGTCAATTTTAAGACCTGTCGTGCCATTTAGGTGTCGATTTTATCCTGGCGAGCGATAGCGAGCCTGTAATTTAAGAGGAACCGGCTTTCAACCGGGACATTTTTCTACCGAAAAATGTACAAATTTATCTTGAAAGGGGCTCAAGGAGGTGTAATCTTAAGCTTGAAGGATATCTAGGGACAAAACTAAAAACCTCCCCTTAATTCATCATCATTTGGATAATATTGAGATATATGTGTGTTTACTTTTATATTTGTTGTCTGTCCTGTTGGCTGCCTGTCAGTTGGTGGTGAGATACATGGAGAGTTAGAATAATCTATACCCTGTTTCTTTTCAACTGACGGTAAATTGCAAAGTTCCCATCAAGATTTATCGGATATTTGCAAGATTTTTGTAGTGAAATAGGGTGTTAATTGTATACACTCGGCCTTAATAGGATGCAGAGACATAGTGGTTTCATATTCTGCCATTAAGTATCGAAAAATTAGCTGCTATGGGATTCAATTTACCGTCAGATGAAATGAAACCGAGTGTAGTAACGCCAATGATTCGTCTGGCTGAATATTTCTTTAATTTAGGCGTATTTTTCTACCGTAAAATGTACACATTTATCTTGCAGGGTGTTCTAGGGGTGTTTTTACGTAAGTTTGATGAAGGTCTCGGGAGGGAACTAAACATTATTAAAAAAATTATAAATAAATAGGCACAACTACCCCCCCCCCCCCCCCCACCCTTAAGGTTCCATGGTGTTAACCCGCCGTAATATTGATTGATGGTTTCCTAAGTGGCAATCTACAGTCTAATTTATATCCTTAAGGGGAGGTTTTTAGTTTGGTCCCTAGATATCCTTCAAGCTTAAGATTACACCCCCTTGAGCCCCTTTCAAGATAAATTTGTACATTTTTCGGTAGAAAAATTTCCCGGCTGAAAGCCGGTTGCTCTTAAATTACAGGCTCGCTATCGCTCGCCAAGATAAAATCGACACCTAAATGGCACAAAAGGTCTTAAAATTGACAGAAATGGGTTGAAAGTTCTTAAAATCGTGAAAATAATGGGGCGAACGTCTTAAAATTAGAAAAACAATGGGGCTAAACATGGGGGAGAAAGGAGTCAAGGAAAAATCCCTCAAGTGGCAATCTCCCCTTAAAGGGCTATAGTGGCCGGTTTTTTGCCCATTAATTCATTTATTCATATATATTTTAGTTTGTTCCCTAGACCTCCAAGCTTAAAAAAACACCCCCTAGACCCCCCTTCAAGATAAATTTGTACATTTTTCGGTAGAAAAATGGCCCGGCCGATGGCCGGTTTCTTTCAAAATTACAGGCTCGCTATCGCTCGCCAGGAAAAACTCGACACCTAAATGGCACGAAATGTTTTAACATTGACAAGGAAATGGGGCGAAAGATATTCAAATCGCCTAACCAATGGGCCGAATGTTTAAAATAATGATCTCAAAACTAATATGCTAAACATGAGGGAGAAGGGGGTCCAGAAACAGCGACTACCTCCCCCTTAACCCTTTCAGTACCGGTCACATCCTTATATTTATTGGATTTCTAAGCTTGGCCAAAATGTATGTATGTACATAAAGTGGTCCTGGTACTGAAGGGGTTAAATCA
Source organism: Paralithodes platypus (assembly GCA_032716605.1). NCBI lineage: Eukaryota > Metazoa > Arthropoda > Malacostraca > Decapoda > Lithodidae > Paralithodes > Paralithodes platypus. Next base: position 11,268,303 of record CM064530.1, on the reverse strand, counting down.
AAGGGTTATGAGAAATTACTCCTGGCGAGATTTGTGGTGTGTTAGTATGTATTTGTTCATTAACCCCTTCTGTACCGCAACGGCTTTTATATTTGATTCTAGCTATATTTAGACGATTTTGTGCAGCTTAGGAAGGATCTGTGGCAGTAAAAAGGGTTAAGTGAGATCATTCGAAGCCTGTTAGTTGTTCGAGGCCCTTTTTAAATTGAATAAAATCGTCTAACAGTAGCAACATTAAAATTAAAAAGACGTCGTCGGTACAGAAGGGGTTAATATATTTATGCATTTATTATGTTTAGTTTCCTCCCAAGACCTCCATCAGGCTTTAAGAAATGCCCCCAAGACCTCCTCCTCCTCCTCCTCCTCTCCCCCCCCCCCCCCCCCACCCCGCTTCGATATCAATGTATTAAAATGCCCCGTACGAATGCCAGTTCCTCCTAAATTACAGGCTCGCTAGCGCTTGCCAGGAGGTACCTGACACCTCAATGGAACAAAAGGTCTTATAATCTCCAAACTAATGGAGCTAAACACGAGTGAGAATGGGGTCCAGAAGAAGAAAAACCCTTCCCTTGCATCCAATCCAGTATGTCCGTGTGTCATACTGGCGGTACAGATGAAGGTTGGTTGAGATAATGGAAGAGGGTAGACAAGTAGATACAGCTGGTAGACTAGGGAGAGTGTTGAGGGGGGACCACCAGGGGGGCCGGTCCCTTCTCCGTGGGGGGAGGTACAGTCGGCCTAATAAGTCATGTCTCGGCACCAACTGTGTTTTGATCAATAATTGGTATCGGCAATATTGACACATGATTTCTTCTTTTTGAGTGAGATATACCAACATTTTCCTACACTTACCCACCCTATTCAACATCTGACAGACATAAATACAGCACAGAGCGAGCCAAACGTAACGACAGCTGAGACATGACTTATTAGCACCACTGTACACTCACTCACAACAATTCGTGGACCCCCAATGTTTTTTCTTTTGGCAAATATAGGTATCTGGATTTATTTTTGGGTGGAATTTGCTTGTTAAGGGGAGGTTTTTAGTTGATTCCTTAGATTTTCATCAAACTTAAAATTACTCCCCCTAGACCCCCTATCAAGATAAATTTGTACATTTTTCGGTAGAAAAATGTCCCGGCCGAAGGCCGATTCCCCTTAAATTACAGGCTCGCTATCGCTCGCCAGGAAAAATTTGACACATAAATGGCACGAATGGTCTTAAAATTGACAGAAATGGGGCGAGGGTTCTTAAAATCGCCAAACTAATGGGGCGAACGTCTTAAAATCTCAAAAACAATGGGGCTAAACGTGAGGGAGAAAGAGGTCCAGAAAAAAATCCTCCAGGTGGAAATCTCCCCTTAATGAACAGTATGTATTGTTTTGTAGTTGATGTATAGAAAACTAAATTAAGCTGTTCGTTTCTAGAAGTAGGTGAGGTCCACAAATGTGTATGAGTGACTGTACGGTCGCGCTAATAAGTCATGTCCCAGCTGTCATTACGTTTGGCTGGCCCTGTGCTGTATTAATGTCTGTCAGATGTTGAATGTGCGGGGTAAGTGTGGGAACATGTTTATATATTTAAGTCGATATGAAGAAATGAAGCTTAGATATTGCTGATACTAATTATTGATCAAAACATACTTGGTGCCGAGACATCACTTATTAGCGCGACTGTACAAAAAATAAGATAATGATGGTGATGATGATGATGATGATGGTAGAAAAGAAGGATGGAGACAGAGAAGGGTGATGATAAAGGAGAATACATTAAATGTTGAAGAATTAATGGATAAGAAGAAGAATTGAAATGTTGAAGAATTAATTAATGAGGATGTTGTACTTTAGTTATTATTTCCAGTTGAGGGTAATTTGCCATGTAACTATCTTGATTACTCAGCTATTACGTTGATTGTGTAGCGAAATGTGTTGTTAATTAATGAAAACTTGACATGAATACGGCGTAGAGACATAATACTTTCATATTGTTCCATAAATCAAGTATCGCAAATTCGATGTTAAGGGGGGATGGACGTATTTATATCATATATACTGTATGTATGTATATATTATTATGTTCCTTCCAACAACCAACTATACTCCTAAAATCGATTAATGAAATTTACAAACACATGTGGCAGTCCGTGGATTCGAATCCAGGATGCTCACACCGAAAATCAACACCTTATGCATCGCACCACGAAGACAGTTAAAGAATGGTGGACACTGCCTACGATTTATTATGCAACTATATATATATATATATATATGTATATAGTATTAAATGTTTTAGTTTACTGGCTAGCTTAAAAAAACTAATAAACAAAATACCCCCCCCCCCAGACCCTCCTTCAAGATAGATTTGTACATTTTTCGATAGAAAATTGTTCCGGCCGAAGGCCGGTTCCTCTTAAATTACAGGCTCGCTATCGCTCACCAGTAAAATATCGACACCTAAATAACACGAAAAGTCTTAATATTTACAAAGAACTGGGGCGAAAGGTTTTATGATCGCCAAATTAATGGGCCGAACGTCTTAAAATCTCAAAAACGAATGGGGTTAAACATGAGGGAGATGGGGGGCCAGAAACGCCAACTAGCCCACCATAAGGGATTCATTTGACCAAGCGGTGAAATATAGCCGACCATAGAATATACATATATATAGTGTTGGAAGGTAACCAGTGGGTGGCTCCAGTTAATACCCCCTTGGTCTGTGGGAGGTACTGCTGCTGCTGTTATGTAAACGTCTGGCTTAAGGGGAGGTTTTTAGTGTGTTTCCTAGACCTCCATCAAGCTTGAAATTACACCCCCTTGACCCCCTTTCAAGATAAATGTGTACATTTTTCGGTAGAAAAATGTCCCGGCCGAAGGCCGATTCCTCTTAAATTGCAGGCTCGCTATCGCTTGCCAGGAAAAATCGACACCTAAATGGGACAAAAGGTCTTAAAAGTGACATAAATTGGGTGAAAGTTCTTAAAATCGCCAAACTAATGGGGCGAACGTCTTAAAATCTCAAAAGCAATGGGGCTAAACATGAGGGAGAAGGGGGTAAAGAAAAAAATCCCTTAAGTGGAAATTTCCCCTTAAGGGGGTAGTGGTTATTGTTTGGTCTATATATTTATTCATTTATTTATTTTTGAGTTTCCTCGCTAGACCTCCATCAAGCTTCAAATAACATCCCCTAGACCACCTTTCAAGATAAATTTGTACATTTTTCGATGGAAAAATGTCGTGGCCGAAGGCCGCTTCCTCACATTTAAGGTTTGCTATCGCTCGCCACAAAAAATCGACACATTATTGACACGAAAAGTCTTAATATTGACAAACAAATGGGATGAAAGGTCTTAATATTGCCAAACTAATGAACCGAACGTCATAAAATCTGAAAACTAATGGGCTAAACATGAGGATTAAGAGGGCCCAGAAAAACGACCCATCTCCCCTTAAAAAACCCGCGAAGACCCTGCGTGTGCTAAAAATGAATAAGTGTTTCCTAAGTTGATTAATATCGCGTAGAGTTAGCCTAAATACGATGAAAATGGCGTCATCCTCCTGAAGGGTATCGGTCCCATTAACGTTATTTAGGGTTCCATAGTGTTAACAGACCGTAATATTGATTGACGGTATCCTAAGTGGCAATCTACAGTCTCATTTATATGCTAATTTTACGATTTTTTTTTCTCTTTTCTTTTGGTCAATGTGCGTACGTGTTGCCAGAATTTGTTTTGTAGGAACTAACCACTGTAATCAACATGGTACTGGGGAACGGGTAGGTGAAAATTGGGTGATGGGATGAATGGGGGTGGAGGGGGGAGGGATGGAGGAGGTGGGTAGAGGGATAGGGGTGGAGGAAGGGAGGAGTGAAGTAGAGGGATAGGGGTGGAGGAGGGGAGTAGAGGGATAGTGGTGGAGGGAGGGAGGAGGTGGTATTGGGGTAGAGGTAGGAGGGGGGTATAGGGATAGGGGTGGAGGGATGTAGGAGTGAAGTAGAGGGATAGGGTGGAGGGTGGTAGAGGGATAGGGGTGGAGGGTGGGAAGAAGGAAGTATGGGGTAGTGGAGGAGGAGATGAGGAGCGGGAAGGGAAGGGGGAGGAATAGTGGAATAAGGGATGGAGATAGGGTAGAGGGACGAGTGGAGGAAAGAGGAGGAGAGGAAGGGGGGGAGGGAGGAATAGAGCAGGGAATGGATGTTAGGGGGAGGAGAGAGTGGGGATAGAGGGGACGGGGAGGGATAGGAAGGTGAACATTGGATGACAGGTGAAGCGTGAAATGGAATGGGTGAAAATGGGTTTCAAGATTAGGTGAGGGGAGGGGGGGAGAGTGGAGGGAGGGGAACGAGAGGGATGGAGAGGATTAAGAAGGGAGAGGAGGAGGGGAAGGGAGGGAAGGAGAGGAGGGGAAGGGCGGGAGAGAGAGGAGGAGGGAAGGGGAAAGATCAAACCGAGGAAGGGGCGAGCGGAGGGAAAGGATGAAGAGGTGGTTAAGGGGAGGTTTCTAGTTTATTCCCTGGACCTCCATCAAGCTTAAAATTACACCCTCTAGACCCTCTTTCAAGCTAAATTTGTAAATTTTTCGGTAGAAAAATGTCCCGGCCGAAGGCCAAATCCTCTTAAATTACAGGCTCGCTATCGCTCGCCAGGATTTGTTTTACCCCTAAATGACACGAAAGATCTTAAAATTGACCGAAATGGGGCGAAAGTTCCTAAAATCGCCAAACTAATGGGGCGAACGTCTTAAAATCTCAAAATCAATGGGGCTAAACCTGAATGAGAAAGGATTTCAGTAAAAAATCCCTCAATTGGAAATCTCCCCTTAAGAGAGGAGAGAGAGAACTGATATAGAGGGGGGGGGGGGGGGATGGACAGGAGAGGATAAATATTGAAAGAAAACGAGATGTGTGGTGAGTAAATAAGAGAGAGAGAGAAAGAGAGAAACGTTAACCCCTTCTGTACCGGCGACGTCTTTTACATTATATAGTCTAGCTATATTCAGACGATTTTGTGCAGTTTAAGAAGGATCGGTGGTGGTAAAAAGGGTTAAGTGAGATGGTTCGAAGCCTGTTAATTGCTGGAGGACCCTTTTAAAACTGACTTTAAATCGTCCAATACTTGCCAGCATCAAGTTTAAAAGGACGGCACCGGTACTGAACGGGTTAATTAGGTTAAGGGGAGATTTCCACGCAAGGGATTTTTTTTTTTTCTTGACCCCTTTCTCCCTCATGCTTAGCCCCATTAGTTATATTTTAAGACGTTTGCTCCATTAGTTTGGCGATTTTAAGACCTTTCGGCCCATTTATGTCAATTTTAAGACCTTTCGTGTCATTTAGGTGTCGATTTTATCCTGGCGAGCGACAGCGAGCCTGTAATTTAAGAGAATTCGGCCTTCGGCTGGGACATTTTTCTACCGAAAAATGTAAACATGTATCTTGAAAGGGGTTCAAGAGGGTGTAATGTTAAGCTTGATGGAGGTCTAGGGAACAAACTAAAAACTATTACATACTGAGTATATGTCATAAGGAAAGCTCCCTGTGTGGTGCGTGGGTTTGTCTGAGAGAGAGGTGAGAGAGAGAGAGAGAGGTGAGAGAGAGAGAGAGAGAGAGAGAGAGGGGTGAGCATAGTAACAGCCGAGACTTAATCAATGGACCTTAATTACCAATGACTTAACCGGGAGGTAGTTGTTTTTTATCGACCCCCTTCTCCCTCGTGTTTATCCCCATTAGTTTGGAAATTGTGAGACGTTCGCCCTATTAGTTTGTCCCATTTCGTCCCATTTCTTTATCAATATGAAGACCTTTCGTACCATTTAGGTGACACAAATGGTCTTACATCTGTTGTGTCATTTAGCTGTATATTTCTTTCCTGGCGAGCGATAGCGAGCCTGTAATTTAAGAGTAACTGGACTTCGGCCGGTACAGTTTACTACCGAAAAATATACAATTTTGATTCGAAGGGGGGTCTTGGGTGTGGTTTGTTTCGAAGGGGGGTCTTGGGTGTGGTTTGTTTCGAAGGGGGGTCTTGGGTGTGGTTTGTTTCGAAGGGGGGTGGGTGTGGTTTGTTTTCGAAGGGGGGTCTTGGGTTTGGTTTGTCTGGAAGGGGGGTCTTGGGTGTGGTTTGTTTTCGAAGGGGGGTGTTGGGGGTGGTTGGGTTCGTAGGGGGGTCTTGGGTGTGGTTTGTTTCGAAGGGGAGTCTTGGGTGTGGTTTGTTGTTTCGAAGGGGGGTGTTGGGTGTGGTTTGTTTCGAAGGGGGGTCTTGGGTGTGGTTTGATTCGAAGGGGGGTCTTGGGTGTGGTTTGTTTCGAAGGGGGGTCTTGGGTGTGGTTTGTTTCGAAGGGGGGTCTTGGGTGTGGTTTGATTCGAAGGGGGGTCTTGGGTGTGGTTTGTTTCGAAGGGGGTCTTGGGTGTGGTTTGATTCGAAGGGGGGTCTTGGGTGTGGTTTGTTTCGAAGGGGGGTCTTGGGTGTGGTTTGTTTCGAAGGGGGGTCTTGGGTGTGGTTTGTTTCGAAGGGGGTCTTGGGTGTGGTTTGATTCGAAGGGGGGTCTTGGGTGTGGTTTGTTTATTCGAAGGGGGGTCTGGGGTGTGGTTTGTGTCGAAGGGGGGTCTTGGGTGTGGTTTGTTTCGAAGGGGGGTCTTGTGTGGTTTGTTTCGAAGGGGGGGGTTTGGGTGTGGTTGGTTGCGAAGGGGGGTCTTGGGTGTGGTTGTTTGTTTCGAAGGGGGATCTAGGGTGTGTTTGTTTCGAAGGGGGATCTAGGGTGTGTTTGTTTCGAAGGGGGATCTAGGGTGTGTTTGTTTCGAAGGGGGATCTAGGGTGTGTTTTGTTTCGAAGGGGGGTCTTGGGTGTGGTTTTGTTTCGAAGGGGGGTCTTGGGTGTGTTTTGTTTCGAAGGGGGGTCTTGGGTGTGTTTTGTTTCGAAGGGGGGTCTTGGGTGTGTTTTGTTTCGAAGGGGGGTCTTGGGTGTGGTTTGTTTCGAAGGGGGGTCTTGGGTGTGGTTTGTTTCGAAGGGGGGTCTTGGGTGTGGTTTGATTCGAAGGGGGGTCTTGGGTGTGGTTTGATTCGAAGGGGGGTCTTGGGTGTGGTTTGATTCGAAGGGGGGTCTTGGGTGTGGTTTGATTCGAAGGGGGGTCTTGGGTGTGGTTTGATTCGAAGGGGGGTCTTGGGTGTGGTTTGATTCGAAGGGGGGTCTTGGGTGTGGTTTGATTCGAAGGGGGGTCTTGGGTGTGGTTTGATTCGAAGGGGGGTCTTGGGTGTGGTTTATATTAGCTTGATAGAGGTCTAGAGAGGAAACTTTAAAATAAATATCATCATACAAATACAAAATACAATCTCCCCTTAATATTAGCCAAAGTTAAGGGGAGGTATTTAGTTTGTTCCCTAGACCTCCATCAAGCTTAAAATTACACCCCCCTTGAGTGCCTTTCAAGATAAATGTGTACATTTTTCGGTAGAAAAATTTCCCGGCCGAAGGCCGGTTCTTCTTAAATTACAGGCTCGCTATCGCTCGCCAGGATAAAATCGACACCTGAATTGCACGAAAGGTCTTAATATGGGGTGAAAGTTCTTAAAATCGCTAAACTAATGGGGCGAACGTTTCATAATATCAAAAGCAATGGGGGCTAAACATGAGGGAGAAAGGGGTCAACAAAAAAATCCCTCAAGTGGAGACCTCCCCTTAAGTGAATAAAGGTGTGGTGGTGTAGAGAAAGGGTTAACCCTCTCCGACATATAACGCGATTTTGAACCTATTGGGGATACTTTAAAGCCTTTGTTACCATCAGGGGTATTTAGAAACCTTTAGTTTAGTTATTTCAACCTCTGCAGTTGTCTTTGAGTTAGCTGTGGGCAGAAAACTAATTTTGGAGAAGTAATTATAAGAGTGAGAGAACTCTATTTCTTATTACTAATCTGGCAACCTCTGCGTCATAAATGTGTGAAAGGGTTAAGCTGGTATCACACGAACGCTTTTTCACTCAACATTTATCCTCAACACTGGTCTGGCAGCTTATGTGGTCAACATATATAATATTTTGGTTACCTAAATTAATCTATCATCAGTCTAGTTTCCGATACCGTTGCAAAATATTCCAGAAATGTTCCCAGAAAAATTTTGATCATCGAATGTTGACTATAATATCTCTCGTGTGATACCGGCTTTATACTGGTAGTGTACAGAGGTCAGGTGTTGGGGTGGTGCCGTGGGTCGGTGGCAACAAGTAATAAAACATGCCTGGTACAAACGCTGAGGGTAACTGGTTTTTGACACTTTCAATCAGGTGACATTTTATAATTTTATCTAGCTTCCAACAGACGATTTTGTTCAGGTTAGGACCGATCTACTGAAATCCAAGTGTGTATGTGTGTGTGTGTGTGTGGTGATGAGTGGGGAGGGGGGGGGGGGGGGGGGGTCACATCACCCGCGCCTTTGTCCGCAAAATTTTGATCGACCATTTTTATTTGTGCAACATTGTCGGGACTATTTCCCGCTGGTATTGGCAAATAGACTGAATTGAATCACTTCTTTCTTAGCGCATATCCTATCTACCCACTAAATTTTGTAAAAATCGGCTCATAACTTTGTGAGATATCTTGTTTACAGACAAACAAGCGGTGGTGAAAACTTAACCTCCGTTCAACTTCGTTGGCGGAGGTAATATACATACATATATATATATATATATATATATATATATATATATATATAAACTGTATATATTTTATAATGACCATAAACAATAAATATTACATAAATAATTACTATTGCGTATAAAGCGCTTCATAATATACAGTAATGACGAAATACAAATGTTTAAAAGCCGAACGAACAAAAGGAATAGATAACCACATTAAATAATTAATAATTAATATTACACATAATTAACATACTTATTTAATGAAAAGTTCAACATCTAAGTACTAAACACACACACACACACACACACACAATTTGTTTACATACACATAAGAAAGAAAGAGAGATAATGAGGATGGAAGAAATTAGCCTATATAATTATTTAATGACGCCTCTGACCATTTTTCTCTCTCTCTCTCTCTCTCTCTCTCTCTCTCTCTCTCTCTCTCTCTCTCTCTCTCTCTCTCTCTCTCTCTCTCTCTCTCTCTCTCTCTCTCTCTCTCTCTCTCTCTCTCTGCTACTACCTTCCTCCTCCCTCTTCTCTCCCTCTTTTCGCTTTCCCCCCCTCCCTCCCTCTCCCCCCTCCTTACCTATTCCCCCTCCCCCCCTCCCTCCTTCCATTTCATTGTTTCTTTCTTCTTCTTCTTCCCCCCCACATTCCTCCGCTCTCCCCCCCCCCCCCTCCATTACTTCCTTCTCCTCCTCCTTCCTTACTCCACATCCCTCAGTCCTTACCCCCCTCCCTCCCCTCCATTATCTCCTCCTCTTCCTCCCTCCTCACGCCACATCCCTCACTCCTTACTCCCCTCCTCTCTACCCCCCGCCCCTTATCCCCTCCCCCCCCACATCTTACTTACCATACCTATAGGTCATTATACAAGGAAATTAAGGCCAGTGACCGGGGGAGAGAGAGAGAGAGAGAGAGAGAGAGAGAGAGACTTAACTCGACTTGACTTAATAACCATTACTTACCGCCCCACAAAATGCGGGCACACAATGATACATTTTCCTACAATAATTATTTGTGATAAAATAATTCACTTACAATTGGGAACAAAATATCAATGTCTTGGCCGTGTGCATTATGGGCCTATTCGATGAAAAGATAAAAAATATGTGGGCATATATATATATATATATATATATATATATATATATATATATATATATATATATATATATATATATAAATATATATATATATATATATATATATTTATATATATATATATATATATATATATATATATACTGTATATATATGTATATATATAGATAGATAGAGAAATTGAGTAAGACAGTCAGATATTCAGACAGCCGGAAGTAGAGGATATTAAATTACATGCATAGAAAATGGAGGTGTGTGCAGAAGGGTGACAATTGTATATGATAGAGTTGAAAATTTATCATCTTTCTCTCTCTCTCTCTCTCTCTCTCACACACACACACACACACACACACACACACACACACACACACACACACAATCGCACATACATACATATATACTGTACACACACACATACATTCATACATGCTGCACACACACAAACACATACATTCACACACACACACACACACACACACACACACAACCTTTGACCCCCAAGTCAGCCTGTATAAGAGATTGTGTTTCTGGCATTATACCATCTTATTACCAATGGAAATATCAAGACTCCCTGAAAAACATAAGCTCTCTATGTGCGCGCGCACGCGAGCGCAGAATTTCATTGCACTATTTGTAAAATCATCTAGTCACTCAAAATTGTTCAAATTTCCCGCAATTTTTGCATGGCGTATCCTACAAGCATCCCCTACAAGAAAATGATCTAGTTTTACCATATTGAATAATAGAAGGGGCTGAAAAAAATATATAATATATCTATATTTTTTGATAGCCTACATTTCAACATGAACAATGTCGAATCTTGAAAAATATGAGATAATGCCATTATCTAATCATTTTACAGTTGCTATATAGTCCTATATGTAGTGTGTAGAAGGGGAATGAATTTGAGCAATACAACAAAATTTAGATGATCTCGTAAGTGCCAATATAGGATCGCTGGCAAGCTAAAATCTTAGATTTTCACACACCTAAATCCAATTTTGGGGAGATATAATAGTTAGGCCTCCTTAGAGAACGTTTTCTATCATGGCGCGCTCATAGAAGATCGAGTTTTATGACAAACTAAACTCAAATTTTGCCAGGAGCAAGCATGACTAAATAATTTCACACCATTTTTTACCAAAATCCATGATATTGGGCCCCCCCCCCCCCCCCCAGAGGGGTGCTAGGGATGTCACATGGGTGTTTATGCCCTCATATGATCATGTATATTGCTTACAGAAGCCCTTTAGACAAAAGACACAAAAATGTTATGTTGGTGGCTGAAAGCAAAAAAACTAATTTTTCTGGGGTCGTGGGCAAACCCCCACCCCGGGGGGTTATGGATGCGATATATTTTTTTGTTCCCTCCTATGCTATTCTCCTATGTTGAAAGAAGCATTTTAGAACAAGAGAAAACAAAAAAATTGATTGCTGGGCTCAGCAGAGGTTCAGCCTCCCCTTACCATCACCATGCACTGTCATAATAAGCGGCATAAAAAAGGTAATTAAAGTGTCCATAATATAATAACCCCTTTAAGATATGTTAGTAGCTATAAACCCATCTAATATAAGGATAGACAGATAATCAAATGTATTAATTTCACCAAACACTTTCCAAGAACAATAAATAATACATCACGATCAATATAGTCAATGTTTATATATATTTGTGTTGTATACCTTTGTGATGCTCAGTGTACTCCTATATAATTGACACTAATCGTTTCCCACATAGATACCACTTGATCGTTACCATATATACATAACTACCAATTATGCGGTGATATTTTTAAAATGAGTAAAATCGTCTAACTAATGTTGCTCGTCCTCTTAAACAACAACAGCGGTAACAACAATAACAATAGTAATAATAACAACAAAAACCACAACATAATTCGAAACTGAATATATAGAAAGAGAGAGAGAGAGAGGGATAAGGTGAATAAATCGATGACAGTGACACTTTATAAGGGATAGAGCAAATCGAATGCCAATCAATTAATAAGTAGAAGAACAAGATGATGTTGATGATTGATGATGAAGAAGTAAAGGAAGAGGAAATCGAAAAATAAATAATGAAAATAAGAAAAAGAAGAATAGGAAGAATATAATGATGACGAAGAATGAATGAAAGACGAAAGAATAATGACGACCAAGGAAAGACAGAAACAAAGAAGAAAGAAACCAACGAAGCGAAGCATTAAAGGGGGGTCACCGGCTTTTTTTAATCTTTCTCTCCTGATCTCTTTTTCCCTGGCTTGTATCCATTCGGCCCCATTCAGCCAACTGTTTTAAGACGTATATCCCCATCCAGGTGTCGATTTTTTCCTGGCGAGCGATAGCGAGCCAGCATTGTATGGAAAAATCCGGCTTCGCCGGAGACATTTTTCTATCGAAAAATTTACAAATTTAGCTTGCTGTCAAAACAAAATTATATATATGCTGGCTCGCTACCGCTCGCCAGGAAAATATTGACACCTGGATGGGGTAAACATATTAAAACAGTAGGCTGAATGGGGCCGAATGGATACAAGCCAAAGAGAGAGGGAGAGAAAGAAACCAATGAAGCGAAGCATTAAGTAAAATACGGCGAGAGACATTTCACGCTAAGCCAGAAATCCTTGAAAACCAGTGAGGCGGGAAGGTTCAGGGTAGCAACGGGATATGTTTATCTGTTAATTTATATATAGTATTTGGTATATATATCGATAGATCGGTATAAAATATAATTAATATCACTCCCGACACCAAACACCTCCCGGGATTCGAACCTTGGATACCTCATGCAGATTTTAAACTTTCTAACCATTAAACCACCAAGTAAAGACATAGATAATTATAGATTGTCCACGGGGAAAGAGTAATTGTAGGATCCACAGGAACACCACCATCAGTACAAACATATTAGTATTCCCTCAAACACCTCTTGACATCATCACCTAAAAATAGAGGAACGGTCAAATAAGTTGCATTAAATTACAAACGTAGAAATATGTTCAGCTAAAGCCATTAAATTAACACATATTTCAAGTCAATTTAGTTAACCCAGATATACGTTGTAATTGTTAGGGAGGGAAATACATATGTTAATCTATCACAATACATGAAGAAGTCAATTTAATTAACCCAGATATACGTTGTAATTGTTAGAGAGGGAAATATATATGTTAATCTATCACAATACATGAAGAAGTCTAGAGAGGATAGAAGACAGGAATAGGCGAGCGAAGGAAGAATGGAAAAGAAACGTAAGTGGGAATAATAATGGAGGGTGGAAGAGGAAGGGAGTTAAGGGGGGTGACCTGTTTTTGTTCTTTCCTTTTCTATTATCTTTGTCTGGCTTGTATCCATTTGGCCCCGTTCAGCCTACTGTTTTAAGACGTTTATCCCCATCCAGGTGTCAATTTGTTACTGGTGAGCGGTAGCGAGCCAGCATATTTTTTATTTTTGTTTGACAGCAGGCTAAATTTGAACATTTTTCGATAGAAAAATTTCTCCGGCGAAGCCGGATTTCTTCATATAATGCTGGCTCGCTATCGCTCGGCAGGAAGAAATCGACACCTAGATGGGGATAAACGTCTTAAAATAGTTGGCTGAATGGGGCCGAATGGATACAAGCCAGAGAAAGAGAGAAAAGGACAGAAATAACAAAAAGCAGGTCATCCCCCTTAACTTGAAGAGGTAAGGCAAGGAAAAATATGGAAGGAATGGGGAAGAATATCGGAAGGAGCAGACAATCAAGAACCATATAAGAATATCAGAAGGAGCAGACAATCAAGAACCATATAAGAAAATCGGAAGGAGCAGACAATCAAGAACCATATAAGAAAATCAGAAGGAGCAGACAATCAAGAACCATATAAGAAAATCGGAAGGAGCAGACAATCAAGAACCATATAAGAAAATCGGAAGGAGCAGACAATCAAGAACCATATAAGAAAATCGGAAGGAGCAGACAATCAAGAACCATATAAGAAAATCGGAAGGAGCAGACAATCAAGAACCATATAAGAAAATCGGAAGGAGCAGACAATCAAGAACCATATAAGAAAATCGGAAGGAGCAGACAATCAAGAACCATATAAGAAAATCGGAAGGAGCAGACAATCAAGAACCATATAAGAAAATCGGAAGGAGCAGACAATCAAGAACCATATAAGAATATCGGAAGGAGCAGACAATCAAGAACCATATAAGAAAGATCGATGGTAAAGGAGAGGAAGAAATAATACAGAAATCAAGGGGAAAAACAAGAAACTTTTATAAGAAGCAGGAATAGGGAGGGAGAGGATATAGAAGGGAGGATAAAGAAGGGATACATAGGGAGGGAGAGGATAAAGAAGCAAACGAAGGAGATGATAAAAGTGAGAGAGAGAGAGCTGAGAAGAGAACAGGCAAGAAGACAAGAATGAAACTAAGGGAAGAGAAAGAAAAAGAGGGAGGAAGGGAGATGGAAGGAGGGAAGAGGGAGAAGACAGCAAAGGAGAAAAGGAAAGAAGAAAGCCGAGAAAGAGAGAGAGAGAAAAAGGGAATGGGAAGAGGAAAGCAAAAAGAGAGAGAGAGAGAGAGAGAGAGAGAGAGAGAGAGGGAGGAAAGGAGAAAGAAGAAGAGAAAGGAAGAAGAAAGAAAGAAAGGAAATAGGAAGGATAGAGAAGAAGCAGAGAGAGAGAAGAAAGAAAGGAAGGAAAGAGAAAGACAGAACAGCAAGAGGAAGAAGAGAGAAAGAGCAGAGACAGAAGAAAGAAAGAAAGAAATGAAAGAATACAGAACAAAAGGGAAGAGGAAGGCAGAAAAAAAAGAGACAGGAGAGAGACGAAGCAGAGAGAGAGAGAGAGAGAGAGAGAGACGAAGCAAAGAGAGAGCGAGAGAGAGTCCATAAGAGGTACAGTACAGTAGGCTAGGATAAACCGGTATCAAACAGGCTCGACCCTGGATTTACACCACGACCGCTACCATCCGACACGTCCTACTAATTCGGCAACTCCTACTAATTCGGCAACTCCGCTCCGACAACATCCTGTAACCGAACTTGTATGTACTAATGATACAGTATATGCTAATGTATAATCTAAGCCAATATATATAACCTAAAATAATCTACCTGCAGTCTAGGTACCGAGGTCAGAGTTAAGGAGGGATGGTTAGTTTTTCCGGCCCCCCTTTCTCCCTCATGTTTAGCCCCATTAGTGTTCAGATTTTAAGACGCTCGGCCCTAAAGTATGGCGATTTTTAGACTTTTCGTCCCATTTTGTTTTACCTTTAGTGCCATTTAGGTATCGTTGTTTTCCTGGCGAGCGAGAGCGAGGCTGTAATTTAGGAGGAAACGGCCTTTGGCCGGGTAATTCTTCTACTGAAAAATTTACAAATTTATCACGAATGGGGGATCTTGGGGATGTTTTATAAGCTTGATGGAGTTCTATGGAAGAAACTAAAATAAATAATACATACATTATATAAATAAATAATACATACAGTATATAAATAAATAATACATACAGTATATAAATAAATAATGCATACAGTATATAAATAAATAATACATACAGTATATAAATAAATAATACATACAGTATATAAATAAATAATACATACAGTATATAAATAAATAATACATACAGTATATAAATAAATAATACATACAGTATATAAATAAATAATACATACAGTATATAAATAAATAATACATACAATACATAAATAAATAATACATACAGTATATAAATAAATAATACATACAGTATATAAATAAATAATACATACAGTATAAATAAATAATACATACAATACATAAATAAATAATACATACAGTATATAAATAAATAATACATACAGTATATAAATAAATAATACATACAGTACATAAATAAATAATACATACAGTATATAAATAAATAATACATACAATACATAAATAAATAATACATACAGTATATAAATAAATAATACATACAATACATAAATAAATAATACATACAGTATATAAATAAATAATACATACAGTATATAAATAAATAATACATACAATACATAAATAAATAATACATACAGTACATAAATAAATAATACATACAATATATAAATAAATTTACCATTATATAAAAACTTCACCCTTAAATTAATCCGTATATATTACCAGCATTAATTTGTTGTATATAAGTTGTTGAAAATAGCCGTGGTGTGACTCCTGACTTAATGATGGCGGCATTGTTGTTTAGTAACCTCTCTCTCTCTTCTCTCTCTCTCTCTCTCTCTCTCTCTCTCTCTCTCTCTCTCTCTCTCTCATTACCTTTATGTACATCTATGTATGTATTTATGTAATCATGTCCCTATATGTATTATGGTTTATGTATACAGATAGTATATATACAGTACACACTGTACATACATACACAAAGAGGTGGCTAGACATATAATATCTCTCCTCCATGTTTCTTCGTCCCCCAATCACGATTCTTGCCTGAAAAGCTAAAACCTGATTGTTTATAAATATACTGTATATTATGTGAAAGTGTATTCACAGAAAAACAACTCGTTTGTAATTATGTGTATTTATGTTCACGCAAAACACAATACACTACAGGTATATAAATTCGTCATACAAGACAGTGTGCAAAATATATGTATATATATATGTGTGAGTGAGTGTGTGTGTGTGTGTGTGTGTGTGTGTGTGTGTGTGTGTGTGTGTGTGTGTGAGTGTGTGTGTGTGTGTGTGTGTGTGTGTGTGTGTGTGTGTGTGTAAACGTTTTCAATATGTCCACTATTCAATAATATATTCTTATATCCTTTACGATATTGCATTTCGTAAATTAATCCACTGTTAAAAAATGCTTGTGATACCTAATTATAAATATACATGATAAATTTAACTACATAATGAATATGCTATAATAGTTTGTATTACTAGCCACACACACCTACTATTGTAAATTATCGTGCTAATCCTCCTATATTCAGCATCTTGTTTTATGGCCACATTAAGTCTAAAAAGTACTCATCGTGCGAGTGTCTTGGGCCGGTGTTTTTTAAGCATAATGGAGGTCTAGGGAAGAAAATAATAAAATAATAGATAAACATCTCCCCATAACCAGACTGTTTATTTCTCCCTCAGGATGTATCTTGGACTGGTAGTGTGGGTGTTGTCCACTATGGCGCTACTGTCGCTGGCCGCCGCTGAGCAGGGATACAACTGGTAGGTTTATAGTTTCCTCTTTTGATTATTATCTCTCTCTCTCTCGCTCTCGCTCTCGCTCTCGCTCTCGCTCTCGCTCTCGCTCTCGCTCTCTCTCTCTCGCTCTCTCTCTCTCTCTCTCTCTCTCTCTCTCTCTCTCTCTCTCTCTCTCTCATCTTGATTTAAGGGCTTTGAGGGCAGAGCCCTATTAACCCTGACACAGTGCTGGTCAAAGCCGCAGCAGCTTCCCAGTAAGGAGGCTCAAACGTCAGGGACCCAGGAGGGGCAGCAGAAGGGCAACTACACTCCTCCCAGGACTAGAGGATGGAAGGGAAGATGAAGTGATGAACGATGGCACCCGGCAGGAAGAAGACACGTGGTGAAGTGAAGAGGCGAGGACGGAGGGCCCAACACTAACCCCAGAAGCTGAAGGCGTCCCTGGCACCGACGGAAAGGTGGGGCCCACGAAGGAACCCCGAAGAAAGTCGAGGATTTGCCGATACCAGAGCCAACCGCCGTGGGTGCTGCGTCCCTCCAGCGGGCAAGCCACGTGTCACAGGTCCAGGGAAGCGCCGCCCCCCACCATCCAGAAAGGATTCAAGATGGCGCAGAGTGAAGCTGGCACAGTCGAATGATCAGAGGATGACGAAGGCAGAGCAGGGTAGCAAGGTGGAAGGGGATGAAGCCGGGGGGAGAGGCCGCTGAACCACCGACGCGGCAGACAATCACCGGGACCGACTGAAGTTCCCCCAAATAAAGCCGCAGATTGCGCCAGGCACCGGGGACGTCCGACCGCGACCGCGATCCAGCAGAAACTCCTCTCTGTCATCTTTCATCTGTGCTAAATGTCATGATTTTTCGCACTTGTCTTCTGCTTCCTTCTTTTTCTGGCATCTCGCCAAAAAAAAAAATCTAATAATTATATTTGCTTATGCTACTTCCTTTTTTATCCATTCTGATGGCATCACTGTCACATCTACCTATTGACAAAGGGGAACTCTTAAGTCAACTTTTGCCTTTAATTCTATCCTGAATACTTTCAGTGTTATTTCTCCTCCTCACCTGACCCAAAGAATGGTGACCATTCTCAACCCTCCAACTATCATCCTATCGTTCTTCCAAACTATTTAAATTTGTTATTAAAGGCTCATTTACTAATTTACACCATCTAACTGACTCCGTGATATATGCAAGTAAAATATATGCATTTCACAGATGGCTGTGTTATATTAGCTAACATAGTAAATACAAATATTAATTACTATTTGATATGGCATCATTATTTGGTGACCTATTTGGGATGGTATGGGAGTTAAAGGCTTAATTGTTACTGTAATTACTCCTTTGATTCCTAGTGGGGTTTGCAAAGTTGGGTAAAAATCATCTAAAGTTAGCCAAAATAGAAAGACAATTACTCTTTTATATTGAAAGAGATAAATGTTATTTACATTAATCTTCTGGCCATTTATTTCAGTTCCTCGGAGGCTCGACTGTCCCGTAAGAAGCGACTGATCTTCATGAGCTCTGACCGGCGGCTGACCTTACCTCCCAGCACCATCCTCATCATCACCCCCACCCTCAGTCTCCCCGTCGCTAGGAACTGGCCCACGGGTTACGGCGCCTCTATGACCATCTCCGTACCCTTCAAGAGTAAGAGGGGCATGGATAGAAACACACAAAGAGGGCACCACAATGCTGTACATCCGCCGCCATCTTGGTTGCCTTGATTAGCCATTTGTGAGATTCAGTATATAAGAAATTTAATTTTGTAGACATTGATGTAGCAGATATGTCTCATAAATGCATATGTAGTGTACACACGCATCTATCTACTGCCGGGCGCTTTAAGCCCTATGGACGTGGCCACGAAAATAACGAAAATAACGCCTCCAAGTGGCTGAGACCTCTGGCAGGACACATTTCCGGGCCATCTTCATCAAGAGAAAGTCTATCCGACCCCAAGATTTCCTATTTGAGTTATAGCAGAGGTGGTGGACCTAGTCCATCCACCAAGCACTTGCAAGGAAAGGATCTTTTTCGGAGTTGCTTTCTCCGAGGAGCACTGCCTTAAAAGGACTGATGAGTTGCATCTACATGACAGTTGTTTACTAAATGGCTAATAAATGTGCTTTGCTGCATTTTGTCCACTTGGGTTCCACTTTCCCTCTCAAATTTGTTACACAGTGTCAATCAAAATGGGATATTGTCGGTTTTGTCATGAATAGGCCGGCCTGGCAGCTAACCAAAGCAGGAGTGCTATAGTTGATTTCAACATACGTTTCAGGGATCAAAATACACACATATTTGTATTTCTGCTATATATCGATGTCTACAGTTTGATATTCCATATATTCGAAAACTCGCAAATAACTGGGAGGAAAAACATTTATCTTCGGTTCCTATTTACATTTCAGGCTATTGTGCTGAAGTGCTGTGATTTCCAAGTTAATCAAACTAGCCGACATAATTACAATATTACATGATTATCTTGGAACTAAAATAAAAGTATCTTCAGAGAGTTTAATGACTGAAATTATAGGAATATCCGAAGACACTGATGTACTTCCAACCATAGATTCTAAGTTCTTAACTAAGCTGATTCTTGGAGAACTCTGTACATACCTTCGTCCTTGAGGTTCCTGTGACTCTGAACTAAACACGTATGAATTGTGTGTGAAAGAGGAAGCACGACACAACTGCAGTCAACAGTTCCTTTAAGGGGGCCAACCTCGTTTTTTCTCTCTCTATCTCCCTCTCTCACTGGCTTGTATCTTTTCGGCCCCATTCAGCCTACTGTTTTAAGACGTTTACCCCATCCAGGTGTCAATATTTTCCTGGTGAGCTGTAACGAGCCAGCATATATATAGTTTTGTTTTGACAGCAAGCTAAATTTGTAAATTTTTCGATAAAAAAAATTCTCCGGCGAAGCCGGATTTCGCCATACAATGCTGGCTCGCTATCGCTCGCCAGGAAGAAATCGACACCTGGGTGGGGATAAGCATCGTAAAACAGTAGGTTGAATGGGACCGAATGGATACAAGCCAGAGAGAGAGGGAGAGAAAACATAAAACCGAGGTGGGCCCCCTTACATTCTCGGGTCTTGAGATTATCAGCTTTGTAGATCATCTTTCAATTAGGTTTTTCACAGATCCCTTCACCTTGTCTGGGCTGCGTTTTGTTACTGTATTGTTTTACGAAATGACAGTCAGCACTCGAGGGTGAGCCCTTCAAGTTAGAGAGTATCGTAGGACTGTTGTCTGCAAATGTGCCATAAAATGCTGTGCTTTGTTAATTAAACTATAACATTTCCCTTTAATGATTTCTAAAATTGTAATTTTGCTTGTTTTTGGTATATGCTCTCTCTCTCTCTCTCTCTACTTACTAAATTACTATAATAATTAGCATTATTATTGCAAGACTGTGTATGAACCTTCCAGATTATAAAATGGCACCCTTTAAAGCTTGAACTAATCGAATTGATAAATGTATACTGTTTCCTTCATAAGACAAAGGACTGACTTAAGAATGTAAACGCCTAATCCCTAATAAGTGGTTTGTTAATCTTAACACCTACTTTTTAACCCATACTTACAGTATGTACAAGTATTATTTAAGAAATAGTTACTTGAGTGTTTTATAACTCAAATAATGTAACTAGTTATTGGAGAAAATGAATAGCATTATTCAAACATATTCTGATGTTTAAGGTGACTATAGTCTAGTTTTTCCAGCTGATGGTAAGTTCCCATTTCTACATCTTAGTTACTTGGGTAACACGAAGATTTTGTAGCGAAATATGTTACTGAATATGAAAACTTGGCAATAAGATGATACAGAGACATTTTAGTTTGATATTTGTCCTTAAGTCTGGAGATATCAGTTGTTAAGGGGAGATTTACACTTGAGGGATTTTTTTCTGGATCCCTTACTATCTCATGTTTAGTCCCATTGCTTTTGATATTCTAAGACGTTCGCCCCATTACTTTGGTGATTTTAAGAACTTTTGCCCCATTTCTGTCAATTTTAAGACCTTTCGTGCCATTTAGGTGTCGATTTTGTCCTGGCGAGCGATAGCGAGCCTGTAATTTAAGAGGAACCGGCCTTTGGCCGGGTAATTTTTCTACCGAAAAATGTACAAATTTATCTTGAAAGGGGGTCTAGGGGGTGTAATTTTAAGCTTGATGGAATTCTAGGGAGCGAACTAAAAACCTACCCTTAATTAAAAATGATTCAATTTACCATCAGCTGGAAATAAACTGACTATAGTAAGTATTTCTTAAGCAAACCAATTTAGTTTAACCACTCCTTTGTATAAACTCTGCTTAATGAAAGATAATCTACTTATCTACTTACAGGATCTACTTACGATCCTGTTGAAATCTACTGATAAGCGTGTTCACATTCTTTAGAGATTTTAACAGGATCATAAGTACTAAACCCTTTATATTATTCGGTCCATTTGTTACAACCAAGGCTTTAATATATATATATATATATATATATATATATATATATATAGATATTGCGTTCGATTGAGATTGGTTGTGGTATTAACAGAATTTAATGTTAACTATACTTTTCAGTTTATTGTTAATTAACTAGAATAAACTGAATATATTTCTCTAAATTGGACAATTATTATAGCACAAGAAGGTATAATTCGCACTCGTATGTTTGCGTGTTTCCCGTATTTCTTGTTTTGCCAGCAATTATAATGTTGGTCCACATAAAATATCATAAATTCTTAATCAAATAACAGTATATTTTCCAAACCACAAGACTTAATTTTTCCTTACCGGTACTTTGTGCATTTGTTTGTCCTTTTAATGGGTTGGGTTTGAAAGGGATATGCCATGTGTGGGCCAATCGGCTCTCTGCAGACTCCCATTTTCTTATGTTCTTATGCTAACACTGGTAAGGCCCTTTCACACAGACGTTTTGTCCCATGCTGGACCGACCAGCACAGGTAGATTGCTAAACTTGCTCACGAACATGTTTATTATTATGCTTGTAGGATGCTTATTTGTACTCAATAAGTGGGTTCTCCCATGTGAGAGAAACAAGCCTGTCTGAAGGACCCAACTGCCACATCAATGTATAAGTCTAACATGCCAGGTAGGAGGCAGTTTAGCAACACAGGTGTGAGGTGAGTGAGCTTGAGACAGGAGATTGTGTAAAAGGTCCCATTCAACTCCATTGATTCTATCTCTCTTGAATTGCCCGGGACAAAGCATCTGTGTGAAGGAGGCCTCTATAAGTACCTTGGGTAGGGTCAAACTTGGTGAAGGTAACTTCTACAACCTGGATGATTGCAGTCCTTCCTGTACACCATGATTGTGAGACCTGAACCTGTGAGGGTTACAGGTTCAGAAAGGTGAAGACATGGGCAAAAGGCAAAGCACAACTTCCCTTCCAGTTTACTTCTTACAATACCTTTAATTCTCTTACTTCACAATAATTATACTTATTTTATCAAAGCACTTTCTGACAACATAGACAGAAGCTAACATAAACAAACTTCTGTTGCCTTTCTTAAAACTCACCATAAGAATATTCAGAATGGACACCACCATCCAAATATTACTAAAGACATGATATTAACCGATCTGTATCAGTTAAAATGGTATATATGTGACTTTTAGGATAGTAGTGACATTCAAGGGACTAGAGTTCTCGAATGGGGGCTTTAGTCCTGGTCGCGATTAAGGAAGACGTCTGGGGTTCCCGAGCAGGACAACCTCTGGGTTTATATTCCCAGTATACCTAGGGATGCTGGAGGTATAAACTTGGGAGTCTCGGGGACGCTTGTCACGTTCTTCCTGACTTTAAGGTGGGCTTAATAATCCTCATGGGTTCATAGCCTCTAAAGTCTTATTTTAACTAAGTAGTGACATTAATACAGTGGCAACTATTACTATGTTTACGTTAGTACACTGACCAAACCGGACCAACCTTGTCTATCACTGGAGCTCCCTTTCTGTTTATTCCTGCTCCACATCTCCTGGGACCTGACCCAACTTGACCTAACTTGACCTGACCTGACTCTCCCTCACAGTTGCATTTGACGACCTGGGCTTGACATCAGAGGCCAACCCATGGGGGCTCTGGCCCGACTTCTTTACTAGGAAGAAGAGAAACTCTGACCTGCCGGGCGTCAACTGGGCCGGCGGAGACAGGTAAGAAAAAGATAATATATAATGATAGTACTAATAATAATAATCTATATATCTATCTGTTGCCGGATGCCTTACTCCCCTTAATGAGGGTGGCCATACACAGAAGGCCCCCAAGTGGACCTATTCCATGTAAGAGGGACAACCCATGCCAGTTTACTGAAGGACTTACAGGATTGACCACTCAATTTAGGACCCGTCCGACCCCGAAGCCCTCTATGTATCTTTTTAGCACTATTTTTCTACAGTGGTGTTCGGCTAGTCCATCCACTACCCTGCTTCACCCTTATGTAAGCAGTAAGGATTTGTATCAGGTTTACTCCCCTAGACAGGTTGCCGACCAAGTCTGACGAGTCCCATCCACCCGTTGTTTATAAGGTTGTCTCTCCTTAGATGGGTTGTCGAAAAATGCTAACAAGTCCCATCCACCTGGTAAAATGATAATAATAATAATAATAATTTTTTTGTATTTCTCTAAAGCACCAGTTATTGCAAAGGATTTCAGTAGCGGCAACACATGAATTTTTAGCGCCTCGTTGCCCCTGAAAATACCTGACTACATGGTTATTTGATTGAATCCCTAACCAGAGTGTGGCATCTGAGCCTAGCTTGACCCTATTTCTACTGACGTAACCTAGTATAGTTTGTGTAAGTCTCTGCTTTAGGATGAACCCCCATTTACCCTTACTATACCAACGACGGACGTTGGCCGTCAGTAAAAAAGTCACTCGTCAGTACCAGTGACGGACGATGTACGTCCATAATATGCGGTCCTTGTAACTGCCAGTATCGAGCGGTATCTGGTACCATGACTTGTACGCGGTGCTCCGAGACATTGGCAAAACCTGTCAGCTTGGATCCAAGCCCCCACAGGTTAGCTGGGTCAGTACTCCTCCAACTTTTGGGGTGGGAGGGTGTTCTCTCTTGACTCTGAAGCTATTTCGGCCGCAATGCCCGGTACTGGAGGATACATTTATAGCAATACCCTCTGATACAGTAGGGGTTAATATAATATATATATCTTTTAAAGATGAGTTAGTTTAATCTTTCAACAAACCTTGTTTGTCGATAACGCCAGGCTCAGGGATTGCGTTTTGAACAGCATAGCATTACATATGAATGACCAAAAAAAATCCAAACTGCCTGCAAGTGGCTAGTGTAATGTACGGGAATAAATATTTACTGTTGATCATCATCTTTATATTGACTAAAATATAGACGATCTTGTTTCATAAGAGAGTGCCATCCACCCTTCTGAAACTTACTGTATGTGTGTTACTTGACAGAGACTACCAGTACAACTAACTTTAACTATAGATTGACAAACAATTCACACCTGTATTTACATATTTTTTTCTTCAGATGGAGAAAGTAACCAAGTTTATTTTGTTATATCGGTATACAATATTTACATTTTGGAGCCCTGACAAGTTAATGGTAATTGAGCAAGTTTATTAGTCTTAGAAATATTTGTAAAGGAGCTCCCATAGTGTATACTGTGTCAATTGTATGTTTGTATATGAAGTGTGAACCAAACAAAAATTACTTACTGTATATACTATTCAAATATGTGTTTATATAATATGTGCCATAACAAAAAATATAATCGGATGGGAAGCAAGGCCACTCAGGTTAATGGGACTAATCTTCTTATCGTCCCCAGAGAGATGATGTACCAGGGGCTGGAGGACTCCCTGGCTAACATGGGTCTGAACGGTCAAGGGTGTCTCATGAGGGCCATCTGTGAGGTGTTCCAGATGCCACTCACCAACCACGGATTCTTCGGAGAGGTGCTGGAGCTCTTTCTTAGGTCAGTTGTGTACTAATATGTTTCTACAATTAAGCTTATAAATTGTATACATATATATTTTTGCTTTATGTTGTGGATATTCATGCCAGAAACGTTTCCCAGTAGCATGTGTTAGCACAAAGCTACACACTAATGTTAATATCATTGGTATATGTCCGACTTATGAAATTATATTGCCAATATTGTTTGAACATGATTTTAATAATGATTCCATTATGTGTGGCTTCACCCTTACTTTGAAGAGTATATATATATATATATATATATATCTCTCTCTAACAATATCAGGAGCCTCTTTGATATAAATCATTCGTTGTATCTAGGGTGGCTCATACAAACGTACCGGTAAATGTATTTGTGATACAAAGAAAAGTGTTGTGTATACTGTATATCTACATGTGTTTGTGTGCAGACTGTTATTTGATTAACCTATTTAGCTGTATACATTATGCTCTACATCTATTTATATGTCTAAATACATTGTTACGACTATGTAAAACTATTCCACAGTGCCAGCCGCGCCCCCCACGCTGAGAAGAGAATACCGGAGTACGTGAGAGCCGAGAGAGTGGGGAGGAGTACCGGAGACTGTCTGGAGTTTGAACCTCTCTGTGCCCACTCTCTATTTACCAACCCGGCTCAGTGGGAGTGAGTATATACGGACATAATAAAGGGGGTCACCTGCTTTTTTATCTTTCTGGGTTGTATCCATTCAGCCCCATTCAGCCTACTGTTTTAATACATTTATCCCCATCCAGGTGTCCATTTATTTCCTGGCGAGCGATAGCGAGCCAGCATTTTATGGAGAAATCCGGCTTCGCCGAAGACATATTTATATCGAAAAATTTACAAATTTAGCCAGCTGTCTAACTAATTATACAAAATATGGTGGCTCGCTATCGCTCGCCCGGTATAAATTGACACCTGGATGGGGATAAACGACTTAAAATGAGGCTGAATGGATACAACTCAGAGAGAGAAAAAATGCAGGTAAACCCCCTTAACCACTCGGTCGCAAAACGTTTAGTAAGCGTGCCTGGTGTAGTGTTTTGGCACATTTTCACTGTATGGTAAAAATATTGGTCGTTAATTAACCTTTGCAAACAGATGTATCGATTTGTTTGTTCTTGTTATCTCAATACGATTTTACGTATCTTAGGAAGGACCTGTGGGTGGCAAAACGCTTAAATTTATTTTTTGAGGTCACTAATAAGTTTGAGCGGTATTATCTGCTATTAGCATTAGTATAATTTAAAAATCGTTGTCTAATTGAAGGAGTTAACAGTCCATGTTAACACACACGACATAATAATTATTCAAACAACTGTATAAGACAAACAGTCTCTTATCCCCCCCCCCCCCACACACACACGACATCAAAAAAATACATAAGAATAATAATGATATTGATAATAATAATAATAATGATAATAATAAAAGAAAATATTTTTTTAATTATATATATATATATATATATATATATATATATATATATATTGTTAGAATAAATAAAAAGTCTGTAAAACTACTATCCTATGCAGAATACATCTTTATTTACTCTTATTACAAATTAAGGGAGTCATTTATGACCAAGAGTGAGAGCAGTGGAAATGAATTACTTAAGGAGTGCGTGTGGAGTTACATGGAGGGATAGACAGACTAATGAGGAAGTAAGAAGGAGGTGTGGTGTGGAGGTAGATGTGCTGGAAAGTGTGAAAAGGAACAACTTGAGATGGTTCGGCCATATGGAACGTATGGAAAGCGAGAGAATGACTAAGAGGGTGTACGAGAGCGAGGTGGAGGGACAGAGGGGGAGAGGTAGACCGAATTTTAGGTGGAAGGATGGAGTGAGGAACTACATGAACGAAGGCGGTGCTGGTTGGGGGGAGGGGCGTCGACTGACTGGGGACAGAGGTGCATGGGGGCGGTTCGTTCGTGGCCACCCCTTCGGGGATCACGGCGTCAGGCAATAAATAGATAGATAGATAGATTTATGTAATGGTGCAATGGTTAAAGATAGACCTGTTCCACATTTTATAACAGAAACATACTGTATATTCAATGCTGTATTTGTCATTAGTGTTTTTGTTTTTCTGTTTTTGTCATGCAAATAGCCGAGATCTTTCTCTGGATTTTGTGTTATATCTTCCAATTATGTAGTCCACATTATTGTATACACTTGTTTTACAGGGAGGCGGAAGAGTTCATGGACCACTATTCGGATGCAGAGGAGGCCTATGACACTCCACAAGACGAAGCAGATCCTCAAAGCGCCAACAACGATTCCGAAATTTTGAGTGACCGAAGTACTCAAGACTCCTCCGAACCCCAAGAACGCTCCCCCAAACACACCAAGAAAGTCACCCAAGACAACAACAACAACAACAAGAAGAGCAGCAGCAAGTGTAAAAACAAGCCTAGATAGTCTGGAGGGAATTTATTATTATCGTGGCTCAAATATTTCATCCCACTTGATAAAAAGGGATCGTGATGGAAACTTGTGACTTTTTTTCTAGTATTTCATGGTATTGTAGTGCATTAATGATATCTGTAAGTATTGTAAACATCTAGTACAGATATTAAAGAGCTCAAAAAACTTTAGTGACGATGGTATTGATAAAGTGTCTGCTAAGAAGAGGGAGGCAAAGAACGTAAATACTACACTGACTAAATTGAATACAAAAAAAGAAACTAACGTAATTAATACAAAGTGTGAAATTATTTGATTCAAATTTCAAAGTTCTCTTCGTGTTTCTGAAGACCGAACTTCTAAAGCGAGCATCCCACCTTGATTATGATATGAAAATTAACCTTTACAAAGCTATTTTAACCTGTCACATCCTAACTTATATATAATATTAGTTTTTGTAAGAATATTCGTATTACCAAACAGACAAAATACAAGGGGATGCAGAACTGTATAGGACTGGAATACTTTTGCATTATTAAGTTGTCTTTGATGGACATTAGTTAAAATAGGACTTCAGAGGCTGTCAATCCTATACTGGATTACTAAGCCAGCGCACTGCAAGTCAAGAATAGCGTCAGGACTGGAGCCCCTTTCTGAGAAATCCAGTCTTTTATGCGTTGATGGACATTTTAATTAGGCATTATTTTATGTATTTATTCTGAAACTTAAGATGTTACATAATACGTAGTTGCTGTGTCTATTCAGTTTATTCTCTATCCATAATATTTATATTTTTCTCATAATGAATACAAGTTTTCATTTGTATTGAGAGTTTTATGTTAATTCAACTAGTTTACCATTCAAATATAGATCTCAGACAGTGCCAACTCCTCTAGGGCCAACTAAATCAGTGCCAAGCTAATGTCCTAAGCTATAGTCTGTTCATTCTAGGTTGGGCAGAAATCGTAACCTCTAACCTCTCATAACTCAAGAAGGACTAGAGCAGTGGTTCTTAACCTTTTTAGCTCCGCGCCCCCCTTTGGTCAGGACTGTATTCATGATCCCACCCCCCCCCCACCCCCCACCCCCCACCCCACGCCTGTGATGCCTCGAAAACTATTTTTTTTTTGTATCCATTCCATATGGATGTTTAAGACGCAAGACACTGTAAATAGGGAGAACAAATAACCAATCTGCATGCAGGGATTAAAACTGATTAATGGTTTTTATGTCAACACTACATGTGGTTGCCCGGAATGACGGTTGTGAATTTTTCCTATCAAAGGTTCTTATTTATATATGTCTTTGCGATTACCCTGTATGCATTTGAATGGCCTAGCCCTATTTTGAACTTTGATTACCCCACGCCCCCTAGCATTGTCAAACGCCCCCCTAGGGGGGCGCGCCCCCAGGTTAAGAACCTAGAGTAATCGAACTAATATGTCTACCAAATAGGAAGACTTGGCTAAAGAATAAGTGTGGAAATTGACAGCCCATTTGCTCTAGCCCTTTTTGAGTTACAGAGGTTAGAGTTTACGATTTCTGCCCAACCTAGAATGAACGGACTATATACCCTATAATTACGGGTTGATTTGGCACTGGTTGAGGTCTACTGGTTGAAATGGTCTACTGGTTGAGTTATCCAGTCCCTGAATATAAACAATAAGTTCATAGGCTTTATAGTAACGCTAACATAACCGGTTCCATGACTTAACTGATAGAGCACCCGCTCCACGTCGTGAGTGTGAGGGTTCGAGTCTCCTCCAAGGCCAGGGAAGTTGATTCACGTTCAAAAGTCATACTATTGCAACTTTTAACTTGGTTTAATTATTCATATACCGGTATATATATATATGTATTTATTTATTTACATATTTTTCATTTAATAAAAAATCCTCAAAGTGAGCTATGATCATGCATACTAAGGTTGTAGTTCCATTTCTATATTTTTCTTTTGTCGTTTTCAAAAGAAAATCAAAGTTGAAACTGAAGATAATACACAACCTTTGGCCGTAACTGTACTGGTAGATTAACTTACATTCTGCTACTCTCTCCTTTATTGATGCCTTTCACGATTCCGTGATGAGAAATGTGCCAAAATAGGATGTAACTATAGTATTAGATTTTGGTCGAGTTCCAATAGTGAGGGATTTGGTCAACTTTGAAGTAGACTGGCATTCAGGTAGGCTATAAATGCTAGATAGTAAGAGCATTTATTTGGGGCTGGAGTATGGCTCAATGGTATTTTAGCTCAAGTTTTGGTATTATATTTATCATCATCTTCGTCTGATTGCCAAGCATTTACACCCTTATGGATGATAGGATAGCTAGAGAATCTAATTATAAACACTGAGATTTTAATACGATTCATATTTACATTATGCATAAGTGCTCAACTAATATGCAGTGGTAGGAGTATGTATATTTAAGGGGGGTGACCTGCTTTTCCTCTCTCCTTTTCTCTCTTTCTCTGGGTTGTATTCATTCGGCCCCATTCAGCCTACTGTTTTAAGACATTTATCCTCATCCAGGTGTCGATTTTTTCCTGGCGAGCGATAGCGAGCCAGTATTTTATGGAGAAATCCGGCTTCGCCAGACATTTTTCTATCGATAATGTACAAATTTAGCCTGCTGTCAAAAACATTTTAAATAAATATGTTGGCTCGCTATCGCTCGCTAGAAAAAAAAATCGACACCTGGATGAGGATAAACGTCTCAAAACAGAAGGCTGAATGGGGCCGAATGGATACAACCCAGACAAGAAGGGAGAGAGAGATAAAACAAATGAGGTGGGCCCCCTTAATACGTATTGAATAACCCCTGAGAACTATTCTGTGGGGGACTCGGTTATGGCCTTGGCCTTGCTCGGGACCTTGGGGCTGCTCGGTCAGACAGCCTGGGGAACAGCAACAACAACAACAACAACTATCTATTTGTGATCTATGGCTATTAACCCCTTCTGTACCGTGGACATCCTTTTTTATTCTATTCTGGCTACTACTAAGCAAATGTTATTAGGTTTAGGAAGGATCTCTATCAATTATAAGGCTTCAAACTATCTCAATCAACCCTTTTAACTACTACAGGTCCTTCCTAAGTTGCATAAAATTGTTTAAATATAGCTAGAATAAAATATAACAGACGTCGCCGGTACAGTAGAGGGTAACTAACAACTCGATGGCATTCATTTTTGTTTTCATTGAGCATTAATTCTGTGGTTATTAGGTTTGTGAGTATTAATTATACGAGTAATTACCAACTTGTGAGTTTCGTTCTATACGGACAACGATAGTTTACAGAATGACCAGTTAAAATATGGTCGTAGTACATATATAAATACATAAAACCCAATTCAACACACCATTTATCCTTCAGAAACTTACATTATTTTTGCATTTCTGTTTAATATCGATGTTTACGGCTCCAACTTCCTTATAGCCTGAAACTCGCAAGTGGTCAATTGAGTGTGGTGTTAGAAGGGTTTATCAGACACCCAGGCATTGATATCGCTTATTGTGACATGATTGGCATTGTAGGACAAGAAAACAATAAGGATTTGCAATTGTTATTTTGTCAATTAATTTGTGTATGACAAATAAGTACAAGAATAACTTATTATCCTTTAATGTTAATTCAATTTTAATTATGTGTATTTACAGGCGACATAGCACTTTGCCTTACTGTGAAATAGTTCCTACATATACTAACTTAAGTTTGGATGATGCTTGATGATTGTGTTGTTTCATTTCATACATTTTATTTTAGTAAGCGTTGTTTCCACATAGCGATTATGATATGTTGTTTTGACTTTATATTGTCTTTGTCCCAGTTTTGGTTTGACTTTGTTTTCAAGTTTTACATTTTAATTCATATAAGTACATCTATCAATATTGTGTACTATAGATTATTTTTATTTATATGTTCGTGGGATGTAAACGAAATAAATAGAAAAGTCTGTATAAGTACATTGGTGATTTTTTTTCTTGTTTTTAATCCTGCTGCTTGATGCACAGCTAATTTACCCAAGTAATTATTTCCTTCAATATCTTTCTTCAACTCGGTATGGCAGCTTCTAAAATATAGACTTGTTTTGTCTGCCACTTACTATAATGTAGCCTCAGTCTATTTACCGATAAATGTGCAGAATGGACTGATAATGTTGTCAAGATAAAGTTTATGATCAAAAGTTGTGTTGGAAAAGAGTTCCAGTGTCATCCTGCCTTTAGTTATGTATAATTACTGTAAAATAACACTATGGGAGGACATTTGTTTGGCAAAGTGCTAAGGTATATTATTAGTATATACAGTACATAACGTGTGTATGCATCTATCTATACACTACGTATTAAAATTCATACATACCGGGCAGAAACAACTGAAGTATAATATGTCTATCTATGTGCAATGTATCTCTCAAATTAACTGGATTTTGAACATTATGTTACCGTACATAAACTCAAATTATTATAAAAGTTACAACTGGGTTTCTATACGAGACAATAGAAGGTTAAGCGTTTCAAAATATTCAATATGGTTAGTATAGAGTATGTATTATAGAGAGTCTAGAAACTGTGACCCTTATCTTCTTGTAACTCAGGGAGAGCTGGAGCAAACTGACTGTAGATGTCCACACCTGTTTGCTGTTTGACTCTTCCCAAATGGTAGTTATATCAGCTCCATTGTACAAGTCCTTCTTGAGTTACGAGAGGTTGGGGCTTGGGACCTGGACCTGTCATATTGAATAGATATGTTAAGCCGGTGTCACACGAGAGCATGTATCCGATACTAGGCTCCGAGTCACTTTATCAGACTCAAAATGTACTCTTGAAAAGGCTGTTATTCGAGTAATGCTACTTCCATTTTAACATTATTTTAAGCCTGTAGCTTAAAATCATGAACTGACACCTTAAAACACGAATAAATTGCCCAAATACTAAACAATAAATACTTAAATTACTATATTGCCAATATCAGATCATCGGATACAGATACTCATGTGTCGCCATCTTTACACTCTTACATATTGAACACTATAGTCGGTTTTATTTCAGTAGGGTAAATCAAATCCCTTGGCAACTGATTTATCGATACTTGTATATATGTACCGTATATACTCAGGCACATACCCCATTGCTGGGGGTGGCCGACAGGAGACAGAGCCCGAACAGAAACATTTAAAGTTCCCATTCTCAGGGTACGGGACCACTTTCGCATTCCCTCGCCCGGTTCTCGGTCTCGTCGAGTAGGAAAATAATTATACAAGGGGAGGAGGATTCCTAGCCCCCTGCCCCTCGATGCTTAATGGAACAATATGAAACTACTATGTCTCTGCGTCGTATACATGCCAAGTTTCCGTAATTATCAACATATTTCGCTACAAAACCTACGTAATAACTGAGTAACCGAGATCATAACTTCCCATCAGCTGGAAAATAATACACTTTACCTGTTTCTGTGTTGGTATGCACGAATAATACATAATTTTAGTTGTGTCTAATTTTAAGTGTGTAACCCACGAATTTAAGCGTGAATGTGTGATGATTCGTACCTTACACAAAGACATTAAGTTATTATGTTTAACTTAAATTATTTTTTTAATTTTTAAGATTACTTTATTTTATTATTTATCTTCTTTACATAGACATACTGTATGATATAGGAAAGTCATTCACATTACCCTAAGACAAAGCTAATGGTTCTAAAATGTTCATATATCTATATATCTATACTCAGGCCCATTCCCCATTGTTTTATATATATTTTTTTATTTTTCATCTGGGGGTGGCCGACTCGAGACAGAGCCCGAACAGGGACAACATAACATAAAAGAAAAACAATGAACACACAAAAACAAAACACACATTCACACACATCTAGGTCACGATCCATTATAATTTTGTCTTTTATAATTCATGATAACTCCATTTCACAAGCTAACCACAAACACCATACCTACTGTTAATAATCCACTGTTATATTATTTTCATCAATGTAATAATGAGATACTTGCACTATTAGTATTGTATTATAAGTAGGCTGCATTACTATAATATATCACTATTATATTAATGTGAATAGATTACAATATAACATTGCTATTTATATTACACTCTCAACAGATTATACCGTAGTGCCAATTTTATTTTGCAATGGTTGTGATTTTGAGATTTTTTTTTTTTTCCTAGTAGCACATGTGTTTATTGTTCTTCATATTTCAGCCGAATTTTGAGCCACTCAAATTCTCAAGTGAAGTCAAACCGAAAGCTGGCAAAAGTCAACGTAGCGGCTCGCTGGTGTAGTGACTAGCGTCTTGTACTTCCACCCAGAAGGTCCCAGGATCACGCCACGCTCGGCGCATTAAAGGTTTTTCACAACCACTGAGTCGTTACCGTCCCTCATGAGCAAGGGGATGGGGTAGTAGTACAGGATCCCAATGGAAATATGCCTAATCGGCCTTATTGGGCTATCCTTAGCTGGCTTAGCATGCGCTAGCTTTAAGAACTATTATTATTATTATAACTCGGTAACTAATAATGAGTAGGAAGGTGCACCTAAATCTTGAGGCTCTCAGAGCCCATGGCAGCCATATTGGATCACCCAAAACATTATGATAACAAACACACTACATATTTGCTTCGTATTACGCCACAACACTAATCTATCACTAATGTTACTGTTTACGCATGTAACAGTAACAAATTTACTTAAAATCGCAAATTGTAATTGCTAGAGATGAGTGGTAGCCTCTGGTGGCCATCTTGGATCTCCAAGAATTCGTCACCTGCACTTTACATACATGCATACACAAATTTAAAGACGGAGTGCTCCACACGAAGCGCGGTTTCGGCTTCACGTCCTAATGACAGCGTTTTCCAGACAGCCCCGTTAAGAGCTGCCTCACTTGTCAGGTTCTTTGTTTTAAGATCAGACTGCAAAGTCTGATCCCACGTCTTTCTTGGTCCGCCCCTTGGTGAAGCTCCCTCCACATTCATGGACATGCATCTTTTCACCCAGCTTTGTTCATCCATCCTATCCAAACCATCCAAGCCTGCTAGTACACATCTCATCACTGGTACTCTTGATACCTAACCTTCTCCTTAGCTCTTCACTTGATATACTATCTTGCAGTTTGGCACCACACATCCATCTCACCATCCTCATCTCATTGCATTCCATTCTGTTGATATCATCCATTTTGACAGGCCACGTTTCTGAAGCTTATGTCATTGCACTTCTAATGAAGCGTACACCTTTCCCTTCAAGGGGAGAGGGAATCTTCTCATAGTGAGTAGTGGCAACAGTTCTCTAAACTTTCCCCAGCCGTATCTTATTCTGGCAATAGTGGCAGCCGGACTCTGTTATAATAAACTGCCCTTCCATTCTCTCAAAAATCAGTGACTCCAACCAACCTTTCACTTGACTCCACTTGATATCAAACGAGCCTAAAGAGTGTCACAAAATTTGGCTTTATAATAATCGTTTCATGATTGTACAACTGCTCACAATGCTGTTAATAGATGAATAATAGATTTAATTGTGTATATGTAATTTGTAGCAGCACTATTTTTTATTTATTTATTTATTTATTTATCATATACATACTGGTATTACATTTTATTTGTTGCTGTTTGGCATCACAGAAGGCATGGGTATTTGTGGGCCATTAATTTAGGGCAACGGACATTCATCTGAAACTCTCTGAGAAGTATTACCATTGAATTTATATTTTAAAATAACCTAATCCAACCTTCGTAATCATAACATTAATAACAGTATATTTTCTAGAATGGTGAAAATGGACGAATCGAGGACTTTAGAGAGGGACTGTACTGGCGACATCTTGTAAATTGTATTCTAGCTACATTCAGACGACTGTGTGCAGATTAAGAGGGAGCTGTGGTAGTAAAAAGGGTTACGTGAGATATTTTGAAGCCTGTTAATTGCCGGAGATCCCTTAGAAGCTGAATAATATCGTCTAATTGTTGCCAGAATATAATGAAAAGGACGTCATCGGTACTGAATGGGTCAAACATGTTTTTATAATCGCATTGTTCACAATGTCTATGATGCTGTTAAAATTTGTTATCTCAGACATGAACCTGATTTTCACTATTTTTTAATGAAAGCATGTGATTCTCCCAGGATTCGAACCTAGGACATCTATACAGAACTTAAACACTCTGATCATTACACCATCAAGACAGTCATAAGTACAGCACACGACTACGATTAATATTAATTTATCGAATACTGGACATTAACCCATACTGTACCAGGGACGTCCTTTTCATCCTACTCTGGCAACTTTGAGACAATTTTATTAAGTTTAGGAAGGACCTCTAGCAATAATAAGGCTTCAAACTATCTCAATTAACCCTCTTCACTACCACAGATCCTTCCATAGCTGCATAATATCGTCTAAGTATAGCTGGAATAGAATATAACACACGTCGCTGGTATTCAAAGGGTTAATCTACTCATGTTCTTGGGGATATGTTATTTTACCCAGAGTTTGAGATGAATAACCACTGCCTTTATGTTCAGCAGGGCGATGATGTTAGGAATGATCTTTAGGCATTGATTCTAATTATAGTTTATTTATGTTTGTTATTGTATATATTTTGTAGCTTTGGGTTGCTTAGTTGTGTGTGTGTCCTTGGTGTAGATCAATTAAGATAAGCAGCCCAAGGTCTCAGCATCATTAAAGGTGAATTATTATAAGTTCAAAGTTTTTCTGTATGTATGTATGTATGTATGTATGTATGTATGTATGTATGTATGTATGTATGTATGTATGTATGTATATACTCCAGCACATTCCCCATTTTTTTTTATTTATTATGGGGGTGGCCGACTCGAGACAGAGCCCGAACAGGGACATCACAACACATCAGAAAAACAAGATAATACAAAACATAAAAATCTCACACACATCTAGGTCGCCCAGGAGAAATACCCAGAGACCCAGGCTCATTTGGGGTCCCCAGCAAAAGATTCCCAGGTCCCAGATCCCCTGGAGAGGCGCCGATTTTCGCAGGCAGACCCGCAACGAAGCTTTACCACCACAAGCCCGCCCACCATGCTTCCAGGCACCCCCTTCATTACTGCCGGCTCCCCGGGCCAGGCGCCTGATGGACTACTATCTAGTCCAACTGGCGCATGACCCTCTCTCCCAAACGACCGCATTCACACTCATCTATTCACAAGCATTCTCCATTCATTCCTGTTTATTACCACTTCCCTCGCCTGATCTATAGTCATTCCTCTATCATCCAAAGCTTGTCTTACACAGTCTCTCCATCTCAATGGGGTTCTTCCTACCCTTCTATCTCCTCTTGTATCTGACTCACATATTCTCTTTGTAAGCCTTTCATCTTCCATTCGTTCAACATGACCATACCAGCTCAGCACCCTTCTGTCCACTCTGGCCGACAAATGTTCCTGCTGCCCCACTCTCCTACGTATCTCTACATTCCTCAATCTGTCTCTACGAGTAACTCCACACATACTCCTCAAGCAGCTCATCTCCATCACATCCAGCTTTCTTCTCTCCTTTTCCTTCAGAGCCCATGTCTCAGCCCCATACATCACTGTTGGCACAGCAATTCCTTGATACATTGCACTTTTTACTTTCATTCCGAGATTTCTCATCTTCCACATACTTCCCATTGCTCCAAAAACCTTCCTTCCTTCACACACTCCGTTTTACCTCCATTTCCATACCTCTCCTCCTGCTTATCGATCCTCCTAGATATTTAAAACACTCTACTTGTTCTAAATAACACTATCTGAGCCGACGTCTTGTGGGTTATTAGGATATTTTGTGTAATTATTATTGAGGTTTTTTTCTTACTTTTGCCTTTTCGAGCAATGTATTTTACTTTTATCCCCAAGGCTAACAAAAACACCTTCCCAGACTTCCTTCAAACTAACAAAATGTCCACCCATACCCCTTTCAATATAATTTATATATAGCGGTCCAGAAAAAAACAGCTAATTCCCCCATATTTATGAGACATAGAAAGTTGTGTAAATTTCTTCCTTAATTATGGAATTATATAGCAACTTATAATTATGAAATTTAAATACAATTAATATGACTTTAAAGATGAATAAGTTAGTTTTCAAACTCCTAGAAGTTTCTTAGCTCCAGCTTTTGCTTTATTTAATTAATTTATTTATTTATTTTGTGGCAAAGCAAGATATTTATATTTGTTTGTTTACTGTACTCAGGCACATACTACTTTTTTTTTTGAATAGGTATATAAGAAATGTCTTGCTTATATAATTCACCTTTAAAATATTATTCAATTGGTTCCTGTTTGAGTTGTGTTAAACATTGACCAACCTGGTGTACAATATTTATCTTAGTGTAGCTGTAGCCTATTATTTAGTTTCGAAATTAAGCTAACCTTTGTTAATGTTATAAAATGGAAATGCTCTGTCTTTATTCACAGTATAGTATTACCTAGCTCTATTTATGCATAATTAGCAAAATCAACATTTTGAAATCATGTTTACGTGACAAATCATTATTTGTAATTTAGAGTGAAATTTAGAATACATTAAAAATTGTAAAAAAATTACATAATTTCCAAAAATGTGAGTTTTGACTATATTTTCAAAATTTCAGGAATTGTGTAACACCTTTTTGTTATTTTGAGAACAAATTATCATTGTCTAGAATATTGGTAATTTTTTTGAGTACTGAAATTTGCCAGCCTTTTCTATAACATAGGCAGCCTATTATTGGATCTCATAGTAAACACTATATAGTAGTCCGTTCATTCTAGGTTGGGCAGAAATCGTAACCTCTAACCTCTGTAACTCAAAAAGGGCTAAAGCAAATGAGCTGTCAATTTCCTCCTATGTGGCAGAAATATTAGCTCATTTACTCTAGTCCTTTTTGAGTTATGAGAGGTTATACGTTACAAATTCTGCCCAACCTAGAATGAACAGACTATAATGTTAGATTGGTATACCTGTCAAAAATATGTAAGTCTTGGCATTATATATATGTTTCGGATAGTTCCCATTCAGCTAGAAAACGACTGACATAATTTATTTTGTAAAATAGCTCAGTAATTGTATTTTATATAATGCACAGTCGTGGGCCATAAATATACACCCATTAGATAGATAAAATGTTAAAGCCAAATTGATAAACATCTAGGATATATAAAGAAGAACCATTGTTTTGTCTCATTTGAACTCGATATTGATTAACCCATTGAGTACCAGCAACATTAAATTTTGTTACATTTTATGCTAGCTATATTTAGACGATATGCAGCTTAGGAAGGATTTTTTTTTATATATTCTAGCTATATTTAGACGATATGATGCAGCTTGGGAAGGATCTGTGAGAGTTAAAACGGTAGGTCGAGATACTTTGAAGCCTTACTATTGCTAGAGGTCCTTCCTAAGCTGAATAAAATCGTCTAATAGTTGGCAGAATATGATAAAAAAAGGACGTCCCTGGTACTGAGTGGGTTAAAATGGGTGCGTAGGAATTATGGCTGACGTGTGTACTGCAAAGTTGTGTGTTGTATTCCGGTACCCACATGTGATATTACACCAGTTAGATGGCACGGAACAAATACACTACTTTTTAATATATCTGGGTTTTGTTTTGTTTTCAATCCTAAAAGATTTGTTTCCCATTGTCCACAGTCTTGTGATCAATGGTCTGGTCAGAGAATGAATTTTGATGGAAAATGTATCAGATTAGTTGACCAGTTACACTTTTAAGCATATCCTATAGCTCAGGGTGACATTAAGGATACCAACAGACTGCTGCTCCCAACACTCCCACATGGATCCTAGAGTTGGCAAGGTGGTGCTGGAACCGAGGGCTCTACATAACTTGGGTTGCAGCTGTTGTGTGGTCTCGAGTTGTTTTTCATATGGTAGATCTCTTAAACATGGGACCAGTTTAGTGGCTCTTCTTTGTACCTTTTCTATTTCTAGCCTGTCTCCTCTAAATCTTGGATGCCAGATAATGTTTCCATACTCCAAGTGATGGCGTACCATTGTGGTGAACAGTCTGGGGATTGTAGATTGATCTAGACAAGTTCTAGCATCCTTGAGGCTTTGCTAACCGCTT
This sequence comes from Paralithodes platypus, assembly GCA_032716605.1. Taxonomy (NCBI): domain Eukaryota; kingdom Metazoa; phylum Arthropoda; class Malacostraca; order Decapoda; family Lithodidae; genus Paralithodes; species Paralithodes platypus. The sequence goes on along the minus strand of CM064530.1, from coordinate 11,228,895 downwards.
GATTTATGTGATGATGGAATTTTAACTCCTCATCAATGATGACTCCTAGGTAATTTTCTTTTTTGGTATCTTCCAGTATTGTGGAGTTCATTTCATATGTCTGCCTTGTGTTTGAATGTCCTAGGTGGAGTATCTTGCACTTTGCTGCATTGAAGCCCAGCTGCCACTTTTGAGACCATTCTGCCAAATGGTCTAAGTCCTCTTGCATCTGGACCCGGTCCTCCTCGGGAGACTTTATTGCTTGGAATAGCTTTGTGTCGTCAGCAAATATCTTTACAGAGCTCCTTAAAGCATCAGGCAGGAGAAATATGCGGGATTTTTCAAAGTTACTCAACTAATTGGCCCGTATCAAATCCAGCATGAAGACGAGAGGGGAAAACTAAAGCTCGGCCACATCCGTAATACCAAACGGTATGAGGGCAGAATTTGGGATGACGAGGTGCCCACAGAAGTTAGTCGACTGAGGCGAGAATGAACACCGAACGACCGATGAAGAAGAAACCATGAATGTATTCGGGGGCAATGGAGGAAAGTATGCCAAGATTCCCTTGCTAAATATTGGACAATATACCCTTTGACATGGACAAAAATGTATAGCCCATCACCTATGGAACATGAAATTGGTCAAAGTTCAGGATGCGATCTGGAGTGAAATAAAATGGAAACATCCAGTAGTGAAACCAGAAGGGTTATCTTTTCAGTAAGGACGCTGGAGGTTTATTGGTCCATACGAGGCAGACCCCTTCTTCCCTACATCCCTATTTGTTCTGTTACACCTTTATGCACTACATCTCTCACTATAACCTCTACCATCTGCGACTTTTCCGTCAATTTCTACGGACAATTGTTGTCTGGTAGCTTCATAATTAAGTTCCATAAGAATTAAACTACCTAACATAATCTACCTTCGATCTAGTTTCCGATGCCAATGTGAAAGAGCCTCATAATTATATAACGAATAACTTGGTCATCCAAAATTGCCGGAAAATGCGCTCGTGTGACACAGCCTTTACCTGGTTAACTCACCAGGTTAGTTACCCCTAAGCTTGGTAGTCAGACATGAATTATTACATGATGTGGGAGCCTTAAACATCAACATTTAAGAGAACTATAATTGTTCCATTTTATTATATGTTTGTATTTCCCATGGATAAGAGTTTTGATGACTTATATCTTATGGATTAATTTGCACATAGCAGCTATAATTAACTGGTTAATCTACTACTATTGATGGCTACAGCTGCAACATCCTTGTAGCCCGAAACTCGGAAGAAGTCCATTTCAAATACGCAGATCGTAGTTTGTAATTTAGTTACCGGTATAAGCTCAATTTTCTCAAATGCATATTAAAGAAAACGAATAATTTTAATGGGTAAACAATTATAAATAAATAAATTTCCACATTTTATAGATTATTAAAAGTAAATTACAAGTAAAACGAGCTAATAATTGTTTATATGAAATAAACATGAATTTAAATAAAATAAACAACGTTATGCATTAACTCATTGTGGAACACAATAACAACAACACCTATGTAGATATTTTAGGACATTTGAAAGTATCAATCGCTCGAGGAGGACTTAGTCTTACGTGGTGAAGTCTTCATACTGCTATTACTATTAGTGAGTGGATTGTTTATTTATATCACATATCATAGACTACAGTAGATCTGTAGTATATGCACATATTTATAATACAAAAATGACGTCCTGGCACGACAAAATCGTTACGAGTGATTACATCAAGGCCAACACCAAGATAACACAAAACATTGGTGAGGGAACCTATGCTAAGGTGTACTTGGTAGAGTACCAGGGGGGTGTGGCTTGTCTCAAGATTGGTAAGAATGGCCCCCGTCAGGCAGAGGCCTTTATGGATGAGGCCCGCATGGTAGAGAAGGCCGATGGTGCAGGTGGGGTGCCAAAGCTGCTTTTGATTGCTTCTGATAAGCCTGGTATGGTAACCACTTACTGCCCCTACCCTTCACTGTATGATCTCATGAGCAACGGGAGTCTAGCTTCTCATCGACAGTGGGTACAGATCTTCAAGGCTGTTGCTACAGCACTAGATGAGCTCCACGGTGCAGGTTTAAGTCATAATGATTTTAAGGAGGACAATGTGTTGATCGATGTTACTGAGCCCCGAGCACATATCATCGACCTGGGAATTAGCTGCCTTATGGGCCAGGCACCAACATCTTTCCAAAACAAGAATGCTGATAACCACAAACTCTTCCCATTCTACGACTATGGCCTATGGTGTGGGGGAGTCTCTCAGCCACACTGTGATACATTTTCTCTCGGCTACATAATGAAACATGCCCTAGAGTATGTGGCCTCAGTCGTAGCTTTCTCGGTTGATGATAAACTTGTAGCTCTTTGTGACAGGATGATGAGTACCGATGTTGCAGTTCGGCCATCTCTGTTGCAGGTGGTGGGATCGCTTGATAATCATCTTGCTGCCACTGAGTCACCCTAGCTGATAATGCTAGGGACTTTCGTTGCCTTATTCTCCAAGTTTCTTTTTATCTGTGTAATTTAATATTTACCGGTATTTACTTCATCATTGCTTATTTATTCGAAACTGAGTGACTATTACGGATTTCTTATTAAATATCTAACAAGCATAAGCTATGCTGCTTGTTAGTTATCAGATAAGGAATATGTAATTGTTACTTGTTTTGTATTCAATAGCATGTACTCTATATACTCATAAGAAAAGAAACCCCCGCAGATCACATTATCCGCATGATGTCCTCAGCAGAGCTCCAAATAGAGTTCTCAACCCCTTCTGTACCGGCGACGTCCTTTTTATTATATTTTTTCTAACTATATATTTAGAAGATTTAAGAAGAATATGTGGTAGTGCAAAGGGTTAAGTGAGATAGTTCGAAACCTGTTAATTGCGGGAGGCACCTTTAAAGCAGAAAAAAATATTCAAATATAGCCAGAATACAATTAAAAAGACGACCCCGGTATAGAAGGGGTTAAGCCCAGAGCGAGCCAGTGCAAAGTCCAAAGGCCGTTTCCTGCTAAATTGCAGGCTCGCTAACACTCGCCAGGGAAAACTCAACACCTGAATGAGACGAAAAGTCAATTGACAAAGAAATGGAATGAAAGGTCTTAAAATAGCTATTCTAATGGGGCTAAGCATGAGGAAGAAGGGGGTTGAGAAGAAAAAACAATATGTAGCAAAACATATTCGATCCCCATTAGTTACGGTGAGTGGACAACATAATACCGTAATTATAAGAGGGGGGGGGGGGTTTCCTGGATCTCCTTCTCCCTAGAGTTTAGCCCCATTAATTTGAGATTTTAAGATGCTCGACCAATTAGTTTGGCGATTTCATTACCTTTCGTTCCATTTAGGTGTCATTTATTTCTTGGCGAGCGATTGCGAGCCTGCAATTTAGAAGGAACCGGGGCATTATTCTACCGAAACATGCACAAATTTATCCTGAAGGGTCGGACGTCACATTTGTTCGCTAATACCAGGTTCCTATTTACTGCTAGGAGAACAGAGGCATGGTGTGTTGTTGTTGTTGTTCCCTAAGCTGCCTGGCCGAACAGCCCCGAGTCCCTGAGGAAGGCCATAGCCACAATCGGGGTTTCCCACAGAGCTCTCATTGAGTGTAGATTGTGTTGTTGGCGTAAGTGGTTGTGTGAAATGCAGTCTTCTATGATGTGTTTAATGGTATGAGGTGCTGTGTTACATCCCAGGCAGGCGTCGACAACGGAGTCATCCAGTCTTTGACTTTGAGGATTTTGGTTTCTTGATGTAGGTGATCTGTGGGTGCAGTAGCTGTGCAGCCTGTAATGATCTTCAGGGCTTTGTTTTGAATAGTCTGTAAGGTCTTATGATGTGTTTCAGCTAGGTTAGAAGCCCATGGTGTGTTAGGGGACTTGCCCATCTGTCAGATCTTGCCCTGTGTCAAGTCAAATCCATGACTCTTGCGAAATAACTGAGCTTGCCATTGGATGAAGGGTAGGGACAAGGATGCGGTCGACGAGGGGATGGAAAGGTGAGGGAGGAGCAGAGGGGGATGAGGATACGTGGACTGAGGGGTTGTGGTGACGAGCCTACGAGGGGATGGAAGGGGGAGAGAGAGAGATATTAAATTAAGGTATTATAGGCTATACTTATATATTATTGTATTTGAAAAGAAAAATGGAAACCTACTGATTGGGGGGGGGGGGAGTTACTAGCTGGTGTTACATAATTTTCCAGGGGGAATCTAGACATGTGTTACAATCCGTGACAAGGGGGGGGGGGGTTAAAAAAAAAAAAACGTTACGTAATTTTTGAATGGCTCCTTATAGCTACCTAAGAAGAAAGAACATCTCTCACTACAATCTATATCCCCCTAAACTACATTTATCTTATAGTTACAGTACCTAAAAACATCTCTCACTATATAACCTATATCCCCTATACCACAGCTATCTGTTAGCTACCTAAGAACATTTCAAGATAGAAGAGAAGAAAGAAACCAAAAATAGAAGAGAAGATAGAACACTAATCCAGAAGAACAAAGGATAGAAGAGAAGAAAAAAAGGCTAATCCAAAAAAACAAAAGAAGATGTTGAATTGTAACGCAAATAAAATAAAAATGAGCACGTCTCAAGGAAAACATAAACTCTTAGGGAAGTGCCGTTAGTAAGGCATCTTACTTCCCGAACCTCAACTCAACTGAACTGAACTACCTGATCAAATATCAAATAATAGTATAATTTAATTGTATAGATACTTTTTACATTTTGTTTTCATTTTAAGTTCACAGTTTCTGTTCAAAACATTTATAATACATATCCTTATATATACTTCTCTGATTGGCTGACTTACCACACGTGTTTAGGTTCCCTGTACGGTGATTGGCCGAGAGTCCGTCAGCTGGGAAGAGCACGAGGATCGACGAACAATCGAACATATTAAATGTTCGTGGTGTTTTCTTAGCTACTATGATGCCTGTGAAACAAGAAATGGCCGAAGGGAAAGCTAAACGTCCAAAGAAGAGGAAATGTGTTGTTGAAGACGTTATCCTGAGGAATAAATCTAGAATTGAACCAATATTTGGTGAGTGGTAAAAGTTGGTGAAATTCTAGATTAGCCTAGGCTAGGCTAGCCACTTATTTTGGTATAGCCTATATTAAGCAAACCACCCACCAATTTTCATGACAATTTTGAAATGCATTTTGGAATCCCTATAAACTGTACTTCATTTTTATGTAAGTTTGATAAGCCTAATTTGGAAAAATCGATTAGGCCTAGGCCTAAGGGAGAAAATTAACATTGAAAATTATGTGTAAAAAGTCTCCCATAAACGGCGGCCCGCTATGTTATTGTAATTTGCGGCCTAATTTCGTCTGTTAATTAACTTTCTCCTTAATTGGACCCCCTATGAAGTACAACAGATTATGATGACATAAGTGACGGGTGTTTAAAGGAGGCAGAGCTCCCCCTTCAACATATTACGTGTCCCACAGTAACTTCGGTAAACCTGACTTTTTGGACCGACAGCGATTTCAGTAAGCCTAAGTTTTATTTTGTTTTTTGTAATTTTTCCTTCAGATATAGTGTTGTTTTATACTGAAGAGGAGCGGAAATTAGTATTTACCCATTATCCAACAATCTAAAAACACGCCCCTAGGCCTATTATAATATATTTTTTTTTTTAATGGTCTAGGCTATTAGCCTAACCTAACAACCTTACCTAACCTAACCTAGTATATGGGTGGGGGCTGCCGCCCCCACACCCCCGCTGGTTGGGTTATTTTTTTTTTTTTTTATTTTTTTTTTTTTTTTTATTTTTTTTTTTTTTTGTGCCATTAGCCTAACTTAACAACCTAACCTAACCTAACCTAGTATATGGGAGGAGGCTGCCGCCCCCACACCCCCGCTGGTTGGGTACTGGCTGAAATACTTATTGTATAGGCCTAGGCCTATAGCCTACATGTATTTTAGCGTTTTTTTTGTTCTCCCTTATAATACATTTCCGCTCTTAATGCCATATATAGCAATGATGTATATGCTCTACCGGACCTATTAGGCCTAAACAGATCGATGGGCTAACTGTCGGTCCAAAACATCAGTATAACCAAAACTTCTATTATAGCCTATAAAACAACCCAAGAATTTTCACAGATTTTTAAAATTTCATTTAGGATGTAATATAACATATACTCCATGTTAAAATAAGTGTCAACCCTCGAAAAATTCTATTAGGCCTAAGGGAGATACAGAACCTAGAACCTGTAACCTGCAACGATATTTGTCCAGGGTTTCCCACAGACGGCACCCCGCTAGGTCAGCGGCCAGCCATGTTGATACTATAATTGAGGAGCGCTTTTATCGTAAATATTCGACTATAACGCCCTCTGCCTTTCTCTATGTGAACTAATGATCAACACGTCACTATGTATCTGCCATATTATTGGTTATTTTTTTTTGTATACGTCACCATACGTCACGGTATTGAAGGAGTCACCCAATCATGGATTAATATATGGACAATTACGTCATTTTAGTCAGCCAATGAGTGCATTGAACTCCAGCCCACCGGCAGGCAGCATGGTTTGGTAAATTGATACGGTGTGACAGTCACGAGTTTTAGAATGTGTGTTGTTGTTTTTTTTGGCATTTTTTCTTTGATATAGGCCTACAGTGTTGTTTTACCTAACTAAGAAACCTAACCTAACCTAAAAGTAATACGTGGATAGAAACTAACCTAAAATGTATGCAATTACCAAAGCAGCACTGGATCGCGCAACTGTAAGGTCCCCCGAGTAAGGTAGGAGGGAAAAAAAAAATCTATAAAGCAGAAATCCCGTAAAACAGGACTTGTCATTATGCAGACAAGACTCTGTGTTTTACCCTATATCTCCCTTATAATACATTTGCGACGGGAAGGACATATATAGGACTGAAGACTATTATATAACCTACCTATAGGCTACACAAACATCGATGGGGCTTGTAACTGTCAAACCGTAAAATCTTACCCATGGTTTTAAATGTCAGTTGCAGGATGGCCAGTGTCTGTAGTGGTTGTGCACTTACCCCTGATAAAATAATTATAGAAATTTCTCAAAACAACCAGACAGCCCTTAAGATACTTACAGACCACGGTATATTGCCTACAAGTGTTGAGTGTCCTAGGTGTGGACATCCTTGCCATAACCGGCCAGATAAAGATCACTGGCGGTGTACACACCATTATTACGAGAAGTCCAGAACACGCCGTCACTGTCCCTTTGTTACATAAGGTAGGTTATTTATTATTATTATAGATATAAACATGTATTTAAAGTTTATTTGCACCTATAGTGTTTTTTCGGTATTATTCTAGCGTTATTTACACAGCGCACCCATCAATTTCTATGACTTCATTCCTATATATGTCAAGTAGCGGCGGAAATGCATTAAAGCAATTATAGCTACTGTAACAAAACATATTTACCTCCCCATAGACGGCACACAACACGACTCGGCGGACCTCTTTCTCCCTGCATTTCAGTCTAATTAACACTAGGAATTTACCTAATTTTCTATCCAATGTACTATCCAACCAGCGGGGGTGGCAGCCCCCACCCATAATACTAGGTTAGGTTAGGTAAGGTTGGTAGGTTAGGCTAACATCTTTAATGTTGCTTAATTGTTGGATAATGAGCTTACTGGGTAAGTTCATTTTCTATCCCATGTACCAAATGAATAGAAATAAGGAAGCTAGGCCTAACGATGTAAATAGCCAATGGAACTTTCTTAAGCATAGCCTTATCGCTGCCACTGACAAAGTCTGTGGGAAAACAAAGGGTCACCCCAGGAATAAGACCTCTTGGTGGTGGAACGATAAGGTAAAACATGCTGTGAAAGAGAAAAGGAGATGCTTCAAAGCATGGAAGAAAGGAGGCAACCTAGCTAGGCGAGTTAAAAATGACAGTAGGGATATTATAGGTGAACAGTGTGTTAGAGATGATAATGGGAAGATTGTGTAGGCCTATGCAGAAAATGAAATCAGAGAAGCATGGAAGGTACACTATGAACGATTGCTAAATGTAGAGTTTGAATGGGATAAGGAACAGCTTAGTATCGAAAAACCAATATCTGGGCCCCCTCCTTTGATCGCACCAGCTGTAGTGAGCGACGCAATCAATAAAATGAAGGACGGTAAAGCTCCAGGTTGCTCCGACATTGTCGCTGAGATGATAAAAGCCTCAGGGGAGATTGGTGTAAACTTAGTCACTGAGTTGATAAACACCATTATTAAAGATGAGAAAATCCCAGAGGATTGGCTCAAAAGTGTAATAGTAAATATATACAAAGGAAAAGGGGATGCGCTAGATAGAGGAAATTATAGGGGCCTGAAAATGCTTGACCAATCATGAAGGTCTGTGAGAGAGTCCTTGAGGGTTTGATCAGGCAAAGCATCTCTATTAATGATATGCAGTTTGGTTTTATGCCAGGACGTGGTACAACCGATGCTATCTTCATAGTCAGGCAGATACAGGAAAGATACTTACTAAAAGGCAGGGATCTTTACTTTGTGTTTGTGGACCTGGAGAAGGCCTTTGATAGGGTACCTAGAGATGTTGTGCAGTGGGCTATGAGGAAACTTGGTGTGGAAGAGTGGCTGGTGCGTGTGATAATGAAGATGTATGAGGATTCGCGAAGTTCGGTGAGGGTGAAGGGTGTACTGAGTGATGAGTTCGCAGTCCGTGTTGGAGTCCATCAGGGTTCAGTGTTAAGCCCCCTCCTCTTTATTATGGTCTTGGAGGCGCTGCCTAGAGTTTTTAGAGGCGGACTCCCGTTGGAACTGTTTTATTGGCAGACGATTTAGTCCTAATAGCTGACAGTATGTAGGATGCTGAGGCCAAATTCAGAGAGTGGAGAGAGGGCATGGCGAGCAAGGGTTTTAGAGTCAATATTAACAAAACCAAGGTTATGCATTGTAGTTTGAGACGAGGCAATGTGGAAAAGAGCGGTGCATACCCATGTGCAGTGTGTGGAAAGGGAGTGGGCGTTAACTCAATTCAATGTAGCATCTGTCGATGTTGGGTACACCATGGGAGTAAGCGCTGTAGTAGAATAAAGGGGCCCCTGCCGAAGGATAAGTCAGAAATAGAGAAATTTGAGTGCGTAGTGTGCAAAGGCGAGCTTGTGTTAAGTGATGATCCTGTGGCTGTGTATTTTGGAAATGAGTCTTTGGAGCTGGTGAACAAGTTTTGTTACCTAGGAGATGCCATCTCTGCCGGTGGTGGGGCCGAGGCTGCCACTGTTGCTAGAATTAGGTGTGGCTGGGGGAAGTTCAGAGAATTGATGCCAATCCTGACCATGAAAAGAATGCCTCTCCCCCTGAAGGGAAAGGTGTATGCCTCATGTGTTAGAAGTGCAATGACGTATGCCTCAGAAACATGGGCCGTTAAAGTAGAGGATGTCAACAGAATGGAGCGTAATGAGATGAGAATGGTGAGATGGATGTGTGGGGCCAGGCTACAGGATAGAATAACAAATATTGAGCTGAGGAGACGTTTAGGTATAAAGAGTATTAGCGAGGTGATGCGTACAAGTAGACTGGGATGGTATGGACATGTGGAGAGAATGGATGAACAAAATTGGGTGAAAAAATGCAGGTCTGTGATTGTGGAGGGAGCTGCACCAAGGGGTGGACCGAGGAAGACCTGGGATCGGACTATACGCGCCGATCTCAGATCCAAGAACTTGACAAGTGAAGCAGCCCTTAACAGGGTTGCCTGGAACGCCGCCATTAGGACAAGAGACTGAAACTGCACTGATGTGTGGAACACTCAGTCTTAAAATTTTATGTATGTATGTGTATGTATCCAACCAGCGGGGGTGTGGGGGCGGCAGCCCCCACTTATAATACTAGGTTAGGTTAGGTAAGGTTGGCAGGTTAGGCTATAATATCTTTAATGTAGCTTAATTGTTGGATAATGGATAATTAGCTTACACACAACCCCACAACCCATCCTGTATCCAATGGCGAAGAGTTGGCTCGCATTTTCTAAATTTTCAGCTTCTATGAAGCCTAACAATTGTCCAATCCGAGCCAACTTTTGCCAAAACTTTACTGTTTTCTTCATTTTGGGGTTTTCTTAAGTTGAAAAACAAGAAAACCTGAGCCAACTATTTTTTGCCACTTTCTGACTTTTATGAAGCTGAAAAATCTTAAAATCCGAGCCAACTTTTGCCAAAACTTGGCTCGAGTTTTTTTTGTTTTGGGGTTTTCTTAAGTTGAAAAACAAGAAAACCCGAACCAACTTCTTTTTTGCACTTACTGTCTTTTATGCAGCTGAAAAATCTTAAAATCCGAGCCAACTTTTGCCAAAACTTGGCTCAGGTTTTTTCATTTTGGGGTTTATTCAAGTTGAAAAACAACAAAACCCGAGCCAACTTTCATCATAAAAGCCATTATATCGCCTTTTTATGTCTTTAACCCCACATTTTCCCTGATCTTCATAGCCCTCCCCACTATCGGGCGCTGTGTCTTAAGATCGTTGGATAAAGGGGAAAAAGATTTTTGCGGAGGTTGAAACTAATGTCAATCACTATATATTGATGCAAATAAACTAAAACTAAAAAAAAAAAAAAATGAAAATAATTGGTGGGTGGTTTTCTTAATATTTTCCCTTATTTTTGTGTTTTTTTTAGGCCTAAGCCTAGGCTACCAAAAAAAAAAAAAAAAAGGAAAATTTTGGGAATGAATTATTTTTACCGGGTGTAGGCTAGGCTATGTCGTGTAAACACATGAGTTTATGTCAAACAGCAGGGGTGTGGGGGCGGCAGCCCCCACCCTTAATACTAGGATAGGTTAGGTACCGGTAAGGTTAGGTTAGGCTAATGTCCTTTCAAAGGGGTAGGCTAGCAAACACTAGGATAGGCGATAATATTCAAGGACACTACATCCGCCTTATTAGAAACAATTTATGGTACGATTTTAGTTACTGGACACCTATTTGACAGGTACCGCCAACGATTTAATACATATTTGTTTTCGGTTTCCACGCATCCAACACCAAGCTAGGCTACACCCTTTTCTGGTGTACGAAACACTAAAAAAGCAATGGGGACACTTTAATAATGATAATATGAGACGAAATATAAAGACAACTCGGTTGCGTTCGTGGAAGTAGCGTCGCTTTGTTTACTTTTCGCTCGGAGTGACTTACCGGTCCAGCCTTGGCGGTGGACTTAAAATGGCTAAGCTTGTTGGGTCAATTTTTTTATAAAAACTTGCATTATAGGGTGTGGGATACAAGACAGGGTTGAGGGGGGGCTCTGCACCCCCCCCCCCCTGTGAATTATAATAATCGTCATATATGTGGCCAGCAGGGGGCAAGTAAAACAGCTGGCCGTAGTAACCTCGAGCGTCCTGGGTAAACAAACCGCGACGGACTCCCCCCGCCGCCGATTTTCGGCACAAACGCGCCGTTTTATTCTCGTCGAAAACCACATTTAAAAAGTTATTATATCGTTTTCAATACTATTACCGGACCAGAAAAAGGTGTAGCTTGGTGTTGGATGCGTGGAAACCGAAAACAAATATGTATTAAATCCTCGGTGGTTCCTGTCAAATAGGTGTCCAGTAACTAAAATCGTACCCAATTTATTAGGGAAAATAGGCACCAACAGATTCGCCATATTTTTTTCCATATAGCCTAGAAAAACAGACCTGACAGTCCTCGATTGCGTGTCATATTTACATCCTGCCTCTCTCCATTCTTTCGTACCGCCAGTCAGCTGAAACTCGCCAAGCTGATTGCTGAAAATGCCAACGACGTTTGAAATTTTTATTTTTCTCTGGAGTTGTTGTTTTTGTTGTTGTTGTTCCCCAAGCTGCCTGGCCGAACAGCCCCAAGGCCCCGAGCAAGGCCAAGGCCATAACCGAGCGCCCCCACAGAACCCCCCCTGCCGACCACAATAAAGCCTGGGTGACCGAAGCCACTCCATGGCGGGGAGCTGAGGAGGGTGCGGAAACGCCCGGGAAACCAAAGGCCCCATCCAGGACCCTGTGCCCCTCAGCAATTATGAAGAGAAAGTTGAGGGACAAAGGAAAAATGTGACGCTTTGGCTTCCAATCTTGGTAGATTGGGAGGTCAATCCACGGAAAAGACGCCGTCACTTGAGATCTAGAAAACATATAAGTAAAAGGAACAGTCAGAGTAAGCTATGGGTATGGCAGAGATCGCTCAGTTCTCACTCTGATAGACCAGCCCATCACCACATGACTAGAACCCAATCCTCTCAACATCAGCTAGGAAAGGCCCTAGAAAGCCGCCTTTGGCGGGGGGATAGCTCCCCTATTTCAACCCCTTTCGGGGTTGGGCACCTGCCCAATGTTTAATGGGATAGTATTGATATTGCCCATATACAGTACTGTATATACATATTACAGTACTGTATATACATATTACAGTACTGTATATTCATGACAAGTTATGACCCTGCATTAAACTTTGTTTTATCTTTCATCCCTGGAATTCACCTTTAAAGCCTTTCAGTTGATGGCTGTGGCAATCCATTTCTTCTTTCGTTTTCTTTTTTGTTTTATTTATTTTATTTTTTGTGTTACAAGCAGCCTAGTAAGGACCATTAGTTCTGTTGTTGCTGGTATTCCTTTGTATAGCCTACTGTAAATAACTCATCATATCATAACTTTGGAATGGTGGTGCATCTCCACTTAATCAATTTTCATATCTTTCCAGGTGACTTTGCCAATGGCCGGCCACTACCACATGCAGCACTGACAGCCACCCTGCACCACAATGTCTCTGAGGACGGACGGCGGAAGAGGCGACGAGTGATGACCGTAGAGACCCCCGGGCTGGACTATGCCGGCACCAACTTCGGTAAAGATGCAAAGGCTGTATCTACCACTACAGTCTTCCTGGGAGTCTTCGATAAAACTACTGGTGAGAGAGAGAAAGGGGGAGGCAGAGATAGTAACAGACAGAAATTACATTGACATAGGCCTAATTTATTTAACTATAGGTATGTGTGTGTGAGAGGGAGAGGCAGAAACATGAACAAAGAAATAATTAGCCCCAAAGTCCAATGATATTAGATTAATTACACACTCCCTACTATAATCTATTTATTATAATTAGGCCAATAATCCTGATCGCTAACCTCTACGATTTAAAATGATTGCAGTAATTGAGCTGATAATTCTACCATTTGGGAAGAGTCAGCCAGGGAATAGGTGTGGAACTCTACAGCCCATTTACTCTAACCCTTTATGAGTTATAGAAGTTGAGAATAAAGATATGTGCGGCCTAATTATAATGAATAGACTATAGATGAACACTATCTGGTCCAACGCTTATGGGTTACGATATTATGTTTAATTATTATTGAGGATTTTGATTACTTTTACCATTTTTGAGCAAACTATTTTAGTTTGTCCCTTAGGCTAACAAAAATGCCTTCTCAGACTTCCTTCACACTAAAAATTGCCTACCCAGACCCCCTTCAAGTTAGATTTGTACATTTTTCGATAAAAAAACGTTCTGGCCAAAGGCCGGAAGTTACAGGCTCGTTATCACTTGTCCAGAAAAAAATTGACACCTTAACCCTCTCACCACGGAAGGGCTCTTGAACGCCCATAAAAAAGCATATAACAGGTACCCGGAAGGCCTCTTGAACGCCCAGTGGTTGAAAGCCTGTGAGCTTCGTGTGCGAGGCGTCGGTCCGACGCATGTAAACAACAGCCGGCTGGACCGACGCCCCGCATCTCCGGCCACAAGAAGGAGAGCGTCGCTTGTTCGTGTGTGCCTGTATGTTGTTGTTCTATCTATCTATCTATTGCCTGACACCGTGATCCCCGAAGGGGTGGCCACGAACGAACCGCCCCCATGCACCTCTGTCCCCAGTCAGTCGACGCCCCTCCCCCAACCAGCACCACCTTCGTTCATGTACTTCCTCACTCCATCCTTCCACCTCATATTCGGTCTACCTCTCCCCCTCTGTCCCTCCACCTCGCTCTCATACACCCTCTTAGTCATTCTCTCGCTTTCCATACGTTCCATATGGCCGAACCATCTCAAGTTGTTCCTTTTCACACTTTCCAGCACATCTACCTCCACACCACACCTCCTTCTTACTTCCTCATTAGTCTGTCTATCCCTCCATGTAACTCTGCACGCACTCCTTAAGTAATTCATTTCCACTGCTCTCACTCTTGGTCTGAGTCTCTCAACCAACGTCCATGCTTCGCTTCCGTAAGTCAGTGTCGGGATTACCACACTGTCATGCAAGGACTTCTTCACTTCCATACTGACCACCCTATTTCTTGTTACTGCTTTTAGCGTTCCTACAACCCTCTTCCCCTGTTGTACCCTCTCCCGCACCTCTTCATCCATAGTCCCATCTTTACTCAACACACTGCCCAGATACTTAAAAGAGTTGACGATCTCCATAGCCTGACCGTTCAGCTTCACCTCACACTCTGTGACTTCACCCCTTTCGAAGACCATAACCTTGCTCTTCCCCGTATTTACCTTCAAATTCCGTTTTTCGCACACTGTTCCAAACTCATTTACCAGACCCTGCAACTCCCATTCATTATCACTTATCAGAACTGTATCATCCGCAAACAGCAGTATAGGTAGCTTCCACTCAATTCCCTCCCTTTTCAGCGATACACCAACATCCACTGCTCTTGATAGTATTTCTTTCATAACTCCATCCATATATACAGTAAACAACCACGGGGACATCACACACCCCTGTTTCAAACCAACATTCAGGTCAAAGAACTCGCTCTGCTCACTCTCCACACGTACTGCCGCCTTTGCACCCTCATACATGCTCTTCACTGCTTTCAGCAACTTGCCCTCTACTCCGTATATTCTAAGTACTTTCCACAAACCTTCTCTATCCACTCTGTCATAGGCCTTCTCCAAGTTAAGTTAATGTTGTTGTTAAGTATCGAAAAGTGGTGTAAAGTGGCTGTTTTGGCCATAAAGTTATCTCCAATGAAATCATCATCACAGCTCAACCAGTTGACTTAGAGAGCTCTACTTAATGCCATTCTACAGGTAAATAACACAGCTACGCTTGGGGATGCGCGGGAATGCGGGAAGCAGTCTGATTAACGAATATACGGTAGCCTAGCCTAGACGTTTTTCGGCCAAAACACCCGGGTTTCGAGGAATATATATATATAATACATAGCCGGGGCTGGAGGGTTAATTGGGTGAAACATCTTATTATTGGCAAGCTACAGTAATTGGGTGAAACTTCTTAAAATTGTTAGAGCGAAACGGGATGTCCAAAAAGACCCCACTCGCACCAAATGGAGTTAATTGACCACTTGCGAGTTTCAGGCTATAAGGAAGTTGGAGTTGTAGACATCAATACAGTATTTAGCAGAATTCCCAGGTAAAGTGTGGTTGTACTACACTTATTGATACATACAAGCAAGTTCAACATTCTTTTTATCCATCAGAAACTTACATTATTATTGCATTTCTCTTTTAATATTGATGTTTACGTGGTCACCCCTTCGGGGATCACGGCGTCAGGCAATAGATAGATAGACGGCTCCAACTTCCTTATAGCCTGAAACTCGCAAGTGGTTAATTACGCACTCCAGAACTAGACTATGCCAGCACCAACTATGGACCAGACACTGAGATCAGCTATGCTTATCACTATTGTACTGTGAATTCTTGATGAAATTGTAATTATTAACTACAGTAATATCGTTCTTAACAATACCAGAGAGAGACAGAGATCATTAACCCCACTTTGAGGTCCCTAATTGTCACTAGTGACCACTTGATTCCCTGGCATATAACTAGTATAGATATTTTTAATGTGAGAGATTTTAGAGCCCCAAAGTTCATAATGTTACACTAGGGATATATAAGGCTTAAGGTATGATCAAGAGAGAAAAAGAGATTATTGACCCTAACTGTAAATTGCACAGGCATAAAACTACAGGTGTGTGAGAGAGAAATAAACAAATCTCGATTATGATCGAGATTTGTTTATTTCTCTCACACACCTGTACTATCTTTGACTTGGATATTTATTCAATCATCACTGTTTTAAGAATCCTGGACAAAACTTGTATGTGTGTTTTTCTTAGTCAATACCATATCTCCACACCAGGTAAGATTAGGCTGGTCAAGACTTCCAGCTCCAGTCTCGGTCCTGCATATACCTGATTCCTTCGGCCTCCAAGGCCTCCCCCTTCACCACAGGTTAACCCCTTCTCTACCGGCGACGTCTTTTATTTTATTGTAGCTATATTTATACGATTTTATGTAGTTAAAGAAGGATCTGTGGTATTAAAAAGGGTTAAGTGAGATAGTTCGAAGGTAATTGCTGGTTACCCATTTTAAACTGTATAAAATTGTCTAATAGTTGCCAGAATTGAATGAAAACGATGTCGCCGGTACAGAAGGGGTTAATTGAAATACAAGGGGATCTTTGTAATGTTGTATTTCTCTGCTCCAGGCAAGATGAAACTGGTTGAGACTTCCAGCTACTGTCTGCGTCCTGTGATCCCCTCGGTTGCCAAACTAGTCCCCCGCACCAACCCCTTAAGCGCAAAACTGGATGCCACCACGTATCTGGACAAACAGGAGACCGTCGCTCAGAGGTTCGGCAGTAAGAAGGCTCGGCAGGCAGTCAACAGGATAAAACAATATAAAGTGAGTTATTGTAAATTAGCCAGATGCCCTAATCCCCAAGGGTGTGGCCACAAATTGATTTCCTCTATGTATATCTGATTTTTTGACAAAAACTATTATTGGTAGTCGGTCACCCCCAATAAGAACAAAAAAAATGGGGTATGTGCCAGAGTATATATATACTGTAGATAGACAATTCTTTTACAGAAAGGTTGAATGTATGATACAACAATAGAAATGTCAAAATTCCATATACGGCGGTTTGTATTTAGCAAACCACCGTTCACGACAAAATTATCCCGTTTTACCCTAGTTATGAACCAATTTTCATGAACCCCCGCCAAATTTGTAAATTTTTTGGTAGAAAAATGTCCTGGCCAAACTTACAGGCTCGCTAGCCCTCATCCAGAAAAAAAAATTGACCCCTGATGGGGTGCAGCATCTTATTAATTTATTATCACCAAACAAATGGTGTGATACATCTTAAAATCTCCAAACTAATGGAGTGAAACAGGAGGTCCAAAGTGACACACAGCCAATGTATAATATAAACAAAATTTATAATTTATTTCAAACTCTCTACATTGACAGAGAACATACTATTTTAAAACTGTTTTGCCCATTTCAGGCGAGCATGCATTTTAGGAGATACCAGCCCTTGGTCGGGACATTAAAAAATATATATACAAATTTAGCTTGGGTGTATTTTTAGCTTGAAGAGGGGTCTGGAGGTGTCTTAGCTTGAAGGGGTTCTAGGGGGCAAACAGCAAGCTAAAAAAAAATAGTGGATTGTTTTCTTTTATTTGTACTTTATTATTTTGCTTAAGCGTTGTTTCCACATACCGGTAGCGATTTTGAGAAGTTGTTTTGTCTTTTTACTGTGTTCATCCAAGTTTGGTTTGTTTATTTTGCAAGTTTTACATAATTGATAATTGCAGGTTGATGCAGAGAACATGACGGAGGCCATTGATCAAGCTGTGGCCGGGAGTTCCAAGGTGGAGAATCCTGGTTCCTGGTCCGGAAGGCGGGAAGATGCTCTCCTCTCCTTACTCCCACCCTGCAACAGAGATGTACTGTACACTCCTCAGTCAATTATAATTATTTTTACACACTTATTTTTTATCATTAAGGGGCCCACCTCCTTTTTTTTTCTCTCTCTGGGTTGTATCCATTCGGCCCCATTCAGCCTACTGTTTTAAGACTTTTATCCCGATTCGGGTGTTAATATTTTCAGCATACTTTTGTTTTAAATGTTTTTGACAGCAGGCTAAATTTTTAAATTTTTCGATAAAAAAAATTCTCCGGCGAAGCCGGATTTCTCCATACAATGCTGGCTCGCTATCGCTCGCCAGGAAGAAACCGACACCTGGATGGGGATAAACTTCTTAAAACAGTAGGCTGAATGAAGCCAAATGGATACAAACCAGGGAAAGAGAGAAAAGGAGAGAAGAAAAAAAGCAGGTCACCTCCCTTAACCTGTTTTCCTTCTCAATAATCCCACCCTGTAACTCTTTTTTTTTAACATACTCATCATTAACCTGTTCTCTCCATACTTCCTCCCTGCAATGGAGAGGTACACTCCTCAGTAGGTTACGAATCTGGTAGTTGCAAGTTTTGGCTGTTTAATCAATTTGTGTTTTACAACTTAATTTTGAGTCAAAGATCACACCGAGATTCTTAGCACATACACATAGCCTAGTTGTTAACGGATTCAATTTGTATCGTCAGCTAAAATATATCCGGCTATAGAATTATTAACTTCTTTTTTTCCCCCACTGCATTAGGCTGATAGAATTCAGGATGTATACCCACTGGCAGACCTTGCACCGGACTCCTTCCTGTCATACCTCCAGGAGGACGCTGAGGAGTTCCTCGAGAAGCGCTATCCAGATGATCCCAGGTCAGTCGATGTAGTAGTTTGTATTACGGTAAAGGCAGGGTATCAAACCCAGGCATAGTTGATTTGGGACTGGATTGAGTACGAGAGTGAATACAGGAAAATTTATACAAACTCGTATTGCTCTGGCCATTGAATTACATCGTCAACAGTCCGTCCTCGTAATTCAAGAGTTTATGGACGATACAAGACTTTGCTTATTAGGTATTTGTGAATTAGAAATAACATATCTTATGGGGAAAATTACTTACGGTGGACACCCCTTTCGTAAATCGACCCTTTTACCGATCTATATTTTTATACTACACAAAAATATTATTTTATGCATTTATAATAGATTTTCGGTGTGAGCATCCTGGGTTCGAGCCACGGACTGCCACATGTGTTTGTAAATTTCATTAATCGATTTTAGGAGTATTGTTGGTTGTTGGAAGGAACATAATAATTAACAATAAAAGCCTCGTAGACTTTACCTTACAGTATAGTATTTACCAGTACAGTACAGTACAGTACTGTAACAGTATTTAACAGTTTTATAATTTCTCGTATCTCCCTTATTTATGAAAAGATTAAAGTGTTGTTTGATGTGATTGTGTGATTAATTTCCAATACAATGGAATGGAAAAAAAGATTATATCCTCCCAGCACAAATAAGATTATATCCTCCCAGCACAAATAAGATTATATCCTCCCAGCACAAATAAGCAAAATGACATAAGAGTCCATACAAAATATTTTCTCAAGACCATAAAATATGAAATGAAGCACAGGATAAATTGAGATCAGACAACACTTATTTCTGTTCATTGGTAAGGGAGATAGAAGAATTTATAAAACTGTTAACCTCTAAACTGTTAGTATCCTTTCAAAAGTCCTATATAGTGGGCTGTGGGTATCCTACCCTTAGACACAAAATTAACAGGCTCATAAAATTTGCGGCAGTGTGATCACAGCCCCCATACTTGGATGGGTGCATCGTGACACTTGGCAACTCGAGGTTCGACAAGACACGAATCTCCCAGACATATCAGTTACCCGACAGCCATGGAGGAGAGATGTACTGCTCTGTCCGGCGATGGCCATAATAGGGGCGAGGTGAGAGAAGGAGGACGAACGTGGGTGGAGGACCGCGAGGGGGAAATCGGTTGTGGTTTGGAGGACAACACAATACTCTGCAACACCACTGCCACGTGCCTGCCTGGGGTGCACATACACATGCACGATGTGTTTCTCGTGCACAATGTGCACTCCCTTTCGCTCCCATGCCAGCCCCAGAGCCCCACACAACTGCCCAAGCACCCTTCAGTAGCGCGAAGTGCAGGAGTGAGGGGAAGGAGGACGACACACACCACAGCCTCTTATCTCTCCCTCCCTTTTGAGACCAGAAATATAAGTGAATCAATCTAGTATTTGTTGTTGTTGAGTAATTTTAGGTGGTAAAATGTTTGCTATACAATTTTCCTATTTAAGATCGGGTTTTCAGGAATGTAACTCAATCGTAAATGGAGGGAGACCTGTACATTCTCTTCCTCTTCCAGTTACTCTCTCCTGGTGATCGACTTACTGACCAGCTGTAAACTGGAGCCGGAGGGTGAGAACCAGCTGAGACTCTGTTGCTTGGCCCTCTACATACACCACCTCCTGTGCTTCCTACGACTCAAGGGGAGAGAGTTGTCCCACAAGGACTCCATGAAGGACTGTCCGCTGTTCATCAAGAAGCACTTGCTCCGGGAGTATACCAAGGGCGGGTCCTTCAAGTGAGGAATATAACCATTTAGTTTTTATTTAACCCCTACTGTACCGGTGAGGTCCTTTTCATTATATTCCGGCAATTATTAGACGATTTTAACAGCTTAGGACGGACATGTAGCAATTAAGAGGCTACAGACTGTCTCATTTAACCCTTGTAACTACTACAGATCATTCCTAAGCTGCATAAATTCAACTACATATAGCTGAAATAAAATAACATACAGTATATTCCCAGGAGTGAAGGGGTTAAACCGGTGTCGCACGAGCACTTTAGCAGCGCATGTATGGGAGCCACAGTATCCAAAGCCAAAAGTATTTGAAATTGAGTCTACTACATGACATGTTCTCTTTCATTATAGATGTTTTTTGCATCTTAGAGTTCCTAATCGTATACAGTCGTACTTAATGTAGGAATAAACGTGCAGAAAACCATTACAATAGTATAATAAACTAGCGTTTTCAAGGCTCGGATACATGTTATTTTATAATGTAAAACTTGCAAAATAATCAAACCAAAACTTGGATGAACACAGTAAAAAGACAAAACAACTAATCAAAATCGATATGTGGAAACAACGCTTAAGCAAAATAATAATTTATAAATAAAAATAAATAAATAAAAAACTTGCTTGTGTGATTGATCTACAGTATATACTGTATGTGAATGCTTGCACCTGTTCAGCATGTGGAGCTGGTTTTACACACACAACCATATCCACTCAAAATGGATACTTACATTCAACCTGCACGTCATTCATGATTAAGGGGGCCCACCTCGCTTTTGTTTTCTCTTGATCTCCCTCTCTCTTTGGCTTGTATCCATTCGGCCCCATTCAGCCTACTGTTTTAAGACGTTTACCCCTATCCAGGTGTCAATATTTTCCTGGCGAGCGGTAGCGAGCCACCATATATATTTGTTTTGTTTTGACAGCAAGCTAAATTTGTACATATTTCAATAGAAAAACTTCTCCGGCAAAGCCGGATTTCTTCATACAATGCTGGCTCGCTATCGCTCGCCAGGAAGAAATTGACACCTAGATAGGGATAACCGTCTTAAAACAGTTGGCGGAATGGGGCCGAATGGATACAAGCCAGGGTAAGAGAGAAAAGGAGAGAAAGATAAAAAAAAAAAACCTGTGACCCCCTTAATTAAGCTGGCAGGATATGGCTGTAGTACTGTGGAACTTGGTAAATTTGGACTGGTTAAAAGTATCAATGTTTGATATCTCCTATTCCCCCAAGGTACTACTCTCCTTGGTGCAGTTGGGGGGATTGATGGGGGAGGGTTAGGGTTATTTCTCTCCCCTCGAGCTTTCGTCATCAGCTTGACTAATTTTGAGTAGTTTTGTATTCTTCTTTCTATGTTTTTCCCCTTCTATTCTTATTCTGTCCCATTTGGTTGTCCTCGGGCAGCCTATATCTCATGTCTCCCTGGCCTGGCTAGGTAGTAGACTCCTGACCTGATTTTTCTCTTCGGTTGCTGATGTGGCTGACCTCACTTGATTCTTTTCGGTAATGCATTTTTGGCATCTCGCTGTGAGTTTTTTCTACCTTAGTCCTGATCTTTCATTCTTTGCCCTTGATCACTTCTTGGTTGGTGCTGCAGTGTAGCAGTTCTTGCCTCATCCTTCGGACCTGCCCTATAAGAGCTCTGTTGTGGAGCTCATGTGGTCCGGCTGTACTGATGAAATGGCGAGAAATATCTGTGTGTCTTCGCCTTCCTAGATTTTTTCACCTCCTGCCCTTCCCTATCTATCTTGACTTGATTAGTTGTCCATCTTGATCTAATCCTTCGGGCCAGCCCTATGAGAGTTCTTTTGTGGAACTCAGTGGTATGGTTAAACTAATTTTATAAAAAAAAATATATATCCTATGCAAGATATCTAAACAAAAATCTGCTTGCATGTGTTTTTTCGTGCTGTTTTACAAAGTTGTCATAGTGTATCATATTTGGACTGGTCCAAAATTGACTCATTCCTTGAAGATAACGATAGTGCATTGTTATATGTGGGATTAGTTTGCTTGGGAAACAGATTAGCTTGCTCATGTAGTAATGTACACCCTATGTGGTGGATTGTGTTCTTTTATTTATAATATTATTTTGCTAAAGTGTTGTTTCCACATAGCGATTTTGATAAGTTTTGTCATTTTACTCTGTTTTTCTAAGTTTTGGTTTGTTTATTTTGCAAGTTTAACATTATAAGTATTGTATGTATGTATGTATATACTGTACTCAGGCACATACCCCATTGTTGGGGGTGGCCGACACGAGACAAAGCC
Organism: Paralithodes platypus; assembly: GCA_032716605.1. Taxonomy (NCBI): domain Eukaryota; kingdom Metazoa; phylum Arthropoda; class Malacostraca; order Decapoda; family Lithodidae; genus Paralithodes; species Paralithodes platypus. The sequence continues at coordinate 11,206,308 of CM064530.1, read as the reverse complement.
TGAACAGAAACAACATTTAAAGTTCCTATTCCGAGACCAGTTTTGCATTCCCTTGCCCATTTCTCTGTCTCGTCAAGTAGGAAAATAAAAGGGGAGGAGGATTCCTAGCCCCCTTTATTTATTTCACCATTGTAACCATTCCTAAGTCACTCATCTGCTTTCATGCATCGTTTGGGACTCGCGAAAGTCAATACAAGCATTCGTAAGGCTTGCTTGAAGGCAATAGTCACATGACTGGCTGGCTGTTTTCTTGTTCTTGTTGGTTATACGGGCCACCCACGAAGACAACAAAACTTTCTCTAGTGCGGTTTTAAGCCATATAATAGCCCTTAGGCTTCACAAGTCTGCTATTGGCTTCAGGAAGGGCATCTGGACTCAGAGGGTTAAAATCCTGGTGCATGATATTTCCAGGACCGAATCTAATGAATGAGAGATACGGGTAATTTGCCAAAAGTGAATTATTCTACCTATATAAATTGCCAAAATCTTGTTTGCATATCTAATGTTCTTCATGTGATATAATTGGCATTTCCAGGATCCGATCCAATGAGTCCGAGGACCGAATAGTGTGCATGGCGCTGATTCTGGCCTTCATCTCCAACAAGTACGAGCTTCTCTCCGGTCTCCTGCTTCAGTCACTGCCACTCACCAGAGATCGGTCAGTAATATTATCCCTTTAGTTCACTTGACGGAATCCTAGCTGTGTTATGGGGTGTCACCGGCTTTTCTCTCTTTCCCTGGCTTGTATCCATTCGGCCCCATTCAGCCTACTGTTTTAAGACGTTTACCCCTACCCAGGTGTCAATATTTTCCTGGCGAGCAGTAGCGAGCCAGCATATATATATTTTGTTTTGACAGCAAGCTAAATTTGTACATTTTTCGATAGAAACATTTCTCCGGCGAAGCCGGATTTCTCCATACAATGCTGGCTCGCTATCGCTCGCCAGGAAGAAATCGACACCTGGATGGGGATGAACGTCTTAAAACAGTTGGCTGAATGGGGCCTAATGGATACAAGCCAGGAAAAGAGAGAATTAGGAGAGAAAGATTTAAAAAGCCGGTGACTCCTCTTAAAGGCCTCTGTATCCGATGGTCTTTATCAGTCTAGTATCTGCAATAATTTAATAGTAATTTTTATAGTACTTGAGTACAGTGTTTTTTATGCTTCAAAATGATTGTTCCTGATTTTAAGTTACAAACTTTAAAACACTGTTAAAGTGGAACCTGCATTGGTCGAATAACAGCCTTTTGTAGAGTACAGTACTGTACTGTATATTTTAAATGTGAAAAAGTTAGATACTAGGCTCGAAGTCATAATCGGTTTTAAAATACTTTACTGTAGGCCTACACTGTAAAAACGTGTCGCCTCAAACAATTTCAAAGTTAATTTTTACAATTTATCCTGACTGTAAACAAAATATACAGATTTAACTATGTCAGGTGGTGTGTGTTGATTATGCCCCTAAATCCAGAAAGCCATCCAAAATCAACCCTTATAGCCTAATAAGATAGCTATCCTTATCCAAAATTAAGTCAGATGTCTGCCGAAAATTGGGTGACTTCGGACAGGTATGGGGAACTTTGGAAATACTGTACAGTGATTTCTTAGGACAAACTGAGGGGGACTTTGGGCGTATGTTCGTGGCTTTAATTAATTTGTTTTTTAGCTCCTACAATTTTATTTTAATATTTGATTAGAGGATTGAGTTTAGTAGGAAAGAATGGTAGAGATTGGGAGTTAAACCAGTTGCTATTTGCTGATGACAGCGTTGGTGGCGGATTCTGAGGAGAAAGTGCCCTTATTCTTCAACAATACAAAAATCAACCCTTCATCTTCTCTCAATATTCTTGGTGTCTCTTTTTCTTCTGCTCTCATTTGGAAGGACCATATTACCAGTCTTGCTAAGGGAGCCTCCCAGAAGCTGGGTGTGCTCAACTGCCTTAGGGGGTTCTTTTCCCCTGCACAGCTTCTTGCTCTGTACAGGGGCATAGTGCGCCCTTGTATTGAGTATTGTTCACATGTGTGGGGAGGTTCCTCTCACACCGCTCTCCTAGACAAAGTTGAAAGGAGGCCTTTCGTATCATTAACTCCCGTCCACTCACCAACTCTCTGCAATCTCTCTCTCTCCGCCGCAATGTTGCATCTCTCTCGCTATTCTATTGCTACTATAATAATCAGTGTTCCTCAGAGCTATCCCAGTGCATACCACCTCCTTTACGTAGGGCACGTGGTACCCGTCTTGCAACTCAATCCCACCCCTACTCTGTGCAACTCTCCAACCCAAGAGTGAAACGTTACTCTCAAACTTTCTTCTACTCAACAGCTGAGCTCTGGAACTCTCTCCCAGAATCAGTCTTTCCCTCTTCCTATGACTTAAATTGCTTCAAACTCCGTATGTCCAGGCATTTTGGCTCGAACGTCCCTTGATTTTGGCCCTGTCGCTCTTTCAACTATGGGGGAAGCACTCGCTATAGGCAGTTATGCCTTTTGCCTCCCTCAATCACAGAAGAAAAAAAAAAGTAGTCAGAGTTTGGTGTAGTTTGTGGGAGGAGGAAGCTGAGGGTGAACATCAATAAAAGTAAAGTAATGGTGTGTAATAGAGGTGCTCGTAAAGTGAATCTAGGTGCACGGCTGGATGGGGAAATACTGGAACAAGTGGAGTGTTTTAAATATATAGGAGGAATGATAAGCAGGAACGGAGGTATGGAAATAGAGGTAAAACAGAGTATGTGGTGGAATGAAAGTTTTCGGAGCAATGGAAAGTATGTGGAAGGTGAGAAATCTTGGAATGAAAGCTAAAAGTGCAATGTATCAAGGGACAGTTGTACCAACAGTGATGTATGGGGTTGAAACATGGGTTCTGAAGGCAAAGGAGAAAAGAAAGCTGGATGTGCTGGAGATGAGCTGCTTTATGAGTATGTGTGGAGTGACTCGTAGAGACAGATTGATGAATGAAGAAATCCTTAGGATAGTGGGGCAGCAGGAACATTTGTTGGCCAGAGTGGACAGAAGGGTGCTGTGCTGGACTGCTGGTGTGGACATGTTGAGTGAATGAAAGATGAAAGGCTTACGAAGATAATGTGTGAGTTAGATACAAGGGGAGGTAGAGGGGTAGGAAGACCTCTATTGAGATATAGTAAAAGCGTTGGGAGATAGTGAAATGACTATAGATCAGGCAAGAGAAGTGGTAATAAATCGGAATGAATGGAGAATGCTAGTGAATAGACGAGTGAAAATGCGGTCGGTTGGGAGAGGGGGTCGGGCACCAGTTGAACTAGATAAAAGTAAATCAGGCGCCTGGTCCGGGGAGCCGGTATATATGAAGGGTACGCCTGGATGCATGGTGGGCGGGCACTATGATTTGCTCCGTTGCATGTCTGCCTGCTTAGAATGGAACTTTTCCGGGAGGTTGGGGGCCGGGGGAGTGCCCTGAGTGATCCCTGGTCTCTGGGTCTTCTGGGCGACTTAGATTTGTGTGATTATATTTTATTATATATACAGTACCTGTACTGTATATTATATTATTAATTTATTTATTTTGTATTCATTTATTTTCGAAGAGCGGTGCGCTCCTCGGTGCCACTAGCAAGAGTGGCGAACTTCACATAGGTGAACATAGGTAGGTAGGAGTCAGCTGCCCCTAGCTAAAAAAAAAAATGGGATACAGTGCACTCCCGTTATCCGTGTTCCAAGTACAGTATTGTATTCGTGAAACTCGTTATCCGCGGACACCCCATAATATCCCGTTACTCGTTATCCGCGTAAAAAACCCCACAAAATATAAACTATTCACGAATTTGAATCGGGCGGGCAGATGCGCATTCCAATTCTGGTTTTGGTGAGCCAATTTGTATCTCACAGCCTACTCACCAAAGACACCATTGTGTTGGAAAACTACCTGTTTACAAGCTTTTATTCTGCCCGAATGTTGTATCTCCCGCGTTTATTAGGTCCTTTAGTGCATCAGTGATAGGGACAGTGGGCATGGTGGTAATGATCTATCTATCTATCTAGATCATCCCGATTCTTGTTTTGGTCGGCCATCTTGCAGCTCACAGCCCACCCATCAAAGCCACCATTGTGTTGGAAAAATACCTACAGTATTTATAAGCTTTTTTCTGCCTGAACCTCGTATCTCCCGCGTTTATTAAGGCCTTTAGTCCATTCAGTGATAGGGACAGTGGGCCTGCTGGTAATAATGAAGGAATTAAATGCCCGGGACCATCAAAGCAGAGAGCTATGGCCGGTCAAGCCTACCGACGCCGTGTCGGACAAAAGCAGCAAAATTATGCCGATGAGTTAGGCTAGGCTATACTGTATATGACTGATTTCAAATAAAGTCTGTGTGGTAAGTAATCTCCTCATAATAAGTATTTATAAGTATTCTCTTCAAATAATATATATTTATTGGATGTATTTGGGGGAAAATTAGGGTCTAAGATAGGTGAGCCTGGTACGACCTAAGTCGATTTCCCATTGAAGCCTATGTTAATTAGTGCCCACGTATACATGGAAGGGGGCCGGTATGACCTAGGCGCGAATACTGGGAGTGCACTGTATGTGCCGGAGTACATATAGATATAGATAGATAGATTATTGCTGCTTATTCCTATACGAAGGTAGACTGCAATATGCACAGTCCCTACTTTTAGTCCTGTTTAATCAGAGTAGGGGGAAGGGGGTGATACTGTATATGACTTTAAAAGATGTTAGTTTAGGATCTGTTTCTATTGGCCATAGAAATCACTTGGAAAATATTGAGCCGGGAAAATAACCAATACAGTCACGTTGATAACTATTGAAAATTAACTAGGCCTCGTGAAAAATAATGGCATGTACACTCTCTCACCGAATATGCATTTGTATGAATTTATGCATTTTTATGGGTATAATTTACTGTATGTGTTGGGAAGGTGTATGTCTCTTGTCTTAGGAGTACATACATACATACATAACATTTTAAGACTGAGTGCTCCACACATAAGTGCAGTTTCAGTCTCTTGTCCTAATGGCAGCGTTCCAGGCAACCCTGTTAAGGGCTGCTTCACTTTTCAAGTTCTTGGATTTGAGATCGGCGCGTATAGTCCGATCCCAGGTCTTCCTCGGTCCACCCCTTGGTGCAGCTCCTTCCACAATCACAGACCTGCATTTTTTCACCCAATTTTGTTCATCCATTCTCTCCACATGTCCATACCATCCCAGTCTACTTGTACGCATCACCTCGCTAATACTCTTTATACCTAAACGTCTCCTCAGCTCAATATTTGTTATTCTATCCTGTAGCCTGGCCCCACACATCCATCTCACCATTCTCATCTCATTACGCTCCATTCTGTTGACATCCTCTACTTTAACGGCCCATGTTTCTGAGGCATACGTCATTGCACTTCTAACACATGAGGCATACACCTTTCCCTTCAGGGGGAGAGGCATTCTTTTCATGGTCAGGATTGGCATCAGTTCTCTGAACTTCCCCCAGCCACACCTAATTCTAGCCACAATGGCAGCCTCGGCCCCACCACCGGCAGAGATGGTATCTCCTAGGTAACAAAACTTGTTCACCAGCTCCAAAGACTCATTTCCAAAATTCACAGCCACAGGATCATCACTTACACAAGCTCGCCTTTGCACACTACGCACTCAAATTTCTCTATTTCTGACTTATCCTTCGGCAGGGGTCCCTTTATTCTACTACAGCTCTTACTCCCATGGTGTACCCAACATCGACATATGCTACATTGAATTGAGTTAACGCCCACTCCCTTTCCACACACTGCACATGGGTATGCATCGCTCTTTTCCACATTGCCTCGTCTCCATCTACAATGCATAACCTTGGTTTTGTTAATATTGACTCTTAAACCCTTGCTCGCCTTGCCCTCTCTCCATTCTCTGAATTTGGCCTCAGCATCTTGCATACTGTCAGCTATTAGGATTAAATCGTCTGCATAAAATAGTTCCAACGGGAGTCTGCCTCTAAAAACTCTAGACAGCCTCCAAGACCATAATAAAGAGGAGGGGGCTTAACACTGAACCCTAATGGACTCCAACACGGACTGCGAACTCATCACTCAGTACACCCTTCACCCTCATCGCACTTCGCGAATCCTCATACATCTTCATTATCACACGCACCAGCCACTCTTCTACTCCAAGTTTCCTCATAGCCCACTGCACAACATCTCTAGGCACCCTATTAAAGGCCTTCTCCAGGTCTACAAACACAAAGTAAAGATCTTTGCCTTTTAGTAAGTATCTTTCCTGTATCTGCCTGACTATGAAGATAGCATCGGTTGTACCCCATCCTGGCATAAAACCAAACTGCATATCATCAATAGAGATGCTTTGCCTGATCAAACCCTCAAGGACTCTCTCACAGACCTTCATGATTTGGTCAAGCATTTTCAGGCCCCTATAATTCCCTCTATCTAGCGCATCCCCTTTTCCTTTGTATATATTTACTATTACACTTTTGAGCCAATCCTCTGGGATTTTCTCATCTTTAATAATGGTGTTTATCAACTCAGTGACTAAGTTTACACCAGTCTCCCCTGAGACTTTTATCATCTCAGCGACAATGTCGGAGCAACCTGGAGCTTTACCGTCCTTCATTTGATTGATTGCGTCGCTCACTACAGCTGGTGCTATCAAAGGAGGGGGCCCAGATATTGGTTTTTCGATACTAAGCTGTTCCTTATCCCATTCAAACTCTACATTTAGCAATCGTTCATAGTGTACCTTCCATGCTTCTCTGATGCGATGACCTATGCCTCGTAGACGTGGCCGTTTAAAGCGGAGGATATCAATAGAATGGAACGGAATGGGAAGAGAATGGTGAGATAGATATGAGTGGTTAACCTCGTGGATTGGGTATCGAGTTAGGAATTAAGAAGGCGTCAGGGCATTAGGAGTGTCAGTGAAGTGACGCGCACTAGCCGACTTGGTTGGTTTGGACACGTGGAGAGAATGGATGTCACTGCTGGGTGAAGAAATGCCAGACTGTGAACTTTGGGGGGGAGCTGGGTGTAGGGGTGACATGGGATTAGGTACTCCGGTCCGACCTCAAAATAAAGAACTTGACAACAGAGGTAGCCCTTGACAGGGTCGCCTGGAAAGCCGCCATTTAGGATGTGAAACTGTAACCACATTCTCTGTGGACAAAACGGTCTTTAAACTTGAATGTATGTATGTATGTTTATACCATATATATCACAGGTAAAAATAACCACATCATTTTGCCAGACTCTCATACTAATGCACATCTTCATGTACCCAGTGGCCAGTACCCAGTCTCCACACATGCCACAAAGGGTTAGAGTTACTGCCTTGTAGTACTCACACCCTTATAGCATACAGATGATACAGCGCACAGCAAGGCTGTGTCCTTCTCTATGGTCTTTTGTTTGATAATGTTATATAACATATATGTATATACTCTTATATTAATTTTCTGCAAGCAATAGTGACAAACAAATAACCTAATTTTGTACTATTATTATGACCCACAGGCTGAACCTGATGATGAAGCTTATTGGGGCTTCCTACCGATTGTCCAACCAAGATTATATATTAAGGGTGCCACTGAGCAAGGTCCCCCAGCAGATGTCTGGACTCAAGTCCAGCAAGAAGAAGAAAGGACGCGCATAAGAGAATTAGAAAGCAAGTGATTGTGGAGAATGAGTAGAGAGAGAGAGAGAGAGAGAAGAAAAAAGTGATAGTGGAGTGAGTGTGGAGACTTTATACTGAAGCAGCCGCTGTCCAAAGTCGTCCATCAGATGACCACACTCGAGCAAGAAAAAGGGACACACATAAAAGAGAGTAAGAGACTATGTGACCATATGAGAGTATGGGTATATAAGTGTGTATGCCCCTACTCTGTAGTCAGCATCATGTGTTATCTGTTAAGCCAGTATCACACGAGAGCTTTTATAGTCAACATTCGATGATCAAAAATTTTCTGGCAACATTTCTGGATTATTTTGCACTGGTATCGGGAACTAGACTGATGATAGATGAATTTGTGTAACAGAAAAATATTAAATGTTGACCTCATAGCTGCAAGACCAGTGTTGAGGTTAAATGTTGAGTGAAAATGCGCTTGTGTGATGCCAGCTTTATCATGCCCACTTTAGCTTTGGGGATGCACAAGCTGCTGCTCTTTTGACTACCTTTGATAGCTATGTGTTCATTTTATATGTTTTTCGCTATTATGCTTTGTAATTCTTGTGAAGAATCTACAGGCGAGTAGTTAATTTAATAAAATTACATGGCTGAAATTTGTTTTTGTTCGTCCATCTACGTACCACGTAGGCTGCAATAGGCATGTGAGGCATTGTACAATTCACATTTTAATTTATCACGTATGAAGTGATAACCATGTAGAGGATAAAATCCTCCCTAGTACCGGTACTACCCTTGTTGTCGCCATGAGGAGGGGTGGCGATTGAGGCTAGATGGGGGAGGGTTATTACCCTCTCCCCATTAACTTTCTTCATCAGCTTGACTAATTTTTGGTAGCTTTTATTTCCTCTTTCTATGTTTTTCCCTTCTGTTCTTATTCTATATCATCCGGTTGTATTTTGGGCGACCTATATCATATGCTACCCTATCGGGCCCTCATAGTTGGCCTGGCTTGGTTGTTGGCTCCTGACCTGATGTGTCTCTTCGGTAGTTGGTGCGGTCGAGCTGACTCAATTCTCCTCGGTAGTGCATCTTTTTTGCATCTTGCTGTGATGTTTTCTTCCTTAGTCCTGATCTCTCTCATTCTTCGCCCTTGATCATGTCTTGGTTGGTGCTGCAGTGTAACAGTTCTTGCCTCATCCTTCGGCCTTGCCCTATAAGAGTTCTGCTGTGGAGCTCATGTGGTCTGGCTGAACTGATGACATGACCAGAAATGTCTACATGTCTTCACTTTCCTATATTTGTTCACCTGCCCTTCCCTATCTATCTTGTCTTGATTAGTTGTCCATCTTGTTCTAATCCTTCAGACCAGCCCTATTAGAGTTCTTTTGGGGAACTCCGTGGTCTGGTTAAACTAATTTATTGAAAAAAGAAAAAAAAAAGTCTACCGTCATCTTATGCAGTGACAAGGCAAGGTACATTAATGTAATTAAAGGAAAAGTGGGGAATGGGCCTGAGTAAATACATACATACATACATACATACAGGAGTCCACCTGTATGTTTCTGACACACAATTCTCCAAGAGGCAGAATAAAAACAAATAAGGCCTTGTACATTTTAGTGGCCATCCCTATGAGCTTTTTATGTAAAACTACTTTTTATTCCCAGTTAATAAGATTTTGTAAAATCTGCACTAAAGTAGATGACTTTTGGGCTAGAGCTAGGTTACTATACAGACTTAGTAGACAGAGGTTTTGAGGCAAGTAAATTGTTCCATAAATTTAATCTTTTTAGGGTCAATTATTGTGACTTCTAAAATTTGACATCAATAATTTTAATCAAGCATTTTTAACTTGAAGTTTCTTGTATAACCTCTGCTTACTTTTTGTCTGTATTTATTGTTTATCTTTTTCTATTATTAATATTAATATTGATGATTTTTTTAAATTGATTGTTCTTGTTAAAAGAGTACTCTTTGTTTAAATCTGTTGTTACTTCATATTTTGCAATTATTTGTCTTTATATTATATGTATTCATTGTCGATAGTATCAATTGCTTGCTTTTGCGATTTCCTTAGTTTATTTGTGCGATAAATATAGGTTATATGTAGGGTAGTTATTGATAGGGGTCACTTGAGGCATGCTATGCTTACAGGTACCTACCCGATAGCACTATCGTTAGTGAGTGCTGTACTGTATTTTATATATTATTTTGTAATAGTATAGATATCTTATCAATATTTGTATTTTGTACTATTGTTAATGTCTTGTCATGTTGCAAATTTGATTTTAAATAATATTTTGACATTTAACATGTAGTTTCTTTATTCATGCAGAGTTTAGTAAAAATTTACCAGAACGTCCCGGACTTCCCAAACTTGACTAATTCCTTTAACGTGACGATAGTGCGTTGTTATATGTGCGATTAGTTTGCTTGGGAAACAGATTAACTTGCTCATGTAGTAATGTACATCCTATGTGGTGGATTGTGTTCTTTTATTTAATAATTTTCATTTTAGTAAGCGTTGTTTCCACATAGCGATTTTGATAATTTAATTTGACTTTATATTGTCCTTGTCCCAATTTTGGTTTGTTTAGTTTGCAAGTTTTACATTTTAATTTCAATGCTAGTAATATTAATTTTTTGTTCACCTGATGGTCAGGCTCCCAGCTGTTCTTATGCAGCTTCTGTAATACTTGGAACAGCAGTGTTTTGGAGGGCAAGTAACCTCGAGGGGTCGCATGACCTATTGTTGCTTGTTTTCCTTTGTACGCCTTTGTAATTAGTCTGTTGATACAGAACTAAGATCCTAATTTTTTTTACTTGATTCCATGTCTTTTTTTGGTCTGCCCCTTAACACACTGTTCTATGTGTACAGTATATCCATGACTTTTAGAATATTCACCCAGTTTCCCTCCTCCATTCTCTCCACATGCCTATACATACATACATACATTTTAAGACTGAGTGTTCCACACATACGTGCAGTTTCAGTCTCTTGTCCTAATGGCGGCGTTCCAGGCAACCCTGTCAAGGGCTGCTTCACTTGTCAAGTTCTTGGATTTGAGATCGGCACGTATAGTCCGATCCCAGGTCTTCCTCGGTCCACCCCTTGGTGCAGCACCCTCCACAATCACAGACCTGCATTTTTTCACCCAATTTTGTTCATCCATTCTCTCCACATGTCCATACCATCCTAGTCTACTTGTACGCATCACCTCGCTAATACTCTTTATACCTAAACGTCTCCTCAGTTCAACATTTATTCTATCCTGTAGCCTGGTCCCACACATCCATCTCACCATTCTCATCCCATTACGTTCCATTCTGTTGACATCCTCTACTTTAACGGCCCATGTTTCTGAGGCATACGTCATTGCACTTATAACACATGAGGCATATACCTTTCCCTTCAGGGGGAGAGGCATTCTTTTCATGGTCAGGATTGGCAGCAGTTCTCTGAACTTACCCCAGCCACACCTAATTCAAGCCACAATGGCAGCCTCTGCCCCACCACCGGCAGAGATGGTATCTCCTGGGTAACAAAACTTGTTCACCAGCTCCAATGACTCATTTCCAAAATTCACAGCCACAGAATCATCACTTCCATGTGGTAAAACAGGTTAATATATTTTTTATTAATGTCACCACAACACCAAACACCTCCAATGAAATTAATGAAAGCATATCATTATGTGATCCACCAGGATTCGAACCCGGGTTATCACACACATATTTTTATACACCTTAACCATTACACCACCAAGACGGTTAACCCACTGAGCCCCAGCGACGACATGTTGTAGTCGCCAATGTATGTAACGCTAGACCCCAGCGACGACAACGTGTCGGCTGCCACTAAATCCGCTATTATTCGGCTCGTATGGTAGGAAATGGCTTGAGAATTGGAGGGTACCGTAGAGTGTTGGCGAACAGGGACGGTACGCGTGAACCGGCCAGCCAGGCCGCGCGGGTGGTGGTGGTGGGATTAGTGGCGCCACTTTACCCACTTATTTCACCGCGACTTTGGACCTTATCTACTCCTGTCGTATGGGAGCTAGAGGCTTGAGATTTGTGTGAGAAACTCCTTAGGATGTATGCATTACAATGCCATACTCAGTTGTCACCCTAGTGCTGCCGGGCGGGTGGTCATGCGGGGGAGGTGATGAAAAACACTGTACCCACTTATATCCAAACGACTTTCGACCTCATTTACTCTGTCCTATGGTAGCTATAGGCTTTAAATTTGTGTGAGACACACCTTAGGATGTACGCCTTACTTGACCATGCTCAGCTATCCCCCAAGTCCTGCCGGGCGGGTGGTCATGCGGGGGAGGTGATGAAAGACACTGTACCCACTTATCTCCCAACGACTTTTGACCTCATTCACTCTTGTCCTATGGTAGCTATTGGCTGGATATTTGTATGGGATATTCCTTAGGATGTAGGCAATGTATGGTAACCCACAAATCTTGGTTTGTTGGGACAAGGGACGTGCGTGACAAAGGAAAGTCAGTTTACCCATACATCTTGCGAGTGCAACACCATGTCGGATTTACCACGCCATTACCCACGTAGGGGAATATCCCCGGCCGATGCCTTGGCCATAATTGAGCAGAGTGATGTGCCTGATAGTGACACTGGATCATCAAATGACGATTCAGAGGACGAATATAGTCCCACTGTGGCCGAGTATGATGAGATGCATGAGGAGGAACCCTATCTCCCCATCGCTGAACGGTACGCCAGGTTACAACAAAGGGAGGCGAGTAGCTATCGTTCCCCTGCTCCCACCCCTGACATAGTGGAGTTCCCAGCAAGTGGGGAAGAGGATAATGAGGAACAGGAAGATGACCGAGACCCCATGGCCTTCATCAACATTCCACTTTCTCATTGTAGGGCTGACAAGAGAAGAGGTGAGGATGATGAGGAGGAGGAGGTGGGTAAAGCTCCGACACCACACGTGCCTCGCCGTGGTGGTGCTTCCCCGCGTTTGCCTTCCCCACCACCCCCCATTCCCTCTCCACTAAAAGCAGCAACCCCTCACACTTTCTATGGCTTGCGCAGGGGTGCAGCCATATTAGCAGCGCAGCCATTGACTTCTTCAGAAGCAACAGATGAGGATATGCCTGCTCTAGAATCATCTCCACCACGCCACCCACGCCCTCCCGCACGCCGCCTGTTTCCCTCATCACCCCGGATTGACTCGCCCCCACCATCACCTCCCAGACCACTACCATACTCACCTGTACCTTCTCCTCAGCCTGGGAACTCCCACAGACACGACACTCAGACACCATCACCGCCTGCATCGCCACAACGCCCTATCAACGTACGTGGGCGTGCCCGTGGTCCTGTGCGTGGGCGTGGCCGAAGGGCTTCTAAGGTGACCCTAATATGCCCCACACCTGGCGGTGCAAGAGCAAGGGCTGGGTCAGCTCGACCAAGGCCGAGGGCAGGGGCAAGAGTGGCAAGAGGCAGGGCAGGGCCCTCCCGCTGTCCTGATGGTGACTCCCCTCCTGATGACTGACGACGAAGGTGCCGCTCAACCCGACGTGTGGGATTGGGTGGATGGAGACAACTTTGTGCCCACCGACTACAACTTTGTAGGCGCTGGGATTGCCGGCCCTACGCTCCCAAACCAGGGGCGGCAGACCACGAGGCTTGAAATCTTCAGGCAGTTCTTCACTACCAATCTCGTGGCTCTAATTGTTGACCAGACCAACTGGTACAATTATTATTTCATGGCTGGGAAGGAGCAGTCAAAATACTCTTCAAGGCTGTCATAGTCCTCCCTTGATGTCCCGGAGTTTTACAAATTTTTGGCCGTTGTCATGCTGATGGGAGTCACAAGGAAATCCTCCATAAAAAAGTACTGGTCCTGGGATCCTCAAGTCCGAACCCCTATTTTTGGCCAAATAATGAGCAGAAATAGGTTCACAGCCATAATGGGGAACCTATATTTTATTGACAGCCTGGCAGCCCACACCAGAAATCAGAATCAACCCAGAGCTATGAAGGACCCAATGGAGAGAATAAGACCCATTTTTGAGTACCTGAAGCTGAAGCTTGCTGCCGTCTTCAAACCCCATCAGAAGCTCATTATTGATGAAAGTTTGCTGCTGTGGAGGGGGAATATTGGCATCCGGCAGTACATGCCCAGCAAACGACATCGATATGGCCTGAAGACCTTCGTGATGTGTGACTGTCGAACTGGTTACATCCAGGACCTAATTCTGTATATGGGCAAGAAAACAGAATTGGTGGAAACGAGGACATACGGAATTTCTGGGACCGTCGTCATCACCATGCTGCAGGGCTACCTGGACAAGGGCCACATACTGTACCTGGACAACTGGTACACCAGCCCCTCCCTTGCCAAGTTTTTGCATAGCCGCACTACAGGAGTCTGTGGCACCGTCAGGGGGAATCGGATCTTCATGCCCGAACTACCACCCAGGCGGGAAAAGGGCTCCATCATCCACAAGCAGGCTAACAATGTCCTCATGTTGTCCTGGATGGATAACCGGGATGTGAACGTCCTCACAACAGTCCACCTTCCCATCTTCCAAGACAGCAGACGTCGTGACAGAGCAACTGGCGAAGTTATCAAGAAACCTTTGGCCATCTGTGATTATAACATCAACATGCAGCTGGTGGATAAATCAGATGCTGTCATCTCGTCATGTGAGTGTGCAAGGAAGACGATGAGGTGGTATAAGAAGTTATTTTTCCACCTACTCGATCTCACCCTCTATAACAGCCATATCCTCTACTCAACAATCACCGGCAAGCAGGAAACGATGGAGAACTTCTGCATCGAGTTGTCCAGGGAGATGTCGAGGGAATACATGACTGCCCCCCACAACTGGCAACACCCCGCCCATCGAAGGCCAGCAGCAGAAGGGATTGCCAGGCTGACTCAACGCCACTTCCCTGAATATGTGCCGCCCACAGAACACAAGGAAAAACTCCGAAGAAGGTGTCATGTGTGCCGCAACACGACACAGAGGGAGCCTGAGAGATCAGATAGTAGGTGGATGTGCAGGGAATGTGATGTTGGACTGTGTCTCCCGGACTGCTTCAGGGAGTATCACACCCTTGAGTATTTCTAAACGAGTGTACTCAAAGACTGCGATAAAAGACGCTATGAAGTGTGTGTGTATGTAAACCTAGTGTAAATATAAATATATACAAAGTGCCGAACACAATATGTAAGTGAGATTGACACTCAAATATACGTAACACAGTGACGGACACCAATAAGTGTAAATATATACTATTTCTAAGTCTAACGTGCGTAAAATAATGTGTGAAACTAATATTCTATCACTATAAAACATATGATAAAGTAATAAACTAAATAAAGAGAGGAAGTGACATGAAAACTGAATAAAGGAGGGGAGTAAGACAAACGCAAGAAAAGGGAAGCGTAAAACAATGTGTGAAACTCATACTCTATAACTATATAACCTATGATAAAGTAATACACTGAATAAAGAGAGGAAGTGACATGAAAAATGAATAAAGGATGGGAGTAAGACAGAAACGCAAGAAAAGTGAAAGTATTCGTGGTGCGTGTCAGTCAGCTGGGTGTGTGTCGGTTTGTGCGTTCTGTTATTGTCCTAGACCATGATGGCCGCCAGTCTCCATGGCAACGGAGACGCGCCGAGGTCTTGCCACTCGTGTTCACTTTACAAGACTTATATCTATGCACTTATCACACTGTAACTTCACTTACAATGACATTATGTGATACATGTTAGTATTATATGAACTATGAAGGCACACATGATGCTCGGGTGGTGTAAATAACCGTCACTCGAAAACTGGCCGCATCGTACATCTGCCATGCTGCCGCGCTCAACTATGTCTGGCCGGGCGGGAAGTTTGAAGGACGCACCGCCTCAGCTGATGTATGAGGCTCCCCCCCCCCCCATACGACCCCCAAATGACCGAGGTGAGTAATGTTTTTTGTTTTCTTCATTTCTCACCTTTCTCTTCCATCGGTCCCTCGATGTACTTTTATTTATATTTAGCTGGTGCTCAGTGGGTTAACAGTGACAGTTCGAAGTCTGTTCATTGCTGGAGGCCCTTTGTAAACTGAATAAAATTGTCTAATCTAGCTATATTTAGACGATTTTGTGCAGTTTAGGAAGGATCTGTGGTAGTAAAAAGGGTTCAGTGAGATAGTTTGAAGTCTGTTCATTGCTAGAGGCCCTTTTTAAACTGAATACAATCGTGTAATCTAGCTATATTTAGACGATTTTGTGCAGTTTAACCCTTGTCTAGCGGGGTGTTTTGGGCTCATTTGGGCATATTCAGGCCCTCCTGCATGATAAATCAAGCATCTGCATGAAAAAAAAAATATTTAGCAAAAAACTAGGCACTAAAAGCTTCAAAATGAGACCAGAAAGAGCTACGTAGCACTTGTGGTTCTCTTGCAGTGGTGCCACGAACATGGAAGTTTAGCATATATCGGTATATTTTTCCCAGCTATGCTCACTACTGGCTACACTGCCGGCCTCTCGAGAACACAGGGAACATGAGTTAATGGGCGGCGGTAAGCCCTGGGAGTCGGCTGTCTGGCCCGCTGCGCTCCTGGCCATTTGCACTCGATTTTAACCCTTTAACCTAAGAAGTGCGCATGAGGGTAATTAGACACCTCTCCCTGTGCTGACGTATTTGAGCTGTTTCCATCACTAAAATATTAATTTTACCATAAATAGCATTAATACTTATCCTAACACGCCTATTATGGGTTGATTATAAAGGTATTAACCTGAAACAACAATAAAACAAGTGAAAACAGCGTTTGGATGGTCAAAATCGGAGATACAGGCCGCGAGTTATATAATGTATGGGTGAGGCAACCTGCTTTCCCGCCAATTTCCCCCAAGGCCACTGAGACACAGTCGATCGATACTCTCTCTCTCTCTCTTGCACTCGCTTGCACTCGCTTGCTAACAGTGATGACAAGGCCCTGCTTGCAACTCGCTAATGTTAGCACGAAAATATACCTCAGAATAAGGGAATAACAGGGAAAATAGGTGATAACTGAAGGAGGGGAGGTAGAGGAGTGATATTTTGCATGGTGCAGGGGCAAAACAAAAATATTTTTATTTATTTATTTTTTTCGATGTTTAAAGTTGATTTTTTTCTTTCTCTGACTCTCAAGAGTCTTCCCGCAGTCCGCCGGGGGAACTTTTAAGAGTCTTCCCGCAGTTCCCGGGTTAAAAGCCTTAATAATGCTCCTAACTTGCTTCAAATTGGTGCACGACTTGTTGTTGTTGTTGTTGTTGTTCCCCAAGCTGCCTGGCCGAACAGCCCCAAGGCCCCGAGCAATTCCAAGGCCATAACCGAGTGCCCCCACAGAACCCTCCCCGCCGACCACAATAAAGCCTGGGTGACCGAAGCCACTCCATGGCGGGGGGCTGAGGAGGGTGCGGAAACGCCCGGGAAACCAAAGCCCCACCCAGGGCCCTGTGCCCCTCAGCAATTATGAAGAGAAAGTTGAGGGGCAAGGGAAAAATGTGATGCTTTGGCTTCCAATCTTGATAGATTGGGAGGTCAATCCACGGAAGAGACGCCGTCACTTGAGATCTAGAAAATATATAAGTTAAAGGAAAAGTCAGAGTAAGCTATGGGTATGGCAGAGATTGCTCAGCTCTCACTCTGATAGACCAGCCCATCACCACATGACTAGAACCCAATCCTCTCAGCATCAGCTAGGAAAGGCCCTAGAAAGCCGCCTTTGGCGGGGGGATAGCTCCCCTATTTCAACCCCTTTCGGGGTTGGGCACCCGCCCATGGTGCACAACTTAAGTCGAGCGCCGCTCTTTAAGGGTTAAGAAGGATCTGTAGTAGTAGAAAGGGTTCAGTGAGATAGTTCGAAGCCTGTTCATTGCTGAAGGTCCTTTGTAAACTGAATAAAATCGTCTGATTGTAGCCAGCATAAAATTAAAAGGACGTCTTTTAAGCTTTATTCAGGCAACTATTAGACGATTTTATTCAGTTTACAAAGGGCCTCCAGCAATGTTTAGGCTTCGAACTATCTCACTTAACCCTTTTTACTACCACAGATCCTTCTTAAACCGTATGAAATCGTATAAATATAGCTAGATTAGACAATTGTATTCAGTTTACAAAGGGCCTCCAGCAATTAAAACGCTTCGAACTATCTCACTTAACCCTTTTTACTACCACAGATTCTTCTTAAACCGTAACAAATCGTCTAAATATAGCTAGATTAGACGATTTTATTCAGTTTACAAAGGGCCTCCAGCAATTAACCCGGGAACTGCGGGGAGACTCTTAAGAGTTCCCCCGGCGGACTGCGGGGAGAAAAAAAAAGAGAAAAAAAAATCAACTTTTGACATAGATTTTTTTTTTGGGGGGGGGGGGCCCTGGGCCATGCAAAATCTCAGTCCTCTACCTCCCCTCCTTCCCCACTTTCCTCCTCTCCTTCAGTTATCACCTATTTTCCCTGTTATTCCCTTATTCTGAGGTATATTTTCGTGCTAACATTAGAAATCCGGTTACAGGGTGTGGTCATAACTGATAGCAAGCGAATGCAAGAGAGAGAGAGAGAGTATCGATCGACTGTGTCTCAGTGGCCTTGGGGGAAATTGGCGGGAAAGCAGCTTGCCTCACCCATACATTATACAACTCGCGGGCTATATCTCCGATTTTTACCATCCAAACGCTGTTTTCACTCGTTTTATTGTTGTTTCAGGTTAATACCTTTATAATCAACCCATAATAGGCGCATATGGATAAGTATTAATGCTATTAATGGTACAATAAATATTTTAGTGACGGAAACACCTCAAATACGTCAGCACAGGGGGACGTTTCCAATTACCCCCATGCGCACTTGTTAGGTTAACAGGCTTCGAACTATCTCACTTAACCCTTTTTACTACCACAGATCCTTCTTAAACCGCATAAAATCGTCTAAATATAGCTAGAAAAGAAGTTAAAAAGACGTCGCTGGTACAGAAGGGGTTAAATTACCGTAATATAAACTAACACAACTATAGCTCTCTGACACCCATACAACCTTCCTAAGCTGCATAAAAGTATCTAACCATTACTGAAATTAAATATTTCGCCAATTCATGGCCTAATAATCTTATATAACCATATATAGGCTAATCTTACATAACCTTGTCTTGATAGCTTAACTCCTGTACGATCGCGCTAAAAAGTCATGTTACAGCTGGCATTACGTTTGGCTTGCTCTGTGCTGTATTAATGTCTGTCAGATGTTGAAAAGGGTGGTTAAGTGTAGGAACATGTTTGTATATCTCACTCCATATAAAGAAATGAAGCTTAGATATTGTTGATACCAATTATTGATGAAAACATACTTGGTGCCGAGACATAATTAGCGCGACTGTACCGGTGACGTGTATCTCAATTAATTCTAGCCATATTTAGAAGATTTTGTGCAGTTTAAGAAGGATCTGTGGTAGTAAGAAGGGTTAAATGCGATAATTCAAAGCCTGTTAATTGCTAGCGGACCTTTTTAAACTGAATATAATCGTGTAATAGTGTCCATGATAATGTGAAAGGGCCGTCACCGGTAGTGAAGGGGTTATGGTTAGTGCGCTGAATTTTGGTGTGAGTGTCCTAGGTTCGAATCCATGGAGTACCACATGTATTAATTAATGTGATTGCTTTCATTAACCAGTACTGTACCGGCGACGTCTTTTTAATTTTATGCTGGCGACTACTAGTAAATTTTTTTCAGTTTAGGAAGGATCTCTAGCAATTATAAGGCTTCGAACTATCTCAGTCGACCCTTTTAACTACCACAGATATTTCCTAAGCTGCAGATAATCGTCTAATTATAGCTAGACCAAAATATAGCAGACGTCACTGGTACAGAAAGTCTTAATTAGGTATATTTGTAAGTTAATTGGTGGGGTGGTGATGTTATAATATGCTAAACATGAGGGAGAAGGGGGTCCAGAAAAGCGAGTATTAAAGGGACAGGGGGGACTGAGTACTTAGGGGGGGGGGGAAAGAATTAGGAGGAGGAAGGAGGAAGGCGGGGAAAGAACGGAACGAAAGAATGACCATATAAGGCAACGGGAGAGAGAAAGAGGAGGAGGAGGGATTGGGGGTAGGGGGGGGGGGGGGGCGACTGAACAAAGAGAGAGAGAGATTATCCCGTTGGGGAGCAGGTCGGGGGGTGGGGGATTATCGGGGGGCGCAGTTAGGAGGGGAGGGGAGGGGAGAGGGGGGGGGACTGAACAAAGAGAGAGAGAGAGAGTATCCTGTCGGGGAGGGGGTCAGGGGGCGGGGGATGATTGGGGGTCGCAGTTAAAAGGGGAAGGGGGAAGGTGGGGGTGGGGTGATTTAAACAAAAAGCGCGCGCTAAATCTCGTATCCCGTTGGGCGGTGAGGGGGGTGGAGGTGGGGAGGAGCTCGACCAATGAGAGAGCGCCACGTCATCGCCCATCAGCCAATCAGCAGCTCACCAACCCATCTACCAGGACGGGCCAGGTGAGGGAATTCTTTTCTAGCTGGACTCCATAACAAGGTGACGTAAGTGTTTTCGTTCTTGATAATGTTATATTTTTTTAGAGTTTATAATTTAGGGACTTCTTATCTTGTTATTATCTTACTGTATTCTCTATTTACGGTGTGTTGGCTTAATAATCCAGGATCATAATAGCCCGTGAAGTCTTCTCGTAGGCTATGTGTCCGCGATTTTTATAAGGTTATTTAATTATTTTATACTCTAGGGATATCGCTTTCACCTGTTGTGCCTGTGCCATATTTTTATCTCGATATTTTCACCATCCCAGCACCTGTCCTTAATAACGTGGTCAATTAACCAGCGAAGTTTATCTAGATTCACTGGTCATTTAAAATAGATTTAGACTATTATACAGCTTGTGATTTAACATAAAAAAAGGCCAGATGATACGAGTCTTCTCCTTGGGGCCTAGGCTAATAATGAAACTCACTTTACTGTCTTAACCCTTAACTGGCGGCGCGCAACTTATGTCGTGCGCCATTTTCAGCACGTAATGTTGCTGAAAGAGAGAGCTGAGCGGTGTGCACCACCGCGGTGGACCAACTGAAGTGAATCCCACCCTTCCCTCCTCTCTCACACTCGCTACACAGGGAATTATGTAGGGAAAGTACCTAATTACATGGTTTTTGCACTCGTGTTGTGCAATCGTTGCAAGAGAACCAGTGGTCGTACAAGGATGGTTCGGGTGTCATTGGAAAGCTCTGTTTATGCCCTTTCAGGGATAGATACTTGTTTTACGCTCTGGGTCTTATTTAGGCATGACAATGATCACGTAAACAACCCTAAAAAACACCCCGCTGGGCGCTACGGTCAAATAGACCACCTAGCCCACCAATAAGGGGTTAAAACAAAAATGGAATGTGCCTGGGTAAATATATAGAAATATACCAATATCCACTATACGATCGTAAGTCTTGACACTCTGAAGTCCTATCTTTAATTAACTTACAATGTTTTAACTATTTTGGTTTAATAATCCAAAATAATGTCCGATTTTAACGTATGTGTCTGGGATTTTTATAGTTATTTAATTATTTTAGGCCTATACTCGGGAATTTTTAATCTTTAACCTAAGACGTGCGCATGGGGGGTATGAGACACCACACTCCTGTGCGCATGTATTTGAGCTGTTCCCATCACTAACATCGTTATTTTACCATAAATAGCATTAATACTTATCCATATGCACCTATTATAGGTTGATTATAAAGGTATTAACCTGTTACAACAATAAAACAAGTGGAAACAGTGTTTGGATGGTCAAAATCGGCGATACAGGCCGGGAGTTACATAATGTATGGCTGAGGCAACCTCCCTGCCCTCCCCTCCCCTTGTCTGGAGAGACACTGTTACGCAATAGTCTCTCTCTCGCTCTTTCCCACGCTTGGTAACAGTGATGACAACGCCCTGCTACCAACTCGCTAATGTTAGCACGAAAATAGACCACAGAATAAGGGAATAACAGGGAAAATAGGTGATAACTGAAGGAGGGGAGGAAAGTGGGGAAGGAGGGGAGGTGGAGGAGTGATATTTGGCATGACCCAGGGGCAAAAAAATAAATAAAAAAATAAATTTATTTTTATTTATTTTTTTGGGGGTGTTTTAAATGGATTTTTTTCCCCCAGACTCTTAACCTGACAAGCGCAATATAGACCTAGGGGATAGGGTAGTTATTTGTGCATTTCTAGCCTTGGATTCTGACAGAATTCGTTATATTTACAATATAGAGCATTATTTGTTTTCGGTATGCTTTTATTTTACATAATGATGTATATATGAACCTTCAAGAGTGCTAAAATAAGTTGGAAAAGCATTTGGGTGGTGAAAAACGAAGATATTGGCCACCCGGTCATAATCTCAGGCGAGAGAGAGGCACAGGCAACCCTCCCCTCTCGCTGTCTGTGAGTCAACTGAGGCGAGCGGGGCGGTGTGTGCCGGTGTCTGGGTGTTACATAACTATCTTTTGTGCAACCCACTTGTGCTACATTATCGCGGGAGAGAAAAATAACCGATAAATGATGAAAATAAGAGGAAAAATAGGTGATAATTGAGGAGGGGGGGAGGGGGGTTGGTGAGAAACACATGGATGAGTACTAGAGGGGAATTTTCTCACCTAGAGACAAATTCCTTTGTGTTGATAGGCCCTTTTTTTATGGTCTTGCTTCCGTGAGGCCTATCGCATTGCCTATAGGAAGCCTTCTGTGAGGCCTATCGCGCTTGCTGGGTTAAGAGTCTTCCCGCAGTCGCCCGGGGAAACTCTTAAGAGTCTTCCAGCAGTTGCTGGGTTAAAGGGGCCTCTATTTCTGACTATTCTTTACTTACGGTGTGCTGGCTTAATAATCCTTAATAATAATAGCCTCTGAAGGCCTATTTTAACGTATGTGCGCTTTCTTTACATGGTTAATTTATACTCTTTATTTTTTTCGGAAAACGGCTATTCCTGACTGTTTCGATTTGCGGTGTGCTGGCTTAAATAATTGTTTGATCACCTGAAGTCTTCTTGTGATTTAATTTAATTACTGTAACTATCCGAATTTCTAGAAGGTAATTAATTTTTGAATGGGTATAAAGTACTATTTGACATGTTAATTAATGTAATCTGGATCAAGAATTATTGCGCATGTCGAAGCTTCATTAGTTTACTGACTTGACGTTCGTAGCGGCTTACCTATAAAGGGCCTCACTCTTTAAACACCAGCCCAGCCGCCATCACCTCCACCTGTCCAATTTATCGGTAGGTATCTTCATCATCCTAGCACCTGTCATTCATCAACATGCTTCACTAACCAGCTAAGTCCATAATTTATGTATTCACTGGTGGGCATTAAAATATATGAAACTTATAAGAACCCGTGAATTTACATAAAGGTGAGACGATACATAGTTTCTCCATAGGCTAATAATGGCCGCCGCCATCACCTCCACCTGTTGTGCTTGGGCCATATTATTTCTGTCTTTATCATCCCAGCACCTGTCATTAATCAATATTCTCTTATCCAGCGAAGTCTTATCTATAGCCTATTCTGGGTGGGCATTAAAATGCATGTAGAATCTTATAAGAGATTGTGAATTAACATAAAAGCCAGACGATACGAGGCGTCTCTTTAGGGCCTAGGCTAATAATGGAAGTCTCTTTACTGTCTTAACCTGACAAGCGCGATATAGACATAGGGGCTAGGGTAGTTATTTGTGCATTTCTAGCCCTGGATTCTGACAGAATTCGTTATATTTACAATATAAACCATTATTTGTTTTCGGTATGCTTTTATTTTACATATATGATGTATATATGAACCTTCAAGAGTGCTAAAATAAGTGGGAAAAGCATTTGGGTGGTGAAAAACGAAGATATTGGCCACCCGGTCATAATCTCAGGCGAGAGAGAGAGAGACAGGCAGCCCTCCCCTCTCGCTGTCTGGGAGTCAACTGAGACGAGCGGAGCGGTGTGTGCCGGTGTCTGGGTGTTGCATAACGATCTTTTATGCAACCCACTTGTGCTACATTATCAGGGGAGAGAAAAATAACCGATAAATGATGATAATAAGAGGAAAAATAGGTGATAATTGAGGAGGGAAGGGAGGGGGGAATAAGGTGGGGAAGGAGGGGGGGGGTGGGTGAGATTTACATGGATGAGTACTGGAGGGGAATTATCTCACCTAGAGACAAATTCCTTTGTTTTGATAGGCCCTTTTTTTTTATGGAAGGCTTTTTTTATGGTCCTGCTTCCGTGAGGCCTATCGCGTTCCCTATAGGAAGCCTTCCGTGAGGCCTATCGCGCTTGCCGGGTTAAGAAAACTAAAATGGAATGTGCCTGGGTAAATATGTAGAAATATACCAATATCCACTATACGATCGTAAGTGTTGACACTCTGAAGTCCCATTTTAAATTAACTTGCAATGTTTAACTATTTTGATTTAATAATCCAAAATAAAATCCGATTTTAACGTTTGTGTCTGCGATTTTTATAGTTATTTATTTTTTACTCTGGATCAGGAATTTTTAATCTTTAAAGGGGCCTCTATTTCTGACAATTTTTTACTTACGGTGTGCTGGCTTAATAATCCTAAATAATAATGGCCTCTGAAGGTGTATTTTAACATATGTGCGCGTTCTTTACATGGTTAATTTATAAAAAAATTCGGAAAACGGGTATTCCTGACTTTTTCGATTTGCGGTGTGCTGGCTTAAATAATGGTTTGATCACCTGAAATCTTATTATAATTTAAGGTCAATATTTACGAGTCACACCACAGCTGGAATCTAATCTCATTTCTAAGGGTAGTTTTGGGTTCCTATCATTCTATGCTTCATTGCAATATACTTTTTATCCACCGGGAAAAAAAATATATATATATTTTTTTTTTTTTTGTAGCATTAACCTAACCTAAAAACCTAACCTAACCTAACCTAAATGTATTTGGGGGCTATTAGGTTAGGTTAGGTTAGGTTTTTTGGTTAGGTTAATGCTAAAAAAAAAAAAAAAAAAAAAAACAAGAAACAAAAAATAGGCCTATTTTCCGGTGTATAAAAAGTATATAGCAATGAAGCATAGAATGATAGGAACCCAAAACTACCGTTAAAAACGAGATCCCAGCTGTGGTGTGACTCGTAAATATTGACCTAATTTAATTTAATTACTGTAACTATCCGAATTTCTAGAAGGTAATTAGTTTTTGAATAGGTATAAAGTACTATTTGACATGTTAATTAATGTAATCTGGATCAAGAATTATTGCGCATGTCGAAGGTTCATTTGTTTACCGAGGTGAGGTTCGAAGAATCTTTACCTATAAAGGGCCTCTGATTTAATTTTATTATCACGCCAGGCAACACTGGGCCGCCGCCCTCACTCCTCCAACGCCACCCCAACTGCCATCACCTCTACCTGTATGTACCTCCACATTTATCAGTCTCCATCTTGATTATCCTAGCACCTGTCATTAATTATCATTCTCCATTAACTAGCTAAGTGTATATATATTCACTGGTGGCCATTACAATATATATATAACTATTATGAGAGCCCCTGAATTTACATATGGCGCGCCAGACGGTACATTAGTTTCTCCATAGGCTAACAATGGCCGCCGCCACCACCTCTCACCTGTTGTGCCATATCTTTACCATCCTAGCACCTGTCTTTCATCAACATGCTCCATTAACTAGCCAAGTGTATCTATATTCACTGGTGGCCATTAATTTATACGTAACTATTATAAGAACTTGAATTAACATTAGAGAAGATGCAAGTTTACCTTGGCCCCGAACACCTATGATCCTATCAATCACATTCACCTGTTACCATTCCAACACTTGTCATTCATCAACATGCTTCACTAACCAGCTAAGTCTATATATATTCAGTGGTGGCCATTAAATTATATGTAGACTATTATAGAGCCCGTTAATTAACAAAAAAAGGCCAGACGATACGAGGCTTCTCCTTCATAGGCCTAGGCTAGGACTAGCCTAGGCCTGTTTTTGTTTTCCCAAACTGGTATCGTTATTGGCTAGGCCTAGTTAATTTCATTTATTTTTTTATTTATTGCATTTCATTGTTTTATAGGCTAGCCTAGCCTATGTATTTTATGTCCAGTGTTACCCGGCCTCCAGAGCCATCAATATTTAGCCTACAAGTTTTGTTATACAAAGTTAGATAACATTCAAGACCTCTTTCGCCGCCTTATTAGAAATAATTTATTAGGGAAAATAGGGACCAATAGAGTGAAGTTCAGTTGGAATTCGTGAAGTTTAGCCATAACGTCGGCACTTCCCGAATTGACTCGCCATATTTTTCTCATTAGCCTATAGTCCGCATGGAGGAATTTCGTTAGGTTATCGACACTTGAAAAAACCCGATTACACCGAAAAATAACACTAAAATAATGGATAATATTCAAGGACACTAGTGCGACGTTATGAGAAACAATGTATTAGGGAAAATAGGCACCAATAGATTCGCCATATTTTTCTCCATATAGTCCGCATGGAGGATTTTCGTTATCAACAAATTGAAAAATACCCACTTCACAGACAAATACACCAAAAATCTAAGTCAAAGCGGGGGTTTGGGGGCGGCAGCCCCGACCTATAATACTAGGTTAGGTTAGGTAAGGTTGTTAGGTTAGGCTAATGTCCTTTCAAAGGGGTATAGGGTAGTAAACACTAGGATAGCCTATACCCGGTCAGAGCTAAGAAGAAGAGTCCTGCAGTAGTCTCCTTGAATGCTACCAAATAATGTCCCGAACGTAAACAAAGCATTGCACCCAATGAATCCTTCGACCTGTCACCTGGGTCCTCCTCTTCTTGTTTTGAAAGATGCGGTGAGTGCGATTCACCCAATAAATGGCTTGAACGTTACTCACAAAAACGATATTATATTATATTATATTAGGGTTAGGTTAGGTTAATCTAATCTAGGCCTAATATAATATAATATAATATTTGTACATTTTGGAAGTGTGCATGGCCTCCCCACAATTTTCCTTACCTACTGTAAAAGCGCGATTCACCCAATAAATGGCGCCATTTGACGGAGTATCTTCAGATTAATGAATAATGGGTAAGTTAATGCAAATCCTCCACTCAAACCATGATAAACAATAATTAAACACTATATTCCCTGGAAAAAATATAAAGCAACTTGGTAAATAAGGCGGCTCTAGCTGTCTTGAATGTTACCCAAAATTAATATAGCCTACTTCAGTGTTGGATATGCTTAGACCGTCGCGAATGGCTTACCCTATTGTATATAAAACTTGCATAGGCTAATAAACAAACTAGAACTTACCGTTTCAAAATCGCTGTGAAAAAAATGCTTTAGCCAAATGTTATAAATAGCCTAGACTAGAAGAAAAAAATTGCCAACTTTCCCAATATAGGGCCTAGGGCCCGTAAAATTTCGGGAGATGTTTCGCACTAAAATTCAGTCTATGCCAGCGCCACTGTCTTTATAGTAATTAGTGTACAGTCGCGCTAATAAGTGATTTCTCGGCACCAAGTATGTTTTGATCAATAATTGGTATCCGCAATATGTAAGCTTAATTTCTTCATATAGCCTAGAGTGAAATATACAAACTTTTTCAAACGCTTAACCTAAGACGTGCGCATGGGGGGTATGAGACCCCACACTCCTGTGCGCACGTATTTGAGCTGTTCCCATCACTAACATCGTTATCTTACCATAAATAGCATTAATACTTATACATATGCGCCTATTATAGGTTGATTGTAAAGGTATTAACCTGTTACAACAATAAAACAAGTGGAAACAGTGCCTGTTACAACAATAAAACAAGTGGAAACAGTGTTTGGATGGTCAAAATCGGCGATACAGGCCGGGAGTTACATAATGTATGGCTGAGGCAACCTCCCTGCCCTCCTCCCCTCCCCTTGTCTGGAGAGAGACTGTTACGCAATAGTCTCTCTCGCTCTTTCCCACGCTTGGTAACAGTGATGACAACGGCCTGCTACCAACTCGCTAATGTTAGCACGAAAATAGACCACAGAATAAGGGAATAACAGGGAAAATAGGTGATAACTGAAGGAGGGGAGGTGGAGGAGTGATATTTGGCATGGCCCAGGGGCAAAAAAAAAATGAAAAAGAAAAAGAAAAAAAACTTTTTTGGTGTTTTAGCCTAGGCCTAAATGGATTTTTTTTTTTTTCCCCAGACTCTTAAAGAGTCTTCCCGCGGACCCGCAGTCGCCCGGGGGAACTCTTAAGAGTCTCCCCGTAGTTCCCGGGTTAACCACCCTATTCAACTGACTGACATTAATACAGCACAGAAAGCCAGACTTAATGACTGCTGGGACATGACTTGTTAGCGCGACCGTACTCCAAACAGGGTGTCAATCCACAAAATATGAATTGTGTTATCATTATGGTTTATTATTTTGTTATCATTATAGCGCGGCGAAGGCGCGAGCTCTAGGGGGGTCCGGGGGCATGCCCCCCAGATTTTTTTTTTTAGAATTTAGGTGTCTAAAACAGTATTTCCTGCAATAAAAAAACAATCAAGATGGAAAATATGGAGACCAAAATTGTGTCAATTTAGCCTAGCCTACCTTTTTTTTGGGGGGGAGGGGGGGGGGAGTTTCTGTTATCATTATATAAAAAGTTCATTGCGTTATCACTCAAAAAAACAGCGTCGTTTGACACCCTGACTCCAAACCTAATTTCCAAAAGTCCCCCTCAACCCATCCTGTATCCAATGGCAACACTCCAATTCAATGATCCTTGCTATATAAAATTACTAAATTAATATATTTACTGAGGCCCATTTCCCTTTTTTTTAATTTGTTTCTGGGGGCGGCAGACTCGAGACAGAGCCCGAATAGGGAAAACTGAGCAATGACACTTCATATGCAACCTGAAAATTTATTATTAATCCTAATATATTTAGTATTAGTCATTGCTTTAAAAAGTATGAGGATTAAGTAATTGGGACTAGATTGAAATTAAGTCTAAGAGATTATGGCTAAATTGACTTATTTTGATCTGTGTTAGTGGTGTAATGGTTTAGTGGTTTTGTTCTGGGTGTGGTGCCCCGGGTTCTAATCCGGGGAGGACCATATGCTTTCATCAGTTTATTAAAGTACATTGGGGTTTGTAATTGATAAGTTAAGAATGGGGTGTACTGTTACTTATATATTTTTCCACCACAACTGTATTTTGACAATTTTGTTTACTAAACTTTGGTGTCTACAGCTCCAACTTCTTTATTACTTTATAGTCGGAAATTGCTAGTAGTTTATTACTGTTCTATTAATTATTTATTTATTAGTATTATTTTTTTTTCTCACATATATGCTTTTATTAATTTCATTGGAGGTGTTTGGTGGTGTAGTGAAATTATTACAAAATATATGACTTGTAATTTACCACTACCTACTCCCAGCAGTGAAGGAGAGACGATGCTACACCATGGATGTTTCGGACAACCCGGTACCGGTACAATCTTGTGAGGGATCCTTCACAAGCTGATAAAAGTTGGACAATCGGGTGAGTTATATTTAATGCTAGTTTAATTGTGTATATAATGAAAAAAGCCTACAAACTATTTTTATTAATTTTTATTTTTATTTTATTTTTGTCATTGGTACAGTAATATATTTATGCTAGTTTGTGTATGTAAAGAAAAAGCCTACAAACTGTATTTTTCATATTTTTTTGTCATTGGTAAAAATATTTATGCTATCTATGCTGAGGCCCAATCCCCACTTTTCCTATTTTTTGTATAGGCCTATATACGTTTTTTTTTAATGCTAGTTTGTGTACAGTATATGAGAGCCTACAAACTTTAATTATTATTGGTATTCACCCCATTCCCCACTTTTCCCATTATTATTTTATTTTTGATTTGTATGTATAATTTTTACTTTTTTCATGGGTAAATATATCTTTTAGGTCTGAATTTTGAGCGGTGTTTTATCTATCTTAATAGATTAGTTGCATTGTTTACTACCCGTCAAAGTTTGAGAATGTAGATGCGTATTAAGATATAGTAGTATAGTATGTATATGTAAGGCATTAACCTAACAAACTTAGACCTATAGTTTCTTTTCAGCTGACGGCAAATATAATCCTTTAGTAGATAATTTTGATACTGTACAGTACCGTATGTAATTAACCTCTGAACTGCGCATGTGGGTTATTAGAAACGTCTGCCTGTGCTGACGTATTTGAGCTGTTTCCATCACTAAAATATTCATTTTACCATAAATAGCATTAATACTTATCCATATGTGCCTATTATAGGTTGATTATAAAGGTATTAACCTGTTACAACAATAAAATGAGTGAAAACAGCGTTTGGATGGTCAAAATCGGCGATACAGGCCGCGAGTTACATAATGTATGGGTGAGGCAACCTCCTTTCCCGCCAATTTCCCCCAAGGCCACTGAGACACTGTCGATCGATACTCTCTCTCTCTTGCACTCGCTAATGTTAGCATGAAAATATACTCCAGAATAAGGGAATAACAGGGAAAATAGGTTTTAACTGAAGGAGGGGAGGTAGAGGACTGATATTTTGCATGACCCAAGGGCAAATTTTTTTTTTCGATGTTTAATTTTTTTTTCTTTTTCTGACTCTTAAGAGTCTTCCCGCAGTCCGCCGGGGGAACTCTTAAGAGTCTTCCTGCAGTTCCCGGGTTAATGTATAAATATGATCTTGCATAGTTTTAATGATTTAATTGAACAAATCTTCATAATAGCAAAGTATTTAACCCTCTAAGACATATGACGCAATTTTGAGCCTATTGGGGATACTTTAAAGCCTTTGTTACCATCAGGGGTATTTAGAAACCTTTAGTTTAGTTACTTCAACCTCTGCAGTTGTTTTTGAGTTAGCTATGGGCAGAAAACTAATTTTGGAGAGGTAATTATAAGAATGAGAGAACTCTATTACCTCTGCGTCATATGTGCGTGAAAGGGTTAAGATTGTAATTAAAATATGAAACTTTAAAACAAACTCAAAAGTTGCTGTTCAAATCAATAACTAAAGATTACAAAACATATTGAAACTAAAACGCCCTAAACAAAATTTGGAAAAATGCATTTAAATTTATCGGAAATTAAACTTTGAACAAAATTTAGTCGGCTGGAATGAACTTTAGTACAGTACGTTGGATACCAAACTAACCCTTACCTACCAGCTAGTATGTATCCCATGTACCGGTACCGTACATGGGATACTAAACTAACTTCCTTATTAGCTGGTACTTAATCTTTAGTATCCAGTACATGTGGCTGTAGTATGTGTGAAAAGACTAACCTTGGGTTAACATGTCTCTTACCATGTGTCTGTAGTATGTGGGATAAAAACTAACCTTGGCTTAACGTGTAGTATCGCTTACCATGTATCTGTAGGATAAAACTCTAAACCTTAACCAACCTTTTTATATATATACTGTACTGTATATTGCTTATTACGTATCTGCCGCATAAAACTTAATGGAAGGTACAGGTGGTATACAATTCAACTAACCTATTCTGGTTGCTTAAAACCCGGACATATAAGAATATCGTATTATTTGTTAAGTCTGCTTGAATAATATTTAATGTCTGTTCTATTTACTCCGGCCCATTTCAATTTTTTTATATAATTTGTTTCTATTTTTATTGAAAAGTGTATGTGTGGGGAACAGCTTAAGTGCGCCACTTCTATCTATTGCCAGATTCCCTGAGGTGGTGGCCACGAATGAATCGCCTCAATATATCGATCCTGTCGGTCGGCTCTTCTCCGGTGGTTTGTTGGCCAAGACTTGTGTTGATGGGCTCTGCCCCTGTGTCTGAATCTGCCCTACGTCTGACTCTGCCCTCAAGTGGTACACCCTCAAGTTGTAAGTTGTTAATTTGTAATTATCCACATTCAGTTGAAATTTTTTGATATTTCTGTGTATATAAATGTTCTTTATTTTTCTTTGCTAACTCTCCATAAAGCTTTAAAAATTCTCCAAAGACTCTCTTAGAGGTGAACTTGTGCAATTTTCATTAGAAAAATGCCCCATCAGGGGCAGGTTCCTCCTAAATTGCAGTCGCTATTGCACAAAAGGTCTCAAAGTCGCTGTAGTTCTGGGGCAGATACTTTTAAATCTCTAAACTAATGGAGCTAAATATTATAGTTTCAACATCTATTTGGATAAGTTTTGTCATTTTACTGAGTTTGTCAAAGTTTTGGTTTCTTTATTTTGAAAGTTTTAAATTCTAATTAGGGATAAGGAAGTCTAGAAAGAAAAACAAATATTGTGTGGTGGATGCTGAGTTTTGGCCTGGTGGTGGATGCGGTGTTGTGGTGTGGTGGACGCAGAGTTGTGGCCTGGTGTTGTCACAAAGGCTTTATTTAAACTATCCCCAATAGGCTCAAAATCGCGTCTTATGTCGGAGAGGGTTAACTTTGGTGATCCTTATACAGTTGGCCACATAAGTTATGTTCCTCGTTATAACCCAGGTTAGAATCCTGGTGGATCACAGGGTTTCATTGATTTCTTTGGAGTTTGCGTGAAGTTAATAAAGAAATCGGTTGAGTATTCATCTTCATAGCGGAATTTTGGTGAAGAGTATCCTAGGTTCGAATCCTTGGAGTGCCACAAGTTGGTTGGTGAAAAAATATGAATAAAGAGTTGAGTAATCTTCAGAGTTAACTACTGTACTGCATAATAAATCCTAATGTGCACATAAAATTTCAATGTATAAGATCACATAGGACCAGAAGTTATTTGGGCAACTGTACAAACTGTATTGTAAATTTAGTTGTATTGTTTAATGTAAAATAGAAAGTTTCAGTGAAAGTAAAAGTATTAAAGTTTGATTAATATTTGGCTTAATCGTAGTTTTAAATGTTGATTAACCCCTTCAGACTCATGGCGCAGAGGTTGCCAGATTAGCAGTAAGAAATGGAGTTCTCTCACTCTTATAATTACCTCGCCAAAATTAGTTTTCTGCCCACAGCTAACTCAAAGACAACTGCAGAGGTTGAAGTAACTAAAGTAAAGGTTTCTAAATACCCCTGATGGTATCAAATCTTTAAAGTATCCCCAATAGGCTCAAAATTGAGTCATATGCCGGAGAGGGTTAAAAGAGTAATTATCCCATACTGGTAGCGATTTTGCCTTTATATTGTCTTTGTCCCCGTTTTAGTTTGTTTTAGAAAGTACTGTATGATAATTTAATACTTTTTTATTTTATTGTATAGCCTACTTTAAGAAAATATATATATAGTTTGCTCCCTAGACCTTTAAACTTAAAAATCCACCCTAAGACTCCTTGTAAAAAAAGTTGTAAATGTTTCTATGTATATATGGCCGGTTCCCCCTAAAAGTCCCTATTGGCAGACAGGGAAGGTGGCTAAATGGCACAATGAGTCGTAATATTGACTATGGGGTAAAAGGTCTTAAAATTGCCAAAGTAATGAGGGAGCAATTCATGAGGGAGCAGTCTAAATTTTTTTTTTTTTTTTTTACATAAGAGTTCAGTAGATAGTATTTAGTCTTATAATAATAGTAATCTATACCGGTACCCTAGATGCTAGAAATTGTTTTATCAATCTAGTTACTGTACCATTTCCCTTGTATCTATTGTAAATTTGTTTTAGTTTTATTGAGTTCTAGTGTCGTTAATTCAAAAAGGGCTAGAGCAAATGAGCTTTACATTTCTACCCATTCCCTGGCTGATGGTTTCCAAATAGCCTATAATTATAAGAACATAAGAACATAAGAAAATGGGAGTCTGCAGAAAGCCGATTGGCCTAAGCAAGGCAGATCCCTGTCCCACACAACCCCAATTACAAAGCCCAATTATAGGCTCAACACTCTAATACCCTGAGGATCATCTTACCAAACCGGTTAGAGATTAACGCAGGATTACGGGGGTCTGCAGAGCGCTGATTGGCCCAACCCGGCTGATCCCCCTTCACACCCAACCCTTCTCGTCCATATGCTTATCCAATTTTTTCTTAAAGCTCCCTATCGTTCTTGATCCCACTATATCACTTGGTAGCCTATTCCACCCATCTACAACTCTGTTACCAAACCAATATTTGCCTATATCTTTTCTGAAACGAAATTTATCTAATTTAAAACCATTGGTACGAGTTCTTTCGCTATCACTGAGCTTTAGTACATTTGTCATGTCCCCTTTGTTAATCCCACTAACCCACTTGAACACCTCTATCATATCCCCTCTAACTCTGCGTCTCTCTAACGAATGTAAACCTAATTTCTTCAACCTTTCTTCATACGGAAAGTTTCTAATATTATGGATCATTTTTGTCATTCTACGCTGAATTCTCTCCAATGAATCTATGTCCATTCTGTAATAAGGACACCAAAATTGGACAGCATAATCCATATGGGGTCTCACTAATGACAAGTAAAGTTTTAAGATAACATCAGCAGTTCTGTTACTCACACTCCTAGAGATGAACCCGAGAATCCTGTTTGCCTTATTACGAACGCTTATACACTGTTTTCTAGGCTTCAAATCATTGCTAACACACACACCTAGATCTTTCTCGCAGTCTGAATTTTCTAATTCTAAATTAGCTAGTTTATATTTAACATTTGTTTGCATCTTCCCTATCTTTAATACCTTGCATTTGTCAATGTTAAACTTCATCTGCCAATTTACTGACCATTCATGTAAGGTATCTAGATCCCTTTGGAGGCACTCTATATCGCTATCTGAATCAATTGATCTCCCCATTTTAGTATCGTCTGCGAATTTACTTATCCTACTAGTTATACCTAAATCTAGGTCATTTATGTATATAAGAAACAACAGGGGACCTAATACCGATCCCTGGGGGACACCACTTTTGACTGCTCCCCACTCTGACTTGGTACCATTTATGCTGACTCTCTGTTTCCTACCAATTAGCCATGACCTAATCCATCCCAACAACGACCCTCCTATTCCATGTGCCTCAACCTTTCTCATCAATCTCTCATGAGGGACTCTGTCGAAAGCTTTACTGAAATCTAAATATATAATATCATATGACTTGTCACTATCTACTGCTTCATATACCTCTGAGAAAAAGCTAAGCAAATTAGTAAGGCAAGAACGTCCCTGAGTAAATCCATGCTGAGAAGAATTTATTAAGTTAAATTTTACTAAGTGGCTTCTAATTTTCCTAGCAATAATAGACTCTAGCAACTTTCCTATGATTGATGTGAGACTAATGGGACGGTAATTGGATGCTATCGATTTATCACCTTTTTTGAAGATCGGAACTACATTTGCAAGCTTCCAAGCTTCTGGAACTAAACCTGTTTCTAATGACTTGTTAAATATAAATGCTAATGGACTACTTAACTCATCTCTGCATTCTTTTAATACTCTAGCATATACCTCGTCAGGACCAGGCGATTTTTGAGGTTTCAGTCTGTCAATTTCCTTAAGCACATCATTTCTACTTATACTAACTGTACTTAACATATTTTCTATACTATCACTATATACCATATTGACTTCTGGAATCTGTGCCAAATTTTCATTAGTGAAAACGGAAAGAAACTGACTATTTAATGTACTGCACATTTCTAAATCATTTTCTGTTATTTCTCCTATTGAAGTTTTTAGGGGGCCTATTTCATCTCTAACTTTAGATTTATATAGTTGGTAAAAAGCTTTAGGGTTATTTTTTGAGTCGCTGGCTATCCTTATTTCATAATTTCTTTTTGCTTTCCTGATTTCCTTTTTGACCTGTCTTGATAGAGTCTGATAGTATATATGTAAATGATTTTCACCTTTCTTTATTTTTCGATATATTCCTTTCTTTTTTCCTATAAGATCTATTAGCTTATTAGTCATCCATTTTGGTTGGTTCTGCGTCGATCTAAATCTTCTTTTAGGGATATATTTATTTTGAGCATTGTGGAGTGAAGCAATAAACTGGTTATATGTAGGTGGCAAGTTTAACTCTGGCATATCCTGACTTAATCGCTTAACAATAGGGTCCACCCTTAAGTCTCTTCTTAGCCCACCATAATCGGCTTTTCTGAAATCTGGGATAAGTGTCGTATTCTCTTTAGCATTCCCTGTCCATTGTATATTAAAATAAATAGATTTATGATCGCTATTTCCTAGGTGGTCACCAATCTCTACATTATTTATCATATGTTCATTGTTACTGAAAACTAAATCAAGAATATTAATACCTCTAGTCGGCGTATCTATGAATTGAAATAAAAAACTATCTTGTACTACCTCTATAAACTCTACTGAATCGGAGTCGCCTATTTGGTGCTGCCAATCAATGTTCGGAAAATTAAAATCCCCCATAATGCACACATTGCTAAACCTTGATGCTATTTTAATTTCCTCCCATAACGATTTTCCGCCATTTCTACTCATATTAGGCGGTCTATATATAACTCCAATAACTATGGTCTCACTACCTTCGTTAACTTCTACCCAAACACTTTCATTATCATTATTTAGTCTAATACCTGATTTAATACATCTTTTTAATGTACTCCTGACAAACACTGCTATACCCCCGCCCCTCCTACTTGTTCGGTCATATTTAAACAAACTATATCCTGGAATATCAAATTCTGCTAAAAAATGCCTAGATTCTGTATTAATCCACGTTTCAGTTAGCGCTATTATGTCTATATTTTCTGTGCTAACGAGTGCTCTAAGTTCGTTCATTTTGTTACATAAACTCCTACAATTTGTATAATATACCCTCAACCTATTACTTTTATTTGCAACTAATTTTCTATTGTGTTTAGCTAACTTATTATTTCCTGTTGAACTACTAGCTCTAGACGGAAATTCTACTCTATCAGTATTCTCATCTTTACTATCAGTTACATGTGTAGTGTTATCGATACTACTATTACACATCACTATATCCGCACTATCTTGACTGATTATTTCTATTTTACTCACTGGTTTGTCACATGAAGTACCTGCTCCATATGGAGACAGTATTTTACTTACACACCCAGGTTTTTTTAACGAAACCCCGCAACAATCTTGTCGAGTGAGCTGGCCAAGGTCGAAACTCCTAGTCGAGAGAGATGTACTCCATCCTGGGCATACAGTTCATCCTTACCATAAAAGAGGGACCAGTTATCCAGGAATGGAATAGTATTTGCCTTACAATACTTCTCCAGCCGGCTATTTACACCAATAGCCCTGGAGGACCATTCCTTCCTTACCCCTCTTCTAGGCAGGATACTGTTTACCACAGGAACTCCACCTTTTTCCTTGATCCTCTCCAACATTTCCTGATACTTGGAGAGCAACTCCTCAGTCCTGCATCTCCATATGTCGTTGCTCCCTGCGTTGAGGAAGATGATGGGGTCCTCCCCACTCACTTCCATGACAGCATCTATCTTCTCAGCCACCCTCCCGACTCCGGCACCAGGCACGCAGACAACTTTACCAACCTGAGTGTTTGTTGCCCTGCCAAGGTATCTAACCAATGAATCACCGACAATGAAAACAGACTTAGCTTTTTCCTTTTGTCGGCGTGTAGCAGCAGTTGTTGCAGCAACAGCAGCAGACTTCCCCCCCTCCCCTCTCACTGCCTCGATGATCGCCACTTCATCGCCATCACTCTCATCAGCCAAGGTGCTGAAGTTGTTGTGGGTCTTGACTGGCTGCCTTTTCAGCTTGCAGGCCGTTGCACTAGTTGACATCACTTTCCAAGGGGCTTCACGATCCCTGGGAACACTTCCGGTAGCCTCACACTTCTTCTCCGCCATAGCTAGTCTCAAGGCCAAATTTTCATCTTTGAGACACTGAATCTCCTGCTCCACACTCTCCAGTCTCTCTTGCAAAGCAAGACAAAGCTGGAGAGTATGGGAGGAGACAGCAGACTCATCAACAACAGCCATCACTATGAAAGTTCACTAGGACCTCACTAAGGGTAAACAGGTTCACTAGCGGTCACTGGGGACGTCCGCACAGGTCAGGGGTCAGAGAGCAACTCTTATAGATGTTAATGTTCAAGATGTTCTGCATAGTTGTTTGGAATCTGGTATGTGTCTGTTAATTTCATTAATCTATTTTAGGAGTAGAGTTAGTTGGTGGAGAGAACATAATAATAGGTTATTATAGCTACCGGTATAATTTGACTTATTGTTTTGGAGCTATAGATGTTGATGGTAAAGAATTCTGGGTCACTTTTAATGAAAATCATTATTTTAGAGTAAAAGCTTTGGGTAGGATATTTTTTCTTTAATTTGAACGGTAACTTTTGAGCTATCTGTTAATTTTAAGACGCTCTTTAACAACTAACGAGCGGCCTAGGCGGTAATTTATATGTACCGCCCAGCGGGGTGTTTTTACCCTAAATAGGGTTGTTTACGTGATCATTTTCATGCCTAAATAAGACCCAGAGCGTAAAACAAGTATCTATCCCTAAAAGGACATAAACAGAGCTTTCCAATGACACCCCAACCATCCTTGTACGACCGCTAGTTTTCTTGCAACACGAGTGCAAAAACCATGTAATTAGGTACTTTCCCTACATAATTCCCTGTGTAGCGAGTGTGAGGGGGGAAGGGAGGGTAGTTTTCACTTCAGTTGGCCCACCGCGGTGGTGTGAGACGGTCATAGCCTTACTACGCTCCTCACACCGCTCAGCTCTCTCTCTGCAACATTACGTGCTGAAAATGGCACACGACATAAGTTGTGAACCGCCACTTAGTCCAAATTTCTACACGACATAAATTGCGCACCGCCAATAAAGGGTTAACCCTTAGGCGCACCTATAGTTTCCAATCAAAGTTTTTTCCCACTCCCTAAGTATATCTCGGCTCACTCAGAGCCAGTTTTGT
Organism: Paralithodes platypus; assembly: GCA_032716605.1. NCBI lineage: Eukaryota > Metazoa > Arthropoda > Malacostraca > Decapoda > Lithodidae > Paralithodes > Paralithodes platypus. The sequence goes on along the minus strand of CM064530.1, from coordinate 11,167,836 downwards.
GCCCGGCGATAATTTGTTTCTGTGAAGTTTTTATCCACCAAAAAATCCTTGTATTTGGATTAATGAGATACCATCGGCTTTGTTATTGATTGAACTTGAAGATAAGCAAATAAAAACATAAACATAAACCACATTGGGGCACTCCGAAATAAGAATTGTAAAAGAAAATTGAAATACCTTATCTCCAACTCGTGCTAGCTCAAAATTTTGCCCACAACATTTTTGATTTGCATACATATGTGGAAGCGGAATTTAATGAGGATTCCACTGGTAACTTCAGAATTACTATAAACCAAATAGTTACTGAGATACACGAATAAACGTGAAAGTATCGAAAAACAGACTGAGCTGTACTCTGCTCTCTTCCCAGCCAGCCGTGAGTAAACCGTTAAACTGAGGGGGTTGCCAATTGTACCCATTGAACTAGGCTTAATACTTAATATCTATGCCAAATATGACACACGTCAGACGAAAACTTAATTTTTGGCGAATATTTTTAAGTTTAATGACTCTGAACGAGTCATCGTGCGCTTAGGAAAAAAATACCTAATGACTCTGGAAGAGTCATCGTGCACCAAAGGGTTAAAATTAATAATTATCGAAACGCCCTAAACAAAATAAGTGAAAAACATGCATTTAAATTGACAGGAAATTATTATTTTAAAACAAACTTGTGATCAGACTATAAGTGCCGATCTCAAATCCAAAAAATTGAAAAACCCTTAACAGGGTTGCCTGGAACGCCGCCATTAGGACAAGAGCCTGAAACTGCACGTATGTGTGGAGCATTCGGTCTTAAAATTTGATGCATGTACAGTATATCCAAATCTGTATACCATGGAATCCACTAACCTTTGTCTACGCTTTACAGCACAAGGATCGTACAGCCGACCAAGACCTTCCCAACGTCTCAAGATTATTTCAAGCTCAACGTCAGAAGATTAACGTCGCTAGGATCTCCAATCATCTATCTTCAATCCTCTACTTCAACTCTCCACACACATCGCTTCAGTTCAATAAGGTTCGTGAAGTTAGATAGGATATATTTGTTATGTTGGATTTGTTGGTTGTAAATTACCGTCCCTTGTTGAAATTAGTGTGACTATGTTGGTTAAGAATGATCCCCTCCCCTCCCTCCTCCCCCTTAATAAACTTTAATAATAGTGTATAGATAAATATAATTATAGATAATTAACTTTAAAAATAATCAAACTGAAACTGGGACAAATTCAAATTAAAGTAAAAATTATTAATAGAAATCACGCTAAATATAAAATGGAAAATTAAAACTATAAATTAATCTATGAAATTAAGAGTAAATGTTCACTAAAGTAATATTAAAATTGGTGGATAGTTTTGTATAGAATTAGACTTGTTTCTGGCAAAGTAAAAGCGACTATATAATTAATCTATCTAAAGTGGGCAATCCAGCAAACTTTTTAAGTATGGATACTTTGTACAAGTAAAATATATAGCCTAAGTTTGAAACTAAGTACTGTTCATATTAATAAAAGTAACTCTTTAAAATCTAAAATTATCGAAGAGCACTAACAAAAATGTGTAAAAATTTATGTAAAATTATCGGAATTTAAACTTTGAAAACCACAAACTTCTAATGTGAAATAAAATTACTGGACTGAATTACAATGTTCCTTTTAAATCTTCGGTATTGCATTTAGCAAGTAAATTGTATATATAAAACTTTAAAAGTAACTAAAAGTTACTGTTCAAATTAACCCCTTCAAACTCATATGACGCAGAGGTTGCCAGATTAGCAATAAGAAATGGAGTTCTCTCACTCTTATAATTACCTCTCCAAAATTAGTTTTCTGCCCACAGCTAACTCAAAGACAACTGCAGAGGTTGAAGTAACTAAACTAAAGGTTTCTAAATACCCCTGATGGTAACAAAGGCTTTAAAGTATCCCCAATAGGCTCAACACAGCGAACTCAAAGACAACTGCAGAGGTTGAAGTAACTAAACTAAAAGTTTCTAAATACCCCTGATTGTAACAAGGGCTTTAAAGTATCCCTAATAGGCTCAAAATCGGGTCATATGTCGGAGAGGGTTAATATAACTTTAAAATTTAAAATAATAGAAACTCCACTTTATATACTGTATGTGGTAAAAGTAATTCAAATTTATCGGAATTTAAACTTAAAACTACAAAGGTATAAAATAATTAAATAAAATGAGCGTGCACTGAATTAGAATACATTTCTTTTAAAATCGGTTACCTAAATGTTCGGCATTGCATTAGCAAATTAACAGTTAAAAGTAATAACTGGTCCCACAGTAGTAGTCTTTATCTATATACTATCTATATACTAGTTCACCTTCCCCATTGTATATATTATTATTATTAATATCTATAGAACGGCTTATTTATTTGCTTATTTACTTATTAAAATTTAAAACTTGCAAACTAAACAAACCAAAACTTTGACAGTCAATATAAAGTCAAAATAACTTCAAAATCGCTATGGAAAAAATGCTTGCTAAAAATAATTAAAAGTTTGTTTAACCAGACCACTGAGTCTAGAACAAGACTCATGGCTTAAAATAAAATATAAGAAATATTATCCATAGAGCGGCATATTTAACACCTAATGAGCGGCCTAGGCGGTAATTTATATGTACCGCCCAGCGGGGTGTTTTTACCCTAAATAGGGTTTTTTAAGTGATCATTTTCATGCCTAAATAAGACTCAGAGCGTAAAACAAGTATCTATCCCTGAAAGGGCATACACAGAGCTTTCCAATGACACCCCAACCATCCTTGTACGACCGCTAGTTTTCTTGCAACGATCGCGCAACACGAGTGCAAAAACCATATAATTAGGTACTTTCCCGACATAATTCCCTGTGTAGCGAGTGTGTGCAGGTGGGGGAGGGTGGGATTCATGTCAGTTGGCCCACCGCGGTGGTGTGCGACGGTCATAGCCTTACTACGCTCCTCACACCGCTCAGCTCTCTCTCTGCAACATTACGTGCTGAAAATGGCACACGACAGAAGTTGCGCGCCGCCAATAAAGGGTTAATTGCTTATTTATTTTGTATTACTTTGTTTGCTCTCTAGACCTCAATCAAGCTTAAAATAAAGCACACCTTGTGCATTTTTCGATAGAAAAATTTCTTGGTTTGCTCTGTAGACTTTCAATCCAACTTTACCAAAAAAAACTTACATTTTTCGATAGAAAAAATGTGGTTTGCTCTAGACTTCAATTAAGCTTAAAAAGAACCCTTTGTACATATTTTGATAGAAAATTTTCCATACTATAATATTTTAGTATAATATTATGCTGTGCCTATGAAGACTGTCTGTTCACCAGTACATGGCGAGAAAGTATCCGCCGTTAGTACCGGACCTTGAAGGGACCGCGGCGGATATGAGTATTGACGTAGCGTACTGTAATTTATTTTTAGTATATTCTGGGCCTATGCCGACCGCCTGTTCATCGGTAAATGTTCGAGAACATATGAGCTGTTAGTACCGGACCTTGAAGGGACCGCGGCGAATATTAGTATTGATGTTGAAAGTGACGGTCTGTCCTGTAGCACCCTGAATCCCCCTCCCCCTCCCCCATTTCTATTACAACCTCTAAATCCAGCCTAACGTGATATATCCTCTATAAACATGAATGTAGCCAAATGATCTGCTTACAGGGTAAACTTTAAAATAACCCAGTGGAACAAGTAGGATACTTTATTAACGTTGTGTGATAGTGATGGAAGAATAGGTACGGTTACGAAGGATTGTAATATTTTGGCATGATTTGATAGCGTAATACTTAAACTATGACCTTTCATGTTAATTGTCTTAATGCATAAATGTGCGGAATATTGGTGTGAGTATCCTAGGTTAGAGTCCTTGGAGGGTCTCATGTATTTGTTGATTTCATTGAGTTTAGAAGTAAAGTTTTGGTGAAAAAATATAAATTAATAAAAAATTCCTTTGACCTCAAAGGTTTAAATAAATACTAAAGACACTCAGAATAAATTGGTGCCTTTTTCGGTAGAAAAATGGCTCGGCCAAAAGCCGATTTCTTCTAAATTACATAAAAAGTTTTAATAAAAATGCCACACAAATGGGGCAAATGTAAGAAAGTTTAACTATCTTTTTAACTTAAATTATAATGTAAAACTTGCAAAATAAACCAACAACTTAAAGGAACGCAGTAAAAAGACAAGACCACTAATCCAAATGGCTAAGTATTATATTTGATGCAGTTTTGACCACCATGTACTCCCTGCTGACGTATAGCTGGGTTAGGGTGGGTGCCCTAATGATCAGGGACTTCAGTGAATGGTTATCACAAATGTATAGAAAAGTGTTCACTAAATGTAAATCCAGACTGTAATTCCTGCTTTATTATAGTTTTCCTTAAATTGTATTAAGTTTATGAAGGGTCTATGGCATCAAAGCGTTATTTGATTCGTAATTATGTTTCCTAAGCTTAATACAACTGTCTAAGGGTAGCTGTGATTAAAGTAAAATTAAAGTTATTTGAGATGATCTCCGAATCTTGCCAAAAATTTAATCCTGTAACCTATCTACTTATCCGGAATGTGAATGGAGAGTGCCAGAAGGGATCTGCCCCTTGTACAGTACTGCTACCCTGAAATGGGGATTGAATGCAGTAAGTTAGTTCACAAATTGAATATTGGAACCGCGGAGCATATCTCTCGGGCGGGGGAGAATGGGTTTTGGGTGGGTGGATTAACTTAAAAATTAAAGTATAATTTTGTGAGTATCCTAGGTTCGAGTCCTTGGAGTGCCACATGTATTTGTTGATTTCATTGAGTTTTGAAGTAAAGTTGTTGGTGTAATGGCTTAAGGTGCTTATGTTCTGGGTGTGGTGTCACATATGATGCCATTAGTTTATTAAATTCTGGTTGTGGTGTCCCGGGTTCGAATCCCGGGAGGACCATATGCTTTGATCAGTTTATTAAAGTAAATTTGAGTTTGTAATTGATAAGAATGGAGAGTTACTTATTAGATTTATAACTTTTATTTAATTGGGGTGGTACTTATTAGATTATTACTTTTATTTTTTTTTTTTTTTTTAGTATATTCTTGGAGGGTAGGGGTGGGATTATGGTAGGAAGGGTAACTTTAAATGTAATGTTTTTAACTGTAGAACTTTTATTTTATTTGTTTTTTGAGTATATTCCGGGCCCACGACTGCAGCCTGAAAACTAGTATGGTCACGAACCCGTCTCCTGCTCGCAAGCAACAAGGTTGTCAACAAGTAGTGATTCCGAACGTCAGGTCCTGCCCCCGAGGTGCCTGGGATATAGGGATGAACGGAGAGAGCGAGAGTTTGTTTATGTAGGCTTAGCTTCGGGGTATTAATTGTTCCACTGGTATCATTTATATTCCTTCGGAAGCAATGTTTGGAGAGTCTTGGCTCCCTCGGTATTAAGATGCGCATAAAGTTTATTCGATCTTTATATAATTTCTGTGTTTTAGGAAGGTCTTTGGCAACTCAAATCTACCCAATATATCGTACCCTTGTGCATAATTCTTTGAAGGTCTTTATAGCGTAATGCATAAATGTGCAGAATTTCTGTGTCTCCTAGGTTCGAGTCCTTGGAGTGCCACATTTACAGTATTTTTTCATTAAATTTACTTTAGTAATATCCTTGGTTCGAGTCCTTGGAGTGTCCCATGTATTTTTCATTGAGTTTAGAAGTAAAGTTGGTTGGTGAAAAAATATGAATCCATAGATCCTTCCTAAGCTGAATAAAAGCATCTAATGATCGAAGAAACTGAATGCTTTCTAATCCTGAAGGTGTTTATTAACTTAAAAGAATTTCCATCCTGGTGTTTTGGAAATATTTTAAGTTTGTAAGGGTTCTGTAAACATTGCTAACGGAGTAAATTTATACAAACCGAACTTGGCAAGGTAAAAGTGAATGGGAGAGCTTTGGTTACTGATTAGAGTTGCTTTCGTTAACTCTCCTAAGTTAAGGAAAGGAATTTATCTGCAGTATCCAAGCTTTAACCTAATTTATTTTACCGACGCTGATTTTAATGCACTATTAAGTCTTTGAAATGTTTTGCTCCATTGGTAAATAAAGAAAAATGAGATGTGAATTGTATCTATACCATATAAGCCCTTTATACATTTTGATATGCTGTATTGTTCAATGGATAGGTTAGGCTGAAAATAGAAGTACCTAGTTGTAGTAGTGACTAGCTATAAATAGTAAAATATGGTAGGAATAAGTTTGGTAAAAGATGTGATAATGATTGGTTCTATAATGTTTAAGGTCTTTAATGTTTTTGTAATTAGTCTGGCAGCTTAGTTAGAAATTTGAATGTAAAACTTGCAAAAGAAACCAAAACACAAATGACTATATAAAGACCAAGTACTTGTCAAAATAGCAATTAGCAATAAAGTTTGAAATATTACAAAGTAAGAGCAAATAATGTTGGCGTAAGTGGAACTCCATTCTAGTTTGTGAGACTAATGGCAAATAACTGAAATAAGTTTGCAGTAAAATTTGTTTATTTGATCCGGTACTCTTCAAGAATATACAGTACTATATATTATAGTTGCAAATGCAGTATCCCTAAGTGAAGTGTTGGTATAGAACTTTTAAATTATAAATGAAATGTATAGGTAAAAGATTTACCTAATGGTGTAATGAGTAAATTACCTGAAATAATTATAAAAATACTACGGGAATGGAAGCAAACCTTAATTGTCCATTTATAACTTTAGATCTTTCCTAAGCTGAGTAAAGTGGATTAATGGTCTCCATACATTCTGAAAATTAGTTTAATAGGCTGGAAGGCTAATAATTCAATAACAAATGTTAGCCTGAAGAAAGTAACTGTTTGTCATTTATATAAAGTCCAGTGAAGTCTAAGAATAGTGTAATCTATATAATTGGGGTTGAAAATGTGACTGATGCTCTGAGGAATTTGCCTATAAAATAAGATACCCTGGCTGACTTCCCAAATGCTAGAAATATTAGCTTTATTACTCTAGTACAGTACCAGTTATCTGAAAGTAAATTTTTGGGCAGATTATTGTAGATTTCCGTAAAGTCTAATTGGTCATTGAGAATATTATATATATGGGATATACAGTATAGCTGTATTTAGGAGTGAGGATTGAAAAATAGTTATAAATTTTACGGTATATATCCTTAAAATACTTTGAATCGGAAGGTTACATTTGTGTTATTTGTGCTTATGGCTCAAACTTGATTATAGCTTATGAGAAGAGTAGTTATTAATACAGTACTGCACCTACAGTATATATGGTAATAAGGATTATCTTTTATGGTACTAGGGAAGACTGATGGAGATAGTGATGCCTTGGTCTATAGTACGGTACAGTATGAAAGTTAGATTTTAGTTATGGGTATAATCAATAGGCTTTTAGTTCATAGTTTTATAGAATTACTACTATATTAGGTATAATTAATAGGCTTTTAGTTAGTTCATAGTTTTATTGAATGATTAGTACAATTGGTATAGGTTTAGTTCATACATAGTTTTATTGAATGATTAGTACAATTGGTATAGGTTTAGTTCATACAGTTTTATTGAATGATTAGTACAATTGGTATAGGTTTAGTTCATACAGTTTTATTGAATGATTAGTACAATTGGTATAGGTTTAGTTCATACAGTTTTATTGAATGATTAGTACAATTGGTATAGGTTTAGTTCATACAGTTTTATTGAATGATTAGTACAATTGGTATAGGTTTAGTTCATACAGTTTTATTGAATGATTAGTACAATTGGTATAGGTTTAGTTCATACAGTTTTATTGAATGATTAGTACAATTGGTATAGGTTTAGTTCATACAGTTTTATTGAATGATTAGTACAATTGGTATAGGTTTAGTTCATACAGTTTTATTGAATGATTAGTACAATTGGTATAGGTTTAGTTCATACATAGTTTTATTGAATGATTAGTACAATTGGTATAGGTTTAGTTCATACAGTTTTATTGAATGATTAGTACAATTGGAATAGGTTTAGTTCATACATAGTTTTATAAAATTATTACTAAATTTGTAAAGGGCTTATTTGTTATATTTATGATTTATGTATTTATTTGTCTTGTTTAACATTGAGCTAAAAATGTCACTAACCCATAGTGTATTAATCCTTTTGGAATGCAATATATTTTTCCATATTCTGGCTTTTTGACAAATTTGAGCAGTTTAAGAGGGACCTTGGAGAGTCTAAAGGGCAATGACTAGATCAACCTTCTAAATCTCACAGCCCCTACCTAAGCTGAATAAAATATCCATTAGCCAGAATAAAGGAAGTAATTGTATACTGAAAGTTAAAGGTGCAAGTTCTGTTTGTATAGATGATTAAAGTTTACTTTTTCGAGATGCAGTTGTAGATTATTCATAATTATTCTGAGTTTTAATATTGACAACTTGAGTTTAATAGAAAGAAATTAATCAAACATTTGAAAATTAAAATTATAAAAAATATTGCTTGTAAAATACTTTGAAATTAAAGTAATTAAATCTATACTCTGGTACATACCCCATAGTTTGGGTTTGCCGACTTGAGACAGAGCCCACACAGGGAGTTTAACATTTAAATAAATAGATTTTTTGGAATATTTGAGCATTTGTCCAAAGACAAATAAAGTAATGACATTGGGTGTTTATGAATATACTCAGGCACATACCCCATAGCTGGGGTTGGCAGACTTGAGAGAGAGAGCCAAAATGGAATTAAATCTTAATCTTTGTCAAAATACTTTGCAATTAAAGTAATGAATTTGGGAATTTGTATATACCTGTACTCTGGCACATACCCCATAGGTGGGGTTGGCCGACTTGAGACAGAGCAGGACAAATTCTATCTATATACTCAGGCCCAATCCCAATTTTCCTAAAAAATAGAAATAAAATAGAAGTACTAGAAATTTTGCAATATTTAAGTCTTGTCATTTTTCTATTATATTGTTTCCACGTAGCGATTTTGATAATTTAATTTGACTTTATATTGTCCTTGTCCCAATTTTGGTTTGTTTAATTTGCAAGTTTTACATTTTAATGTCTACTCAAAGTTGTCTTTATTAATACTGGATATAGAAGCTATGCATATTTTTCTACAACTGCATAAAACAGTAATTAAATCTTTAATGGAATGATGGTTTAGAATGTGCATTATTTTGTATATGTTTGAAGACAAAAGACAAAGTATTGATTTATGAAGGCAATGTAATTCCCTCTGAAAATATGTCATGGTACATTTAAGAGGAAAATTATATATGCTTTCAAAATGATTCAGTTTTCACCACCATACACACCTTGCTCAAGAGCCGGGGTAGGGTGGGTGTCTTGATGATCGGGGACTTAAACAAATCAATACTTAAAATGTTTAATAAATATACGAAGTAGATATTATTTTACTCTATATACTTTAGTAGATTTTGTCAAGGACTGTCTACTTGACATCACTAAAAGTTTGCACATTCTAAAATTTATTCCGTTGAGATACTCTTTAGCCATAAATAAGTACATGCTATGGAATCTATTGAACCTATTGGAGAAAAAGTAATTTAGGATACAGCATAAGATTTGTATGCAGTGTTTTAAAGAGTTATATTAATAGAAAATGCCTACTGAAATCTAAGTTTGAGATTAAATATTTATGGAAATGTACTTGTGCATTTCGATATATATTAATGTCCCTTGATTTTTGTTTATTTATATTGATATTTCAAAGAAAATGGACGGCTTACAAATTTGGTTCTGTATTTTAATATATGATAGGCCAACCTTCTTGAAAGTCTAAAAGGCTAGAAGAAATGGGCTGAAAGTTTCATATCCTATTCCCTGGCTGACTCTTCCCAAATTATGAAAATCCCATGCTTGATTCACGTTTATTGATGTTAATGGTAAAGAATATTGGGCAATTATAAAAGACTATTCTATTATAATTAAGCCAGATATCTTTGCCACTAAGATTAATAATGGGTAATCACTATGTGAGATTTCTTGGGAAGAGTTGACCAGGAAATAGGTGTGATAATACAGTTTATTTACTTTAGCCTTTTTAGTTAACCCATTGAGGAATATGAATCACTAAATAAATTTTGGTTACCTGACTATTATATGCAGCTTAGGAAGACTGTTGAGCAATGAGAGGGGTAATAGTAATGTATTAACCCTTAAGATTGATCTGGTACTTCCTAAGCTGAATATAAGTGAATGCTAGCCAATATTCCCAAAGTGCATCATATTTGAATTGGTTTAGAATTTTGGCCTTTATATATTTACTGCTATAATTACTGAGTGATAATCAGCCCCTTGATAAATATGACTAAGTTAATTCTGGATATTTGATTATTTTATGTTTCTTTGGAATTATTTTGGCATTTTGTTCTTATTATTCCTAAAGTGCATAGAATTTGTCTTGTTAATTCTGGCTATTGGATGATTTTTTAAGCTTTGGAAGGATCTGGGTCTAATGGAGTTTTATACTTTATTATTCCTAGAGGTTTTCCTGAAGTTCATAAAAAATGTCCTTAGTCAGCATGACTTATTCTTTTATGAGAGGGTTAAAGGTTCATGATTCCATTGGTGTACTTATTTGTGCTTAAGAGTGTACTGTATCATGTAAGCAATGGTTTGGCTGCATTTATGTAGGTTTGTCTATCACTGACTGAAAAATCTGCCAAAGTACCTTATAAAGATTTAAAAATAGCTGGTAAATTTAAAGTATTTACATCGGTACAAATAAATTATTTTACTGTGCATATGCCATTTATGAAAATACAGTTTCTTTGCATGTTAAGTGAAAATATCCCTTAACATTCAAAGAAAGTAATATAGTATTAATTCATAAATAACATGCATAATAAAAGTAATAAATTTGTTACTGTATACAGATATTTTACTAAGATTTGTTTTTTATAAATCATTGAAAGTTTCTTTGGCTGTTATGTGATAGTTGACCATATTAAATAATAATAATCTTTGGTTGTCAAACTGTTCATTCTAGGTTGCTAAACTTTATAGCTTGAGTGTGCAGTATATACAAAGATTATTATGAAATCTGGACATGTTCAACCATACTTACTGAAAGAGCTAAACCAAAGTGTACCTATTTATGGTAGCCAAGTTCTTTTAAGTAATGTTGAATATTCTAGAAGCATAATGATAGAGTTCAGAGCCTTCATTATTTGTCTGGTCTTAAAGTCTCTTAAGATTGCAATTGCAAGTAGTTTCTCTGACAAAGTCTTTGGTTGTACTGTTTATTGTGGGTTGCATGTGTTCTCAGTGCATTTCAAACTTAACCTCCATAGCCCATGCTTGTGATGAGCTCTATTAACCTGTTTGGTACTGTCACTATATCTGGCTAGCATCAGATGATTTTAATCAGATTAGAAAGGACCTCTTTCCTAAGCTGACTAAAAATCTAATGAGGCTAGCCAGAATAAGTACTGAAAGGGTTAATGGAGCCTATGACAAGACTGGCTATGTGAGGTTAGGTTTGAGCACAGAGTTTTTGGTAAAATTCTGGTTGGTCAAGAAATTGTTAGCAAGAATTTAGAGATAGACTTTTGACTGATTTCCCCCAGAATTTTTGATAAGTCCAGCTCTGAGGCTGGACTTAGCAAATTTCTAGGGGTGACTGAAATTTTTCAAAGTTCAGTGGTGTAAACATTGGAACATTTCACAAGTCTAGTTCTAATCATCATCAGACTGGACTTGTGAAATTTTCCCAAGTTTACACCACTGAATTTTGTTTAAGTTCCACTTTGAAAAATTTTGCCGAACATATCTGAACTGAATTTTCCAAAGCCCAAACCAATTAAATTTTTTCCTGAGTCCAGTCTATGACTGGACTTTGGAAAATGTTGCATGTCCACAGTTCTGATTATGTTCGGAGCTCTGACTGGCAAAATTTTGCAAAGTGACAAAGCTAACTGAATTCTAAATTCTATTCATTGTTTTTACTTTTTTTTTATTACTTTAACTAAATACTCTTACTTTACTGAATGGGATTTAAATATTCAAGAGTCCAGCCTTTGGTATGAACCTAAGGTGAACTGTATCCTATTACATGTATTATAATAAAACTAAAGATATGGTATTCAAAACTTTTACTGGATTTCCAAATATTAAATGACTGTTTATCACATGTTAATTGTGATAGAATTACTCAAGTCTTCAATGGATTTCACTTAATGTACTTATAGTAACTACTAGTTCCATCACTTACAAACATTAGGCTTTGGGATTATCAACAACTATAGTCTGCCGTTTTAAATAGATAACATTTGATCACTTTAAATACTTTAGTAATATCACAACAATTATAGATTTTTAAAGCATCGGTGACAATGATATACTTTCAACTGATTACTATACAACTCGATCATAACTTTATAAAGCAGCAAAGACTAAGGGCAAACTAACTTCGGAAACTGAACAGTTATTAAAAGGTTGTACTGTAATTTCTTTGGGTACTGGATATTTTTTACGTGACTATGTTTTATGAATGATTATTATAATTAAACTTTATAATGACCAAAAACCTTTAAAACTTATTTATTTCTGTCTAATAACATTGACCTGGTATACTTGTTTCTCAAACCTTGTAACATTTGCCAAATTATAATTTAAAACTTTCAAAATAAACAAACTAAAACTTTGACTACACAAGATAGACTCAAAGGAACTAATCAAAATTGCTATGGAAATAACTTGATAAAATTCCAAACTTCATGGATACAATGGTCAACTGGTTCAAGTGACTGATGCATATAAATAATCATGGACTTAACAAGAATATACATTTCTGAGTGGCTTAGAGACTATGGCATCAGAGTGTACATGTACCAATAATATGGAGTCTCTCCTATTAAACTGAGTAAAGATTAATAAAACTATAAGGGAATGTGCCTGAGCATATACCGATAGTTAATTATACAAATAAAAGAAGTCCTCAATTATTGGTACTGAGAAATACAACATAGTAAGGACCTGCCTGAGCATATACTGATAATTAATTATACAAATAAAAGAAGTCTTCAATTATTGGTACTGAGAAATACAACATAGTAAGGAGGGCGGGTGCCCAACTCCGAAAGGAGTTGAAATAGGGGAGCTATCCCCCGCCAAAGGCGGCTTTCTAGGGCCTTTCCTAGCTGATGCTGAGAGGATTGGGTTCTAGTCATGAGGTGATGGGCTGGTCTATCCGAGTGAGAACTGAGCGATCTCTGCCATACCCATAGCTTACTCTGACTGTTCCTTTTACTTATATATCTTCTAGATCTCAAGTGGCGGCGTCTTTCCCGTGGATTGACTACTGCCAACCTGGAAGTTGGCAGATTGGGAGCCAAAGTGTCACATTTTTTCCCTTACCCCCTCAACTATCCCTTCATAATTGCTGAGGGGCACAGGGCCTTGGGTGGGGCTTTGGTTTCCTGGGCGTTTCCGCACCCTGCTCAGCTCCCTGCCTTGGAGTGGCTTCGGTCACGGGCTTGTTAGTGGTAAGCAGGGAGGATTTTGTGGCCGCTTGTTTATGGCCTTGGCCTTGCTCGAGACCTTGGGGCTGTTCGGCCAGACAGCCTGGGGAACAACAACAACAACATAGTAAGGACCTAAGTAAATATGCCATACCTATATTGCTAAGCAATTTTTCATCAATAAATTAAAATTTCAAACTAAGTAAACCAAAACTGGGACAAAGGCAAAATAACTAGTCAAAATTGCTATGTGGAAACCAGTAAATTATATAGCCTATCATTCATCAGACAAATATTACCATAATCAAAACTAATTATAATTTAAAATGTTCACAATAAACAACCAAACTATATAAAGACAAAAGAACTTATCACAATTGTGGAAACTGCTTGAGCAACAAAATTAAAGGGAAATCTAGCATCAACAGGTATCTAATGACTGGATGCTCAAGACAACTAAATGTACAAAACAATAATGACCAACAGATTTGTTTTGAGAAATTAAGTAAAGCAAATATTCAAACCAAACCAATAGACCTAAACTTACAATATAAAACACAAGAACAAATCAAAATCACTGTGCATAACAGATAAGCAACTTAAAACACATTAAAATGAGCAAAACATCAACGCATTCAATACCAGAGAGGTCCTTTTTATAATCTGACAGCAAGACTATTTTATTCAGCTTAGGAAGGACCTCTAGCAAAAAATAAGGCTTCAATATATCTCTACCAACTCTTTTCAACCACTTTATTCAGCTTAGGAAGGACCTCTAGCCGGCTTCAATAATATCTCTACCAACTTTTAACCACCAATCGTCAAAATATAGCCACAATACAAATTAGCACACATCGCTGGTACTCAAAGGGTTAACGGACAAAACCAATGCAAAATGATAACCAAGTTACTGCTGGTACTCAAAGGGTTAACGGACAAACCAATGCAAAATGATAGCCAAGTTACTTCTGGTACTCAAAGGGTTAACAGACAAAAACAATGTAAAATGATAGCCGAGTTACTGTACTGTCAAGATGTGTCAATCATGAAGGGGTTAAGCAAACTATATATGATACACAACTAAAGCAACATAACCCTAAACATTCGGGAAACTAACATAATATCCAAACAAATGACAATTGATAAAACTAAAAACAACTGACAAGCAAAGAAAAGGGAGCATCAACAGGAGGCATTTCACAAGTAGAGAAAATATCAAAGTAAACTATTCAAGCAAAAAATATATACCCATTACACAAGCAAAATCTTTTTTTTTTTTCTATGTGAGTGAAGGAGACAAAAAGCAAAACTGCCTGTAGCGAGTGTCTTCCCCCAGAGTTGAAAGAGTGACCGGGAGTTCGAACCAAAATGCCAGGACACACGGAGAAATTCAAGTCATAAGAACAGGGAAATACTGATTTTGGGAGAGAGTTCCAATGATACAGCAAACCACTCAAATCAAGCCATACTGGAGAACATAAGTGTCTAATCAATATATAAAGTACCCAAGCAAAGAACAATACAATCAAAATATTCACAAGTAAACATCAACCATAGAAATGCATAATAGTACACGACAAAGTACAGTGGCGCTAATAAGTCATGTCTCGGCACCAAGTATATTTTGATCAATAATTGGTATCAGTAATATCCAAGCTTCATTTCTTCATATCGAGTGATATATATGCAAACATGTTCCTACACTGACCATCCTATTCAACATCTGACAGACATTAATACAGCACAGAGCAAGCCAAACGTAATGACAGCTGTGACATGACTTATTAGCGCCACCGTACACGACAAAGTACAACAAAGCCAACAACTGTAGATAATAATAATAATAATAACAATATAATAGGCTGGTACTGTATTGTACGAGCGCCAATTCTCCAAGTGGATTCACGAGCGCTCGCATTAACTTCAATTTTCAATCAACAAATATATGTTTATAGTCATCAGCACAGTAACTCTATGATCCGCAGTATCATAAGCCTTCAGAAATAGGTGCGACTTCACTGGTTTATTAACAGCATCAACACAAGTCAACTGGGTAACTAGCTGCAAGTCGATTGAATAGATGATAAACTAAGCAACCAAAAATGAAACAATTACTAATATTAAAATTAAAACTTGCAAAATAAACAAACCAAAACTGGGACAAACACAATATAAAGGCAAATAACTGATCAAAATCGCTATGTGGAAACCACGCTAAATAAAATCAAATTTATGAAATAAAAGTAATGAATACATGTGGTACTCCAAGGACTCGAACATAGGATACTCGCACCAAAATTCCGCTATCAATTAAGTATCACCCTGTTCTTAACATTAATCATCAACTACAAACCCCAATGCACTTGAATAAACTAATGAAAGCATATGGTCCTTCCGAGATTCAAACTCTGGACACCGCACCCAGAACATAAGCACCTAAACCATTACACCACCAACACAAATCAAACACCACTAATGAAATCAATGAAAGTAATTAATACATATGGTACTCCAAGGACTCGAACCTCGGATCTCCCACCAAAATTCTGTGCACTAAGCATTACGCTATCAAGGCAAAGAGTATAGCCCTGCCAATCAAGACGGTAAGCAGTGTTAACAACTGCATTACTGTATTGGCATCACTTTCCAAGACGAGCCATTTTTTGGTTTCTTGTAACTACTGTAGGTTGGTTACTGCACTATACTTTTGTCCTACATATTACTAACCAGGCTCTGTCTCGAGTCGGCCACCCCCAGCTATGGGGTATGTGCCTCAGTATATACTGTACATACATTTAAACTACTGTAATAACCCCCCCCCCAGGGGGTAAGGGGGCATTCATCTAATGGTGGAGGAAAAAAGAATATGCCTCACGCATCCTACTGCGTGTCGTACAAGGCGACTAATAGGGGGGATGGCGATAGACTTGTGGACCAACAGCCATTACTATGCAATAAAGTCTTTATCTTAGCACTGTCTTAGTATGGCACTGCCGAGGCTGGTGGGGTGCGGATAGGTGCCACAAGGGGGGACTGAGTCTTACCTGAGCGCTGTTGGCACCACACCTGTGTCAGCAAAAGTGTTTGCATGTTGCAGCAGTGTTGGGGCAGGACTTTATTGTTGTATAGTCCAATTGCCTAATATACAGTAGAGTCTTGTTATGGTGCTGTCTTTTTGTAACACTGTTAAGGCTGGTGTGGTTGCAGATACTGCAGGTGCTGCAGGGGGACTCTGTTGAGTCTTGCTGAGGCACGGTTAGCACTACACCAACATCAGCCACAGTGATGACTTGGTGGGGCAGTGCTGTGGCGGGACTTTATTGTACTACAGTACACTCAACCTTCTGAAAGGCAACCCCGTCTGAGCCGTTACATTGCATGTAATGGAAAAATGACGTTAAACCATTGTATGTATGTTGTATGTAATAAACAAAATAATTACATAACACTTACAGTATAGCCTATATAAATTAAACATATATACATACTATACAGTTACAATATTATTATGCTATACTAAATTTCTTTTCAGCTGACGATAAATTTAGTCCCTTAGCAGCTAATTTCTCAATACTTAATCCAAAAATATGAAAGTACCTTTACTGTACTATGTCTCTGGATCATAATTTAAATATTAAACTGTTAAAACAAACTAAAAGGTTACTGAAAATATCAATATCATTAAACTTATCAAAATGAAAATGTAAAACTTGCAAACTAAACAAACCAAAACTGGGACAAAGACAATATAAAGGCAAAATAACTTGACAAAATCGCTGTGTGGAAATAACGCATACTAAAATATATATTTTTTTTTTTATGAAATAAAAAACCTCACAATATAAACTATCAAAATGACAACATACTAACAAAATGTATATGTGGAAAAATGCATTTACATTTATCGGAAATTAAACTTTGAAAACAACAAACTTATAATATCCACATTATAAGACCAAGTTTATATATTTACCACCATATATCAAAGCAAAATCTTCAAAATAACTGAGAAATCTTGATGGGAACTTTGCAATTTACCGTCACTTAAAAAGAAACACTATCTATGTAACTACAATGAAAGTTAAGCCGGTATCACACGAGCACCTTTTCCAACATTTATCCTTAACACAGGACTGGCAGCTTATGAGGTCAACAATTAAAACATTTTGTTCACCCAAATTCATCTATCATTAGTCCTTGTTTCCAATACCAGAGCAAAAATATTATATTTTTTCACCAACGCAACTTTACTTCTAAACTCAATTAATGAAATCAACAAATACATGTGGCACGCCAAGGACTCGAACCTAGGATACTCCCATCGCAATTCCGCACATTAATCAAATCAACAAATACATGTGGCACTCCAAGGACTTGAATCTAGGATACTCACATCACAATTCCGCACATTAATCAAATCAACAAATACATGTGACACTCCAAGGACTCGAACCTAGGATACTCACATCGCACTTCCGCTCATTTATTGCCAGAACATTTTGGATCATGGAATGTCGACTATAAAAGCACTCGTGTGATACCGGCTTTTAATAAAACATTATCACAGTACAGTACTCTCATTGTAATTATAACAAATGCATACAATATAAAAACATTATCACAGTACAGTACTCTCATTGTAATTATAACAAATACATACAATATATAAACATTGAACACAAACTCAAAAGTTACTGTTCAAATTAATATTATTACATTGTAAAACTTCCAAAATAAACAAACCAAAACAGGGACAAAGACAATATAAAGACAAAAAGAACTAATCAAAATCGCTGTGGAAATAACGCTTAAGCAAAATATAATTATGAAATAAAAGAACAATCCACCACATAGGGTGCACATCACTACATGAGCATTAACATTAAAAACTATCGAAACAACAGACTAAACAAAATCTATACATGGAAAAATTATTCTAAATACCGGTACTGTATATCGGAAATTAAACTTGAAAATAACAAACTCCTAATATCCACATATCTGTACACCACTACACGAAACAGTAGGTCACTTGAGATCTAGAAAATATATAAGTAAAAGGAACAGAGAGTAAGCTGCCATACCCATAGCTTACTCTGACTGTTCCTTTTACTTATATATTTTCTAGATCTCAAAGTGAGCGGCAGTCATCTTCCGTGAATTGACCTCCCCAATCTACAAAGATTGGAAGCCAAAGTCGTCACCATTTTTTCCTTTGGCACCGCTCAACTTTCTCGTCATAATTGCTGAGAGGACAGCACAGGGCCCTGGGTGGGGCGTTTGGTTGTCCTCGGGTGGCGTTTCCGTCACCTGCCTCAGCTCCCCGCCATGGAGTGGCTTGCGGTCCTCGCCAGTGCTTTATTGTGTCGGCAGGGAGGGTTTTTTCTGTGGGGGTCATGGCACGGTTAGTGGCCTTGGGCACTTGTTCGGCCAGAGCAGCTTGGGGGAACAACAGACAAACAAACAATAGGTTGGTTTCGCCACAACCTATAATAGTGTACATTCATCCATACCATCTATCCTCCTACTAGCACCCTCTCATAACAATCCTCGCTGGACCCAATATGTTTGTCTTTTATGTATTTACCTACATTGATTTTAAGTAGAGCAACCTTGGGGCCACTCTCATATAAAATTATAATGTAAACCTTGGGGGTCAAAAATAAACAAACCAACAACTAGGACATAGACAATATAAAGGCAAAAGAACTACAATCATAAATCGCTATGTGGCAAATAACGGCTTAATAAAACATATTCAACATTTGGAATAAAAGAACCATCAACCACCAACCCACATAGGGTGTACATCACTACATTGCACGAAGTTAATTTATCTTCCCAAGACAAACTAATCGCCACACATAACAATGTCACAACACTATCGTTCATGTTCAAGGAATTAGTCAGGGTTTGGGATAGTACGAGTTGGTTCTGGTTCCAAACATTTAAACTAAATGACAGTAGGAACATAAATACAGTAAACGTCGCGTTAATCCGAACACGACCGATGATTCGAGATCTCGCCCAATAGTCCAGACACATTTGCCTTCAATTTGAGGGCGCGAAAGGAAAATCAAAAAAAAACATAAAAAAAAAAAATCCGAATTACCCCACAACCACCCGATGTATGTTCACGAATTTCAAGAAACGTCCGCAAAGTCCCCTTTGTGAGGCATTAGGCCGACGCTCAAAGGTGGACACATAATGGAGTCAGATCACACCATATGCATATGTTGCATTGACCTTCACTTTAAACCCAGGCTTTACCGCATTGTCATTGTACGGCCTATTATTACTGATCTACTATCTTACTCAAAACATTCAGATTAATGGTTCAAAAGGAAGCTATACTGATATAATCGTAACACACCCCTTCGTCTTCGGTTCTTCTTCCACACCCAACAAAAATCACCGTCTGCTACAGAGAGTTTGTTTGTTGGGCTCTTGAAACGGCATCCTTGGGACGCATCCGATCTGGCTACTGGCTTTCTGCACAGGTCATTTTCTGCAAGCTTGCATTCAGTCTTGCCAGGCTTGAAAACAGCACCTTTCAAGAAGTCCCAAAGTCCACCTTTTTGAACGGCCCCATTAGGCCACTCAAATGAC
>CM064530.1:11128557-11147650 GCA_032716605.1 Paralithodes platypus | reverse complement strand
AATAAATCTCTCTCTCTCTCTCTCTCTCTCTCTCTCTCTCTCTCTCTCTTAGAGGGGGTGTGGGTTTATTGTAATGTGATGTAATGCGTGTGTATGGAAGATATAGTAAATACGAATCCTGTGGACTCAAGGTTGCCGTTTACCATTCAGAAATAGTTATCTCGATCTCATAATTACCTCTCCAAAATTAGTTTTCTGCCCACAGCTCACTCAAAGGTTAAAGTAACTAAACTAAAGGTTTCTAAACACCCCTGATGGTCACAAAGGTTTTTAAGTATACCAGAAAGGGCGCAAATCGCGTCCTATACGTGAAAGGGTTAATACAACCATATTAGCCTACTGTATATACGGTACATTATCCAGTGAGTTTTAAATAAGGAAATAAAATGAAGTTAATGAAATAGACAAACTAATGTAGACATAACCACAAGACATTGCATTCACTGTTTAGTAATAACATTAAAATTAATCAAAAGTAGAAATATTATTTTCATTATAACTAAATAATTATTTGATTGTTTGTAAGACACATACAATATTAACATTAATTTATCAGTGTAGATAATAAACAAAATAGAAAGATCTGATAATTATGAAACATCTCGAGGAGGATTTTTATTTACAGTTCTCCAGCTGTCACAAAGCTATTTTTGCTTAGACTATTTAACCTGCATATTTATATAAAACTGTAAAAAAAAAGTAATCATTATAAGAATTACTTAAAGTTGCTTGACATTATATATGCATATATATATAAATACTAGCATTAAGGGGGCCCACCTCGTTTTTTTGTATCTCTCTTTCTCTCCCTCTCATCTAGTATGTGAATTTTCCAAGGGGAGGAGGATTCCTAGCCACCCGCCCCCGAGTAGGAAAAGTAGAATAGGAAAAGAGACGGACAGAAACGGCTAAGGTTAGGTAGAGGATGCCAAACCTCACTCTGGACAGGACCAGCCTGGCCAATGTACAGAGCCTTGTACCATTCTACCAGCTAGCGCCTCTCCTTTCCTCTTCTCTGCTTTCCTTTCCTCTTTCCTCTTCTCTCTCTCTCTCTCTCACTCATCCTCATGTTCCTTATCACTCTCCATAAGGTCAAAATTTCCCTGCAATTACAAGGAGAGTGTCAACCTTATGTTTCAGTATATATACACACACACACACATCGCCCAGCCAGCCAAAAAGGACACAAGCCACGCCTCTCACCCGGCACCCTCTTCACACCCCCTCCGCCAGACGCAGTAAGACCGGATTTACAATGAGATTACGATGGCATTAACGCCCCCTTTTTCCGTGTGTGTCTCGTATGGGGGGGAGGGAGTGATGAAAAGAATAAGCCACATTGTCATTACGCCCGCTTGATCGTAAGGGCGAAAGTCGTATGGAGCGGAAGGGGATTTATGATATTACTGCAGACGTGAGGGGGATTTATTTTTTTATTCCCGTGTGTTGCCGCTTCTCTTTCTCGCTGTGTAAACATTCGTGAAATCCCTTTTAATGGCAGGGTCTAGCGGGCGGGACTCAAGGGGGAGAAAAAAGAGATACCGGTATGAAGAGGTAGTATCTTAAACACCTTGCGGCCTATTTCAGTGAGATACTAGTGAGGAAAAAAAAAAAAATATATATATATATATATATATATATATATATATATATATATATATATATATACCGGTATATATATATATACAGTATATACCTGTATATATATATATATATATATTATATATATATATATACCGGTATATATATAGGTATATATAGATAGATATATATATATATATATATATATATATACCGGTATATATATATATATATATATATATATGTGTGTGTGTGTGTGTGTAAGAGAAAGAGAGAATGAGCGAGAGAACGAGAGAGAATGAGCGATAAAACGAGAGAATGAGCGATAGAACGAGATAATGAGTGAGAGAACGAGAGAGAATGAGTGAGAGAACGAGTGAGAGAACGAGTGAGAGAACGAGTGAGAGAACGAGTGAGAGAACGAGTGAGAGAACGAGAGAGAATGAGTGAGAGAACGAGAGAATGAGTGAGAGAACGAGAGAATGAGTGAGAGAACGAGAGAATGAGTGAGAGAACGAGAGAATGAGTGAGAGAACGAGAGAATGAGTGAGAGAACGAGAGAATGAGTGAGAGAACGAGAGAATGAGTGAGAGAACGAGAGAATGAGTGAGAGAACGAGAGAATGAGTGAGAGAACAAGAGAGAATGAGCGAGGGAACGAGAGAGAATGAGTGAGGAAACGAGAGAGAATGAGTGAGGGAACGAGAGAGAATGAGTGAGAGAACGAGTACAAAGTACAAAGGAAATCAAGCAACAACAGATCTAGTGACCCTTCTAGGTTGCTTGTCCTCCAAAACACTGAGGATCAAGTGTCCAAACAGTGGTTTAGAGTGGGTAAGGGAACATTGGAAAGGGAACTACTGCCCTGCCACTAACGTGGCAGGACTAGGAAGTTAGTAGGGGACATATGGGTTAGTAACTGAGGGGAGGATAAAGTTATTCATTTACAAACGCAGTCAGTCGCGGGTTTGATGCGAGATATTTGTCTAGGCGGAATTTAAATGAATCAACGGTGCTGCAGTCTATAACGTCTCGGGGAAGCCCATTCCACAAGTTGACAACTCGATTGAAGAAGAAATTCTTAGATTCGTGCGAGTTAAAAGATTTACCAATAATTTTGCAACCGTTTCCCCGCGTGTAATTAGATTGGTCGATAGTGAAGTACTTACTACAGTTCATATTGTCGATGCCTTTGATGATTTTGAACACTTGAATTAAGTCGCCTCTTAATCTGCGCTGGGTTAAAGGAAATAGATTTAATTCTCTAAGACGCTCTTCGTATGGTTTGTTCTTTAGGCTAGGTATCATTTTGGTAACTCTACGTTGAACTCGTTCTAGCTTGTTTATATCTTTTTGGTAATAAGGGCACCAGGATTGAACGCAGTATTCCAGAAGAGGGCGGACTAAGGAATTGTAAAGGGTTAGGATAACTTCTTTGGATTTATGCTCAAATGACCTGCCTATAAAGCCAATTATTTTGTTTGCCTTCTTAACAACTTCTGAACATTGTTGACTCGGTTTTAGGTTACTCGATATTGTTACTCCCAGATCAGTTTCTCTGTTTACATTCTTAAGCTGAGTGCCATTCATCGAATAGTTTGCTTTCTCATTTAGGTATCCCGACATGTAGTACTTTACATTTATCCGCATTGAAACTCATTTGCCAAATTTGGGCCCAACATGACAATTTATCTAGATTGTGTTGCATATCGTCAACTTGTTCTTTTGAGAGTACGCTATTTGCAAATTTTGTATCGTCAGCAAATTTTGAGACGAGAGACGAATGACGAATTTTGAACGAGAGAGAATGAGTGAGAGAACGAGAGAATGAGTGAGAGAACGAGAGAGAATGAGTGAGAGAACGAGAGAATGAGCGAGAGAACGAGAGAGAATGAGCGATAAAACGAGCGAGAGCGAAAGAATGAGCAAGAGAGCGAGAGAACGAGCAAGAGAGAGGGTTGGAGAGAGAGGTTGGGATGGAAGGGGAGGACGAACATATTTAGAGCCAGCTGTGATAAAAACAAAGAGGCACTACGGAGCCTGAGAGACAACAAAGGCAGCATAGAGACAACAAACTAAGGTACCGTAACGTAAGGAGTATACCCACCAGACTCGCAAAGAATATCATTATGCATTTATTATAGGAGTAGAGAATTGTTTATTAACTTAAGGGGAGGTATTTAGTTTGTTCCCTACGTGTTCATCAAGCTTAAAATTACACCCCCTAGACCCCCTTTCAAGATAAATTTGTACATTTTTCGGTAGAAAAATGTTCCGGCCGGAGGCCGGTTGCTCTTAAATTACAGGCTCGCTATCGCTCGCCAGGAAAAAATCGACACCTTAATGGAACGAAAGGTCTTAAAACTGACATAAATGGGGCAAAATGTCTTCAAATGTCAAAACTACTAGGGCGAACGTCTTAAAATCTCAAAAGCACTGGGGCTAAACATGAGGGAGAAACGGGTCCAGAAAAAAATCCCTCAAGTGGAAATCTCCCCTTAATTTCACATACCGATTACATATTATACACCATACTCGTTTAAGATATCAGTATGCATATATTATTAGTGTGGAAAATTGTATATAGGCCCTATGAGTTATCTGCTCAACAGGTGGCGTTGTGTGTGTGTAAGTGTGAGAGTCCGAGTGTAGGGGGATGAGACAGTGAAGCACGGGAACGAGGTGGCTTCAGAGATGGGGTCGTTTCGGGCCATGAATGAGCACCGTGCCTCATGTGAAGGCAAGATGGCAGGTGCTCGTTGTACTCTACGTGCTTCACATGTCTCACTCCCTAGACTGGAACAAGACCTCACGGGCTTCACTGTTCATTGTAAAGCGGTGAATGTTAAGGCTCTCGGCCTATACCCGAGAGGAAGTAAGTTGGAATATAGAAAAAAAAAATAAAAAATAAAAAAATATATATATATATATATAATTTCACATCGGCTACCGATCACGTAACCACCTCATTCGTTCAGGATACCATTATTATGCATATATTATAAGAGTAAAGCATTGTAAGCCATTTAATTACATTTACCGATAACGTAATTAAATCAATATATATAAATCAATATTAATATGGTTGTTCTTTTGTTCTATCTATGTATTTATTTTATTATGATTTTTAGTTTCCTCCCTAGACCTCCATCAAGCTAAAATAACATCACTAAAATCTCTCTTCTAGATAATTTTGTACAATTTTCGGTAGACAAATGTCCAGGAAGGCGAGTTTATCCTAAATTATAGGCTCGCTAATAATATAATTTATTTCCGTTGATATAGTGTATTCATATACCGATATGGCCTTGATTCGTTACTAAATTTGTTAAAGACATTGAAAATACTTTGATAATGATAACAATAAAATGGGCTGTGACGTTCCAAATTTTAAATTAGTTTCCCTGCTTCATTGCCGTACATGGTATTAGCACCTTGATGCTATATTGCGCAGAGAGAGAGAGAGAGAGAGAGAGAGAGAGAGAGAGAGAGAGAGAGAGAGAAAGAAAGAAAGAAAGAGAGAGAAAGAGAGAAAGAGAGTGAGAGAGAGAGAGAGAGAGAGAGAGAGAGAGAGAGAGAGAGAGAGAGAGAGAGAGAGAGAGAGAGAGAGAGAGAGAGAGAGAGAGAGAGAGAGAGAGAGAGAGAGGGGATAGTGACACATGCTAGAGCCATTAAGGGTCTACGAGTGTGGATAGGCTATCTTTATGTGTTTCTTGCTCTACTATTTTCCTCACTCATTGCTTTCTTAATTAACTCAATAAACTTGGTTGCGTGCTCTCTCTCTCTCTCTCTCTCTCTCTCTCTCTCTCTCTCTCTCTCTCTCTCTCTCTCTCCTCTCTCTCTCTCTCCTCTCTCTCTCTCTCTCTCTCTCTCTCTCTCTCTCTCTCTCTCTCTCTCTCTCTCTCTCTCTCTCTCTCTCTCTCTCTCTCTCTCTCTCTCTCTCTCTCTCTCTCTCTCTCTCTCTCTCTCTCTCTCTCTCCAATATAGCATCAAAGTGCTAATACGATGATGGACGGCATTCAAGCAGTGAAACTACCGTAATTTAAAGTTTGAAATGTGACAGCCCATTATATTGTTATTAGGCCTATTATCAAAGTACTTACAATGTCCTTAACATATTTAGTACCGAATCAAGGCCATACCAGTCAGTATATCAATCAATCTATATAATATTTTCGATTGTCTGTGTGTGTGTGTTCTTAATAGGCGGCCGCAGTTTTGGACCTGGGGAGCTGAAACTTTGCATGTGGGTGTCAATTGACCTGGGTCAGGTCATAGAGGGGGCGAGGCCACGATCGGAGGTCGTTTCGAGGCCGAAATTGAAAACAAAATGAAACAAATGGCCGTTTGGGGCAGGAGGCGGCCTCCGATCGAAAAGGTGTATGGAACGAAAGTTGTTCGCAGCCCCCCAACATGGGGGTACGGATGAAGTCAGATCCAAAATCGGAGATCATTTAGCGGCCGAAATCGAGGTCGCCGTTTTTGTCGAGGCCGGTGATTATGGTAGTAGTAGTATTGTGATGATTGTGGTAGTAGTGATTGATGATGGTGATTATGGTAGTAGTAGTGGTGGTAGTAGTGATGGTGATTATGGTGATTACCCAGGCAACGCCGGGTATCCCTGCTAGTACAATATAATAACGGAAAAAAGTATATATTAGTTTAAATAAAACAAAATTAATCATAATCATCATGAACATCATCATCATGTTGGTATAAATTAAGCGACAGTTCTTCCAGAGTAATGCACTAATGGTGTTAAATGCATTAATTCTGTAAATCAAGGTGTAGTCTACTAATCAAGGTGTAGTCTACTAATCAAGGTGTAGTCTACTAATCAAGGTGTAGTCTACTAATCAATCAAGGTGTAGTCTACTAATCAAGGTGTAGTCTACTAATCAAGGTGTAGTCTACTAATCAAGGTGTAGTCTACTAATCAAGGTGTAGTCTACTAATCAAGGTGTAGTCTACTAATCAAGGTGTAGTCTACTAATCAAGGTGTAGTCTACTAATCAAGGTGTAGTCTACTAATCAAGGTGTAGTCTACTAATCAAGGTGTAGTCTACTAATCAAGGTGTAGTCTACTAATCAAGGTGTAGTCTACTAATCAAGGTGTAGTCTACTAATTCCATATATCAAATCATGGGAGTTGGAACGATCTCATGTGAGCATATTTGGTATTATTGGTTATATAATTTGTTGTTTATTGACATTTGTTGTTGACGCCTAGGCCTACCTACAGTATGTCTTATATAATAATTTAGACTTGCATTTATCTATCCATTATGTTTCTCAGTTGTACCGGTATGTAATCCTCTTAGGTCCAAGCCTTCTTAAGGGGAGGTCTCCACTTGAGGGATTGTTTTCTTGACACCTTTCGCCCTCATGTTTAGCCCCATTGCTTTTGATATTATAAAACGTTTGCCCCATTAGTTTAACGATTTTAAGAACGTTCACCCCATATTAAGACCTTTCATGCAATTCAGGTGTCTATTTTATCCTGGCTAGCGATAGCGAGCCTGTAATTTAAGAGGAACCGGCCTTCGGCCGGGAAATTTTTCTACCGAAAAATGTACAAATTTATCTTCAAAGGGACTCGAGGGGGTGTAATTTTAAGGTTGATGGAGGTCTAGGGAACAAACTAAATACCTCCCCTTAAGCGCTTGGCACCAAGGTCTCTCTGATGATGACCCTAATACAACCCACATATTGAGTCGAGCACGGAGGCATGATGAAGCAGTATCGAGCTTTCAAGAGGACTTTATTTTAGTATTCATTAATTTGTATTTAGTTTTATTATTACCGGCATATATATATATATTTGTTAAGGAGTTTGCTGCCTAGAACTCATCAAGCTTAACCCGTTCTGTACCGGCGACATTTTCTAATTTTAGTCTAGCTATATTTAGACGGTTTTGTGGTATTGAAAAGGAATAATTGAGATAGTTCGAAGTCTGTTAATTGCTGAAGGCCTAAACTGAATAAAATCGTCTAATAGTAGCTAAAACAGAGTTAAAAGGACGGCAGCGGTACGGAAAAAGTAAAAAAAAAGAAAAAAAGAAAAAAAACACATACACACACACACACAACTTCCAGATAATGCTGTACATTATTAGTTAGAAAAATGTCTCGGCCAAAGACCGTTTCCTCCTAAATTACAGTCTTGCTATCGCTCGCCAGGAAAAAATCGACATCTAAATGACACAAAAGATCTTGCAAAGACATGGGCGAAAGTTTTAAAATTTGAAAACTAATGGGGCTAAACATGAAGAAGGGGGTTAAGAAAAAAATAAAAATACTTAACCCCTTCTGAACCGCGACGTCTTTATAATTTTAGTCTGGCTACTATTGGACGATTATATTCAGTTTAAAAAGTGCCTCAAGCAATTAACAGGCTTTGAACTATCTCACTCAACCCTATTTACTTCCACATCTCCTTCTAAAGTGTACAAAATAGTCTAAATAAAGCCAGAAATAAATAAAAATTACGTTACCGGTACAGATGGGGTTAAGGGGAGGGGTGGACAAACAAATGCTAGAGTTTAAGGGGGTAGAGGTGGATAGACAGATGAAACAGTTTAAGGGGAGGTAGAGGTGGATAGACAGATGAAACAGTTTAAGGGGAGGTAGAGGTGGATAGGTAGATGAGAAGAGTTTAAGGGGGTTGGGGTGGATAGACAGGTGAGACAGTTTAAGGGGAGGTAGGGGTGGATAGGAAGATAAGAATTTAAGGGGGTTGGGGTTGATAGACAGATGAAACAGTTTAAGGGGAGGTAGAGGTGGATAGGTAGATGAGAAGAGTTTAAAGGGGTTGGGGTGGATAGACAGATTAAACTATTTAAGGGGAGGTAGGGGTGGATAGGTAGATGAGAAGAGTTTAAGGGGGTTGGGGTGGATAGCCATATGTGACAGTTTAAGGGGGTTGGGGTGGATAGACAGGTGAGACAGCTAAAGGGGAGGTAGAGGTGGATAGGAAGAGTTTAAGGGGTTGGGGTGGATAGACATATGTGACAGTTTAAGGGGAGGTAGAGGTGGATAGGTAAATGAGAAGCGTTTAAGGGGGTTGGGTGGATAGACAGGTTAAGGGGGTTGGGGTGGATACAGATGAAAGTTTAAGGGGAGGTAGAGGTGGATAGGTAGATGAGAAGAGTTTAAGGGGGTTGGGTGGATAGACATACGTGACAGTTTAAGGGGGTTGGGTGGATAGACAGGTGAGGTAGAGGTGGACAGGTAGATGAGAAGAGTTTAAGGGGTTGGGGTGGATAGACATATGTGACAGTTTAAGGGGAGGTAGAGGTGGATAGGTAGATGAGAAGAGTTAACGGGGTAGGGTTGGATAAACAGATGAGACAGTTTAACCCTCTCACGTTCTTGACGCAATTTTGAGCCTATTAGGGATACTTTAAAGCCTTTCTTACCATCAGGGGTATTTAGAAACCTTTAGTTTAGTTACTTCAACCTCTGCAGTTGTCTTTGAGTTAGCTGTGGGCAAAAAACTAATTTTGGAGAGGTAATTATAAGAGTGAGAGAACTATTTATTATTGCTAATCTGGCAACCTCTGCGTCATAAAAACGTGAGAGGGTAAAGTAGATTGCATGCATAATACGATCACAAAATTAAGTCCTTCCCTACATAAAATCATAATGTGGACACAAATTAAGTCCTTCCCTACATAAAATCATAATGTGGACACAAATTAAGTCCTTCCCTACATAAAATCATAATGTGGACACAAATTAAGTCCTTCCCTACATAAAATCATAATGTGGACACAAATTAAGTCCTTCCCTACATAAAATCATTATGTGGACACAAATTAAGTCCTTCCCTACATAAAAATCATAATGTGGACACAAATTAAGTCCTTCCCTACATAAAATCATGTGGACACAAATTAAGTCCTTCCCTACATAAAAATCATAATGTGGACACAAATTAAGTCCTTCCCTACATAAAATCATAATGTGGACACAAATTCACGAGACAAGTGAACAACCAAGTTAGGCAAGATTATAGGTCGGTCAGATTAGATATGGTAAGAGAACTGGTTTGTCGTGATAAATAATCAACATTATCATAATGTTAAATTACGAATGTTTGCAGATTCTGATAGACCCCAATGCCAATGTGGGGTCACGCTTATGCTAATTATGCATAGTTTGATGAAACAGTTGCTTACTTACAAATATAAAGGATTACAAAGGAAGGCAAGCAACAACATACCTAATGCTCCTTTTTTGTTCTATGTGAGTGAGGGAGGCAAAAGGCATAACTGCCTATAGCAAGTGCCTCCCCCATAGTTGAAAGAGTGACAGGGCCAAAATCAAAATCATACTAGGTTGCTTGTAAAAAAAAAAAAAAAAATTGCAACAGCCATCAACTGAAGGGCTTCAAAGAGCAGTGGTGGTCGAGTGGAGAGCACGTTCACGTGTGAATCTGCTTGACCTGGGTCGATCCCAGCCAATGCGGACATTTAGTGGGTGTGGTCGTACGTCCTAGCATGTATATCATGTTCGCACCCAGTCGGGGGACACCTTGACGACGTATACAGACTAATAACACACATACCAAAGCCATTCCAACAGCTTCCTCTATCTACAACACCCCTTCTCTGCTATCTACACTTTCCCAGCCGTATGGTCCTAGTGTAATGTATGATGGCGTAATGGAATTCCAAATGTAAAACTTATAGAAAGACTGTGGTCAGAAAAAGCCATTTATAGTACGGTACTATGAACGATACTGAAACGGTCACATTACTCAGACACAAACACAGTGAGTCGGGGATTCATGGCAAGATATTTGTCAAGGCGATGTTTGGACTGTGTGGCACTCTACAACACTTCTAGGCAGTCTATGATGAGGAGTTCCTACATATTCCGGGTTTATCCCTCCATATATGGTATGTATGGAAATACCAGTACATTAGGAGGAACCGGCGTTTGACCGGGACATTTTTGGTATCAATTGTATCTCCATGAGGGGGGGGGGGGGGGTCTTGGGGCTAAATGGTTAAGATTGATGGAGGTCTAGGGAGCAGATTGAAAACCTCCCCTTGTCTTGGTTTTAACACCCTGTTTGGATTGACGATTGGAATGAACATGAGAATAAATACAGGAAAACTACCGGGTATCATGAAATTGCATTGTTCTCGGGGAGATTTCTACTCGAGGGATTTTTTTCTTTACCCCTATCTCCCTCATGTTTAGCCCCATTGCTTTTGAGATTTTAAGACGTTCGCCCCATTAGTTTAGCGATTTTAACAACTTTCACCCCATTTATGTCACTTTTAAGACCTTTCATCCCATTTAGGTGTCGATTTTTTCCTGGCGATCGATAGCAAGCCTGTAATTTAAGAGGAACCGGCCTTCGGCCGGGAAATTTTTCTACCAAAAAATGTACAAATTTATCTTGAAAGGGGGTCAAGGGGGTGTAATTTCAAGCTTGATGGAAGTCTAGGAAACACACTAAAAACCTCCCCTTAATCACTTCCACAGGCATGATAGGAACTCCGAAGCATAATCGTAACTTTGCATGAATGACTTTTTTTGACTATTATTTGTAACCTATTTCTATCCTATCTCATTCTTGTTACCAATGTTAGACGATTTTCCTCAGCATATAATCTACCTCTAGGGGCAAATGCGATCTCAATAAAGACCCCTCTACATAACATAAGTCCTCTACATAAGACCCTCTACATAACATAAGTCCTCTACATAAGACCCTCTACATAACATAAGTCCTCTACATAAGACCCTCTACATAACATAAGTCCTCTACATAACATAAGTCCTCTACATAACATAAGTCCTCTACATAAGACCCTCTACATAACATAAGTCCTCTACATAACATAAGTCCTCTATATAAGACCCTCTACATAACATAAGTCCTCTACATAAGACCCTCTACATAACATAAGTCCTCTACATAACATAAGTCCTCTACATAAGACCCTCTACATAACATAAGTCCTCTACATAAGACCCTCTACATAACATAAGTCCTCTACATAACATAAGTCCTCTACATAAGACCCTCTACATAACATAAGTCCTCTACATAACATAAGTCCTCTACATAACATAAGTCCTCTACATAAGACCCTCTACATAACATAAGTCCTCTACATAAGACCCTCTACATAACATAAGTCCTCTACATAACATAAGTCCTCTACATAAGACCCTCTACATAACATAAGTCCTCTACATAACATAAGTCCTCTACATAACATAAGTCCTCTACATAACATAAGTCCTCTACATAAGACCCTCTACATAACATAAGTCCTCTACATAACATAAGTCCTCTACATAAGACCCTCTACATAACATAAGTCCTCTACATAAGACCCTCTACATAACATAAGTCCTCTACATAACATAAGTCCTCTACATAAGACCCTCTACATAACATAAGTCCTCTACATAAGACCCTCTACATAACATAAGTCCTCTACATAAGACCCTCTACATAACATAAGTCCTCTACATAACATAAGTCCTCTACATAAGACCCTCTACATAACATAAGTCCTCTACATAAGACCCTCTACATAACATAAGTCCTCTACATAACATAAGTCCTCTACATAAGACCCTCTACATAACATAAGTCCTCTACATAAGACCCTCTACATAACATAAGTCCTCTACATAAGATCCTCTACATAACATAAGTCCTCTACATAAGATCCTCTACATAACATAAGTCCTTCTTAAACTGTATACAATCGTCTAGTTCAGCCACAATCAAAGGTAAAAAAAGGCGTCATCGTGCTGAAGGGGTTAAAGCCAAGATAGCTCAGGCTTAAGGGGGATGGGTGTTTTTTTTTTATCTGGCCCCCCTTCTCCCTCATGTTTAGCCCCATTAGCTTTCAGATTATATGACGTTCGGCCCATTAGTTTTGCGATTTCAAGACCTTTCACCTAATTTCTTTGTCAATATTAAGGTAGGCCTATCGATATTCTACTGGCGAGCGATAGCCAGCCTGTAATTTATGAGGAGCCGGCCTTTGGCCGGAACATTTTTCTACCTAAAACTAAAAATGTATCTAGAAAAAGGATCTAGTATAGGGAATATTTATATATATATATATACCGGTATATATATATATATATTCTTTTTTAGCTTGATGGAGATCTATGGAGAAAACTACAAACTAAAATAAAATAAAATCTACTAATAAATAAACTCTTCCACCCATAAGGTAAAAAGTTGATTGGAAGAGGATATTAGCTTGATATAGGTGTGGGAGAGTTGCTGATGAGAGAGAGAGAGAGAGAGTGTGTGTGTGTGAGAGAGAGTGAGTGTTGGTGTGTGAGAGAGTGAGTGTGTGTGGGTGGGTGGGTGTGAGAGAGAGTGTGAGTGAGTGTTGGTGGGTGTGTGTGAGAGAGAGAGAGAGACAGAGTGAGTGAGTGTTGGTGGGTGGGTGTGTGAGAGAGAGAGAGAGAGAGAGAGTGAGTGTGGGTGTGAGAGAGAGAGAGTGTGGGTGCGTGTGAGAGAGAGAGAGAGAGATTGATGCCAGCTAACGGAATAAATAGTCAAAATCTATGTGTATGACTGGGAATGCACTATGAATCGGTATTACCGATGAAATAATTGTGCATCAAAGGTTAGGAAAATAAGGTATCTACTGTACCCTTTATGAATTATGTTGAACAAATTTCTCCGACAAACATGAATTAATCATAGTTTACTCAAGCGCACTAAAAAAAATAATAAAAACAAAAATAAACCATGCAAATTAGAGGTAATGAAGTCAATCAGGCAACGCGACATGCAGTTCTATAGCCCTCATTTGGTCACTCATTTACATAAAACAAAAATATTAAAAATCAGAAACAACGAAACATAATTTGCATATTACCGGTATGGAGAGAAAGAGAAAGATATATATAGAGAGGGGGGGGGGGGCTTTCTACGGACGTGGCCTTGTCGAAGTGACTGGGCCTCATACCCCAAAAGAGTTTAAAACTGCGGTACCTCAAGTCATGCCCTGCGAACAATGATACCTTGCCTTTTTGTATTCTGGCTAACCCCAGACTATTTTATTAAACTTGTGAACACCTTTCGATGTCATATAATATAACTCCCGAGAAAGACTTCTATGTGCAGACTTAAAATAACACAAATAGATGATGATGAGTGATGACAATTATTAGTTTAAAGAGAGGTGCAGAGATACAAAGATGTACAAGTAAAACGTCAAAACAAACATATGATAATGAACATGATCAAGACAATAGTTATAATGATGATGAACAATAAGGTAAACATTGAAGATCCCCGGACAGCCTTTATACCTAACCTAACAACAACAAATAACTAGTAAAAAGGCTGTCCGAGGTCTCTTCAATTTTTACCAACAATATTATCAAGTACTTACAGGTATCTCGTGGTGGGTGGGAGGCAGTACGGGTAGACATCGGTGAGGGAGGTGATGCGGAGGTGGTCATGACACACCACCTTGACCGGGGGCGCCGCGGCTAGCACCCCACCAGGTCCCTCCGTCAGTAGCGTTAGTTTACACAGGTCTTCGGGGCACTGTGATGGTTCCTGAGGCTGCGGGGGCGGAGGGAGGGTGAGCATGGTGTCTGGATCTTCCAAGCGGCTCCCTACACCACGGTTATTGTGGCTTAAGTCATCCGCTAATGACTCCTCCCCGCCTCTACTATCATTAACCTCGTCTTCATCCCCTTCTTCCTCCTCGTCGTGATTCGGTACGTAGGTAATTGTGGTGGTGGTGGAGGGTGTGGTGGTGGTGGTGGAGAGGGAGGTGTGGTGGTGGTGGCGATCCCCCGTTTCACCACCACCACCCCCACTAGCCACCACCAGTAGGGGGAGGAGGACGAGGGTGGTGGTGGTGATAATAGGCGAGTGAAGCTGGGTTGGGGGTCGAAGCTTCATGAGCACCAAGGTTTACACTCACTCTCTTCCATAGTCAACAAATCTGAAAAAAGCAGAAAACGAATAATGCCCAAACTGTATGTAAGAAAGCTGTATGTAATGTCAACAAACCAGAAAATATGAAAAAAAAAAACATTACTACACAAACTATACATTTACATTTTACGCAGTATATTCATGGCTTTAAATCATTACAACAATAGATAAATCCATCATTCTAATTTCATCAGTGTCATTCAATCAATTATGTATGTATGTATAGGTATGTACTCAGGCACATATCCCATAGCTAGGGGTGGCCGACTCGAGACAAAGCCCGAACAGAAACACAACATTAAATGAAATATAAAATATACATTTACACACATCAAATAATATATACCAGCACGAGTGGATTAAGGGGAGGTCTCCACTTTAGGGATTTTTTTCTTGACCCCTTTCTCCCTCATGTTTAGCCCCATTGCTCTTGATATTATAAAATGTTTGCCCCATTAGTTTAGCGATTTTAAGAACTTTCACCCCATATTAAGACCTTTCGTGCCATTTAGGTGTCGATTTTATCCTGGCGAGCGATAGCGAGCCTGTAATTTAAGAGGAACCGGCCTTCGGTCGGGACATTTTTCTACCGAAAAATGTACAAATTTATCTTGAAAGGGACTCAAGGGGGTGTCATTTTAAGGTTGATGGAGGTCTAGTGAACAAACTAAATACCTCCCCTTAAGGGATGACTGAATGGTATTTGGCATTTTTATAATAGGCCTACTATCTGGCGTAAGCAGTAGATGATTAATTGCTGACATTATAACTATATATATTACAGTTTATTTCCCTTTGACCCCGCCATTTATACGGGTCGATCTATCTCTCAATGGCATGTAGCCTATTGTACAGTCGTGAGCATAA
Source organism: Paralithodes platypus (assembly GCA_032716605.1). NCBI lineage: Eukaryota > Metazoa > Arthropoda > Malacostraca > Decapoda > Lithodidae > Paralithodes > Paralithodes platypus. The sequence continues at coordinate 11,132,251 of CM064530.1, read as the reverse complement.
ACATAAGGTTACACCAATTCCAATCTTCGAACCTTTAAAGCCAAGTTCCGAAGCATCTGGGCAATAATGAAGCACTGTATTATCTCGTTTTGGTTCGACACTGATGCAAATAGGTGCTTCCCTATTTGTGCTCTTGGCTGTACACAAGACTTAAGGGGAGTCACCGGCCTTTTTTGTTGTATCTTTCTCTCTTTCCCTGGCTTGTATCCATTCGGCCCCATTCAGCCAATTGTTTTAAGACGCGTATCCCCATCCAGGTGTCTATATCTTCCTGGCGAGCGACAGCGAGCCAGCATTGCATAGAGAAATCCGGCTTCGCCGGAAATATTTTTCTATCTAAAAATTTACAAATTTAGCTTGCTGTCAAAACAAAAATATATATATGCTGGCTCGCTGCTGCTCGCCAGGAAAATATTGAAACCTGGATGGGTGTAAACGTCTTAAAACAATAGGCTGAATGGGGCCGAATGGATACAAGCCAAAGAAAGAGGGAGAGAAAGAGCAAACAAAGCGAGGTGGGCTCCCTTAATTAAAGACTGTCCATGTTTATTAGTTATTATTGAATATATAATGGTTAGAGCGTGTGAGTTATTTATGAGATATTATGCTGGGAGGATCACCTGCTTTCATTAATTTCATTTGGGGGGTTATTGGTGTTAGCCTAACCCTTTGAGTACCAGTGACGTGTTAGATTTTATTCTAGCTATATTTAGACGATATTATGCAGCTTAGGAAGGATCTATCTATCTATTGCCGGACGACATACTCCCCTTAATGAGGGTGGTCATACACAGAAAGGATCTGTGGTAGTTAAAAGGGTTGGCTGAGATAGTTTGAAGCCTCATAAATTGCTAAAGGTCCTTCCTAAGCTGAATGTAATCGTCTAATAGTTGCCAGAGTACCGGTATGATGAAAAGGACGTCCCTGGTACTGAATGGGTTAAGAAGTTAAGAACGATGTAAAAAAAAAATTATATCTCGCATTATTCTATCGCTACTACAATAATCAGTGTTCCTCGGAGCTTTCCCAATGTATACCACCTCCTCTACGTACGTACCCGCATTGCAACACAATCCCACCCCTACTCTGTGCAACTCTCCAACCCAAGAGTGAAACGCTATTCTCAGACTTTCTTCTATTCAACTGCTGAGCTCTGGAACTCTCTCCCAGAATCAGTCTTTCCCTCTTCCTATGACTTAAATTGCTTCAACCTCCGTGTGTCCAGGCATTTTAGCTCGAACGTCCCTTGATTTCGGCCCTGTCACTCTTTGAAATCTAGGGGAGGCTCTCGATGCAGGCAGTTATGCATTTTGTCTCCCTCATTCACATTGTTTGTTTTTTTGTTTTTTTTACCTATGTTCTTGCCCCATGATTGTAATAGTGAACATTAAACCTTATATACGGTACCTATAGTCTATATATTGAACATTAAACCTTATATACGGTACCTATAGTCTATATATTGAACATTAAACCTTATATACGGTACCTATAGTCTATATATTGAACATTAAACCTTATATACGGTACCTAGTCTATATTGAACATTAAACCTTATATACGGTACCTATAGTCTATATATTGAACATTAAACCTTATAATACGGTACCTATAGTCTATATATTGAACATTAAACCTTATATACGGTACCTATAGTCTATATATTGAACATTAAACCTTATATACGGTACCTATAGTCTATATATTGAACATTAAAACCTTATATACGGTACCTATAGTCTATATATTGAACATTAAACCTTATATACGGTACCTATAGTCTATATATTGAACATTAAACCTTATATACGGTACCTATAGTCTATATATTGAACATTAACCTTATATACGGTACCTATAGTCTATATATTGAACATTAAACCTTATATACGGTACCTATAGTCTATATATTGAACATTAAACCTTATATACGGTACCTATAGTCTATATATTGAACATTAAACCTTATAATACGGTACCTATAGTCTATATATTGAACATTAAACCTTATATACGGTACCTATAGTCTATATATTGAACATTAAACCTTATATACGGTACCTATAGTCTATATATTGAACATTAAACCATATATACGGTACCTATAGTCTATATATTGAACATTAAACCTTATATACGGTACCTATAGTCTATATATTGAACATTAAACCTTATATACGGTACCTATAGTCTATATATTGAACATTAAACCTTATATACGGTACCTATAGTCTATATATTGAACATTAAACCTTATATACGGTACCTATAGTCTATATATTGAACATTAAACCTTATATACGGTACCTATAGTCTATATATTTGAACATTAAACCTATATACGGTACCTATAGTCTATATATGAACATTAAACCTTATATACGGTACCTATAGTCTATATATTGAACATTAAACCTTATATACGGTACCTATAGTCTATATATTGAACATTAAACCTTATATACGGTACCTATAGTCTATATATTGAACATTAAACCTTATATACCTATAGTCTGTTTATTCGGTTTAGTTTCGCCTTCCAGTCGATTCAAGGGGAGACAGACCGTTTTACTGGATCCCCTTCTCCCTAATGTTTAGCCCCACTAGTTTCGATATTTTTTAAGACGTTGGTTCCATTAGTTTGGGGAGTTTATGACCTTTCACCCCATTTCTTTGTCAACATTAGGACCCTTCGTGCCATTTAGGTGTCGATTTTTTCCTGGTGAGCGATAGCGAGCCTGTAATTTTAGGAGGAATCTGCCTTTGGCCGGGACATTTTTCAACCGAAAAATTTACAAATCTATCTTGAAGGGGGGGGGGGGGGGGCGTCTAGGGGGTGTTTTTCTAAGCTTGATGGAGGTCTAGGGAGGAAACTAAAACAAATATATGAACACATGAATTCGTAGCGCAATGGATAAATGCACTGAATTTCGGTGTGAGCATCCTAGGTTCGAATCCCTGGACTGCCACATGCAGTTGTTGATTTCATTAATTGAGTTTAGGAGTAAAGTCGGTTGGTGGAGGTAACATAATAATACATAGAGCACACAAACAGCCCCTTAAAGACAGACAAGTTAAAACGGCTCTTGACCCAAATAGCGGAGAATCAGTATCTGTATTTAACCCCTTCTGTTTAAGGGGAGATTTCCACTTGAGGGATCTTTTTCTGGACCCGTTTCTTCCTCATGTTTAGCCCCATTGCTTTTGAGATTTTAAGACGTTCGCCCTAGTAGTTTTGACATTTTAAGACATTTTGCCCCATTTCTGTCAATTTTAAGACCTTTCGTGCCATTAAGGTGTCGATTTTTTCCTGGAGAGCGGTAGCGAGCCTGTAATTTAAGAGCAACCGGCCTCTGGCCGGGACATTTTTCTACCGAAAAATGTACAAATTTATCTTGAAGGGGGGTCTTGGGGGTGTAATTTTAAGCTTGCTGAAAACGTAGGGACAAACTAAATACCGGTACCTCCCCTTAACATTATTCTAGCTATATTTAAACGATATTGTGCAGTTAAAGAAGGATCGGTGACAGTAAAAATGGTTAAGTGAGATAGTTCGAAGCCTGTTAATTGCTGAAGGCCCCTTAAAACTGTATACAGTCGTCTAATAGTAGCTAGAATACATTTAAAGAAGACGTCGCCGGTACAGAAGGGGTTAAACCCTCAAGATATACTTCATATTAGACATCACAACCAG
>CM064530.1:10768557-11126057 GCA_032716605.1 Paralithodes platypus | reverse complement strand
GGGGTGTAATCCTAAGCTTGATGGAGGTCTAGGAAATAAACTAAATACCTCCCCTTAAGCATTCGTCTTCCTATAATCTTCTTACAGACCGCCAGTATGGTTTCCTTAAGGGGAGATGGGTCGTTTTTCTGGAACCTTTTCTCCCTCGTCGTGTTTAGCCCTATTAGTTTTGACATTTTAAGACATTCGGCCCATTAGTTTAGCGATTTTAACACCTTTAGCTCCATTTCGTTGTCAATTTTAAGACCTACCGTGCCATTTAGGTGTCGATTTGTTCATGGCGAGCCTGTAATTGTTATTGGAATCAGCCTTCGGCCAGGACATTTGTCTTCCCAAAAAATGTACAAACTTAACTTTGTGTTTTTCTAAGTTTGAGGGAGGTTTAGCGAGGAAGCTAAAAAATAAACGAACAAATTAATTAATAGACCAAAAAAAACAGCCACAAGCCCCTTAAGGGGAGGTATTTAGTTTGTTCCCTAGACCTCCAGCAAGCTTAAAATTACACCCCCTTGAGCCCCTTTCAAGATAAATTTGTACATTTTTCGGTAGAAAAATGTCAAGGCCGAAGGCCGGTTCTTCTTAAATTACAAGCTCGCTATCGCTCGCCAGGATAAAATCGACACCTAAATAGCACGAAAGGTCTTAAAATTGACAGAAATGGGTTGAAAGTTCTTAAAATCTTCAAAATAATGGGGCAAACGTCTTAAAATTAGAAAAAAACAATGAAGCTAAACATGAGGGAGAAAGGAGTCCAGAAAAAAATCCCTCAAGTGAAAATCTCCTCTCAAAGGCCGCTCTACTGGAGATCTCCTTTCTTACCTTAATAACTCTAGGTTATCATCCTCCATTCGGGACTTCCGTGAGACTTTTCTATTGGGCTAGACATCTCAAAAGCCTTCGATAGAGTCTGTCACAAATCACTTAATTCCAAACTAACCTTTTTAGACTGCTATCCCTCCATCTGTGCCTTGGTCTTTAATTTCCTTTCTGGCCGTTCCATAGGCTATAAATTTCCTACAATCTCTCACTATACGCCGCAATGTTGCATCTATCTCACTCTTCCATCGCTATAACAACAATGAGTGTTCTTCAGAGTTCTCTCAGTGTGCACCCCCTCCCTTACGAAGAGTGGATGGCACCCGCCTTGCAACACATTCCCACTCCTATTATGAACAACTTGCAAACACAAGAGATAACCAATTTGCCTAGTCTTTCCTGTACCCAACAAGTAAACTCTGGAACTTTCTCCCTCAATCTATCTTTCCCTCATCCTATGACGTAAACTGTTTTAAGTTCCGTGTGTCCGACATTTTCACTCTAAAGTACCTTAAATTAGGCTCCTTTTCACTCTTTTAACTTTGGGGGGACACTTATCACTCACACACACAGACACACACACAAATATAATATACCGGTATATTATATATATATACCGTATATATATATATATATAATATATATATATATATACCGGTATATATATACAGTATATATATATATATATATATATATATATATATATATATATAGAGAGAGAGAGAGAGAGAGGAGAGAGAGAGAGGAGAGGAGAGATGGAGGAGGAGAGAGGGGAGAGGAGAGAGAGAGGAGAGAGGACGAGAGAGAGGAGAGGAGGAGAGCGAGAGGAGGGAGAGAGGAGAGAAGGGAGAGGAGAAGAGGGGAGAGGGGAGATGAGGAGAGAGAGAGAGAGGAGAGAGAGAGAGAGAGAGAGAGAGAGAGAGAGAGAGAGAGAGAGAGAGAGAGAGAGAGAGAGAGAGAGAGAGAGAGAGAGAGAGAGAGAGATCCAATCTACATTACAATACCTGTAATTTCTCCACAAACGTTAATATGTGTCCTGTATCGTGGTTATAACAGTCCTCTTTACACAGCACGGTTAACGGGTATATATTTCAATCCCGCACTACAATATTACACGCAATACCAATTTCGCGGTTGCAACGAGTGTTCATTTCCACTAGCATTCCGCTGATATTACACCCGTTCACATCACCGATATTAAACCGTTCTACGCACAATTATTGTTTCCTAATTAAAATGGAATATGTTTGTTTTGTTTTCTCAATCTATCGTTCATTTCTCCGTTTGCAATTATACATATCCTGGTGTAAAATGATATGAAAATATCACTCAAACATATAAACTCAACACAGATGAAAGTATAATTTATCATTCAATTCAACTTCATGTCAAAGATTACAGTTTGTGCAGTATTTTTGCCAAATCCACAATGCACTTTATTTATGACTTATTTGTCTTGATTAGGGAACTGCAGAAATCGGATACCTCTAGATAAAAAATAAAAATAAAGAATAGTGTGTTTTACAATTGGCACCCAAACAAATAATTCAACTACAATGAGAAAAACGTAAATAATGCGTTATGCTTAGTGTGCGGAACTTCGGTGTGAGTATCCTAGGTTCGAGTCCTTGGAGTACCACATGTATTCGTTACTTTCATTGATTTCATTAGTTAGGTTTATTTGTAAATTAATTGGTGGGTTGGTGAGAACAAATATGAGTATATAGTCTTCTTATATATAAGCAATGCAAACATTCCCAATGCCGTCATTAGCCGTGATGTGTTTACAAACGTAACGGTAACATAATATGCCAAGTTCATATATTACATGTCCTGCAAATTGCTTAGACAGAACATCGTCAATAAGTACAACAAATAATATACTGGCCGCGATATACTGTATATACTGTATGTATGTATGTATGTATGTATGTATATACCGGTATATATATATATATATATATATATATATATATATATATATATATATATATATATATATCCCGGTATATATTAGGTATATATATATATATATATATATATATATATATATATATATATATATATATATATATATCTATATATCTATATATCTATATATATATATACCGGTATATATATATAAAGGCTACACTACGCAGAGGTAAATAATAGGACGTAGTATTCTTTGTGAGCCGAGATTAACATATGTACTGTTAAATAAATCCAATTCACGCAAAGTTCCAACCAAAGTAGTATTCCAGGACCAAGTGCACATCGTCACAAACACTGTACTCTTAAGGGGGTACTACTCGCTTTTGATGGACTCCCTTCTCCCTCATGTTTAGCATATTAGTTTTGAGGTTTTAAGAAGTTCGTTCCGTTAGTTTGGCGATTTTGAGACCTTTCGCCTCATCTTCTTGTCAATATTAAAACCTTTCGTGCCCTTTAGGTGTCGATTTTTTTCCTGGCGAGCGTTAGCGAGCCTCTAATTTTAGAAAGAACCGGCCTTCGGCCGGGAAATTTTTCTACCGAAAAATGTACATATTTATCTTGAACGGGGGTCTAGGGGGCGTTTTTCTAAGCTTGATGGAGGTCTAGCGAGGAAACTCAAAAATAAATTAATAAATAAATATCCCGGTAGGCCTATAGACCAAAAACCAAGCACTACCCCCTTAACGATAAACTAACATCTCTCTTATTTTTTTCAAGCGAGGATTTGGAGGTTGTTAAATACGAGTGTCCAGACTAGCTAGCGAGGACCGAGGGAGGGCAGTAGTGGTAGAAGGATCGCGCGGGTGCCACCATAACACAGGGCCAACTGACTGGGCTGGGAGTCTGGCAGAGTGGCAGTGAGGGGAGGAGGGTGCGTGTGTGTGGGAAAAGGTGGTGGTGATGGTGGAGAAGCTTGGTACCGGTACTCGCACACATACATATATACATACACATACACACACTCTCTCACACACACACACACAAACTCTCTCTCACTAACATACACACACATACACTCTCACTATCACTCACACACACTAACTCTCTCTCTCTCTCTCTCTCTCTTCCTGTGTGTGTGGAGCGTTATTACTTCGTGTATATATTTTTACCTTGTTTTTATCTTGATCTTTTAGCGGTCTCTCTCTCTCTCTCTCTCTCTCTCTCTCTCTCTCTCTCTCTCTCTCTCTCTCTCTCTCTCTCTCTCTCTCTCTCTCTCTCTCTCTCTCTCTCTCTCTCTTCCAATTTATCGCGGGCCATCTTGTAGTCCACCCTCGTTTGTAATTAGTGGGTTGCCTGCTCTCATCCACCCCTCCCCTCTATCCTTCCATCTATCTATCGGTTCATGTATCTATCTAGGAGTCCATTTATTCTACATATAACTATCTATGTACAGTTGAGTTCAGGAATTTGTATAAACTCCGTGATTGTATGTAGGCTATGGAAGAAAAATTAGTACGACTGAATTAGTTTTTTTTTTCTATTGTATGGAGGAGACAAAAGGCAGGTTGCCTGTAGCGAGTGTCTCCTCCAAAGTTAAAATTGACAGAGCCAAATTCAAGGGACGTTGGAGTCCAAATGCCTGGACACACGAAGTTTAAAGCAGTCTAAGTCATAGGCTGAGGGAAAGATTGATTGAGGGAGAGTTCACTCGTTGAGTAGAAGACTGAGAAAATTTGCCAATGCTTGGGTTGGAGAGCTGGACAACACAGGAGTGGGACTGTGTTGAAAGGCGGGTGCCTCGCACTCACCGCAAGGGAGGGGGTATACACTGAGAGAGCTCTGAAGAACACGGATTGTTGAAATAGCGATAGAAGAGTAAAATAGATGCAACATTGCGGCGTGTAGAAACAAATTGCAGGGAACTACTAAGAGAAGGCGAGTTGATGAGGCGAAATGCTTTTTATTCTTCTCGTTCGAGAAGTGTCATGAAGTGATTCGAGAATGTGTCATGAAATGTTGAATTCATTAATCAATTAACGGATTAATACCCAATCATTGTTGCAGAGCATGCACACCATTATACCTATATACACACAATTAGTTATAGAGTTCAATGTATATAGTAACTGTACATGTCAAGCTACACAACTATGGTTTCGCCTATCTCTTTAATCATATAGCCTATGCTCCCTAATCTTCATGTGTACTGTATACCGGTACATGATTATGGATCAAAGCGGCAGGCGTCCTAGTCCATGGGTCAGGTACCATCAAAGAGGGTTTGTAGCTACAATTATAATCTAAAATATATATATATATATAAAAAGAGAGAGAGAGAGAGAGAGAGAGAGAGAGATGCAAGATAAGGGCCAGGCATGAGAGTGAACCGAGTGAACCAGATGAACGGAAGTCTAAAACATACAAACACTTAAATATAGATGTAACCCTCCCTACAATCCTCTCTCTCTCCTCTCCCTCCCCTCTCCCCTTTTCTCTCTCCCTTTCCCTCCCCATGTTTTCTCTCTCTCTCTATCTCTCTCTCTCTCTCACACGTTAACTCACAAATATTTTACGTGTTTGTTCATTCATTAATTGTATCTCTCTCGTTATAGATTATTTGCATTTTTGTTCCGCCTTTTCATCTTCCAATAATTTGACAAACATATTCTCCCCCAACCCTTCTCTCTCTCTCTCTCTTTTAAACTGACAACCTATATACACATACTCTTGGTTAACATCTCGTTGAGCTTCTATTCACAATCAGTCAACCTGTAATTATTTTAAACTCGTGTATTTTGTTAAGCCAATAATCACGAGTCTTGCATATACATACACCAATCAAATGGGAAAACTCTATCAACATAGGCTATCTGAGTATTGCCAGCCTAATTTGTAATTTGAAACGGATAATATAACCAAAATAATACAATACCATGCTCATTTTCTTGCATTGCTTCTCATAACATTAGTTTCATTGATTTCATTAATTAGGTTTATTTGTAAGTTAATTGGTGGGTTGATAATATGAATTCATTCTAATTTTAAAACACAATTGTCCCGGTTCGATACACTGGAGGACCTACAGTATGTGTCTCTTTTACTTTTAGCTTGGAGGGGTCTACGGGGAAAAAAAAGAAAGAAAGGAAACTACACAATTTGGAAATGCACCACACACACTCCATAAACATCTTAAATGTTGATTCTGTTCGGGCCCTGTCTCGAGTAAGCCACCCCCAGCTATGGGGTATGTGCCTGAGTATGTACATACATACATACAAATAGAAAAAACATATGTGTGTGTGTGTGTGTGTGTGTGTGTGTGTGTGTGTGTGTGTGTGTGTGTGTGTTTTGTTTTTGTTTTTTTTTGTTTTTTATGTTCCCGTGGGCATCGTAAAAAAACCCACCCCGTTTCCAGTTTCCAGGTGGCGAATTCCGCACCGGGTAAACTGTTTTGAAATAGACTCGCATATCTCCTGTCATTTCACCGACAAGTCAGTTCGTCCGAAAAGAAGGTTTAGCGACGAAATGTAACTGTCCAGAATAAGTTACGATATTTATATATTTTTACGCTATTTGTTCTTGTGGTAATTATTATTCTACGTTAATTTAATTTTCTATTTTTATTTATTTACATCGTTCTTGACACCAATAACCCCTGGTTGATATACCCTAATGAACTGCTCAACCAACCATCAATTTCAACCAGTAATCTCAACCAGTACCGAGACAACCAGGGTCAAATCGGTGCCCAATTATACCCCATAACCATACATAAACTAACCTAGCCTAACCTTGTTGTTTATATGTACGTGTATTTATCTATTTATTTTCATTATATATATTTCTTATTCATTGTATTTATATATATTTGTTTTATATCTGCATTATTTTATTTTGTATTGGAACGATCTACTGGATGAGTTGGTTACCCTTGATCATTAAGATATCGGTAAGTATTTTCGCCTGAACAATGAATACAAACTATAGTCGGGTTTATTTCAGCTGATGGTCAATTGAATCCCTTAGCACCTGATTTTTCGATACTTAATTAATGGAAAAATATGAATCTACTATGTCTCTGCGTCGTATTAATGCCTAGTGTTCATAATTAACAACACATTCCCCACAAAATCTACGTCATAGCTGACTAACCAAGATAGTAACATAGCAAGTTAACATTAGCTGGAAATATAGACTATAGAATAGGTTAGGTATTATACACTCAAATACCATAGTCTCTAGTCCACTACTACTGTATATGGATTGATTTTTGGATAGAACTTGCTTGTCATTAAATTATATATAGTTTTGTAGTTGATGTATAGAATATTATCATTAATTCGATTCCAGAGATAGGCTATACTTCCATAATTAGAAATAGGAGAAGTCCACGAATATCTATGAGTGGGCTAGAGACTATGGTACTTGTGTATCGACTACAGTGAGGGAGAAATCACTGTGCACGAAAAGACCGCCAAAGTCAAAGCTGGACGGTGAAGAATTTTTCATATCCATAGCCTGCATATGTCGGACAGTGTTTTCCGCGTCGCTTTGCAGATATCTTTATTTGATTTGCAGTTTTCTTTTGTAGTGATCAATATAGTACATTCGTTATCAAAACTTGCATATAATTTCGAAACCACAAATTTACCCTCTACAATAAGTATAACAATAAATATATCAATAAATAATATATATAAAATAAAATATATCTATCTATCTATCTATCTATATGCTCAGGCCCAATCCCCATTTTGGGGGTAGCCGACTCAAGACAGAGCAAGAACAGGGAAAACACAAAAACAACATAAAACAAAAAATAAACACAGATAAAAAACACAAACTCACACACATCCAGGTCACCCAGGAGAAGACCCAGAGACCAGGGTTACCAAGGTCGCTCCAGCACTCCCCCGGCCCCTGACCACCCGGAGAGGTTCCGATCTCGGCAGGCAGACATGCAGCGGAGCCAAAGCCACAAGCCCTCCCACCACACTTCCAGGCACACCCTTCATATTAATCGTCCCCCCGGGCCAGGCGCCTGATGGACTATTATCTAGTCGAACTTGCGCCCGACCCCTTACTCCAAATGACCACGTGTTCACTCAACTATTCACAAGCATTCTCCATTCACTCCTGTCCACCACCACTTCCCCTGCCTGATCTATAGTCATTCCTCTATCATCCAAAGCCTTTTTTACACAGTCTCTCCATCTCAATGGGGGTCTTCCTGCCCTTCTATCTCCCCTTGTACCTGACTCACATATTCTCTTTGTAAGCCTTTCATCTCCCATTCGTTCAACATGACCATACCAGCTCAGCACCCTTCTGTCCACTCTGGCTGACAATGTTCCTGCTGCCCCACTCTCCTACGTATCTCTTCATTCCTCAATCTGTCTCTACGAGTAACTCCACACATACTCCTCAAGCAGCTCATCTCCATCACATTCAGCCCTCTATTCTCCTTTTTCTTCAGAGCCCATGTCTCAGCCCCATACATCACTGTTGGCACAACAATTCCTTGATACAGTGCACTTTTTACTTTCACTCCGAGATTTCTCGTCTTCCACATACTTCCCATTGCTCCGAAAACCTTCCTTCCTTCACACACTCTCTGTTTTACCTCCACTTCCATACCTCCACTCCTGCTTATCGTTCCTCCTAGATATTTAAAACACTCTACTTGTTCCAATATTTCCCCATCCAGCCTCACATCTAGATTCACCCTATGCTCTCCCCTATTACACACCATTACTTTACTTTTATTGACGTTCACCTTCAGTTTCCTCCTTCCACAAACCACACCAAACTCATAAAATATATACCGGTATATAAATAAAATAAATATATATATATACAGTATATATATATATACTGGTATATATATATATATATATATATATATATATATATATATATATATATATATATATATATATATACCGGTATAGCCTACAGTATATATCCATGAGAAGTAAACTTGTCTTATCCCTAGAAAAACAAATCGAATGTACAAAAGTTATCAATACAATGAGGGACAGGAAAACGTTGTCTGCTGCTCTTTCTAATACACCAAATAGTAACCAGTTTCCATCCAGCAAGTCGAAATATATAGATTGAAGTAATCAAAATATCACTCATTTCTATACTCTTTAATGTTACAGACATATTACTCTCAAATTATATTCAGTACATTGCCCAATATACAAAGTATATGATGAATAAAACAGAATATATTAGACCTACAGAGTCATTTGACAAGGATCCCTAAAGTTTTGAATCCTTGCCATATGTCATTCACCAAACAGATCAGAGGGATGCGGGATCTCAGTTATTGAGACAGGCTCAAAGACCTGGGACTCTACTACTAGCAAAGAAGAAGGGACAGGTACCGAGTCATCTATACCTGGAAGGTAGTTGATAATATAGTGCCTGACCCCACATCCTCTGCATTTCAACCACACAACAGTGAACCGAACAGTTGCAAGTGCAGGAATAGAACCCTCCAAACAAGAGCTCCAGGGAGAATCAGAACCCTGCTTTCGTCCAGTCCGAGTCATGAGGGACCAAAAAATCTTAAAATCACTCCCCAAAACAAGTGAGAGTAATACGGTACCTGACTGCACTGCCAGCAGACTCAAACTCAGTACCGTACCAAACCAAGTGGCACTCATGAGGAGGAACAACAGGACCGGAAGCAGCGGTGGACTACCATGGCTTTGGAGCATGGACTTCTGGACAACACCAAGTATACCAAGTACCGTAAGTATACTGTTCTAAATCGATGATGATTTCAATAGGTCACGGGGGGGGTGTCCCCCCTCAACCTATTGTGGATACCACGGCCAAGCTGTTGGGCCATGAAGATAAATAACCCATTCATGTTCTAAAATTTGGTCTAATCTCTTTTTCAAATTTAGAGTTTCTTGACTAAGTTGACTATGAACATCGGCCCAATCCGAGCCAACTTTTGTTCTTCATGTTTATTTTGTTTTTTATTTATATACAGTACTCTAAAATTTGATCAAATCCAAGCCAACTTTGTTTTCCAATTTTGTGTTTTTTTAACTCTAGAAATGCCCAAATCTGAGCCAACTTTGCATAACCTGATTTTTATGAGTGACTTTTATACCATCAAAATTGTGGGGCCTGTGATATAACATAGGCTAAGGGAAAGATGTAGTGTCCGGGCGTACGATTGTCATGTCTACATAAGTCGATCGACGAGGTTATGTTCGCGTCTATTTTGACGGCATTTTTTCGGTTATTAGCCCCCTGCTGGCAATATATATGATGATGACACTATGTCATGGGGGGGGGGAGGGGGGGGTGATCAACATGTTATTGTATCCAACGGCAGTCAAAATAGACGGGAACATGATCGCAAGTATCCGCCGCCGCCGCTCCGCGTAGTGTAAACAAAGCGGGAGGTATGCCCGAACACTACATTCTTGCCTAACATAATGCATTGCCGACTATGTCAGTACCGTCGGAACTGCATGATATGGCTTATATTAACAAAATATAAGAAAACAACTCTACGGGCACCACACCATCAGTCGCCATTCTACGGAGCTCGTCAGGTCTTTCAAAACACAAACATGGTGTACAGTACATACTAGGTACCGGTACCGTACTAGCTACTAGGGATAAGTACAGTCTTGTATCGCACGTGCTAGCTGGTAGGTAAGGTTTAGTCATGTATCCAATGTACTAGGTACTTGGTTAGGTTAATACCTTTCTATATTGCCATTTTATGGTAGGCTACTAGGGACACGTACTGTACTACATGTTAGGCAAGGTTTAGTCTTTTATGATTTTATCCTACGTAATAGGTACTAATTCCATGTACGGACGGTACAGTGATAGCGGGTAGGTAAAGGTTAAAACAAGAAAACTCGAGCGAAGCTTCATTAAAAAACAAAATCAAAACTATTACCGTTAACTGGGGTAATTTCAGACATTTTCAAAGATTTTTTAACAATTTCTCCTGAATGTAAACATATTACAGAGATTTAACGATGTCAAGTGGTGTGTGGTCATAGTGCGCCATAATCCAGGAATCCTCCCAAAATTATCCTGGGTAGAATGTAGATTTCGGGCGTACCGCCAACCATGTTTACACTACGCGGAGCGGCGTCTATTTTGACTGCTTTTGGATATAATAATATGTTGAGGGGGGAGGATTTGCCCCCCCCTCACCCCCCCATAACATATTGCCAGCAGGGGGCAAATAAAAGAAAAAAATCGCCGTCAAAATAGACGCGAACTTAACCACCGCGATCGACAAATGTAAACATGACGGCGGCGGCAATCATGTTCCCGTCTATTTTGAATGCCATTGGATACAATAATATGTCCCCCCCCCCCCCCACATGACATATTGTCATCATCATATATATTGCCAGCAGGGGGCAAATAATCGAAAAAAATCGCCGTCAAAATAGAAGTTAACCGCGGCGATCGCCCTATGTAATCATGGCGACCGTACGCCCGAAGACTACATCCATCCCATTATCCCTCATAATAAAGAGAGCTATCTTTATCCTGAATGATGTCCGAAGATTTTTCGAAAACTGGAAAACTTCAGACATACAGTGATTTCTTATGGAAAATTATGAAATGAAGAACTTCGGACGTATGTTTGTGGCTATATTTAATTCGTTTTTCGGCTCCTAATATTATACTGTACCGTATATTAATATTTTATTATTGCTGCTTATTCCTGTCCGATGTTTTTGTGCACAATGTAGGCACCTTTAGGCCTGTTTAATCAGTATAGGAGGGGTTGATATATGAGTTTTTACAAATATTTGTTTAGGATCTGTTCTTGTTAGGCATTGACTCACTCTTAGAAAATATTGAGCCAGAAAAATAACCAATGCTGTCAAATCAATAACTCAAAAATGTACTAGGCTTAGTGAATAATCATGTTTACGAATTTGTACATTTATAAAGGTACTGTATACCGTATGTGTGTCTTTCGACAGTTAGCATTTTTATTGGACAAGATATTTGCCTCTCATAATTTATATACTGTACAGTACGGTACAGTACCGGTACATATACCATATAGTTCATATATCCAGAATTGACCGAAATACATAAATCAGATAGCATATTAACATATTTTTATGGGTTTTAGGAATCGGACAATAATGGGTGGATGGGATTCGTTAGCCATGGTCAGCAATCCTTCTAGGGGAGATAACATTATAAAAATCCGGGTGGATGGGACTCGTCAGCCTGTCTAGGGGAGTAAACCTGATACAAATTGGTACCGTACTGCTTAGCCTATACAGTACTGTATAAGGGTGAAGGAGGTTTGTGGAACGACTAGCCGAACACCACTGTAGAAAAATAGTGCTAAAAAGATACATAGAGGGCCTCGGGGTCGGACGGGTCCTAAATTGAGTGGTCAATCCAGTAAGTCCTTCAGTAAACTGGCATGGGTTGTCCCTCTTACAAGGGATAGGTCCACTTGGGGGCCTTCTGTGTATGGCGAATATGGCATCCAGCAATAGATAGATAGATAGATAAATAAATATTGGACAAGTACTGTATTATGAATGATTTACATAGGGCAAATAGCAACAAACTATTGTTTTGTTCCATGTCCAAAGTTTACAGTTTTGTTTTTTGGAAAACACGATAGGTAAAAATGATAAGTGTTCTAGCTAGCAGGGATGGAGTGAATATTCAAATAGCCTACGAATACAAATAATTTAGGCAGAGCCCCGGGGCCCCTCAACCCATCGTGGATCCCACGGCCAAGCTGCTTGGTCATGAAGGTTATAACTTAATTTTTTTCTAAATAGATGATGATTTCAATAGGACACGGGAGGGGGGGGGGACTCTGTCGTGGATCCAACGCCATAAACATTACTACCGGTAACCCATTAATTTCACTGTTAAAACCATTGGGATGGATGTAGTTACCGGGTGTACGGTCGTCATGTTTACATAGGGAGATTTCCGCGGTTAACTTCGCGTCTATTTTGACGGCGATTTTTTTCTGTTATTTGCCCCCTGCTGGCAATATATATGATGATAACAATATGTCATGGGGGGGTGAGGGGGGCAAAGCCCCCCCTCAAGTTCCTCAACATATTATTGTATCCAATGGCATTCAAAATAGATGGGAACTTGACTGCAAGCGTCCGACGCCTCCCCCGCCGCCGTCATGTTTACATTTGTCGATCGCCGTGGTTCAAATTGGCGTCTATTTTGACGGCGATTTTTTTTCGGTTATTTGTCCCCTGCTGGCAATATATATGATGATGACAATTTGTCATGGAGGGGTGAGGGGGGGGGGCAGAGCCCCCCCTCAACATATTATTGTATCCAAAGGCAGTCAAAATAGACGGGAACATGATGGCAAAGGTCCGACGCCACTACACGTAGTGTAAACAATGATGGCGGTACGCCCGCTCTTAACATTCTTGCCAAACCATTTTCCCTAATCTGAGGGAACTCTAGGCTCTTTTTCAAATGCAGTATAACCTTTTTTGACTGATTATAGCCCAAATCCGAGCCAACGTCTTCTTTTTAATGTTTTCCCTTTCTTTCTTATATTTTACCACATCCGACTTAGACCTAAATTCCTTATACATTTTTACTGTTATCCTAATGTGAAACTTGCTCAAATCCGAGCCAAATTTTTGTTACCCAATTTTGGGTTTTTTACACTTTTACACTTACGGTGCGGGCATATTTCCGCCATATTAGGGCTCATTCAAGCACTCCTAATTGATTATTCAAGTGCCTGAATGAAAATAAATGTATTCAGGCGAAAACTAGAAGAAAATAGCTTCAAAATTACGCCAGAACGAACTTCGTAGCTCGCAGGATTTACCCGCAGCGCTACCATAGACATTCGCTAAAATGAACAATTCTCGCTAATGTCGAGCAATTTTTGCCTGTGGCACCACTGTATATCTAGCGAGACTCTGACAGTCTGACTCAGAGCCCTCAGTGTACAGGCTGGCTGCCTGGGAGAAGGACAGGTGGCCTGTCGTGCTCTCGCATACTCGCACTCGATTTTAGAGGCTTTAATAGGCTTTAAAAGCCTGTAGATTGCTGTAAATTGCCATGGCGTTCGGGAACGTCTCCTGCAGCCAATGGGTTAAAACATGTTCAAATTCAAAGTTGGCTCAGATTTTCACATTTGTGGGATTTCTTAATATGCAAATTGCTCAAATCTGAGTCAACTTTTTGGGGTAGAATGTAGAGTTCGGGCGTACCGTCAGCCTTGTTTACACTATGCGTAGTGCCGTCGGACCTTTGCCATAATGTTCCCGTCTATTTTGACTGCCTTTGAATACAATAATATGTTGAGAGGGGGCTTTGCCCCCCCTCACCCCCCCATGACATATTGTCATCATAATATAAATTGCCAGCAGGGGGAAAATAACCGAAAAAAATCGCCGTCAAAATATACGCGAAGTTAACCGCGGCGATCGCCCTATGTAAACATGACGGTAACATTCAAGACAGCTAGAGCCGCCTTATTTACCAAGTTTCTTTATATTTTTTTCCAGGGAATATAGTGTTTAATTGTTGTTTATCATGGTTTGAGTGGAGGATTTGCATTAACTTACCCATTATTCATTAATCTGAAGATACTCCGTCAAATGGCGCCATTTATTGGGTGAATCGCGCTTTTACAGTAGGTAAGGAAAATTGTGGGGAGGCCATGCACGCTTCCAAAATGTACAAATATTATATTAGATTAGATTAGATTAGATTAGATTAACCTAACCTAACCTAACCTAACCCTAATATATATAATATAATATAGTTTTTGTGAGTAACGTTCAAGCCATTTATTGGGTGAATCGCACTCACCGCATCTTTCAAAACAAGAAGAAGAGGACCCAGGTCGAAGGATTCATTGGGTGCAATGCTTTGTTTACGTTCGGGACATTATTTTCCTGTTATTTTTCGGTGTAATTGAGTTTTTTCAAGTGTCGATATCGAAATTCCTCCATGCGGACTATAATGAGAAAAAATATGGCGAGTCTATTGGTCCCTATTTTCCCTAATAAATTATTTCTAATAAGGTGGCGAAAGAGGTCTTGAATTGGTCAATATACAGGAGGCGCTACAATATAGGTAGCAAAATTATAATGGTAGTTTTGGGTTCCTATCATCATATGCTTCATTTCTATATACTTTTTATCCCCGGGAAAAAAAAAAAAAAATCTTGGGATTTTTCATTTATTTTCTTGGGATTTTTTGTTTTGGTCATTAACCTAACCAAAAAACCTAACCTAACCTAACCTAATAGCCCCCAAATACATTTAGGTTAGGTTAGGTTAATAAAAAAAATAAAAAAAAAATAAAAGAAAAACCCAAGATTTTTTGTTTTTTTCCCGGGGATAAAAAGTATATAGAAATGAAGCATATGATGATAGGAACCCAAAACTACCATTAGAATTTTGCTACCTATATTGTAGCGCCTCCTGTATATTGACCCTTGAATGTTATCAACATGACGACCGTACGCCCGGAATCTAGGCTACATCCATCCTACTTTTTTTCACATTTTCCCCTTTTTGGACTCTGAAAAATGGCCAAATCCGTGCCAACTTTTGCCAAAACTTGGCTCGGATTTTCACATTTTTGTTTTTGTTTACTTTTCTGTAGGCCTATTATATTTTCTAGTTATTCCCATAATACCCATATTATTTCCCCCATTCAAAACCATGCAATCCCAAACTCTCCCATAGATTCAACATTGTAGGGGTATCGGAATAATAATTATCAATGCGAATACTAATAAAAAATGCTTTCCTCACTTTCTAACATAAAAATACACACTTAGGCTACAAACTATTAAAATATACAAATAAAAATACCTACAAAGTTCAAGTTCAAAATAACAGTTGTTGTTGTTCTTCAGAATTACCGATAGGCCTAGGCTAACTAGGATTCTAGGGAAAACTCAGAAAAAATAAATTTCAAATGGTTGGTAAGCTACTTGCCTAATAGCCTAGGTAATAGGCCTAGCCTAGGCCTATTCATGAAAAAAGTGTAAAAAGTTGGCCAGTTTCCCAAGTTCCTGGGTATTTTCCAACTGCTTTCCTCACTTCTAACGATGAAATACACCACAATACAGCTAGCCTATACAATAGAATAGGCCTAATAAAAAAATAAAACAGGAATTGAACTTCTAAAGAATTATCCAAACCCTAGCCTAGCCTATAGTATAGCCTACTAGGCTAACTAAATTAAGGTTCCAAGCCGGAGCCTAGGCTATTCCTAATTTCCATAGCCTATCAACAATATCATAGCCTACTCTGAAAGGAAAAATAAATCAAATATGAATCTCTAAAACACTCCAACGTAGGCTAAGCTGCTGGAATGAACCCTGCAATCATATGCAATGATGAATCACAACACTCAAAATCTGCTTGGCTTGGCATGTCGAGTTGTTGACATCGGTCGACCCTAGCCATTGACATTAATTCACGGCTCCTAAACATATATAGAAGTTCACTCAATCTTCAAACACCTCCTGCCACAACAGAAACCACACAGCCTGACGATAAGGCGTATAAATAAACAGTAAACTACGATATTGGCCTCTTCATCAATCAGGAGGGTACATCTTCAGAAGTGGCGAGGTGAATCACGCTCTTATATTGGCCTCGGAAACCATTCAAACGTTCTGAACTATAGCTAAAATACTCACCAGTCCTCCATAGAAGTCCCCTGCTTTCCGTGGCCTCTTCTTTCACTTTAATTCCCGGGAAATTAGCGAACATTTACACTGACACACACTCAACAAAACACTGGACTGCTTAGGGTTTGGCTCCGGGCAGCTGATTGGTCGGCGGCCATCGCTGTCTGCCTCCTCATTGGTTAACAAAAATACACATAAACAAAACACGTAAACATAGAAAATGGACCAAGTGGCGCATGAAAGAAAACGACAAACCCGTCTATTTTCATGGACTGACTATGTTATTTTATCTACAGCACTATAGCAAGGAATACACCACGGTCTTTTAATAATTATATTTTATATTTGCAGTGTAAGGGAGGGTGGGGGTGGGGGGAGGGGGACGGTATTTTAGGAGCTTGTTATCTTACTTTAACTTTTTGATATAGGCTAGGCTACCAAGCATTAAAATTGCTGCAAGAGAGCCAAGGCGGTCGAGTCGAGAGCACGCTTATGTGTGAATCTGCTTGATCTGGGTTCGATCCCAGCCAAGGCGGACATTTAGTGGGTGTGGTAGTACGTCTGAGCATGTAGACCTATATCATGTTCGCACCCAGTCGAGGAACACCTCAACGATGTATAGACTATTTACACACATACCAAAGCCATTCCAACAGCTTCCTCTATCTACAACACCCATTATAATTATGCAATATACACTCTCCCTGCTATATGGTTAGGCTATAGTGTAGGCCTACTGTTGTAAAGTCAGTAAAAATAGTTTATCCTAAACTGAACAAGATGCGGAAATGTAGGCCTACTTGAGCCGACCAGGCCAAGTGAGATATCTCTTTTGGTCTAACTGGTAGGGTGTCTGCATGCCTTGTACCTAACGGTCCCAGGTTCGATTCCCGCCCTGGGTATATTTTCTTTGGAAGGCTATTTTCGCATCAAACGAAGTTGAGGTGTGTTGGTTAAGTTGTCAAGATTGTTGAAAGTAAGATCGGAGCTCCATAATCACTCTTTTGGGCATGGTGTAAAAACCTAATCCTACAGGAAGGGGGCAAGAGAGAACAGGGAGAGCTGTGAGACTCGCATCAAAGGCTGTGTTGTGTATGGAGGAGCTGCCAGCTCTCCCGCGAGTTGCTAGCTGAGCCGTTAATGTGTGTGGCTGACTTGTAGGAATAGGTTTTTACACCATACCCGAAACAGAAGTTATGGAGCTCCGATCTTACTTTCAACCATCTTGAAAATTTTACCAACTCACCTAAACCTCGTTTGATGCGAAAATAATCTCCCGAAAATGTAATTGAGTTGAACCTGGGGCCCTTGGGCTACGAGGCAGTCACTCTACCAGTTAGACCAATAGAAATATCTCACTTGGCCTGGTCGGCTCAAGTATATTTCCGCATCTTAATTGTTCAGTTTAGGCTAACCTATTTTTACTGACTATCTTTCCCTGCTCGAAATAGGATGAGTCACGGTCTCCCACATTTCCTCGTCACCTTCACATGTACGGATGACAGCTGGGAGAGTAAGTTTGAATCGAGCAGGCCCATGAAGCACACATATGTTGCTCTCTCTCTTTCACCTCCCGCCACACATATGCAGTATGTTTTTCACTATATATTTGCTGTTTACACCTATTTTCTGGTCTTCAATGTTCATGTGTTCAACATATAGGCTAAGTAAAATACAGTATATGCACATGGAGCAGAAATATTGCTTTATATGGTTAATACAACAAATTTGGTAAGAATTTAAGGTATTGTTTTGCATACGTGGACGTTTAACAGACGTCAATGGTGCTTTCGTCGGGTTAAAGGTTAATTTGGACAAAAAAATATATATTTACTATATATAACAATATTTTACTTGTATAATGAACATGTGAATGTCGAAGAACCAAAAGTAGGTGTAAAGAGGAAAAATCAGTGTAAAACTGTATTATTGTGACGGGAGGTGACCCTGGAGGTGTATGAGGGAACGCGACATAAATGTGCCTTCGTTGCTTGCCTGAGGCAGACTAAGCTCTCAGCTGAGCTCTCTACCGCGAGAGGGACGAGGGAGGTCGGGAGATGGTAGGGGAGGGTTAAAAGACGTAGTAACGGGCGGGAGAGAGGATATAATAAGGAGTGGGGTAGGGAAAATTTCCAATAAATGAGTAGGGGGGAAGTGGGGGGGAGGTGAGGGAGTGGGATGGGACACATGTGGGGGGAAGGCAAGAGGTGGTGGAGGGGAAACATACCACCTAATCACATATCACTTCCATTTCACCGGCTCTGAGGCCTTTTTCTTTGTTTATTGTCATTCCCTATTTAGTAGGATATTCATACTGCTATAGTTGGACACTCTGGTGTCAACATAATTGAAGATACATAATAGTTAAATATAACTTAGGCACACCAACACCAGATGTGAAACGATTTGCTAAAGTGATCTTAAGGGGGGATGGACATATAGGTTTGCTCATTTAAGTATCTGTTTTAGATTCCTCCATCAAGCTTAAGCCCCCCCAGACCATCCTAGACAATTTGTATATTTATTGATAGAATAATGTCCTGGCCGAAGGTTGGTTTCTCTTAAATTACAGGCTCGCTATCGCTCGCAAGGAAACAATTGACACATAAATTACACAAAATCTTAATATTGACAAAGAAATGAGACGACAGGTATTAAAATTGCCAAACTAATGGCCTGAACTACACCACACCCCTCTCTGACTTCCTGATTCATCTGTCTATTCCTCCATGTAACTCCACGTGCACTTCTCAAGTAACTAATTTTCACTCCTCTCACTCTTGACATGTGCATTTGTTACAGGCAGCATTGGTTTTTGTCTCCTTCATACAAATAGAAAACAAAATATAATAATAAAGGAATCATATTTAATCAGAAATAATGTAAGAAATACCGAATGACAAGCCCCTTTGGCTGCGGCCATTTTTGGGCTATTTAGGGCATATTCAGGCACTCCTGAATGATAAATCAAGCATCTTCATTAAATGAAGTGTATTCTGCCGAAAACTAGGCGAGAATAGCTTCAAAATGACACCAGAACGGGTCCCGTACGTGGTCTGGTTCACCCGCAGTGGTGCCAGTGAAACGCGGAAACCCGCTATTATGTAGCACTCGCTCGCTTGGCTACACTGCTGGGAGACACAGAGAGAGACCCGCGCGAGACACAGTCAACCTCAGTGAGCCGCTCGGTGCTCTGAGGGTCGGAGGTGGGCCCCTCACGCTCACGCCCACTGACACTCGATTTTTACGGTTTTTACAGGCTTTTAAATCCTGGAAATTGCTGTAACTTGCCAGGACGTTCCAGAACGTCACCCACAGCGAAAGGGTTAATAGACATGCATTTTGTGTTTTTATTAAAAATATTTACAAAATAAGTCGTTAAGAAAGGCGTGAACATACCGAACGGGTTAACAACTTCTAATCCCACCAGGACGATCACGCCTTTCTTTCAATTTATTGTGGCTATCATTAAACAATTTTATTCAGTTTATGAAGAACCTATGTTACTTGTCCAAGACAAGTTCAAGAGGTCTATTATAAGCTAACTAAAATTGTCTAATAATAACGCAACAATAACGCCATTGGGCTGAGAGGGTTAAATAAATACAGTCGAATTGGAGCTGTCATCCTCAATAACATTGCCTTCAGCGTCAGTCCTAAGCAAATCAGACTGAGGAGCTGGAGGTGGCTGGGGGACTCTGTGCGGGGTGGACCGAGCTCCCCCAAGGCACAGATCTGCAACCCTTGACCTCACCATTTCCCAAATGTTTGTAGAAAAGGAAGCAGAATGATCCTGGCCAACACGATTGTCCTGATTCCGGTAGAGGCTATGTGCTCCATGATTTTGTGAACGGCCCAGTGTAAACGATGAGGGAGGCAAGAGGCTAGCGGCAGAGTGGTCCTGGCGATGATTCCTGTTCTGCAAGGAGTTAGAGGCTGCCTGACTCTGTGGATGGCCCCTTATAAATGACTCAGAGGGCAAGGGCACTTGAGAGGGTGATGGTGGACGGGGATGCACTTGGTAATGATGGCCCACAGAAGCTCCCTGGTACCTGTATATGAATGCATGACTCGGTATAGGCAAGCTGGGGGCGCTTGTAGTGGGAACAGATATTTGTTTTGCTGTTCTGTGTCGGATAATTCTAACAACTGGGTCTCATCAGACTCAATGACAGGGTAACTAGGACCACCGGATCTTACTGGAGTTGACGTTCTCAGTGGGCCAGGATCATCAGAGGTTGGAAGAGCAAATCTTTGTAATTTTAGATCCTCTTCTGAATATGGATCGAGACCCATGTCCTCGAACTCCTTCCTTCTACTTCTGCACATGAATGTACATGAAAAAAAACATCGTTTCCAGACGTGCATAATAAACTAAATAAGAGACCACCCTAGTCTTTTTGAAAGAATTGCCATCAAATTTAATTTGAGAATGCTTTAACCCTATTTGGTCCGAGGGGGCCTTTTTTAATCCATCCTGTTTAGATCCACCAGTTTGGAGATCTTAAGAAGTTTCACCCCATTAGTTTGGCGATAACAAGACGCTTCACTCAATCCAGGTGTCCATTTCCTTCTGGGCGATAGATAGGGAACCTGTAACTTTGAAAAACCCCTCTCTGACGGGACCGATTTTCACCCTGGTCTATATACACTCGACCAAAAAACAATCTTTACACTGGTGAGCTGTAAATAATCTAGTGTGAACGGAATGAATCGGGTGAAACATACGTCTGTGAGGTATTATCATAAGATTTCGACCCACTTCCAGAATGTTTAGAGCGTTAGTGTGGGTTTCCCAACCTTTTTACCCTATATTAGTGGAACCCTTGAAATAGTAGTCATGTCCAAGGAACCCCTACATAAAAAATATTTTATGAACTATATTATCCTATTTCTCTTGCATAAAGACAAACATAATACATTTGTTGATAACTGGTTTAGGCAAAAACAACTTAAGTTTATTGATAATGTAAACATTAACTCTATATACTTTTCTGATAACTGGTTCAAGCACAAAATAACTTGATCGTTTTTTCTAGTTTATTTACAATTAAAAACTAATTTAGTCTTTTATTGACTACTGAAAAAGAAAAAAATATTCGCCAAGACAATATGGACACAATATTATATTGGCCAAAAACATGATATTCGTTAAGCAAATTTAGATAATGGTAATGAAATTTGCTTCTTCAATGTTAAACTTGTGCTTGTCTTTTGGTACACAAATGCTTAATTCGAGGTTGATCTTTTGATAAGCGCACCCTGATTAAATTTAATCATCAACTGAAATTAAACATTTTCTGTCTTTGCTCTTTATACTTGTTAAAGGAGAAAAAGCTTGCTCACACATGTAAGAATTTGAAAACTGTAGTAGAATATGTATTGTTTTTCTGTGAATGGCAGGATATTTTTCTTTCGCTGAAACCCAGAACTTTTCCAGAGATAGGTTAGTAAAGATTATCTTGAGTGTACGATCTGACTGCAGCGCACACAGTTCTTCCTCTTCTCTTAAAATCAAGTTCTCAGGATGAGCAGAAGATTCAGAGTTAGGATCTCTCACCCAATCATATACTTGGGTTGAAAGGGAGGGAAAATAATTTTCAATTTTCATCTGCAGCTCTTCCAGATCTCTTCCTCTACTCAGCCACCAGATTAAGGAACCTCTAGCAAACTCTTAAGGAACCCCAGTTATTAATAATGTTATTATTATTATAATAATAATACCTCTTCTACCCTACATCACAACCTATACCCTGTACATTATAGGTTGGACAAAAATCGCAACCTCTATCGTTTGTAACTCAAAAAGGGCTATAGAAAACGGGCTATATATTTCTGCAACTAATCCCAGTTGATTCGTCCCAGAGGTTAACCCCTTCACCACCATTATGTAATTTTTATATTATTCTGGTTACCATTAGACGATTTTCCTTAGTATATAATCTGCCTATACGATCTCAATGAACCCTCTTAGTGACATAGGTCCTTCTGAAACTGCATGACATCATCAAACATTAGCTAGAATCAAAGGTAAATAGGCGTCATAATGCTGAAGGGGTTAAGAGTCTAATTTTCTACCCCCCCCCCTATAATGAACAGGGTCCAGGAACTGCGAATCCCAAACCTCATGTAACTCGGCCAGGTAGATTATAGCTAAATCTAATCGTGTAATGGTAACCAGAATATGATAAAAATTACGTCATCATGCTGAAGGGGTAAGGGGTGTTTTATTGGAACCCCATTCCCTCATGTATAGCCCCATTAGTTTTGAGACGTTAGCTCCATTAGCTTGGTATTTTAAGACCTTTTGCCCCATTTAATTCAATTTTACGACCTTTCGTGCCACTTAGGTGCCGAGTTTTTCCTGGCGAGCGACAGGGGGCACGTAATTTAGGAAGAACCAGTCTTTGGCAGGGACATTTTCTTATAAGCTCCACAATAAACTTTGTAAGATCGCCAATCAATTGACCACTTGCGAGTGTCAGCCTATAAGGAAGTTGGAGCTGTAGGCATCTATATTTAGCAGAATTAACAACTAATATACGGTCCTAGTACATTTATATATACATAAAACCAAATTAGACACATTATTATTGTATTTCTGTTCTATGTCGATGTTTACGGCTCCAACTTCCTTACAGCCTGAAACTCGCAAGTAGTCTATTGGGAAAATTAAAATGAACTTACTTGAAGACATACAGGGAGGCGCCTTTGACCAATGGAGAACCACTCGTAACTGTACAATATAAATGGGTCAACATCCCATGGTGGTTCAGTTACCGGAAGTAGGGGTTCCGGCTGGCTTGGGGGCTCGAGAACCTGTGGAGGAGAAATATAATGATGTATACCATATTAATAATGATGATGATAATAATAATAATAATAATAATGACAATGATAATAATAATGAATAATGGTTATCAGAGATCATGCTAGTTCCTTAAGAAACTTCAGATATGTGAATGTGGTCATATGCTCATATACGTACACCTATGAAGATAAGCGAACTGCCTACATTACGCTTACCACCTCATATCATGTCTTGTGTCTATAGCCAAATTATACATTCTTCTTGTTATTAAAATTTTACCATAAATATTGCCATCTCGAGATACACATATACTGTATACCATGTTTTGATATCACTAGACATTAATTCATCTCGGTCTCATATTTTGGTATGGTGTAGTGAAATACCCCAGTAACGAAATTCCCAGGAGCGAAATCTCCATCCCTAACGAGATCCCCAAGAACGAAGGGACCCGGCGTCACAAGGAAGGATAGCTATAATGATCACCAACTTCGTTTTTCTCTCTTCCACTTAACTCCACATGTTATACGTCTCTTCAATCACAGCCTTCTAGTATACAAACCACATTACTTTATTCCTTAACATTCTTGATGTACCGACTAAGTATGTATTTAATTAAGGTAACAGCCATGCAGACTATAATATTTTCATTGTGTAGGTACGACGGCGATCTAAAGACACCTCAGTAAACTACATGCCCCTCCCCCCCTGTGTTCTATTGGGGAGGGCCACTTGAGCCCATCGACTCATATCGATTGTTATAATTACTGGCGATTGTTACTATGTTCATGTTTCACCTTTGTTGCCAGTTGATTAACTGAAATTCTTAACCACAATTGTGTAGGATTTATTCTCAACCTATTATGTACCCTATCCTTTGTTTGTTACTATTATTATTGCTTCAGATGAGAAAACATCCCCGATTACGAATCTATATTCGAGAGTTGGAGATCGAAATGATTATGTTGAGACGATCTATAACTCCCCAGGATAAACGTTTCCTGGATTAATATACCATTTTATTCTCTGTGTTATTCTTGTTATGATTGCAGATCAGCAGCCAATCCCTGACTACGAATCTATATTCGAGAGTTGGAAAGATAAATGATTATGCTGGGACGATCTATATTCTATAACTCTTCAAGATAGACGTTACCTGAATTAATATACCATTTACATGTCTATCTGATTACGTCAGCCCTGTACTTAGTTATATAACAATCATAGTCCCCCAATTCTAGCAATTATATGTCCCTAGCCTCCCGTTGTTTAATCCACCAACTATATATGTTCCCAACCTTCCTAATTCAACCTCCATTTCACTAGACAAAATTCCTAGGAGTAATTCCGAGATTTCATGATGCAATTACACTAGACAGCCCCCATACCTCACTGAAATCCACATTGCTATTTTATTGATGTACCAACTCCCTAAGGTTAACATAATTTAAGGAACTTCTAGAAAGGAAAGACACCTATCTTCGTTCCCCCATTTTTACAATTATCTATCCATAGCCCCAGACCATCCCCATTTTACGTTACAACCGCCTCAAATTGTTACCCCATGAAAATCCGTTTTTCTATGTATGCCACACTCCACAGAAAACTAGCATTTACGCCCCACTATTCTAATGAGTTTGAGGAGTCTGTAATAACTGATATTCTGTAATGAGTTCTTAAAGTCAATATAATTTTCCTCGATATTCTTGGCTAATTGTTTGACCTACGAGTACCTCCGGATTATTGCGGCACCGCCCTCCCGGAGAATTACTTGTAGGCCTACAGTATACTTCCCTTCAGAATATTGTTTTGTTACTGTACACCCAATAACCCTATGCCAGTGATTGTAGTGACTTAAGCCTGCGTCATACAGAGCCCGAACGTTGGAGGACAAATTCCCGAATAGGATGACTTGCACATTTTTACCGAATACAGCCCAGACTCTTCCGAAATTTGAAGATTACGAACATGGCCCGAACGAGTTCAGAATAATATCCGATAGTCAAGAATGACCTACGACAAAATCTCGAACAACTACCGAACATGAATCGAACTTACACTCGTTATGCAAAGAATGATTTTCGACCATATCCGAATCATCAGACACAGTTCCGAATGACATTGGAATGC
Source organism: Paralithodes platypus (assembly GCA_032716605.1). NCBI lineage: Eukaryota > Metazoa > Arthropoda > Malacostraca > Decapoda > Lithodidae > Paralithodes > Paralithodes platypus. Next base: position 11,100,699 of record CM064530.1, on the reverse strand, counting down.
TTTACGTTAATTAACCGAACTTAACTGATGAGATGTCGACAAACAACCAATAGAGAAGAACATTATGAGAACAACATCAGACTGTTTTATGACTGCAGCAAGATATTTTTTACCTGCCCTATATAAAGAGATGGGTTGGCTCACACCCCACCAGTCTCAACTCAGCGATCGACACGGCAACATGGCAATGTTGCGACAACGACAACGACACGGCAATATCACTGATTGTAGCTTCTTAACCCTTTCAAGATACGAGGACGCCTTTTCTTCCATTTAGTCTGGTTATTACTATCCGTTTGTTATTCAACTTAGAGAAGATGTATGGAAATCCGAGTGTTAATTGGTTTAGATTATACCTCTTTGATACGGAGAGGGCCTTCCAAAACTGATTAATATTGTCTAATGTTAGCCAGACGGAAGTGAAAACTCGTCCTCCAATACTGAAAGGGTTAATATCCTCCCATACATTTATTGTAGGTCTTGTTTATTTCTACCTTTTATTGCTTCAGCCCTCCTCCGCCTGATCACATTATTTGTGTACATTCTCTCGTTTTTATATATTAGTTTAACTCTCTCCCTTCCCTTGGTTATTATTATTTTCGTACTAATAAGAAGTTAGTAGAGACCGTTCTTTTAACGCATTGCTTACAATAGGTCCCACTTATAGTGAATAAAATCGGGTGTTGGCAGCTAGAATAAGGGGACCAGAAAAACGACCCATCTCCCCTTGAATAGGCCTATGTCTAATGATTGAGAAGGTTAAAATAACTTAATTTCATTGTAATTTTATCCTCTGTCCTTTATTTTTCTTGTTTGCCTTCGTATTCCCCTTCTCCTCTGTAGGCTACTATATTTTCTCACTTTTCTTCTGCTCTTTGTTTTCTTCTTGTTCCTTGCTTGTTCTTTTCCTTCTCACCTTTCATGCCTTTGATCTCTCTCTCTCTCTCTCTCTCTCTCTCTCTCTCTCTCTCTCTCTCTCTCTCTCTCTCTCTTTTGTTGTGTTAAAGTTATATACCCTCTTAAAGTTTAATTGGTAATAATAACCCTTTCAATATAAGGATATGCAGATAAATCTCTGGGTGGATTATTATGGACACTTTAATCACCCTTTTCATACCATAATTTATATATTGTACAATGCAAAAAGTACACATTTATTTTACGGTCACAGGACAGGTTGTAATATTGACAACATAATAGAAGTCATAACTGTACATAATCGTCAAGATTACTAATTTTACTGTCTTATTGCCCTAAGTTAGAGGAATAATACAGTTAGAAACCTTAATATTAAATAAGGCTTTAGAACTACATAATTTACTATCTTTTACTGTTTATTTTACTGATTTTTTTTTTTTTTTTTTTTACAGTGGCAGGAGCATTATACTGTAGATAACGAAACTACTCGTATTGAATAAAAATTTCGACCTAAGGAATATATTGTAAATCACAGACAGACAAACACATACTATGCAACTATATATATATATATATATATATATATATATATATATATATAATATGTGTGTAAGTATGAGTGTAGATGTGAGTGTGTTTGAGAATCTATATGCGAGTGAGTGTATTTGTGAGTGTGTGGCTTAAATATTAATACAGACAGAGCTAGGAAGGAAAGGAGTAGAACGATCTGAGGAAGAGAGAAGGAATTAACCAAAACTAGAAGATTAGCAATGAGTAATTACTGGCCCAGGGGAAGACCTAAGCTATGGATATGAGAGAGAGAGCTAGCTAGCTTAATTGACAGGTAAAGGGAATGTGTGGGAGAATAAGTTAGGACGTTTGATAAGATGAAGATTAAAGCGAGTGAATATATGAGAGAGAGATAGAAATAGAGACAAAAAGAGCGAGAGAGAGAGAGAGAGAGAGAGCTAGCTCTTGCACCATAATCCTTCATCGTGAATTTATCGAAGTTTTGTCGGGAATTGTGCGGGATTTGTTCGGGTAGTTCCAAATAACATCGGCAATGAAAAAAAGTACCGAACAAGTCCCGAATCAGAAGAACGAACAAAGAATTAATCCGAACAAATACCGAATGAGTTACGAATATATCCCAACCAACATCCGACCATTTTGTAACGGTTTTTGGTCCCGAATGTTCGTGAAAAGTTAAGGCCTGCATTAACTTTTTACCGAACCCCCGGAATGTTGGCTACACACCTGAACAACATCAGACCAACCTCAGACCAACCCAGCACTAGTCAGGAACTTATGCCGAATTGTTCGGAATATACCCGACCCGAATGAAATTTGAATTTTTTGTGCAAGTCATCCTAGTCGGGAATTTGTCCTCCAACGTTCGGGCTCTGTATGACGCAGGCTTAAGGCCTGTTAATTCGGATAAGTTCATTACGAACAATCTGCCTACGATCATCTCAAGAGGAGTACAGGAAAGAGACCTAGTAGCTCTCTCTTCATTACGAAGATAAATGTAGGTAGCCCCCCATGCTCAGTTGTTTCCTTTTCCAGTAACTAACAAATATATATTAAATATAATATAAAATGACCCGCTCAAGATCAGCTGACCAAGCAGCTGACTGCCTTTTAAGCCTCCAACCAATCACAAGGCAGCTTTCAACCAGTATCAGATCAGATGTGATTCGGGAAGTAATGCCTTAACAATGGCACTTCCCTGAGAGGTTCTTGTATTTTTTCCTTTTGTGACGTGCTCTGTTATAATATTATATTGTATTTCTTTTTCTTTTTTCTATATGTTGCATTATAATCTATTTCTTCTTATTCCAGCTCCTTCATTTTCTTGGTTCTTGCTCTCCACATCCCATACATCTTCACTCGTTCCTGGTTTTCTTCTTTGAACAGTAGCCTAGATTTCCTATCACTTGATTTTCCTCCTCAACGTAAGGTTGTTGCAGCGTTGTTTCCTTTACTCTCTCATCTATATACTGTATATAGGGCACCATAAAATAAAGTGTTTGATGTCCTCTATCTCAGCATTACATAGTAAGCTGTATAAGCATAGTATAGACCAGGGTTACAACTAAAGTTCGCTAGATAGTATATAAATGCCGAAAATAGCTACAGTAATGGAAACATCTCTACAATAAATCTCTAAAATGGCTATAATATACAGAATATCGCTCTAAATGGCTATAATATACGGAATATCGCTCAAATTCATGTCGCCAAATGTAAATATTGGCCTCTAGATTAAAGTAATACCTCCAAATTTAGCGAGAAGGTGCTAAATTGGCAACACTGAGTCATAGCCTCCCAGCCAATCACAAGCCCGCTATTATCCTATTTAGGCCCTCGCGTAAACACAAGTCTTGACAACTAGGAAATGATTACCAGGTATTTAAATGAATAGGCCTATATCTCGTTTATGTGACTATAATGACCAAATATGCGGCTATTATGTAATATATGACTCCCTAAAGCATCGATATAGGCTATGTGAGTTAGGATATGTTTATAGCCCTGGTTTAGTAAATAACAACACACAAGGAGACACAAGAACAGGAAGAAAATGTGCCCAATTTCACCTACCATCAGAATGCCCAACAAGAATCAAGACCCTCCAACACAATGGCCTGATTTCGACTTGCGAGTCCTCCTTGGTGGTGCAGGCTTAGACGGTGTTCGACGGGCCCGAGTGGACCCGAAGTGGTTCGCCTCCTCTGCAACTTCTTGAGGACGACGGGCCGATTGGTCCACCACTGAGCCCCCCAGGATCCTCTACTGCAGTTGCGAAGGCAGGGCTGTGGCGGGCGTGTCTACACGTCCGAGTTTTGCCCTTTACCAGACACAAGACACAAGACACAAGAACACAATGGCATCTCGAGAAAGGGAGCCCGGCTGTTCAATCACCTCCCAAAACACATCAGAAACATCAAGGAGGTGAACACAGATGTGTTCAAGAGGGAACTGTACAAATTCCTCTCAACCATCCCGGATCAACCAGGCATCTCAGGCTAGGCTATGCTGCAGCCCGCCCAGTGACATCCAACTCGATAACGTCCCAGCTGGAGTACAAGCAGCGAAGTGAAGGGTGGCGGCGACGCCGTGGCCTTGCCTCAGAGAACACCAAGGCCCCAAGCCTCCAAGGGAGCAACACCCTCTTGAGGCAGAAGCGCTTCAAGGTAAATTCAAGGTAAAATAACGGGTTTAATGATCCCGTTCTCGACCATGTGTCATGTGTGTACCCCGTTTTCTGAACCTCGGCCTATATTTTGCTTGAATTGGCTATCGTCTATTCATTCATAATTCATTATAATTGAGTCTGCCCTTCAACGAAACCATTATAATTAGGGGTACGATTTTAGTTACCTATTTGAATAATTTGACAGGTACCGCCAACGATTTAATACATATTTGTTTTCGGTTTCCATGCATCCAACACCAAGCTACACCCTTTTCTGGTGTACGAAACACTAAAAAAGCAATGTGGACACTTTAATAATGATAATATGAGACGGAATATAAAGACTTGGCCAGCAGGGGGCAAGTAAAACAGCTGGCTGTAGTAACCTCGAGCGTCCTGGCCCCCTGGGTAAACAAACCGCGACGATCCGAAGCGACGACGGACTCCCGCCGCCGATTTTCGGCACAAACGCGCCGTTTTATTCTCGTCGAAAACCACATTTAAAAAGTTATTACAGTAGGCCTATATCGTTTTCAATACTATTACCGGACCAGAAAAAGGTGTAGCTTGATGTTGGATGCGTGGAAACCGAAAACAAATATGTATTAAATCCTCGGTGGTACTGTACCTGTCAAATAGGTGTCCAGTAACTAAAATCGTACCTAATTAGGCCTGAAGTAAAGATCCCAACTCTATTACTAGAGGCCCAGAGGGCTAGAGCAAATGGGCTGTAAATTTCCTCACCTAGGCTTGGCTAGGCTATTCCCTGGCTGACTGAGTAACCTAACCAGCGGGGGTGTGGGGGCGGAAGCCCCCAGCCATATAATAGGTTAGGTTAGGTAAGGTTATTAGGTTAGGCTAATAGCCTAGCACATTTAAAAAAAAAAAAATAGCCTATAACTCAACCAGCTGGGGTGTGGCCACCCATAATACTAGGTTAGGTTAGGTAAGGTTGTTAGGTTAGGCTAATGTCTTCCCAAAGTTGACTATTTTTATAACCTTATATATCTTGTCAAGTTGCAAATTTGATTTTAATATAACATTTGACACTTAACGTAGTTTCTTTATTCATGCAGAGTTTAGTAAAATTTACCAGAACGTCCCCGACTTTCCAAATTGACTAATTCCTTGAACGTGACTACAGTGCATTAGTATGTGTGCGATTAGTTTGCTTGGGAACCAGATTAACTTGCTCATGTAGTGATGTACACTACATCTGATGTGGTGGATTGTGTTCTTTTATTTATAAATAATTATTTTACTTTAGCGTTGTTTCCAATAGCGATTTTGATTCGTTGTTTTGTCTTTTTACTGTGTTCGTATATGTTTTGGTTTGTTTATTTTGCAAGTTTTACATTATAATATTAGGCTACCTAGCCTACTCCACCCCGTGAAATCCGAGCCAGCTTTCGTCAAAAGTTGGCTCGGGTATTCACAAAATTGGGTTTTATGGGTTTGCAATTTGGGAAAACGCGAGCCAAGTTTTGATACAAAACTCTATATTATTGTATTTTTACGCTTTTAACCCCTCATTTTCCCTGAACTTCATAGCCCATCCCCACTAGTGGGGGGCGTATTTTTAGATTGTTGGATAATGGGTAAATATTCATTTCAGCTCCTCTTCAGTATAAAACAACACTATAACTGAAGGACAAATTAAAAAAATAAAAATAAAACTTACTGAAATCGCTGTCGGTCCAAAAAGTCAGGTTTACCATTATTTTATCCCACGGCTAGGTTCAAGGTAAATTCAAGAATTTCAAGGCAGTCAAAATAGACGGGAACATTCGCGAGCGTACAATAACAAAGCTGGCGATACGCCCGAATATTACATTCTTACCCAATATATTTTTTTGACGAAGTCATCGATCCTATACTATCACCTTTTAGGTTTGATCATTATTTAGAAGAGGGTGGCTTGCAGTGTTATTAGAAATAATTTAGGCAAGAGTTGTGTTATCGGGGTTATCACCTACCTCTGACCGGGTATATCCTAGTGTTTACAATACCCCTTTGAAAGGACATTAGCCTAACCTAACAACCTTACCTAACCTATCCTAGTATTATGGGTGGGGGCTGCCACCCCCACACCCCTGCCCCCACACCCCCGCTGTTTGACATTCAACTTACGTGTTCACACGACGTATGCCCGGTAACACAACTCATTCCATAATTTATTGGAGACATTGCAGGTCTATGGAATTCCTATACAGTACAGTACTGTACTTATGTATAATCCATTATTGGACAATCATTTTGATCACCTTTATGAAACCTGATATTGTCGGAAAAAAACTAGATAATAATGATAATAGGCCTACTGTATGATAAACTAATGATAAACTTTTTTTCAATTGCAGAGCGCTGGAGATTGGCGTCCAATTGACCCCAACGAAGACTCACCAGGACCGGCAGGGACTACGAGGCGACACACTTGACCCAACTGCCTCAAGAAATTAAAGGTGATTATAAACGCTAACACTGAGTGAGGTGGATGGATGGAGTTGAGAGGTACACAGGTCTCCCTCGATTTACGATTGGGTTACGTTCCTGAAAACCCGATCTTAAATAGAAAAATAATATAGCCACCCTAAAATTAATGGGGTAAATGGGGATGCGTTCTCGGATCAGCCAAAACCCAAACTTCGGATAGTGAGGGAGATCTGTATATGAGTGAGTGTGTTGGGTGGGAGGAGGACTCCTAGCTAACTGATGGCAGAGATGGGCAAGAATGTAGGGGATGGATGTAGTGATCGGGCGTACGGTCGTCATGTGCGCTCGCAGTTACGTTCCCGTCTATTTCGACGCTATATTTTCTGCTATTTGCCCCCTGTCATTACTACATGAATACTAGGTTAGGTTAGGTTAGGTTGTTTGGTTAGGCTAATGTATTTTTATATCCAAAGGCAGTAAAAATAGACGGGAACATGATGGGAAATGTCCGACGCCACTACGCGTAGTGTAAACAAGGCTGGCGGTACGCCCGCACTTAACATTCTTGCGGAATGTAGTTACCGGGTGTACCGCCCGTCTTGTTTACACTACACGGACACTCACCATCATGTTCCTGTCTATTTTGACTGCCTTTGGATAGAAGAATACATTACCCTAACCAAACAACGTAACAAGCTGGTACCAACGTTGAAGAACGCGGGCTATGAGCAGAGGTTGAGGACACTGGGGCTTCCGACACTGGCATATAGGAGAAAGAGAGGGGATATGATAGAGACTTTTAAGATAGTGTCAGGAAAGTACGATGAGGATGTGTGTGAAGGTATCTTCTTGATGTGGGAGGGAACAAGAACGAGAGGACACTCTAAGAAAATTTACAAAGAAAGAAATAGGCTTGAGAAGGCAAAGAACTCATTTTGTGATAGAGTGGTAAATGAGTGGAACGCACTGCCCCAGTATGTACTCTATTCCGAATCAATAAGGGAGTTTGAAAGTAATCTTGATAAAGCATGGGGAAGACAAGATTTGAAGTTTGATTATTAAACAAAAATACAGAATAGTAAAAATGTTGCGTCTGCTACCGCCGCCGCCAACACCGTGAACGACCGCAGCAGTGCAAGTACTGGTACTGAGCTGGATACACAGGCATAGTTTGCCTTTTTCCAGAGGATCTACTTTAAGAAACTGTAAGTAACCTAACCTAACCTAGTATTATAGATTTATAAGTACCGGTATTTATTTTATTATAAGTATTTATAGATGATTTATGTTGTATGTCGGTAGTGGTACACCCGGTAACTACATCCATCCCCAGAGATGCATGGAGGCGATCCATTTGTGGCCACCCCCTCGAGGATGATGGTATTTGGATGGCTAACAAGAGATGTTTTCTAAACTAAATGAAATTTTTAACCTTTGTGTATTTAAGGATGCGTTTCAAACTTTATTCTTGCTATCATTAGATAATTTTAGGCTGTTAGGCAGTTTATTTAGAATCTGTCAGACTTAAAAGGTGTATTATGTTAGTTTGTACCCTGTTAGCTTCAAAAGGCCCTCTTGAAACTGCATAAAATTGTCTAATCATCTAAGATACTTACAGATAGGGATCTGTATCTTGTGTTTGTAGACCTGGAGAAGACCTTTGATAAGGTGTTCTGGACAGGACCTACATAAGAAGTACAGTATGATACTGTATTATAATGTAAAAATTGCAAAATAAACAAACCAAAACTTGGACGAACACAGTAAAAAGACAAAAGAACTTATCAAAATCGCTGTGTGGAAACAACACTTTAGCAAAAGAATAATTTATAAGTAAAAGAACATAATCCACCACATAGGGTGTACATTACTACATGAGCAAGTTTATTAAAATCATAATAGTCAAATGTTTGAGCTGGAGTCACACAAGCCGTTTTTCGAGCAATTTTTACGGGCAATTGTGGTCTGGCAGCTTCAAAAATTACACTTTGTAAAAATTCAACAGCCTAACATACTTTACCTTCAGTCTAGTTACCGATATCAGTGCAAAAAGTCCCGAAATATAACGAAAAAAAAACTTGCTCATGGAAAATTGACGGAAAAATCGCTTGTGTGACAGCGGCTTTACTCTACTAATATTGGTGATTTGTACAAATTTTGTATACCGGTACTGTATCGATAGTGTAGGCACTGTAGGCACTGTTCAAAAGTCTCATGTGGTGTTTTTATCTTTCAGTTGGAGATGAAGTTACTGCCGCTACGATCTCTACCACCAATACCACTACCAACAACAACTACCACCATCACCCACATCACCAGTTAGTAAATTAAATAGTTAGTTGATTAGGTACTTAAGGGGAGACGGGCCCTTTTTTTTTGGTCTATTTATTCATTTATTACTTTATATCTTAGTTTTCTTGCTAGACCTCCATCAAGATTAAAAGAACACCCACAAGACCCCCCTTCAAGATAGATTTGTACATTTTTCGGTAGAAATATGTCCCGGCCAAAGTCCGATTCCTCCTAAAATTACAGGCTCGCTATCGCTCGTCAGAAAACATTTGACACCTAAATGGCTCGAAAGGTCTTAAAATTGACAACTAAATGGGGCGAAAGGTGTTAAAATCGTCAAACTAATGAGCCGAAGGTCTTATAATCTCAAAACAAATGGGGCTTAACACGAGGGAGAAAGAGGACCAGAAAAACGACCCGCCTCCCCTTAACAGTAGTTAATGAACATTGGTAGTGAAAATGGTAAAATGTTCAGCGGTACAAAAGACCAAACTGTAAACCATCTTTGTATACCGGTATCTTTGTGTAATTTTATAGCTACTGTTTTATCTGAGCATACTGTATTTATAATGTGTCATATTATAGTTTAGTCTACAGGAAATTTAGCATGAAGGAGGGGAATGTAGTGTAGGGTGATAGGGCGGAAGACAGATTTAATTTGAGATAGCATACATATTTGAAAAGAGGAATACCAGGCAGCTAAACGAACTGCCAAAAGAGTTATTTACAATGCTAAAAATCGCATTAAGGACCTGGTCCTCGAACAAGTGTGTAACACTGACAATCCCAATGGGATCTTCAACCTAGCTAGGCGAGTTAAAAATGACAGTAGGGATATTATAGGTGAACAGTGTGTTAGAGATGATAATGGGAAGATTGTGTATGCAGAAAATGAAATCAGAGAAGCATGGAAGGTACACTATGAACGATTGCTAAATGTAGAGTTTGAATGGGATAAGGAACAGCTTAGTATCGAAAAACCAATATCTGGGCCCCCTCCTTTGATAGCACCAGCTGTAGTGAGCGACGCAATCAATAAAATGAAGGACGGTAAAGCTCCAGGTTGCTCCGACATTGTCGCTGAGATGATAAAAGCCTCAGGGGAGATTGGTGTAAACTTAGTCACTGAGTTGATAAACACCATTATTAAAGATGAGAAAATCCCAGAGGATTGGCTCAAAAGTGTAATAGTAAATATATACAAAGGAAAAGGGATGCGCTAGATAGAGGAAATTATAGGGGCCTGAAAATGCTTGACCAAATCATGAAGGTCTGTGAGAGAGTCCTTGAGGGTTTGATCAGGCAAAGCATCTCTATTGATGATATGCAGTTTGGTTTTATGCCAGGACGTGGTACAACCGATGCTATCTTCATAGTCAGGCAGATACAGGAAAGATACTTACTAAAAGGCAGGGATCTTTACTTTGTGTTTGTGGACCTGGAGAAGGCCTTTGATAGGGTACCTAGAGATGTTGTACAGTGGGCTATGAGGAAACTTGGTGTGGAAGAGTGGCTGGTGCGTGTGATAATGAAGATGTATGAGGATTCGCGAAGTTCGGTGAGGGTGAAGGGTGTACTGAGTGATGAGTTCGCAGTCCGTGTTGGAGTCCATCAGGGTTCAGTGTTAAGCCCCTCCTCTTTATTATGGTCTTGGAGGCGCTGTCTAGAGCTTTTAGAGGCGGACTCCCGTTGGAACTGTTTTATGCAGACGATTTAGTCCTAATAGCTGACAGTATGCAGGATGCTGAGGCCAAATTCAGAGAGTGGAGAGAGGGCATGGCGAGCAAGGGTTTAAGAGTCAATATTAACAAAACAAAGGTTATGCATTGTAGTTTGAGACTAGGTAATGTGGAAAAGAGCGGTGCATACCCATGTGCAGTGTGTGGAAAGGGAGTGGGCGTTAACTCAATTCAATGTAGCATCTGTCGATGTTGGGTACACCATGGGAGTAAGCGCTGTAGTAGAATAAAGGGGCCCCTGCCGAAGGATAAGTCAGAAATAGTAAAATTTGAGTGCGTAGTGTGCAAAGGCGAGCTTGTGTTAAGTGATGATCCTGTGGCTGTGAATTTTGGAAATGAGTCTTTGGAGCTGGTGAACAAGTTTTGTTACCTAGGAGATACCATCTCTGCCGGTGGTGGGGCCGAGGCTGCCACTGTTGCTAGAATTAGGTGTGGCTGGGGGAAGTTCAGAGAATTTATGCCAATCCTGACCATGAAAAGAATGCCTCTTCCCCTGAAGGGAAAGGTGTATGCCTCATGTGTTAGAAGTGCAATGACGTATGCCTCAGAAACATGGGCCGTTAAAGTAGAGAATGTCAACAGAATGGAGCGTAATGAGATGAGAATGGTGAGATGGATGTGTGGGACCAGGCTACAGAATAGAATAACAAATGTTGAGCTGAGGAGACGTTTAGGTATAAAGAGTATTAGCGAGGTGATGCGTACAAGTAGACTGGGATGGTATGGACATGTGGAGAGAATGGATGAACAAAATTGGGTGAAAAAATGCAGGTCTGTGATTGTGGAGGGAGCTGCACCAAGGGGTGGACCGAGGAAGACCTGGGATCGGACTATACGCGCCGATCTCAAATCCAAGAACTTGACAAGTGAAGCAGCCCTTAACAGGGTTGCCTGGAACGCCGCCATTAGGACAAGAGACTGAAACTGCACTTATGTGTGGAACACTCAGTCTTAAAATGTTATGTATGTATGTATGTATGTATGTATGCAAGGTGATAAGCATACCGTATATATAAAGATCAAATTTAGACCTGTAGAGATAAGTTTATATACAAATAGTATCTGGTATAAATAAGCTAGGTGGACTAAGCTATAAGAAAGTATGCCAAGAGTGAGATGGAGGGATGGAGTTATATATGAGTGTAGGTGGTGTTGGGTGGGTGGAGGGACGGCGGCTTACGAATGACAGAGGGACTTGGAGGCGATTCATCTGTGGCTTCTGGCAATAGATAAATAGATAGAGAGAGTGGGGCGGGGCGGGGCGGGGGTGGGGGTGGGGGTGGGGGTGGGGGTGGGGGTGGGGGTGGGGGTAATACATTCTTGTTAATTTAGGTGCTCATGTTCTGGGTGTGGTGTCCCGAGTTCGAATCCCGGGAGGACCATATGCTTTCATTAGTTTATTCTAGTACATTGGGGTTTGTAATTGATGATTAATGTTAAGAACGGGGTGTTACTTATTTGATATACTGTACTGTATTTGCTGCAAAGTATTCATATAAAATAAAGTATTTTATTTGATGCTCATTAAGTTTGATGAGGATTTAGCTACCATACTTTAATTACACATTGATACTGTATTATATCCACAAAAATCTGGTGTTTATCTTATATTGATATCAATATTTTTGTAGAGACTTAACAGATGGTTTACAGGTTCTGGTATTGTGATCTATAGTGAGAGATGTTGCCTTTTATATATTTACATTGACCATGTTGTATACCTATTCTTTAAGGTGTTCCAGTGTTTTAATTCATGAATCACATAGTACTTGTGTAGAGGGATTTACCGGTAAAATCTTGGATTCTGAGGAAATTTCTTTAGGTACAGTTCCGGACAGATGAAACAGCAACACCTCGTCCACCCAATATGTGGTGAGGGGCTCTGCGGATTTGGTAACACTGGCAGGAGGTGGGAGGAATGTGGGTGGGTGGGTGATGAGGGGAGGTATGTGGGGGGTTTAGGGGGGAATTGGGAGGGTGAAGAGGCAGCAATCATGGTGTGGCTGGTGGGAGTGGGCAAACAAGTGACAGGGTAGGGGAGAGCAGACTGGCAGGAGGCATGTGCACGATTAAATTTTTTAATTAGGATTCACCGTTGATGTGGTGCCGGATCAGCAATAGTTTAAAGGATTGCATCCCAGAACATTTCGATAGGTTATAAAACTGGATTGACTTAAGGGCAACGACATGACATCGTAATCGTTATGACATGTAATACCATGTTAGGACATAGTTGTTAAATGTAGCATACAGTGATATTGTAGGTGTGTGTAATTTAAAATCCTGTGGGAGTAGCTTGTTCTATAGGAAAATTTGCTTGTCACTCTGTTCTCCCCTACCCCATCACTCATTTGCCCCCTCCCACCAGCCATACCATGATTACTGCCTCTTCACCCTCCCACACTCCCCCCTAAACCCCCCACATCCCTCCCCTCATCATCCACCCACATCCCTCCCACCTCCTGCCAGTGTTACCAAATCCGCAGAGCCCCACACCACACAGCTGGTGGACGGGGTGTTGCTGTTTGATCTGTCCGGAACTGTACATCAAAGTCATTATGCCACGAGTCGTGGCATAGTCAGTAGAGCATCGGCTGCTGATCAATAGGTCGGTGGATTGAGCCCGCACTGTCAAAATGTTATTGGTAGATGTCAAGCCCAGGCAACTTGACCTAGCGATTCGTGACAAACGCCTAATGTACATGGCCACCCCATCTCGGGAATTACGCTGTCTGACAAAAAAAAAAAACTTAGGGGTTTGAAGTAGCGTCTTATGTTTTTAAACGTGGCAAATTCGCATTTGATCCCTTTGAGCTAGAAACTGTACTCCCCCACCAAAGGGCAAAGTCATGTAGGTCAGTGACTCATCATCTCAGAGCTTAGTGTACGGCCCCAAGTTTTCTAATGCAGGTCTAATTTTCTCTACAATTTAAGTATTCATTATTTTTGGGGATTTCAGGAACTTAGAATATACCACACTGGATCTTATATTTATAGTAAAAAGGATGAAGTGAGATAATTCGCAGCCTGTTTATTGCTGGAGGTCCTTTTTAAACTGAATCAAATTGTCTAATAGTGACCGTAATAAATGAAAAAGACGTCGCCAGCACAGAAAGGGTTAAGACTTTTTTTCAATAACTGTGGTACAGTGGTTCATTACATTATATATCCTGAGATGTTCAAAGTTACCTCCCTATCCAAAGTTAGCCTATTTTACAGGTAACTAACCTAGATTTTTTTTTCTATGTGGATAAGGTAGACAAAAGGCAAAACTGGCTGTGACGAGTGCCTCCCCTAGATTTGAAAGAGTGATAGGGCCAAAATCAAGTATTGTTCGAGTCAAAGTATCTGGACACACAAAGTTTGAAGTAATTTAAGTCATAGAATGAGGGAAAGATGGATGGTATACAACATGGTAACTAATGTATAATATAACAGGTGTAACTCTCCTTATGATAATCTCCCGCTGAACTTTCTACCATGTTTCATTTACCAACAGATTCAGTAACCAACCCAACACTTCTCCAAGATCAAGGTTGGTCAGTCAAGGTTAAGTCACAGTACCACTTTTAACAGTCAAATTTTCTCTGAGTCACAGTGTCCGAGACAATAATATCCTGTTAGTGAAGTATAGTGTCCAATGTTTTTTAAAGTTTTCCTGTCCAAAGTTAGGTTTGGCATCCTCTACCCAACCTTAGCTGTTTCTGTCTGTCTCTTTTACTGTCCTACTTTTTTTTCTGGGGCAGGGGGCTAGGAATCCTCCTTCCCTTGTAAAATTCTCCTACTCATCGAGACAGAAAAAGGGCGAGGGAACGCATAAATAGTCCCGGACCCTAAGAATTTGGAACTTTAAAGGTTTCAGTTCGGGCTCTGTCTCGAGTCGGCCATGCCCAGCAATGGGTTATGTGCCTGAGTATATACATACATACATACCATACATATACCTATACTGTACTGTATACTATTATTTTCATCTTTACTGGAGGAGAAATTTCAACGCTTAGCAGCCAATATCCTGACATATAATTGTAGAATACAGAGTATATATATTGCTTGATGGATTGATCCCCGAGGGGGTGACCACAAATGAATCGCCTTCATACTTGTTTGTCATCGTCAGCCACTTAAATAAGCTACAATTTTCCATTACCTGACCGTTCAACTCTCACCTCACATTCTGTGGCTTCATCCCTCTCACAATCTTATTTTGTTTACCATACCCTGCAACTCCCTCTTATTGTCAGTCATCGAAATTGTATCAGTGCACCCACCTTTCAACACAGTCCCAACCCTAGAATTGGCAAATTTTCTCAGTCTCTCCTTTACTCAACAAGTGAACTCTGGAACTCTCTCCCTCATCTTATGACTTAAACTGCTTTAAACTTTGTGTGTCCAGGCATTTCGACCCCAATGTCCCTTGAATTTGGCCCTGTCACTCTTTCGGCTTTGGGGGAGACACTTGTTACAGGCAAGCTGCCTTTTGTCTCCTTCATTACACATAGGAAAATAAAGAAACAAAAATCATCAACAAACAGTAGCACAGGCAACTTCCCTTCATTCCCTTCCCGTACCAGGAGTACTCCACCACCCACTGCTCTTCCTTGTATTTCTGTCATGCCTCCATTCCTATATGTACGATAGCACTAATAAGTCATGTCTCAGCATTCATTACGTTTGGCTAGCTCTATGCTGTATTAATTATCTGTCAAATGTTGAATAGGGTGCATTTCTGTAGGAACATGTTTGTATATCTCACTCTAAATGAATACCGTAAATCAATTTTAGATATTACTGATACCAATTATTGATCAAAACATACTTGATACTGAGACATCACTTATTAGGCCCACTGTACTGAACAACCACAGGGACATTATCGTAATAAATACTTCAACTCGGTATATTTTCTCTGATATCTTGTTGCGGACACCAGACTCGGACACAAATTCACTGTTTAATTTGTGTATGTGATTTGATCTTGAGAATCCTTGGAAATATTACCTTATGCACAAGACAGGCAGGATGTGTAACACCTTCGGTACGATGGCATTGTTTGGTTTTATTCTGGCTAAAACTAGACACTTTTTTCAACTTAGGAAGGACCTTTAGATGTTAAGGGACAGGCTGAGTAATATGTCTTTTTCTTAACTGTGTTGGTGGTGTAATGGTTTAGATGCTTATGTTCTGGGTGTGGTGTCCTGAGTTGGAATCCCGGGAGGACCATATGCTTTCATTAGTTTTTTCAAGTGCATTGGGGTTTGTAATTGATGATTAATGTTAAGAACGGGGTGTTACTTAATACATTAAATTAACATAATAAGGATATGTGGGGTTAAACTGAAAGATGTATGTATGTACAGTATGTACTGTATATTCTCAGGCACATACCCTATTGCTGGGGGTGGCCGACTTGAGACAGAGCCCGAACATAAATCTTTAAAGTTCCAATTCTTAGGGACCGGGACCACTTTCGTGTTCCCTTGGGGGTGGCCGACTTGAGACAGAGCCCGAACAGAAACCCTTAAAGTTCCAATTCTTAGGGCCCGGGATCACTTTCGTGTTCCCTCGCCCCTTTCTCTGTTTTATTGAGTAGGAGAATTTTAGAAACTGAAAGATAAGGTAATTAATATGGAGCTGAGGAGGCAGTGAGGTATTAAGAGTATCAGTGAAGATATGCACAAGCAGGCAGAGAGATGTATGTCAGTGAACGTAGAGGGAGTAGCATGGAGGGGTAGACCTAGAAAGACGCGGGATCAGGTTCTACGATCGGATATCCAATGCAAAAACTTAACAAGTGAGGCAGCCCAGAAGAGGGCTACCTGGCATTCCTCCATTAGGATGTGAAACTGAAACTGTGCCACTTATAGATCACTCAGTTTTTAAGGGGAGATGGGCTGTTTTTCTGGTCCCCCTCTCCCTCATGTTTAGCCCCATTGCTTTTGAGATTTTAAGACGTTCGGCCTTTAGTTTGGCTATTTTAAGAACTTTCGCACCATTTCTGTCCATTTCAAGACCTTTCGTGCCACTTAGGTGTCGATTTCTTCCTGGCGAGCAATGGCGAGCCTGTAATTTAAGAGGAACCAACATTTTTCTACCGAAAAATGTACAAATTTATCTTGAAAGGGGGTCTAGGGGGTGTAATTTTAAGCTTGATGGAGGTCTAGGGAACAAACTAAAAACCTCCCCTTAAAGTATACATGTAGTGGGATTGGCTGAGGCTAGGGTAGAAAGAGAAGTGTATCTACAGTATAGAGTATGTTGAGATTAATTCTGCTACTTGGGGATGGTGCGGAGACTAACTAGCTCTTCACGATGATCTGTTTTGCTCAGCTGGCAGGAGCTTGTCATGTGGAGAGAATAGGCTGAATAATTGTACCTACGAATAGCCAGAATATAGCCAAATGTCCTTCCTAAGCTGAATAAAATTACGTACCTATAGCCAGAATAAAAGCCAATGTTATACTGAAGGTGTTAATTAATCATCCTGTTAATTTTAGTGTATGTATTCATTTTATATAGGCCAAAAATCATGACCCATATCCTCTGTAACTCCAAAGGGGCTAGAGCAAATGAGGACCTGAATGATGCAATGTCCTAAATGCCACTTTGGTCGAGAATTTTTTTTGTTACCGAAAAATGTACAAATTTATCTCAAAGGGGGGTCTTGGGTTTTTTTTTGTAAGCTTCATAGCAGAATTGCAGTGTGAGTGTCCTAGGTTGGAGTCCTTGGAGTGCCACATGTATTTGTTGATTTCATTAGTTGAGTTTAGAAGTGAAGTTGGTTGGTGAAAAAAATATAATAATATGTCTATTCCTTCATCAAGCTAAATCGAGATAAATTTGTAAATTTTTCAATATAAAAGTGGCATTTAGGAAATTGCATTACTCAGGTCCTCAAATGGGCTAGAATATTCGCTTGATTATAGTCTGTTTCATTTCATCTGACGGTAAATTGCAAAGTTCCCATCAACATTTCTCAGTTACTTTGAAGATTTTATAGTGAAATATGGTGCTGATTATATTATAAACTCTTAGTGTACGGAATTTCGGTGCGAGTATCCTAGGTTCGAGTCGAGTACTACATGTATTCATTACTTTCAATGATTTAATTAGTTAAAATTAATTGGTGAGTTGGTGAAAACAAATATGAATTTAATATGATGCAGAGACATGGTGGTTTCATATTTTTCCATTAAGTATCGAGAAATCCGCTGCTAAGGGATTCAATTTATCGTCAGATGAAATGAAACCGAGTATAATCGATTATGAGTTATAGAATTTAGTGGTTCAAGATTTTTGGCCCAATTGTAATGGATAGACTATAGTGTTTTTGTGTGAGGTAATATGAGGATTCATAAGGCAGTGTGACAGGGCAAGTTTATTTAGTGTTTTTTATATACAGTATATCTATTATCGATTCTGGCTGTCAAAGTGTTTACAGATTTTTGCTCTCATGATCAGATTCATAAATAATTATCATACTTTTCAACTGATTTTGCTTTCTTACCAGATTTATATAAAATCATAATTTTCACTTGTTTTGCATGCATTACTAGATTTATATATAATTTATCATCAACTCCAAATATTAAAGATAAATTAGTAGAGTAAATTGATCGACCTTTTTTGTATACGGTAATTTGGAATTTAAATTATCATCAACTTCAGATACTAAATTAATAGTAGAGTAAATTAATCGACCTTTGTGATAGAATTTGGAATTAAAATGATCATCAACTCCAGATAATAAGTTAATACTAGAGTAAATTAATTTACCTTTATGATTAAATGTGGAATTAAAATGATCAACTCAAGATAATAAGGTTAATATTAGAGTAAGTTAATCAACCTTTCTGAGTGAATTTGAAATTAATATTATCAGACTAAGTTAATACTGTACTAGAGTAAATTAATCGACCTTTGTGATTGAATTTGGAATTATTTTTATCCAAGAATCACATGTCAGAATCGGTTATAGTTTCGTATAAAAACACTTTAACCCCTTACTGCACCGGTGATATATTTTTAGTTTTATTCTTGCTACTTTTAGACGACTTTGTGTAGCTTAGGAAGGATATATGGGTAGCTAAGAGGAGTAATTGAGATAGTTATAGCTTTGAAGGATATGTGATAGCTAAAAGGATTAATTGAGATAGTCTATATCTTTTTAATGGGTAGATGTCATTCGTAAGCTGAACAGAATCTTCTAATAGTAGCCAAAATAAGTGGCTCCTTTTAGACGATTTTATGTAGCTTAGGAAGGATCTGTGGGTAGCTAAAAGGATTAATTGAGATAGTCGGTAGACGTCCTTCTTAAGCTGAACAGAATCGTCTAATAGTAGCCATAATAAGCGGCTTCTTTTAGACGATTTTATGTAGCTTAGGAAGGATGTATGGGTAGCTAAAAGGATTAATTAAGATAGTCTATAGCTTTTTTAATGGGTAGATATCCTTCCTAAGCTGAACAAAATCGTCTAATAAGTAGCAAGAATAAAATAAAAAATACGTCGGCGGTACAGAATGCCCATGTTACACTGCTTTTTCTGACCATGATCTTAGGCCGGTATCACATGAGAGCTTTTTCCGTCAACATTTATCCTCAACACTGGTCTGGCAGCTTATGAGGTCAACATTTAATATATTTCGGTTACCTACATTCATCTACCATCAGTCTAGTTTATGACACCAGTGCAAAAATACTCCAGAAATGTTGATTATAAAAGCTCTCGTGTCATACCGTCTTTAGGAGGACTGGGCTTGTATTCATAACATTCTTAGAACTATTTCTATAATTTGTCCTGATCTAAGGAAGTTGGAGCTGTATAGACATTATTATTTAGCAGAATTAACAGATGGAATACGAATGTAGTGCATAGATACACATAAAATTTAGTTAGCAATCAAGATTTTGTTTAGTGTTGGATTTTCGATAGTTTTTTAAATGAGTTAGTTATATTAATTTGAACAGTAACTTTGGAGTTAATTTTCAAGTTTTGTATTTTAACTAGCATAATGTTTGTAATTCTGCTAAATATCGACGTGTATAACTCAAACTTCCTTATAGATCAAAACTCACAAGTGATCAATTGAGGTTCAGGACAAATTATAGGAATACAGTAGTTCTAAGTTTATGAATATTGGTCTCTGAAGTGTTGGGTTGGTGACTAAATTAGACTACTGTTTATGTAAGACCACATAAACTTATATACTTTAGAGGGTCCTTTAAAAAAAATTGGGCATAGGTCCTTTGTTAAATGATACTTCTTTGAGTCTGTAAAAAATGTATTTTTGCTTTAATCTTGTGTAATAAAATTTGAAAAATCATGGTAGCTTTGTTTATTTTGTACTTCAAAGAGCTTCCCTTAAACAACCACATTATAAAAAAAAAAAAATCCCAATACATACCGGTAATTATTTTGACCAGTTAAAAAAAAAAAAAAAAATCATATATATTGTATATACTGTATATAAAAAGGTAATAAAAACTTTGAAAAATCATGGCAATTTTCTTTATTTATACTTCAAATAAAAGAGCGTCCCTTAAACAACCACATACATATCTCGATTTTTTTTTTTATTAAAAAAAAAAAAAAAAAAAAAATCAAAAGTTATCTTATGTTCAAGATAAAGACTTAAAAAACATTATATCAGATTAGAGGGGTAGAGCACAGGCTCCACCCAGGGATGGTCTCGTAAAGTACAGGGCGAAGTAGAAGTCCTCGGGGATGACGGCAGCCGTAGAACTTCCTCGTAGGGTGGTGGTCGTCAACTGCTTGGAGGAGGGCAGGGGAGGTCTCTGAAGGCAATGGTTGTTGAGAACTTCATTTGAGGGTCCTGGAGTCTCAGGGGAGGTCTCAGAGGGCAGGGATTGTCGAGGACTTCATTGGAGGAGAGGTCTCAGAGGGCAGTGGTTGTTTAGGACTTCATTTCAGGGGAGATCTCAGAGGGCAGTGGCTTTTGAGGATTTCATTGCAGGGGAAGTCTCGGAGGGGTGTGGTTAAACAGTTTGGTTGGCGGACTGTGGTCGTTGCAAGTGAGTGGGCAGCGTCCAGAGTTCTTATTTGGGAGTCCGGAGATGTTGCGTCTGCACCCCACTGGAAAGGTCGCTCGATTTCAGGAATTTACTTGTGGCAGTGGTTGTTGAGGACTTCATTGTAGGTGAGGTCTCAAGAGGGCAGTGGTTAAACAGTTTGATTGGAAGACGGTGGTCGTTGAAAGTTTGCAGGGGAGTGAGCAGCGTCAACAGTGCTTTTTGGGGAGTCTGCAAATGATTCAGGAATTTTCTTGGTGGTCGTGCATCATTAATTTTAGTCAACAGGATTTTTCAAGTTGAGCTTCCAGGCAACAAAGAGGAGATGTTGGTGGTTTTGCTAGAAATGCCTTTGTATTCTTTGAGCGCATTTAAGTTGGTTCTGGTGAATATCTGCAGTCCATTTTGCTCGCCCTCAATCTGTCTTGTTCGGTCTTGCTCTCGCCCGTAATCGGTCAGTTTTGCTTGGTCGCCCTCTATCAGTTTTGCTTGCTCTCTTCTCGCCCTCGATCAGTTTTGCTTGCTCTCTTCTCGCCCTCGATCAGTTTTGCTTGCTCTCTTCTCGCCCTCGATCAGTTTTGCTTGCTCTCTTCTCGCCCTCGATCAGTTTTGCTTGCTCTCTTCTCGCCCTCGATCAGTTTTGCTTGCTCTCTTCTCGCCCTCGATCAGTTTTACTTGCTCTCTTCTCGCCCTCGATCAGTTTTGCTTGCTCTCTTCTCGCCCTCGATCAGTTTTGCTTGCTCTCTTCTCGCCCTCAATCAGTTTTGCTTGCTCTCGCCCTCGATCAGTTTTGCTTGCTCTCCTCTCGCCCTCGATCAGTTTTGCTTGCTCTCGCCCTCGATCAGTTTTGCTTGCTCTCGCCCTCGATCAGTTTTGCTTGCTCTCGCCCTCGATCAGTTTTGCTTGCTCTCGCCCTTGATAAATGTTGCTTGCTCGGTCTCGCCCTCAATCTGTCTTCCATCTAAGTCGGCTTCCCATCTTCTATCATGACGCCAGCCAGGATAGTGTCTCAGTGGTGTTTGGCTATCAGCCCGAGAACACTGCAACCTATTTTGGGGTTCCTCTCGTTGGCTTCAATTCTTCCGTCAAAGCACTCCTGACCATCAGCCCTTGTGAGAAGGTTTGGTTCCCTCATCCTCGTCTCTATCATTGCCTCGCTTTGTCAGTCTGCTGGGAGTTATTGGTTGGTGGTTGTTGTGGTTAGTTTGTTAGTTGGTGGTGGTTCTGAGAGTTGTTGTTCCATCACCTCTCCATCCTATTCATCGAGTTCCGCGAGTCTTGCTGTCCTAGTGCGGTCCCTATTCCTCAAGTCCCGTGGTAATGCAGTCCCGTATTGACCCTCAGATTTCAGCCCTCCACAAGTCAGGGTATATGATGAATTCTTCAACTTCAACAAGTCAGGGTGTATGATGCATGCTGAATTCTTCAACCAATGTAGCCTTCTAGGTTCATCACCCCAAGAACAAATCTGTAAAGAAAAGAAAAAATATTTAGCTACTATTTTCTGTAACTGTCCAAGGCTTTTAACTTCATTCCCGCCATTAGATTAATTGTATTAATTTTAAAAATTGAACCTCCAGCAATAGACAGGCTTCGAACGATCTCTCAACCATTTGTACTACCACAGATCCTTCTTAAACTGCACAAAATCATCTAAATATAACTAGACTATTAAAAAGACGTCACCGGTACCGAAGGGATTAATAGACCTATCAATACTTTTCAAATCTGTTATTCAACCTTTAACTCTGTTGGTGGTGTAATGGTTTAGAGGTTTATGTTCTGGGTGTGGTGTCCCGAGTTCGAATCCCGGGAGGACCATATTCTTTCATTAGTTTATTAAAGTTCATTGGGGTTTGTAATTGATGATTTAATGTTAAGAACGGGGTGTTACTTAATTAAATTATTCATAAAATAGGAAACTAATAAATTTAGTTTATAATTCCTAATTAAGTTTTATATGGGAGAGTAATAGTTAAACCACAGAACAAATTAGAGTCAAACCAACTTCAATTAAATTTCCTCTATGGTTAGTGCACTGAATTTCTGTGTGAGTATCCTAGGTTCGAATCCTTGGAGTACCACATGTAATCATTAGTTTCATAAATGTCATTAATTAGGTAGATTTGAAAGTTAATTGGTGATAATGAACCAAATCAATTTTAGCATATAATTCCGTATTAACCCTTTTGTATGTACCGACGACTATTCTGGATACTATTAGACTTTTATTCAGTTTAGGAACGACTTCTAACCATTAAACGGCTACTAAATATCTATTAATCCTTTTAGTTGCCATAGATCCTTTTTAAGCTGCTCACAATCTTTTAAATATAGCTAGAATATAATTAAATAGACGTCGCCGGTACAGAAGGAGTTAAGGCTATTAATTTACTTTTAACTTAACCATCTCAGTAGTCTAGCTTATTTAATTATATTCCGGCCACCATTATGCGATTTTATTCAGCTAATGCGGACAGTGGCTGTTTGTTTGGTCTATTAATTAATTTATTCATATATTTGTTTAGTTTCCTCCCTAGACGTCCATCAAGCTTAGAAAAAAAACCCTAGACCCCCCTTCAAAATAGATTTGTACATTTTTCGGTAGAAAAATTTCCCGGCCAAAGGCCGATTCCTCTTAAAATTACAGGCTCGCTATCGCTCGCCAGGAAAAAATCGACACCTAAATGGCACGAAGGGTCCTAATATTGACAAATAAATGGGGTGAAAGATAATAAAATCCATAAACTAATGGAACCAACGTCTTAAAATCTCAAAACTAGTGGGGCTAAACATCAGGGGGAAGGGGGTCCAGAAAAATGGTTCGTCTCCCCTTAAGGGCCTCTAGCAATCCAATTACTATATACTTTCATATCACCAACCCACCAATTTACTTGCAAATAAACTTATTGAAATCCATGAAACTGTGTGGTACTTCAAGGATTCGAACCTAGGATACTCACACCCCAATGCCAACAGATCCTTACTATCTATCTATCTATCTATTGCCTGACGCCGTGATCCCCGAAGGGGTGGCCACGAACGAACCGCCCCCATGCACCTCTGTCCCCAGTCAGTCGACGCCCCTCCCCCCAACCAGCACCGCCTTCGTTCATGTAGTTCCTCACTCCATCCTTCCACCTCATATTCGGTCTACCTCTCCCCCTATGTCCCTCCACCTCGCTCTCGTACACCCTCTTAGTCATTCTCTCGCTTTCCATACGTTCCATATGGCCGAACCATCTCAAGTTGTTCCTTTTCACACTTTCCAGCACATCTACCTCCACACCACACCTCCTTCTTACTTCCTCATTAGTCTGTCTATCCCTCCATGTAACTCCGCACGCACTCCTTAAGTAATTCATTTCCACTGCTCTCACTCTTGGTCTGAGTCTCTCAACCAACGTCCATGCTTCGCTTCCGTAAGTCAGTGTCGGGATTACCACACTGTCATGCAAGGACTTCTTCACTTCCATACTGACCACCCTATTTCTTGTTACTGCTTTTAGCGTTCCTACAACCCTCTTCCCCTGTTGTACCCTCTCCCGCACCTCTTCATCCATAGTCCCATCTTTACTCAACACACTGCCCAGATACTTAAAAGAGTTGACGATCTCCATAGCCTGACCGTTCAGCTTCACCTCACACTCTGTGACTTCACCCCTTTCGAAGACCATAACCTTGCTCTTCCCCGTATTTACCTTCAAATTCCGTTTTTCGCACACTGTTCCAAACTCATTTACCAGACCATGCAACTCCCATTCATTATCACTCATCAGAACTGTATCATCCGCAAACAGCAGTATAGGTAGCTTCCACTCAATTCCCTCCCTTTTCAGCGATACACCAACATCCACTGCTCTTGATAGTATTTCTTTCATAACTCCATCCATGTATACAGTAAACAACCACGGGGACATCACACACCCCTGTTTCAAACCAACATTCAGGTCAAAGAACTCGCTCTGCTCACTCTCCACACGTACTGCCGCCTTTGCACCCTCATACATGCTCTTCACTGCTTTCAGCAACTTGCCCTCTACTCCGTATATTCTAAGTACTTTCCACAAACCTTCTCTATCCACTCTGTCATAGGCCTTCTCCAAGTCCATAAAGGCAACATACACCTTTTGTTTCTTCTCCAGATACTTCTCCACAACACAATTCAGGGTAAAAATCTGATCTACACATCCTCTTCCCTTCCTAAAACCTCCCTGCTCGTCGCCTATCCATTTCTCCGTTCTCACTCTCACTCTCTCAATCACTACCCTACTGTATACCTTCCCTACTACGCTTAGAAGACATATTCCTCGGTGGTTACCACACACTCCTCTTTCCCCTTTGCCCTTATATAGGGGGACTATTATGCCAGTCTTCCAGTCATCGGGTGCACTCCCCTTCTCCCATGCTAGTTTGCACATTTTCTAAACTAAATTTCCTTACTAAACTTCTTAAAATTGTCTAATGACTATTGTTGGGTGTAATGGTTTAGGTGCTTATGTTCTGGGTGTGGTGTCCCGAGTTTGAATCCCGGGAGGACCATATGCTTTCATTAGTTTATTTAAGTACATTGGGGTTTGTAATTGATGATTAATGTTAAGAACGGGGTGTCACTTAATACCCATATTAGCCCCTTCTGTACCGGTGACTGTCTTTCCTTTTATTCTGGCAACTATTAGACTTTTATTCAGTTTAAAAAGGGCCTCCAGCAATTAACAAGCTTCCAAACTATCTCAACCCTTTTTACTACCACAGACAAGGGTCTGTCACCCCCTTGACCCCCTTTCAAGATAAATTTGTACATTTTTCGGTAGAAAAATGTCCCGGCCAAAGGCCGGTTACTCTTAAATTACAGGCTCGCTATCGCTCGCCAGGATAAAATCGACACCTAAATTGCACGAAAGGTCTTAAAATTGACAGAATGGGGCGGAAATTCTTAAAATCACCAAACTAATGGGGCGAAAGTCTTAAAATCTCAAAAGCAATGGGGGTAACTATGAGGGAGAAAGGGGTCAAGAAAAAAATCCCTGAAGTGGAAATCTCCCCTTAATGGAATGATAGGTCATTGTTTGGTCTCTGCATGATAATAATAATAATAATAAATGTCGTACAACTTTATCTCACGACAATATTGCTTAAGGGGGGTGACCTGTTTTTTTTGTATTTCTGTCCTTTTCTATCTTTGTCTGGCTTGTATCCATTTGGCCCCATTCAGCCTACTGTTTTAAGACATTTATCCCCATCCAGGTGTCAATTTTTTACTGGTGAGCGGTAGCGAGCCAGCATATTTTTTATTTTTGTTTGACAGCAGGCTAAATTTGTACATTTTTCGATAGAAAAATGTCTCCGGCGAAGCCGGATTTCTTCATATAATGCTGGCTCGCTATCGCTTGCCAGGAAGAAATCGACACCTAGATGGGGATAAACGTCTTAAAATAGTTGGCTGAATGGGGCCGAATGGATACAAGCCAGGGAAAGAGAGAAAAGGACAGAAAAAAACAAAAAACAAAAAACAGGTCACCCACCTTAACCCTTTCATGCAGTATCCTAGGAAAAATACATTTGGCTCATTCGGGCTCTTATTGCATGATGTTATTATTCATTAGGAAGTATCTCTGTACATTTAAGGGGGGGTGACCTGCTTTTTGTTATTTCTGTCCTTTTCTCTCTTGCTCTGGCTTGTATCCATTCGGCCCCATTCAGCCAACTATTTTAAGACGTTTATCCCCATCTAGGCGTCGATTTCTTCCTGGCGAGCAATTAAGATTAAGGGGAGGTTTCCACTTGAGGGACTACTCCTTTCTCCCTCATGTATAGCCCCATTGCTTTTCTATTTTTAAGACGTTCGCCCCATTATTTTGACGATTTTAAGAACTTTCGACCCATTTCTGTCAATTTTAAGACCTTTCGTGCCATTTAGGTGTCGATTTTATCCTGGCGAGCGATAGCGAGCCTGTAATTTAAGAGGAACCGGCCTTCAGCCGGGACATTTTTCTACCGAAAAATGTACAAATTTATCTTGAAAGGGGCTCAAGGGGGTGTAATCTTAAGCTTGATGGATACCTAGAGACCAAACTAAAAACATCCCCTTAAGTGGTCTATGAGGGAATAAGGTATACAAGATGTCTATCATAAGGTATACAACATGGAGTCGATAAAAGAGTAGGTTAAAATTCACCCCATAGAGGTCACCGATAGTGGGATATCAACATAGAAGCAGACGACGATATCAAATTATAGTGATTAAGACCATCTTGCTCACCATCTGGACCACTTCATCGATACCCAAGGCTGATACATATGGTATAGTATCATCTTAGATCACTGTAGACAAGACAGACATTCATGGTGTGCTGGAATAACACCTAAAATAAGCGTTTACTATTCTTTTGGAACCAGAAGACCCTCACTGACGCATGCGCAGGTGATGTTTCAGTCGGACGCCATTTTGGGGACAGACATGTACAGTTGTCCATACGTCCAGCTGTTACGTAGCTACTTTTAACATTATTATATATATATACTGTATATGTGTGTGTGTGTGTGTGTGTGTGTGTGTGTTATTTGGGAGATTGTAGGCACCAATCGTGCAGGGCAGTACCCAGGAGAGGCCGCATAGTCATATGATAAAGAGTTGCTGGAACTCCTGTTTCGTTTGCTTGGCTTCCCTCACTGTTTCTATTTGTGCCTCACCTACACAAAGAGTAATCCAGCCAAATCTCACAAACACCTCCTCCTCCTATTCATTTAAATACACTTAAGGGCAGATTTCTACTTGAGGGACTTTTTTCTTGACCCCTTTCTCCCTCATGTCTAGCCCCATTGCTTTTGAGATTTTAAGACGTTTGCCCCATTAGTTTGGCGATTTTATGAACTTTCGCCCCATTTATGTCACTTTTAAGACCTTTCGTGCCATTTAGGTGTCGATATTTTCCTGGCGAGCGATAGCGAGCCTGTAATTTAAGAGCAACCGGCCTTCGGCCGGGAAATTTTTCTACCGAAAAATGTACAAATTTATCTTGAAAGGGGGTCAAGGGGGTGAAATTTTAAGATTGCTGGAGGAGTAGGAAACAAACTAAAAACCTCCCCTTAAAGCAGGTTTCCTCTTTCGTCTTCTTTATCCTTCTTGGTCCTTTCTCTTCTTGGGCTGGTCCTGTCTCTTCTTGGTCCTTTCTCCTCTGGTACTTTTTCTTCTTGGGCTGGTCCTTTCTCTTCTTGGGATATTTTAGGTGTCATCAAATTCCGCCCACTTTGTCAACAGTGGGCGGAGTTTAGTGACAAAATGATATCAGTGTCATCAAGCTCCGCCCACTTCCTCCTACCATTGTGATAGGCCTACAGTGACCCCGCTCCCTTCATAGACCACACTAAAGCCGGTATCACACGAGAGCTTTTATAGTCAACATTTTTCTGGCAACATTTCTGGAGTATTTTGTCCTGGTATCGGAAACTAGACTGATGATAGATGAATTTAGGTGACCGAAATCATCTAAATGTTGACCTCATAAGCTGCCAGACCAGTGTTGAGGATGAATGTTGAGTGAAAAAGCGCTCGTGTGATACCAGGCTTAACCCTTTCAGTACCGGTGACGCCCCTTTCATTATATTCTGGTAACTAGTAGACGATTTTAGTAAGTTTAGGAAGGTCCTCTAACAACTGGAAGGCTACACACGCCACCAGTACTGAATAGGTTAAGGGGAGATTTCCACTTGAGGGAATATGTGTTTGACCCCTTTCTCCCTCATGTTTAGCCCCATTGCTTTTCTAGTTTTAAGACGTTCGCCCCATTATTTTGACGATTTTAAGAACTTTCGACCCATTTGTCAATTTTAAGACCTTTCGTGCCATTTAAGGGTCGATTTTATCCTGGCGAGCGATAGCGAGCCTGTAATTTAAGAGGAACCGGCTTTCAGCCGGGACATTTTTCTACCGAAAAATTTACAAATTTATCTTGAAATTTATCTCAAGGGGGTGCAATCTTAAGCTTGATGGATATCTAGAGACCAAACTAAAAACCTCCCTTTAACCCCTTCTGTACCGGCGACGTCTTTTTCATTTTATTCTGGTTATATTTAGACGATTTTGTGCAGTTTCTGAAGAAGCTGTGGTTGTAAAAAGGGTTAAGGGGGGTGACCTGCTTTTTTTGCTCTCCTGTTCTCTCTTTCTCTGGCTTGTATCCATTCGGCCCCATTCAGCCTACTGTTTTAAGCCGTTTATCCCCATCCAGGTGTCAATTTTTTACTGATGAGCGGTAGCGAGCAGGCATTTTTTTTTAATGTTTTTGACAGCAAGCTAAATTTATACATTTTTCGAAAGAAAAATGTCTCCGGCGAAGCCGGATTTCTTCATATAATGCTGGCTCGCTATCGCTCGCCAGGAAGGAATCGACACCTAAATGGGGATGAACGTCTTAAAATAGTTGGCTGAATGGGGCCGAATGGATACAAGCCAGAAAAAGAGATAAAGGGAGAGAAATAAAAAAAGCAGGTCACCCCCCTTAAGTGAGATAGTTGGAAGACTGTTAATTGCTGGAGGCCCTTTGTAAACTGAATACTATGGTGTCATAGTAACCACCAGAAGATAATATACATCGGCAGTGTTAACCAAAGATAAATCACTATCAATATACCCAATGATCATACAGTATATACCCTTTTTACAGTATATTTTGGCTAACAATAGACGATTATAATTATGCAGCTTAGGTTGGATCTCGAACAATCAGAGGGGTCATTAATTATCACCTCAATTAAGGGGAGGTTTCTAGTTTGTTTCCTACTCCTCCAGCAATCTTAAAATTTAACCCCCTTGACCCCCTTTCAAGATGAATTTGTAAATTTTTCGGTAGAAAAATTTCCCGGCCGAAGGCCGATTACTCTTAAATTACAGGCTCGCTATCGCTCGCCAGGATAAAATCGACACCTAAATGGCACGAAAGGTCTTAAAATTGACAGAATGGGGCGGAAATTCTTAAAACTCACCAAACTAATGGGGCAAACGTCTTAAAATCTCAAAAGCAATGGGGCTAGACATGAGAGAGAAAGGGGTCAAGAAAAAAGTCCCTCAAGTGGAAATCTCCCCTTAACCCTTGAACTCTCTCGGATCCTTCCAACTTATAATAAAATCGTTTAATGATAGCAAAATTATATGAATAAGTTTAATGATAGCAAAATATGAATAAGTTTAATGATAGCAAAATTATATGAATAAGTTTAATGATAGCAAAATATGAATAAGTTTAATGATAGCAAAATATGAATAAGTTTAATGATAGCAAAATATGAATAAGTTTAATGATAGCAACATTATATGAATAAGTGAGTCCTTGAATACTGAAAGAGGTAATTTATGTCATTATTGTCCTTAGTGATCTTGGCACCATTCCTCTCACTATAACATTACGCTTTCCATAATGCAGTTGGGTCTGAGTACATGATTAGATTGATATCCAGAATTCGAAAATGGATATTAATCGTGATCGTGTACTCAACCTTTAACTGTGTTGGTGGTGTAATGGTTTAGATTCTTATGTTCTGGGTGTGGTGTCCCGAGTTCGAATCCCGGGAGGACCATATGTTTTCATTAGTTTATTCAAGTACACTGGAGTTTGTAATTGACGATTAATGTTAAAAACGGGGTGTTACTTATGTTAATTATTCATTTCAGATGGCGTGGTTGGCGGTAAGAAGAATGAAGGCGGCATTTGGTCTACCACACGTCTTTCCTCAGCTGGACAAAATCGCTTACTGTTGGCCAGCAAAAAAGGGAGAACGTTGTAAAGCACCGAAGGCCTCCGTCGAACGCTGTCAATCACGCAGCAGCTCCAAACCCTCCTCCTTTCTTGTTTCTCTCCCGCCTGGCAACTCTTTCGACTGATCCAGAAGAACAAGCACAAGATAAAAAAAACAAGAATAGAAAACGAGCGGAAATAAGCCTGTCGTCGGTTCCGGACACAGGCAAACACATAATGTACAGTCAGCCTAATAAGTGTTGTCTCGGCACCAATTATGTCGTCGGTTCCGGACACAGGCAAACACATAATGTACAGTCAGCCTAATAAGTGTTGTCTCGGCACCAATTATGTAGTCGGTTCCGGACACAGGCAAACACATAATGTACAGTCAGCCTAATAAGTGTTGTCTCGGCACCAATTATGTACAGTCAGCCTAATAAGTGTTGTCTCGGCACCAATTATGTACAGTCAGCCTAATAAGTGTTGTCTCGGCACCAATTATGTACAGTCAGCCTAATAAGTGTTGTCTCGGCACCAATTATGTACAGTCAGCCTAATAAGTGTTGTCTCGGCACCAATTATGTACAGTCAGCCTAATAAGTGTTGTCTCGGCACCAATTATGTACAGTCAGCCTAATAAGTGTTGTTTCGGCACCAATTATGTTTGATTAATAATTGGTATCAGCAATATCTACACATGATTTCTTCTTTTTTGAGTGAGATATACCAACATGTTCCCACACTTACCCACCCTTTCAACATCTGACGGACATTAATACAGCACAGAACGAACCAAACGTAATGACAGCTGAGACATGACTTATTAGCGCCACCGTACTTATTATCAGCGTGTTGTTGGGAATAATACCCATTAATTAAGATGAATATTGGTGGTAATAAACCCATATTATACAAGGATAGAAGGCTAATCACCATCATTATACCCAATGATCGTGTATAGGGGAAGTGTGGTGGAGTGGTCATGCCACTGGATTGGTAATCCAATGGACCCGGGTTCAAATCCCGATATGTCAATGGAAAGATATTATTGGGATTGAATTTGTGCTGTAGCCTACCTAGTATCAGTGCATTACCACAAAGCCCGCCGAAATGCCAAAAAAATACCCTCATTGTTCCCTGATTAAATAACACTGTATGAATATTCCCATATTCAAAATATGTTACAGGGGGACAATGCCTAGTGAGTTCACTGCTCAATAGGTGGCGTTCTGAGAGTGAGGGTCTGAGTCTGGAGGGTGAGACGGTGAAGCACTTGAGCGAAGCAACCAGCCGCTTCAGAGATGGAGCTGCTTCGAGCCATGATGGATGCTTCGCATTTCTCACTCCCCAGACTGGAACAAGACCTCACGGGCTTTACCGTGTTGAGCGGTGGAATGTACAGGCTCTCAGCCTATGCCCGAGAGGGAGTAGTTGAAATATAGAAAAAAAAAAAAAAAACAAAAAAAAAAAAAAAAAAAAAATATATATATATATATATATATATATATATATATATATATACCCACCATATAGCCCACAGCACATCATGTTGCCCGAGAACAGCCCCTTACGCAGCCCCCCCCCCCCCCCACACACACACACATACACACACACACAATTTTTATTTTTTAACTAGACTGAACTACTAGATATATTTATCAATCAGAAAATATCACATAAAAATCTATGGGAGAAGCACTGTCATTCTTGCTTAACCAGCCAATATCGCCTCAGGCAGTAATGTGACGTCAGACAAAACTTTCGATGTTCAGCCAATCAGAAGCGAGCAATTTTTTCTCAGGGGTGTAGAATTCATACGCTATGGCCTCACATGGACGGGTGTGGTTCATCCTACTCGTGACGTCACTTGCTCAGTTCTCGTGGGGTTGGACCATAGAACACTGTCCAAAATAACATTTTAGACAGTTTCCTACGGTCCGAAGCCCCAGAGAGCTGAATCGGTTACGTCACGAGTAGAATGAACCTCACTTGTCCACCCGAGAGGCCATAGCTGGCGTCTGATTGGCTGAACATTGAAAGTTTTGTCTGACGTCACATACTGCCCGAGGCGATATTTTCTGGTTAAACAAGAAGGATTGTGGTGCACCCGTAGATTTATATCTACTTTCTCTATTTATCTATCGTCAGACGGCTTGATCCTCGAAGGGATGGACACAAATGAATCGCCTCCATGCACCTTTGGTAACCGGCGCCCCTCCTCCCACCCAATACCATTATCATAACTAACATACATCTCAAATATGGGTAGGCCTACATAAGAAAAGAAAACGGGAACCTACAGAAAGCGGATTGGCCCATACATGGCAGATTCCTTTCACACCCAACCCATTTGATATATGCTTCTATAACGTGTACCAAAACTATTGTATATATTATGAAAATAAAAATGTATAATTGTATCTTTGTTATCATTGAACCCATTATAATGTTTGGCTATATAGTGTATACATTAACCCCTTAAGGATTATGATAAGTTTTGATAGTATAATCTGGCTATTATTAAACGATTTTATTTAGATTAGCAAGGGTGTATGTAAGTCAGATGGTTGGTTAAGATAGTCTCTACCCTTTAAATTCCCACAGACCCTTCCGAAGCTAGATAATATCGTCTAATGATAGCCACAATAAACTGTCAAATAAACAAAACATTACAAGAAAAAAAAGACAAATACGATCAATATTCATTTATTTATAATACAATATATTGTTTTAAAATACAATAATTACTGATAAATAGATAAATAGATAGACAGATAAATAGATAGATAAATAGATATATAGATATAAAGACAGACAGATAGATAGATATATAGATAGATATACAGACATAGATAGATAGACAGATAGATAGATATGCAGACAGATAGATAGATAGATAGATAGATATACAGACAGATAGATAGATAGATAGATACATAAATAGATATAGATAAATAGAAAGATAGATACCGGTATACAGACAGATAGATAGATAGATATACAGACAGATAGATAGATAGATAGACAGCTAAATGGATAGATAGATATATAGACAGATAGATAGATAGATAAATAGATAGATAGAGAGATAGATAGATATACAGACAGATAGATAGATAGATATACAGACAGACAGATAGATAGAGAGAGGGGGTGTGGTGGTGGTGGAGGTAGGGGGTAGTTTTAGCGAGGTGAAGCAGCCGAGAGACACAAGAGATCATCACACTCCTCTTATATCACACATTTATAATCAAGTATAGTCAGATAAAATAATCACGTTTAAATATATATAAAGCCTTTACATCTACGGAAATGGATAAAAAAAAAAAAATGGGACCAAACTTTTGAGCCCAACTGTACCTAAAAATTCAAGCCAAGCTACTGCATAATAAACCATACTAATAATTCAAGTATAGTATTGTGCTTCCATACAAAAAAAAAAAAAAAAAAAAGGGACCAAACTTTTGATACCAACTGTATCGGCAAATTTCTCGGCCAGGAATCGTGGAAATCGAGACGAGAAAATCCTCAAATTTGCCCTGGGGGCATTTAGGAAAAGTGGCAACGTCGCACTACCAAAAACCATTGAATTATCGCATATACAGGCATTCAATCAACATTTCACATATGTAGTTGAATTCAGCGCAAAAAATTACATAGTCTACGTATCTTAATTTTTATCAGAAACGGCTTATTAAGCATATATTAATAATTTTCGTGGCCAGGTTTGGAGATGTGGAACCACTGTAAAAGGTTGCCAAGTATGCAGTTGTGATTTGGTGAGTACTTTACACCGCCCTTGCCATTTGATTTCCAGCCATCGACCTGACAACAAGTAAGTCCAATATTCCCCCGTTTATTCTCCATTTTTAGCCGCTTTTTTAGAGTTTAATTTAGTGAAGTGCCTTATTTTCCGATGTTCGTGACTTTGCGCCAGGTGCCTAATCAGTGTTTTCGCAATGTTTCGTGTATTCTCAGTATATTTAAGGAAAGTTAATGATGAAAGCCGGCGGGTTGAGCAAACAATATGGCGACCGAGTGAAAACCTAGGAAGCCGGCAGGTTTTCACTTGCGGGGGCAATTATCGTCTGCATAATGGCTTAATGATATTATTTACCGGATAATTGCAAGTTTAAGGTTAAAGAAAGTCATAAAATAGAATCATTTTTTATTTTATTTGGTCAGATTACATAAACATTGCTGCAACTAGGACGATGGGTAGAGACATAGGCCTTCCAGTATTTCACCCTATTAAACTCAATTATGCCTTATATAGATCGATATGTAGAGTAAATATTAATATACATACGTTAAATAATGGTAATTCAACAAACAAGGCAACAATTTGGAGCTAGTTAATAGATCGGTCAACCTCCGCGCCATTTTGGTACCCATTGGAGTCATTATCCTCTTTATAAGTCTTTTTAATCACATTCTGATCAGTGTTTTCGTTATGTTTCGTGTATTCTCGGTATATTTAAGGAAAGTTAATGGTGAAAGCCGGCGGGTTGAGCAAACAATATGGCGACCGAGTGAAAACCTAGGAAGCCGGCAGGTTTCCACTTCCGGGCCCAATTATAGTCGGCATAATTCATTCATTATATTAATTACCGGATAATTGCAAGTTTAAGGTTAAAGCAAGTCATAATATTTACGCAGTTGTTATTTAATTTGTTCAGATTATACACTTAGCACCAAACCCGATGATCGACGTAGGCCTATGATTATTTTTTCACAATTAGCATACTACAATATTGCATAAATGGTCATATTCATAGTTTTATTCAAAATTATTTAGGAATATTTACGAAATAGTAGCCTAATAGAAATCTACTTAACCCCTTCTGTACCGGTGATGTACAGTTTATTATATTCTGGCAACTATTGTACGATTTTGTTCAGCTTAGGAAGGATGTCTACTCAATAAAAGGCTACAGACTGTCTTAACTCATCTTTTTAGCTACCATATATACTACTTAAGCTTCATAAAATCGTCTAAGTGTAGCTAGAATAAAAGTACAAATACGTCGCCGGTACTGAAGGGGTTAAGTATATGCGATCATTAATAACATTAGCCTACATCAATCCGTCAATACATGCTTTATCGAATCACTTATGGGGAGGTTTTTAGTTTGTTTCCTACTCCTCCAGCAATCTTAAAATGTCACCTCCTTGACCCCCTTTCAAGATAAATTTGTACATTTTTCGGTAGAAAAATTTCCCGGCCTAGGGCCGGTTACTCTTAAATTACAGGCTCGCTATCGCTCGCCAGGATAAAATGGATTCCTTAATAGCACGAAAGGTATTAAAATTGACAGAATGGGGCGGAAATTCTTAAAATCACCAAACTAATGGGGGCAAACTTCTTAAAATCTCAAAAGCGATGGGGCTAGACATGAGGGAGAAAGGGGTCAAGGAAAAAGTGCTTCAAGTGGAAACCTCTCTTTAAGTTAAAGGTTAAAATTAAAGTTATGTAGATTTTAAATATAGTTCAGTGAAACGCTAACCATGCAACAAAGGCAGTGATTTGGGTCCAGGAAACGGTCAGCCAACCTCCGCCATTTTGGTAACCAGTAGGGTGGTGATCCTCTCTTTACACTCCAATATATCCATAGATTCCACACCCATAACAAACGTTCGGTCATACTGGTAGTAACAGGATATAATTATATAATTTACTCCATGGATGTAAATTTCTACATTGTCACAAATGAAATATTGCCCCGTTGTTTGATAATTAGGACAACAAAATGGCGGCCAAATACACTGCTGGCCGTTCTCTCAGGCTCACTATCGTTCGCCAGGGAAACAATCGACACCTAAATAGCACGAAAGGTCTAAATATTTACGACGAAATAGGGCGAAAGGTCTTAAAATAGACTAACTAATGGGGCAAACATCTTAACATCTGAAAACTAATCACATTAAAAGGATAAGGCCAGATTAATTTAGCACCTGGCGGAAAATTCCATTCCTTTGCCGGTAATTTAGCAATGTTTAGCGCCAAACTAGGACTAGTTGTGGATCTGCATACTATTAATACAAAGTTCTCATAATTAAGGGGGTCACAGGCTTTTTTCTTTCTCCTTTTCTCTTTCCCTGGCTTGTATCCATTTGGCCCCATTCACCCAACTGTTTTAAGAAGTTTATCCCATCCAGGTGTCGATTTCTTCCAGGCGAGCGATAGCGAGCCAGCATTGTATGAAGAAATCCGGCTTAGCCGGAGACCTTTTTCTATCGAAAAATTTATAAATTTAGCTTTCTGTCAAAACAAAAATATATACTGGCACGCGAAAATGTTAACACCTGTATGGGGGTAAACAGTAGGCTGAATGGGGCCGAATGGATACAAGCCAAAGAGAGAGGGAGAGAAAGATAAAACAAAAAAGCCGGTGACCCCCCTTAACATACTTCGCTAAAACATGTTATTAGCGGAGTAGTGCACACGGGAGCATGACAATTTACCGCTAACTTAAATATAACCGACTATGGATTACTTCTTCATAGTGCATTTAGCTCTTCCAATCTATATTTAGTTGAATGTTGCTAATGTTAAACAAATTCTGCCATTTTGTGGCACTCCGAGGACTCGAACCTAGGACACACTCACCGAAATTTCGCGCACCTATGCATTACGCACTGGCAAAAAGACAGTTTCTTATAAATATCCAGAAATATAATAATAATGCTAACACAAACAAATTATGGTAAAAATTGAAGAGACTAGTTATTTTTTGTCGTTTTGTTAGGTTAGGTTAGGTAAAAAGGCACTGAAAGGACTCGAACCTAGGATACTCTCACATAAATTCCGCGCACTTATGCATTACGCTATCAAGACAGGTTAGGTTAGGTAAAAAGGCTGTCCGGGGTCAATCCAATGTTTACTTAAATTATATACAGTATACTTGGCTGGTTAAGATATATTTTAACAATGTATTTTTTTCTTTTACAGATGTCGTGAATGATGATGGAAACCTCGACCAGATCTTTCAACCAGTCTACCACTACCATCATCACGGCAATCCTAATCCTTTAATCCTAACCATCCTCTCCCCCTCTATCTGTAAAGGGAAGTTTCATTTTGTATATATAAATTTTTTCGTCCCAAGACCTTCAGTCAAGCTTAAATAAAATGCCTCGAAGATCCCCCTTAGAGATAATTTTGTACATTTTTCGACAGAAAATTGTACCAGCCGAAATAATAATAATAATAATAAAAATACTAATAATAAGGCCAGTTTCTCATTAATTTCAGGCTCGCTAGCGCTCGCCAGGAAAACAAAAATAGATCGCTATATGGCACAAGTCTTTAGTGCCAAACTAGAAGGTGAATGTCTTAGTCTCAAAATAACCTGGGCTAAGCATGAGGGAGAAAGGGGCCGGAGCAAACTTCCCTTTAATCCTAACCATCCTCCCCCCCCCCCCCCCCTTCCTTCCATTGTCCTTGTCACCACCTAAACCACCTCCCTTCTACTAACATGTGTATAGACATTACGTTAGATAGGCGGCAAGTTTAAGGTAAGATTCTATTTTAATACATTTCAGTGTAAATGATATACTTATGAATTGTTTTGCAATAATTTATATATAAATAAATCTGGTATATATATTTGTTTACATTTGCTATAACTATAATATTTCCAATAACGTAACATAATTTTTGTATAATTAAATGTATATATTGAAATATAATATAATTAATCCATGCACTAATCTTTTCTCCTATATCGTCGTTGACTTCGAATTAGACAAGGTTTCTGGTAGGGATGCTGAGGTGGGGGGGGAGGGGGGGTAGCTCTTAGTTAGTTCAAGGGGTAGGGATAGGTAGGAGTCTGTTCTAGGTTAGTATTGGTTAGGTGTTGCTCTATTCGGTTCCCTGAGGAGGTTGGTTAGCGGTGTGTTAGAGCCTTGGATAGAAGCTTGGTTAGTTAGTGGTCTGTTAGAGGCTTGGGTAGAAGCTTAGTTAGTTAGTTAGTTAGATTTAGTTAGTATATGGCTTGGTTTGTTTTCTTGTTGGTTGAAATCCGGCCGGTAGAATTCTGGTTGTCTGTTAGTTGGTTGTGAAGGTTGCAGGTTTTCAGATGACGTGGCGGCTTCCAGACTCGATGTGGCGGCTTCCAGACCCTATGTGGCAGCTTGCAGACCCGCTGTGGCCGATTTGCAGACCCGATGTTGTGGCTGGCAGAACGGCGATCCTGAAATAATTAAATATTTTATCAACAGGAATGAGCTGGATGGCCCGACGGAGGAACAACGGTGAAATAAGGTATGCCAGAACCTACTAATGTGACTTTAAATCTTCCCAACAGGTTAGAGATGGGAGGACCGCTGCGATCTTGCCCGACCCAAGATGACCCGACCCAAGACGACCCGACCAGGAAAAACGACCACCTTGACTATGGTTGAGATATAATGCTTTTTTGTTGTTGCAAAAACATATGAATTGATCAATTTTGAAAATCTACATTATATCCGAAATATTGGCCTAATTGACCACTTGTGAGTTTCAGGCTATAAGGAAGTTTGGGCCGTATACAAAGTTATTAAACAGAAATGCAGTATGTAATGTAAGTTTTTGATGGATAGAAAGTACGGTGAATTTGGTTTTATGTGTTTATATATGCAATACAACTCTTATTTTAGCTCTTAATTTTGCTAAATGTCGATATAAAAAACTCCAAGTTCCTTATAGCTTGAAACTTGCAAGTGGTCAATTCCTTAAGCTGTAATATTAATATTGGATTTTCTAACAGATGTGAGGGAGAGAGGAGTGAACAGTACAGTTGAGGCTCGGCGGAGGGAAAACCAACTTGAGAAACCTAAACGGAACCTTAACCATCTAAACCAACAAACTAGGGTAAGAACACATTATTTTTTCCTTTTTTTTGCCTATACATTCATTAATTCATAAATTCTTAGTTCCCTCGCTAGACATCCATCAAACTTAAAAAAACATCCCCTAGACCCCGCCCTCAAGATCAATTTGTAAATTTGTTGGTAGAAAATTTACCGGCCGAAGGCTGGTTCCTCTTTCAGTTACAGGCTCGCTATCGCTCGCCAGAAAAAAATAGACTCCTAAATGGCACGATAAGTCTTAAAATGTATAACTAAATGGGACGAAAGGTCTTAAAATTGCCAAACAAATGGGCCGAACGTCTACAAATCTCAAAACTAATGGGACTAAACACTAGGGAGAAAGGGGATCAGAAAAACTACCGTTTCTCCTTAATAGGGTAAGGGTTTATTCATTGGTATATATAGATATAATTATTTGTAAGTTTGTTTCCTCCCTAGACTTCCATCAAGCTTAAAAAACATCCCCAAGATCCCCCTTAGAGAAATTTGTAAATTTTTCGGTAGAAGAGTGTCCAGGCCGAAGGCCGGTTCCTCCTACATCACAGGCTTGGTATCACTCGCCAGGAAAATTAGTCTCCTAAATAGCACGAAAGGTCTTGATAATGATCCAAATAGATTGAAAGGTCTTAAAATCGCCAAAGTAATGGGCTGAACATCTTATAATCTATAATCGGCAAAGTAATGGGGCTAAACATTAAGGGGGACCAGAAAAATGACTCCTCTCTCCTTAACACTATTAAAAGTTTAGGTTACCATGTGTATAGTTGTCTCAGTTCCCTTAGCCTATCCCATATACTGTATCCATTATATTATGATAATCTATTTGTTTAAAAGGGGAGGCTGAACCTTTGACCCCCAAGTCAGCCTGTATAAGAGAGTGTTTCTGGCATTATACCATCTTATTACCAATGGAAATACTAAGACTCGCTGAAAAAATCAGCTCTCTATGTGCGCGAGCGAGCGCAGAATTTCATTGAAATATTTGTAAAATCATCTCTCAAAATTGTTCAAATTTCCCACAATTTTTGCATGGCGTATTCTACAAGCATCCCCTACAAGAAAATGATCTAGTTTTACCATATTGCATAATAGGAGCTGACAAAAATATATAATATATATATATATATGTTTTTTTTAGCCAACATTTCAACCTGAACAATGTCGAATCTTGAAAAAATATGAGATAATGCCATTATCTCGTCATTTTACAGTTGCTATATAGTCCTATATGTAGTGTGTAGAAGGGTAATGAATTTGAGCAATAAACACAAAAGTAGATGATCTCGTAAGTGCCAAAATAGGATCTCTGGCTAGCTAAAATAAAAGATTTTCACACACCAAAGTACAATTTTGGAGAGATTGAAGAGTTAGTCCTCCTTGGAAATCTTTTTCTATCATGGCGCGCACATAGACGATAGAGTTTAATGGCCAACTAAACAAAATTTTCATCAGGGGGAAGCTTGGCAGAATTTATCAGACTTTTTTTGTTTTACCAAAATCCATGATATTGGGGCCCCCCCAAGGGGGTGCTAGGGATGTCATATGGGTGTTTATGCCCTCATATGATCATTTATATTGCTTACAGAAGCCCTTTAGACAAAAGACACTACAACAAAAAACTATAAGCTGTGTATTTAGGGTTTGGTTATCTTTAACAAATTCTGGTGTTCCATATACTAAAACAGAGGGTTATTTACAAATACCTTATTTGCATTCAGAAATAGTAATCAATCTCATAATTACCTCTCCAAAATTAGTTTAATGCCCACAGTTCACTTAAAGACAACTGCAGAGGTTGAAGCAACACAGTTTCTAAACACCCCTGATGGTCACAAAGGCTTTTAAGTATCCCAGAAAGGGCGCAAATTGCGTCCTGTGCGTTAAAAGTTTAATAATAATATTGTGGAATTTAGTCAGTGGATGGTTTATTTTTACTAGAAATTATAAACTTTGAACTTCTATAGGTAGGGCACAACTTAGGATCATGTGACTTAAATGGCTTCAAACTCAGCGTGTCCTGGCAGCATTTTGGCTCCAACATCCCTTGATTTTGGCCCTG
The DNA here is from genome assembly GCA_032716605.1 of Paralithodes platypus. NCBI lineage: Eukaryota > Metazoa > Arthropoda > Malacostraca > Decapoda > Lithodidae > Paralithodes > Paralithodes platypus. Next base: position 11,059,439 of record CM064530.1, on the reverse strand, counting down.
TCACTCTTTCAACTTTGGGGGAGGCACTCTATACAGGCAGTTCTGTCTTTTGTCTCCCTCACTCTCATCGAAAAAAAATCAGGAAGGGTCAATAACAGTACATGCCACTGCATTACAATCTCTCCCTGCCTTTACAAATTCAGAAGTATATATATTCATAAATTACACTGCAGATAATTTCAATCAAAAAATGTTCTAAAATTGATACCCCTTATTACTACAGGTTTATGTATAGTTACTAAAACCTGAACCTTGGACAATACGATAGAGGGCTCACTAGTTGCTCAACATCACGGGTTAAGGGGAGGTTTTTAGTTTGCTCCCTAGACTTCCATCAAGACCCCCTTTCGAGATAAATGTGTAAATTTTTCGGTAGAAAAATATCCCGGGAGAAGGCAGTTTCTTCCAAAATTACAGGCTTGCTATCCTTCGCGAGGAAAAATTAGCTATTCAAATGGCATGACAGGTCATAAAATTGACAAATTGCGGAAAAAAGTCTTGTAATAGTCGAAACGAATAGTAGACGGTCATAAAATCTCAAACCGAGCTAAACATGAGGGCGAAGGGGTCCAGAAAAAGGCCTTAATGCAGTGGGGACTATAGTTATTAGTGTTATACATCAGGATGTTAACTAATACTAACCTAATGTTTCAGATGTATGATAGACGTCCAGCCTGAGGGGGACAACAGGCGGATGGTGGGACTCGTGGACCAACAACTCTCATCAACCACAACTGTAATATGGGTCTGTTACTAAAATGTATTAATACGATCTATTATGAAAGTCTATGCAATGTAATATTTTTAAGTTTGTTCTATAAATTAAAATGTAAAACTTGCAAACTAAACAAACCAAAATTGGGACAAGGACAATATAAAGTCAGTTTTAATGATTTGTATCTTAAATTTGACCAATAGGCTAGCTATGGATACTGAATTAATGTTTGGTGCCCTTTTGGCCTGAAGAATAATTCTCCTAGAGTACACACAGGCGGCTGACTTTTGTCTTAGTGGCGTAGCCTTTATAAATCCTAAATATTTAAACTGTTGTGCCTTATCCCCCAAAGTAGGATTAATTTTGCTGGCTACAGTTTAAAATATCATTGTAACTGGTCGACGATATCCCATAATCCTAAAATTTAAGTTAGAAATGTTCACTATCACAATTCTGAAAATGGGATTTGGTAACTTTCAATTCAGTTCTTACTATGTAGTGTTTTTTTAAATGTGTGAATAATGTAATATCGAAGCTAATTTGTATAACTTTAATTTGTCAAAACTCTTTGGTTAAACTATTATAAGACTATAATAATAATATACTTAACCTACATTGGCCAACAAAAAAATGAATGACAAATTGGCTTAAAGTTTAGTAATACCTAATAAACTTCAAAATATTCCATAGACTATCATAAGTGGTGGACAAGATATAGGCTGCAGCTTTATCTAACCAATTTAAAATGATTTCGTACAAATGGCAACACTGTTTATATAGTATGAAACAGATACTTTCCAAACTGAAATGTTTAGGAAATGGGTAAATGGTGAAAACAGGCTTAATTAACAAACTCGGTTCACTATAGGTAGGCAGAGATGCTTGTGATTTAGAAATGTGTATATTTATTGAACATGGTTTAAAATATAATTGCAATAAATTTTCTTCGAAATTCGTACCATATTTTGTCAGTATTCATTTTAGGATGACAATTTAAGTAGAGGCATTGATTTCGAGCTAAAGGTACTGAAGAATTTATCATGAATTAAGGAACCAAACTTTAATATATATATACATATAAGTAATGTGAGCGCTACTGAATTCACTCATGTGGAGAACTGGTGCTTATGACACTAAAAATTCCTAGTATTTATCACAAGTAATTGAAACTAATGGTAGTGATAAAAACAAAGGAAAGTAGTCCAAGTAAATTGGAGATTACATTTTAATTGTAATTGAATTAAGAATATTTGACTTATAATCCTGCGACTATTTCTTGATCAATGCTACTAGATAATTGCTTAATTAGCTTTGGAAGAACTACTGAGAATGAAAGGGCTAGCAAATATGTAAATTAATCATCTTACTCTGACGGGTCTTTCCTGGGTTGTAGAAAATCGAGGTAGCAAACCTATAACTAATTTGGCGTAATTTCATTGAAAGCATTAAGTTTGATGATGATCAGGTCAAACATAGATATTCTGGCTTTCAAGCGAAGATATCGATCGGTTAAGGACCACAAGGAATCAATGGGGTACACATTACATATACCCTTAGAATCAATGGGGTACACATTACATATACCCTTAGAATCAAACTGGTCCTTCCTAAACTGAGAAAAATTGTCTATGGGTACCCATAATAAAGTAAATAATCATAGTGACAGTATAACTAAAAACAAAATTACTGACAGGTATTTACTAAACTCGGGGAATCAAAGGAGCTTAAGATTATCCAAATTAACCCTCAAACTCTTGACAAGTTCTTTTTAAAGTTAACTAAAATCGTCTGGAGGTAGCCATGATAAAAAAAAACATTTGGGTCTTCTGCTTAAATGGGTTATGGAGTTGGGTAAAATTATTAATAATAATTAATGATTGTTAAGACTATTACTGAATTCCAGTTTTCCACATCTGATAAATTTGTCCAAACATTACGTAGCTCTTCAAAGATCCTGAGAAGTTATGTCTGTTAAAGTAACCTTGAGGAATATTTGCCTTGGCCATAATATTATTGTAGTGGGACTTTCCCAGGAGGGGTCTTGAGTATATCAAAATAGGTTTGATTGACTAGACTATAAACTAGATATAATAAAGTAGTTGTATATAGATCGACCTTCCCTTGATTATTAGATATAAAGTTAAGTAACACCCCGTTTTAACATTAATCAACTACAAACCCCAATGCAATTGAATACACGAATGAAAGCATATGGTCCTCACGGGATTCCAACTCGGTACCTTTCTATCCTTAGATGGATTTAGCAATATCAATAGGCTTCTAAAAGGTAGATTTTCAAGACAAAAATATTATTCCTTTGCATACGTTCTATAAATTCATAAAGTTTTATTATAATATAAGTGTTGCCAAATGTACGAATGTTCCCTTAAGTTGGATATATAAAAAATGCTGCTAGTTAGTCAAAACCAAAATAGTTCGCCCAAAATTCTCAAATAGTTGAATTGTAAGTTATTATACACTTTCCGTTGACAGTTCTCATGTGCTTTCAATAGCCTGTGACTAGTAAGATTGGTTTAAAGTCATATAAGTGTCGGAGAACTATTCATATTGACTGTACCCTTGTTAATATTAATATGTAGTAACTTTAGTCTTTAAGTAAATACAGTAAGTTTTATATAAGTTATGGAAAACGCTGGAGACTAAGAACAAATAATTATTTGAATCTACTATATAACTGCATTCACTTGTATCAATGTGACCAATATAACCCACTAAATGTTGGTTTACCCTGCTGAGATAGTTATAAATGCCACTGTAGATGAAGATTATCATAGACCAGCTTTGAGTAAATTCGAAATCGGTTTAACTTTAGTGTCCAAAGTAACCCCAGATAAACATATAACTATCAAATCAATTGAAAATACTAAAGAACCATAATATAGGCCTCTACTGTAATATGTAAAACAGGCTGCTCATAATGTCAGATACTGTCCCAATTTTCACTGACGACTACGAACAGGGCATTGATTACAAAATTGTTACCAAGATCCATCCAAAGTTTGTTTTGTTAATGTTAATCCTAGGTGGACTCTGTAAGCTTTTAGATAGCTTTTTTTATGAGCACTTATGCCCCGTTTTAAGCAGTTATCCCCATGATCCGAACAATACATCTTCAATTATCAGTCCCTCTGTGGCTAAGTACTTCTAACTTATTTGTATTAGTTATAGAATTACTTAACGTAAAGCCTACATACCTAGTGATAAATATTCAAAAGCGTAAATTGTTGTACTGTAAATTGGATTATCTCCTTATGACTACTTTAAAGGTATGCAAGCCTATTCGTACAACGGATATAACTTTAGACCTATGACTCCTGTCTTTAGAATAATAGCAGTCCTAATGCTTTACTTACAAGGTCCATTTGTTTAGGTAAATATTGACAACCGATATTAGTCTTTGATAAATTTGTTCTACAGCTGGCATAGTTTTGCATTTAGCGTGATAAAATAAATGTGTTCAGGGATCACTTAAATTCTAAAAGAAAGTTTTATATAATCCTGTTAGAAGAGTACATTTAAACATTAACCATTATTCTCCAGCGTTTACCCCAAGTCTTGAATAATAGGATCAATAATTGCATTAACAATATAAGCCATTTACAATAACTTGGTATGATTTAGAATTTACGACCTGATTTAACTAGTTAATAAATTTAATTGGTTAATGAATAACAAATTTAATCTGTTACTAATTATTTGTCTTAGCTTTCATAATTCCATTAATACAGATCTACTGTAATTGTAAAGTAAAATGTCAATCATAAAGTTGATGCACTGATTTGGAATATATCAAAGAGTGAATGAAGGGTGGCCTACTCTGATGGGCACACTGTTTTATATCTATTTCTTTCCTTTTCTTGGGGCCTCTTGTTCCCCTTGACTTATTAATGAAGTTAGGTACTGGTTGACTGACCTCCTTTTCCCATACAACAATATTTAGTTTTGCTCACCGAATCGTCGCTGTTTGCTGCAATGGTGCCTCTCTCGACTCATGTTTTCTCTCTCTCCACGGTTGAATGGTCCATTGATGCTGTGGCAGTCGTTGATGTGTGTCCAATAGTTGCCGTTGATAGAACATCACCGTCGCTTTTCTCTCGTCTGTCCACATCTTGTTTGAATCCCACCTTTCGACCTGAATAAAGTCATATTCAATAACTAGACTCATCACCATCCGCCAATTTATGCTCACACTTCACTACCTACCAACTCAAATGGAATACCTACAACTTCATACTGAATACTCCAGCTCACTCAATATCTCTTCATATAATTATATTCAACACATAAACATCTTCATAAAGACAGATAATATACCAAACAAATCTTAGTCAAAACAGATCAATTTATTTGACCAACCATAGCAAGCTCGCTCCTACTTCATTGTTAATTACTTGTCTGTTGTCGATATTTCTCGGTCTGCTGTCACCCGTTCTGCTGTCGTTGGCCCGTTCTGCTGTGCCTAGCCTTTTCTGCTGTCTGCTGAATCTGTTTCACTCCTACCGTCTGTCCTTCTTGATACGGTCTGCTCATATCTCATACTTGACACCGACGACTTCTTGGACTGCTTCCTGACAATAAAATGTACATTAAAAATATATTACTGACTTTTCTTATGTGTGTTTGGGGGCGTGTTGCAGGGAGGGTATTGATGTACCAGGGAAGGAGGGAGGACCGAATAGATTTAGCCAGAATACAGAATAGAACTAGTGTGCACAATAGAACAGACAGACTAGGGCTGAAGAGAAGATTTATCTGGGATGGGGATAGGATGAACTACCAGGGAAGGGAAGGAAAAACTCGTAGCGGGTGTGGGATGGTAATGTAGGAGACTGAACGAAAAATATTAATATATAAGAAACTCCCCCCCCACCCTCCCACCCTCCCGAGTCTCCCCCCCCCCTCCCCCCAGGACCCCCATCCTACCCCTGGTACCCCGCACCTAACCCTGGGTCCCCCCCAGGACCCCCCCTCTACCCCCTCAGGACCCCCTTCTACCCCCTCAGGACCCCCTCTACCCCCTCAGGACCCCCTCCCCTCAGGACCCCCCTCCCCCCTCAGGACCCCCACCTCGATCCCCCTCAGGACCCCCACCTAGACCCCCCTAAGGATCCCCCCCTTTACCCCCCTCAGGATCCCCGACCCCCTCCGTAAAACTCCTGTATTTCTGGTGCCTCAATATTTTCATTTTTTTACAGATATGACGTGTTGCTGTGACCAGACTAAGGACCCTGGACCAATGGACAACACTACCTATTTGTTTAAAACAAAATAAAGAAGAAATATTTGAGCTTGACTATTGATTCCAACCTGTTGATGTAATCCAATATTGTAGATCAATCATATATATTTCTGATGGTTATTCATATTAACTTTGAATGCAAAAAAATTAAACTAATTATTATTGTAATCCAATATCGTAAAAATATTTTTGGATAAAGATTACTGAAGTTAAACTGAAATCAATAAGAATAGCAAAGCCAATCAAACAAACATTAAAGGCTTAAAATCCAACTTAAATTAATTCATCTAAATTTTGGAGTGAATAGAACAATTTGTTTAAACAATTACTACACGCCAATACCCAAGATAAATTTAAAGAAAACTTTACAAATTATTATAAATAAAAATTTGAAATATTGGAATACATTGCCAGAGAATAGAAACGTTAAGTTCACGAAACTAACTACCAAATAAAATGTCTGGGTGAGGAGGGATGACTTTCAATACCTAATATATCTAGATTCTTGGAGAGATGGGTAGGAAGAGCTATATGGGTTTGGGATAAACAGGCAAATGGCAATAGTTACATGGGATAGATAATGATAGTTATATTGGTAGATATACACCTGTTACATGGGAAGAATAGATCAGTAGATATAGTTCAGGAATATATAGCTTAGTGACTCCAGTAATTACATATATACAATAGTTTCAAATTACATAACACATCATCCTAATAAAACTTAAATATATACATAACTTAAAATAACATTAAAGTTATATGGGATACGGCCAGTAAAAACAAATGCATGGGGATACAAGAGATTGAATCCTAATTTGCACGTACCTCCAGTCACATGATAACTTTAGGATTTAAATTAACTTTGGTATAAGCAATACTTTGATAGACTCCCACATGTCATATCGAGAACACCGAACACTACCAACACACCAAATCACTGCCAAAACACACCCAATGTAACTGCCAACACATCAAATATCACTACCAACACCTCGTATAACACTACCAATTCAACAAATGTCACTGCCAACACGTATGCTTATTTATTGTACATGGCTCCAGTTGCATTATGCCTTCAATGATTAAATTAAAACTACGTAATTACCAAGACCACTGAATACTGCCAACACACTAAATCACACTGCCAACATTTAGGTTCAATGATTGTACTCTATCCTTGCCAACAATCCACACTACTTTGCCAACAGTCGTACACACATTTAATCGGCATATCACTACTTTCCCCTAATTTGACCGTACACTGTTAACCCCTAATCATACACACTTATTCAGTCTCGTAATGAATATATCCTTCCCCTACTTTGATCACGTACTCTGCCAACATCCACAAATTCCAATACTATGCCAATTTACTTATTATTTTACCAACATCCCTACTTAGTACTACACATTCTCATACACAACCGGGAAACTAATTCTGAAAACGAACCGCTCTCCAAAAGCTGCACACTAGTTTCGAAAGTATTAAACACTACTTCATAAACCAAATAGGTTAGAGTTGAGCTATAAACTAGATAGTTAACACAGGATTACCTCAGTACTGCCTGGAGGGAGACGGAAATAGTCCAGGTGTATACTACTTGCTGATGAACTAGATTAAACCTGAGAAGCAATTATTAAAAGGACAGTACACTTAAGAACATTGGAAAGATTATAAAAGTATTCCTTTAAAGCTTGGCTATTGAAAAGTTAAACGGAAATTTATTAAGAATTATAAAAAATGCCTAATTAAATTGCCAATGAAAAATAGGCTTAAAATCCAAAATAAAGCCATGAAAAATTGCCGAAAGCCCAACGGTTATTGCAAAATTAATAGACTATAAAGATGTACTTTCAAAAGAAAATTACAGTACACAATGGGCATATCCTGTAGTGAACCAAAAGTTATACTATGGTCACAAAGCCAAGTTCGGTATAAAGTACTTTAGGTACGTAATATAAAAGCAAAACTTTGTTAATTTGTTATAAGATATATAAAACCAGTAAGGGTAATACAAAAATAACGAAGTAATAAAAGTATATGATTTTTGTAAGATAATATAAAAATGTATGTCCGACTCTGATCAATAAAATACTAAGTCTATATATTCTTTTTAATATCCATTATATTTTTGTTTCTCCTGTTATTTAGAGTTTATATACTGTATGTAGTGTTTTTTAAGATATTATACAAATGTATGTCTGACTGATCAATAAAATACTAAGTTGATATATTCTTTTTAATATCCATTATAATTTGTTTATTACAAGTTTATATAATTAGTTTTCAAGTAAAGTTTGTTTTAAAAGTTAATTATCTTGGTTCTCTTCATTATATTTTTAAGTTATATATAATTACAGTACTATTACTAAGTTATTCAAGTATAGTTTTTCTAAGTTCTTTTCATATTCAATATATTTTCTAAGTCCATATATTGGAACTTAATTTATAATTGAGAACTATTTTTTTTTCTAAGTTCTCTTTTCATAGTCAGTATATTTTCTCAGTTCTCTTATAGTATAGTTTCATATTTTATTTATTTTTGTTTCTAAGTCCATTATTATATTGGAATTTTATTTATAATTGAGAACTAGTTTTTCAAAGTTATTTTTTTTATTTATTTTTTCTAAGTCCATATATTGGAACTTTATTTATAATTGAGAACTATTTTTCTAAGTTTTTATCAGTTATAAAAGTCATAGCTTATAATAAAGTGTTCAATAAAAGATAGAAGTTCGTTTATTTTCTTTTATTAAGTAAAGTTCGCGTGACAAAGACGATATATAACAATATTATATCAAGTGAAGTTAATAGCAAATACAGAGTTATGAATTCAAGTGATAGAATATATCATAAGTTACATTTAAGGCAAATACAATCATTATTGAAATTAAAGCAAAGCAAAATATTGAAGCTGAAGGAGGGAACCAACTCGGGGAAGAAGGGGGGGAGAGGGGACATCATCAAAGCAACAAAACTGTGAAGTAATGAGAAAAATAGCAAAGATTAGAGTAAAGGTAATAAGACCTATCTCATCTGAAAGGGAAAAATAGATTAGCCTAACCTAACACACACCATTCATACCATGCAACTACGACTACATACTACGACTACATACTACGACTACATACTACGACTACGAACTACGACTACATACTACGACTACAAACTACGACTACATACTACGACTACATACTACGACTACAAACTACGACTACATACTACGACTACATACTACGACTACATACTACGACTACAACCTAACACAACCTAACCTAACCTAACCTAACCTAACCTACCCTCCCCTCCTAACCTAACCTACACCACCACCACTACGACTACATACTACGACTACAAAACTACGACTACAAAACTACGACTACAAAACTACGACTACAAACAAAACAGGAATATCACTCCCCTTGTATGGTAGTGGCGTGGGCAGTTTCTCGCAGCAACCGGCAGAGTCCACAGGTGACAGAGTCCACAGGCAGCAACCGGCAGAGTCCACAGGTGGCAGAGTCCACAGGTGGCAGAGTCCACAGGTGGCAACCGGCAGAGTCCACAGGCGGCAGAGTCCACAGGCAGCAACTCCAATCCTGGAAACAAGAAATACAACATTAATTTAGGATCTTTAAATAAATACATAAATATAACTATATTATTCTGCTTATACTGTTCACAACAAGTAGGCAAATACTGATTTTTAATGTTTCCAATTTGAGTATTTTAGTTACAAGAGTTAAGCAAGGAAATACGATGTTAATTATCAAGCAATTATAATGAAAGGATGAAGCTAAATACTTTCTGATTACTTTTTAAATATGAACAGTATAACAACAGGCACAATTTATATATATTATCATATATTAACCCTTTGAAGATTATGACGCATTTCAACAGTTTATTCTGGCTATTATTAGACGATTTTGTACAGATTAGAAGGGTATATGAAAGTAAGAGGGTTAATTGAAATAGTCTTTACACTTTAAATAACAACAGATCCTTCCTAAGCTGTATAAAATCGCTTAATGATAGCCAGAATAAAGTATCAAAATGCGTCATAATCCTGGAGGAGCTAATAGTATAGTAAGGGCATCAGTAACTTACCCCAGACAGTTGGTAGGCTGTGGTGTGTTGGTAGTTCAGTGATGGTGTTGGTAGCTTATGGTGTGTTGGTAGTTCAGAGATGGTGTTGGTAGCTTCTGGTGTGTTGGTAGTTCAGTGATGGTGTGTTGGTAGCTTCTGGCAGAGTCCATAGTTCGGTGGGGGAGGTGGGACGCAAACACCAAATCAAATCCTGAAAAAGATCAGAAAAGATAGGAATATGAGACTAAGGAATATTTACACAGTACGGGATAGGAATATAATGTTTACCCATTAAAAACTGGTGACGTCTTTTTCATAATATTCTGGCAACTATTAGATTATCTTATTCAGCTTAAAAAGGACGTATCAGCTTAAAAAGGATGTATACCAATTAAAAGGCTACAGACTATCTCAATTAATCCTTTTAGTTACCATATATCCTTCATAAACTTAAGAAAATCGTCTTAATGCAGCTGAAATAATAAAACAAATATATCATCGGTATTGCTAGGGTTAACGCTACACCTTTCTAACCTAACTTTCTCATAATATCTAGTCCCTGGTTCTCTTCAACTGACGGTAAATTTCAAAGTTCCCATCAAGATTTCTCAGTTACTTTGAAGATTTTGTAGTGAAACATGGTGCTAATTATATAAACTTGGTCTTAATATGATGCAGACATAGTAGTTTGTAAATAGAGGCAATATTTACCATCATAATTCCCATAGATCCTTCTTAAACTGTATAAAATCAACTAATGATAGCCAAAATGCACCACAATCATCAAAGGGTTAATAATCGATTAGAATATTCGACTAAGACATATTTACAGGTACATAATATTCAACATAATATAAAATATCTTACTGTAAAGTACGGATCATAAAAATAATGAATTTAAATATTTAAGTGATAAACCATAAAATATTGACAAAGTGCGGGGTATGTTGACAGTACAAAGAACCGAGTTGCATTTAAACGTCTCTACTGAACTGGGTTGTATAGAAAACGGTAGCCCGCGCGTTGGTCCTGGGGCTGGCAGGCTGCCTGAGTCACCCAAAAACGCCTAAAACGCCCGAAATTACCACGCCCAAAATAACGCTACAACATTCTAACCTACACCAATGGATTTACCGCATCATTCTATACTTTCTTTATACTTTTTTCTTTGCTGGACTTGTGTCAGATTCTCCAAATTCGCCTCCCCTGAGCCAAGAACCGAAATTTTCAGTCACAAATTTGAAAGTCCATTAACTTTTGCAATTTTTGAGTTACAAGGCTGAGACTTTGTCAATAGGTAGTTCGATTTATTTCTAGAAATTAAGTTTTTCAGATTTTTAAATTTTTGTATTTTAAGAAAGTTATGAATAAATTAGTGCAGCTTTATTCGTAAAACGTGAATTATAAGTAAATGTGGTTGAAATAAGTTGTTCTTTCACACAATTGTACACTCAAGTATATATTCCGTTCCATATGAACACTTAATAACCAAAGAAAATCAAATATTAACTGAATAATCAAGGTATTGAAGTACTTATTACTCGGCGAGCTCTGGCTCAGTGTGTCTGTCTGCCTGACGCCCTTTCCAGCCATAAACGGCCGTATTCATCATGCCTAAACTAATGCTACACCTCTCTAACCTATTACAATCGATTTACCGCATCATTTAACCCTCACAATTCAATTATATAACTTAAAATAGCGGGTTTTCTCCAATCCCTTTCGTTAACTCGCAAATCGCCTTTTTCGGTCACAAATTTGAAAGTAATATAATATTACAGTTTCTAAGTAACACGGCTGAAGCTTTAACTGGTGGTTTTAATTATGTAAAGACAATGGGTTGCTCGGATTTTTTTTTTTTTTTTTGTGTGTACTAAATTATTATGTTCTCTCCACTAACCAACTTTACTTCTAAACTCGATTTATGAAATTAACAAACACATGTGGCAGTCCGGGGATTCGAACCCAGGACGCTCACACCGAAAATCAAGACACTTATGCATCGTACCACGAAGACAGTAAGATATGATATGAATTAATTACCGCGACATTACCCTAACCGATTTGCAACTAAGTAATTGGTGACGATATTTTGTATTAACGCAGTGTGCTACTTATTTATGCATTCTGTTTCAGATTATCATTTTAAAATATGAAAGAAGAATATAGTATTCAAGTACTGAACATTCACGCACTCTAAAGTGTTATCATGTTTGAAAGTAACCCTTTCAAGCTCCAATAAGCGTTTCTGTTCTGTTTCTGGCTACTATTAGACGATTTTATTCAGATTAGTAACGGTATATGGAAGTCAAAGGGTTGATTGAGATAGTATTTACCCTTTTAATACACACAGATACTTCCTAAGCTGTATAAATTCGTCTAATGACAGCCAAAATAAACTGCTAAAACGCGTCAGAGCTTCAAAGGGTTAACAGAGCTGAAATTATATGTTTTTCTTTGGTATTTTTCTACTTCTTATACACTCCGTTTCAGAAGACCTAACATTATAAGGCTGTAGGCCTACTATAGTCTATTTTTGTCCAGCTGATAGTAAACTGAATCCTTTAGCAGCGAATTTCCCGATATTTAAAGGAACTTTATGAAACTATTATATATCCAAGTTATATGAATGCTAGGTTTTCATAATTAACAACACATTTCGCTACAAAATCTTCGAAATAACTAAGTAATCAAGATAGTAACATAGCAAAAAATGGACTATAGAAGATTTGTTAGCCGAATATCAAGCGACCAACGACTCACCTTGGGTTAGATGTTGTGGTGGTTGTGGTGGTAGGAATAGGGGAGATGTTCTGCTGGTAGTTGTGGTGGTGGTGTGGTAGTTGTGGTAAAGGTGGTGGTGGTGATGTTCTGCTGGTAGTGGTGGTGGTGGTGATGTTCTGCTGGTAGTGGTGGTGGTGATGTTCTGCTGGTAGTGGTGGTGGTGGTGGTGGTGGTGATGTTCTGCTGGTGGTAGTGGTGGTGGTGATGTTCTGCTGGTAGTGGTGGTGGTAGAGATGTTCTGCTGGTACTGGTGGTGGTGATGTTCTGCTGGTAGTTGTGGTAGGGACAATAGTTATGGTGGTAATGGTGATGTTCTGGTAGTACTGGTGGTGGTAGAGATGATACTGATGATAGTTGTGGTAGTGGTGGTGGTAGGGGTGGTACCAATGCTCTGCTGGTAGTTGTGGTAGAGATGGTAGTAGCAGTAGTAGTGGTGGAGATGTTCTGATGTTAGTTGTGGTAGTAATTGTGGTCGAGATGGTGATAGAGATTGTAGATGGTAGTCGTTGTGGTAGAATCGAACGAGGGGTAGTTGTGGTAGAGATGGTTTTGATGGTAGTTTTGGTAGGAGTGATGGTGGTGGTGGTGGTAGCTGCGGTAAAGATGTTCTGATGGTAGATGTGGTAGAGATGGTACTGTTGGTAGGATGGTGGTAGTCTTGCAACACAATCCCACCCTTACTCTGTGCAACTCTCCAACCCAAGAGTGAAACGTTATTCTCAGGGTTTCTTCTATTCAACAGCTGAGCTCTGGAACTCTCTCCCAGAATCAGTCTGTCCCTCTTCCTATGACTAAAATTACTTCAAACTCCGTGTGTCCAGGCATTTGGGCTCGAACGTCCCTTGATTTTGGCCCTGTTACTCTTTGAACTTTAGGGAAGGCACTCGCTACAGGCAGTTCTGTCTTTTGTCTCCCTTACATAGAAAACCAAAACAGTCGTGGTGGTGGTAGTAGTAGTGGTGGTGGTGGTGGTTGTGGAAATAGTGGTAGCCATGGTGGTGGTGACTGTGGTAATAGTAGATTTGGCGGTGGCAATAGTAGATTCGGTGGTGCCAATAGTAGATTCGCTGGTGCCAATAGTAGATTCGGTGGTGCCAATAGTAGATTCGATGGTGGCAATAGTAGATTCGATGGTGGCAATAGTAGATTCGATGGTGGCAATAGTAGATTCGGTGGTAGTAGTAGTGGTATTCGTGTTGGTGGTAGCGTTGGCAGTTAACCGATAAGTAGGCTACCATAACCCACACAATCTGGAAGGAAGAATAAATAATAATTAGTAATTAAGTCAGATTTATAATAAAATATACATTTAATAAACATGTGTCGTATTCCTAGCCAATCAATATGGTATGCTATTAGTTGTAAGAGGCCTACTAGCACTTTATTTCAGTACCCTACCATTGACATTTCAACATTTCGTGGAATATAATACTGAAACATAGAAACTTCATATTTTCCATTTACCCCTTCTGTACCGCAGCGTCTTTTATTATTTTCTTCTAGCTATATTTAAACGATTTTGTGCAGCTTGAGAAGGATCTATAGTATGGTAGTAAAAAAGGTTAAATGAGATAGTTTGTAGCCTTTTAATGGGTAGATGTCCTTCCTAAGCTGAATAAAATCGTCTAATAGTTGCCAGAATATAATGCAAATTACGTCACCGGTACAGAAGGAGTTAAGTATTGAGGGAGGGAGGGAGGGAGGGAGGGAGGGAGGAGGGATGGATGCAGTGGAAGGGGGGCGGGGTAGGGATGGGTGTAGTGGGATGAGGAAGGGAGAAGGATGGATGTACAGGGAGAGAGAGTGGGAGATGGATGTAGTGGGGGAGGAGGGAGGGAGGGAGAGGGGTGCATGCAGCGGGGAGGGAGGGGGTGAATGTAGTGGCTGTCTTTGTGTGACAGATTGACAGTGTATGTGGTGTGGGGAGCAGTTACATTTCTTCTATATACATGAAAAAGACAAAAGACAAAGCTGCGTGTAACGAGTATCTTTTTCTCTCTCCCCCCCCCCAGTGGTTGCTAGGCCTATGTGAGGGTTGCTATGGATGTGTGTGGGTTGTTAGGGACAGGTGTTGGTTGCTAGGACTGCGTGGGAGACCTGCGCGTTGTGTGTGGTGTGGGGGAGGAGCAGAAAAGGGGAGGAGTGTGTTGCTAGGGCCATGTGAGGGTTGCTATGAACATTTGGGATGGTTGCTAGGGACATATGTAGGTTGCTAGGGGCATGGGGGATGGTTGCTAGGGACATATGTTGGTTGCTAGGGCCATGTGAGGGTTGCTAGGAACGTGTGGGTTGCTAGGGACATATGTTGGTTGCTAGGGGTATGTGAGGGTTGCTATGGACATGTGGGTTGCTATGGACATGTGGGTTGCTAGGAACATGTGGGTTGCTAGGAACATGTGGGTTGCTAGGAACGTGTGGGTTGCTAGGAACGTGTGGGTTGCTAGGGACATGCGAGGGTTGCTAGGAAAGTGTGGGTTGCTAGGGACATGTGAGGGTTGCTAGGGGTATGTGAGGGTTGCTAGGGACATGTGAGGGTTGCTAGGGACATGTGAGGGTTGCTAGGGACATGTGAGGGTTGCTAGGGACATGCGAGGGTTGCTAGGGGTATGTGAGGGTTGCTAGGGGTATGTGAGGGTTTAAGGGTTGCTAGGGACATGTGAGGGTTGCTAGGGACATGTGAGGGTTGCTAGGGGTATGTGAGGGTTGCTAGGGGTATGTGAGGGTTGCTAGGGGTATGTGAGGGTTGCTAGGGACATGTGAGGGTTGCTAGGGACATGTGAGGGTTGCTAGGAACGTGTGGGTTGCTAGGGAAATATGTTGTTTGCTAGGGGTATGTGAGGGTTGCTATGGACATGTGGGTTGCTAGGAACATGTGGGTTGCTAGGAACATGTGGGTTGCTAGGAACATGTTGGTTGCTAGGAACATGTGGGTTGCTAGGAACGTGTGGGTTGCTAGGAACGTGTGGGTTGCTAGGAACGTGTGGGTTGCTAGGGACATGCGAGGGTTGCTAGGAACGTGTGGGTTGCTAGGGACATGTGAGGGTTGCTAGGGGTATGTGAGGGTTGCTAGGGACATGTGAGGGTTGCTAGGGACATGCGAGGGTTGCTAGGGACATGCGAGGGTTGCTAGGGGTATGTGAGGGTTGCTAGGGGTATGTGAGGGTTCAAGGGTTGCTAGGGACATGTGAGGGTTGCTAGGGACATGTGAGGGTTGCTAGGGGTATGTGAGGGTTGCTAGGGACATGTGAGGGTTGCTAGGGACATGTGAGGGTTGCTAGGAACGTGTGGGTTGCTAGGGACATGTGAGGATTGCTAGGAACGTGTGGGTTGCTAGGGGCATGTGAGGGTTGCTAGGAACGTGTGGGTTGCTAGGGACATGTGAGGGTTGCTAGGAACGTGTGGGTTGCTAGGGACATGTGAGGGTTGCTAGGAATGTGTTGGTTGCTAGGGACATGTGAGGGTTGCTAGGAACGTGTGGGTTGCTAGGGACATGTGAGGGTTGCTAGGAACGTGTGGGTTGCTAGGGACATGTGAGGGTTGCTAGGAATGTGGGGGTTGCTAGGGACATGTGAGGGTTGCTAGGGACATGTTGGGTTGGTTGCTAGGGACATGTTGGGTTGGTTGCTAGGGCTGCGTGCTAGATCTGCGCGCTGTGTGTGGTGTGGGGGGAGGAGTTAAGGGGAAGGTGGTTGCTTTTTCTGGCTCCCTTCTCCCTGATACTAATAAGTCTCTGCATCATGTTAAGACCAAGTGTACATATTTAGCACCATATTCATTACAAAATCTTCAAAATAACTGAGAAATCTTGATGAGAACTTTGCAATTTACCGTCAGTTGAAATGAAACAGATAAGAGTATAGGGTCGGTAAAACTAAAGGCCGGAGTGAATTGAAATATAAAAATAGGTAGGCCTATTTAAAAAAAACAAAAAATGGGGATTGGGCCTGAGTATATACTGTACATAGCCTACATACATACATATAAAATAATTGGGTATATTAATAGTAATTTGCCCTTCTATTCTTATATGGCCTTTATTTCAGCATTATTATTCGGCATTATCAATCTTTAAAAAAACCCGGTTCAATTTTATTTTAATACCACGAATTTTGTTGATATATTTGAAGATAAATATTGAATCTATATGCTCTAAAGATCATAAGAATTTTGTTTTAACTCTCGGCAAAACCTAATAAAAAAGTATGGTACTAAAATGTCTTTTTCGTAACAAGGTTGTCAATACGGTACTTCCAGTTATCGATACCTCTAAAGATCATATGAAAATGTGTTAAACCCTCGGAAAAACCTAATATAAAAGTATGGTACTAACATTTAATTTTCGTAACAAAGGTTGTCAATACGGTACTTTCCCGTTATCAATGTACAATCAAAGCTGAACATTGCAGAGTTAACACCATAGACTTGACTTTTCTTTCACCTTCGTATAATCGACAGCCATATATATTTTTTTTTTTTACTAAGTGATTAGTACTCAACCAGCAGGGGTGTGGGGGCGGCAGCCCCCACTCATA
This sequence comes from Paralithodes platypus, assembly GCA_032716605.1. Classification (NCBI taxonomy): domain Eukaryota; kingdom Metazoa; phylum Arthropoda; class Malacostraca; order Decapoda; family Lithodidae; genus Paralithodes; species Paralithodes platypus. Next base: position 11,042,055 of record CM064530.1, on the reverse strand, counting down.
ATACTAGGTTAGGTTAGGTAAGGTTGTTAGGTTAGGCTAATGTCTTTTCAAATCACTATCAGGGGCGTGTCTCAACATCGATCGATAGGCCTAATGGGGAAAATAGGTTTTCCCGAGATTTCTAATTAATTACAAACACTATATATTGATGCAAATGAAAATGTTTTTTTTTTATAAAAAAACACTCGGAAAATTCGTGGTTATTAAAATAACAAAAATCCCCCCAGACCCCCTTTCAAGCTAGATTTGTACATTTTTCAGTAAAAAAAATTCCTGGCCGAAGGCTGGTTCCTTCTAAAATTACAGGCTTGCTGCTCGTTATCGCTCGCCAGGAAATAATCGACATCTAAATGGCACGAAAGATTTAAATAGTGACAAAGAAATGGGAAATGGGAAATCACCAAACTAACGGAACGAACGTCTTAAAACCTCACACCTAATATGTTAAACATGAGGAAGAAGGGGGTCCATAAAAAGCGACTACCTCCCCCTTAACTATATGTTTGGGTGTTATTCTAAATTATTGGATGACCTTGATGTGTGTGAATTTGTATTTTGTTTTTGTGTGTTCGTGGTTTTCTGTTGTGTTGTCCCTATTCTGGCTCTGTCTTGAGTCGGCCAACCCCCTAAAAAAAGAAAAAGAAAAGAAAAGGAAAAACAAAATCAAATAGGAAGAGTGAGGATTGGGCCTGAATATATAGACTAGAATAGATAGTTATTCTAAAGGTGCCGCCCGTGAGTGGTAGTGGTGGTGGTGGTGGTGGTGGAGTGGGTTTACTAAATATGAACAATATCTACATGGTATATAGAACAAAACCTTCCCCTACAGTCTAAAGTGTGTGAGAGAGAGAGAGAGAGAACAAAAATGTGAGAGAGAGAGAGAGAGAACAAAAATGTGAGAGAGAGGGGGGGGGGGGGGAGAGTGAGTGTGAGAGAAAGAGAGAGAGAGGGGGGGGGGGGGGGGGAAGCAGGCAGGATCACGTGTAAAGGCAGCATCAAAATCACCGTAAAAGAAGAAAAAGAAAGATCCAAGCCAATAACAATGTACCTATAATTCGTATACTGAATATATACACAAAATCCTTAATTGAAATCGAGAGGGAGTGTGGGGAGGGGAGGACAAATGGTGGGGGGTGGGGGGGGGTTCAGTAGAGTGGGTGTGGAAGGCTGGGTGAGAGAAGGAGGAGAGGAGTTCAAAAGAGAGAATGAAGTGAAGAGAGGAGGATAGGAGGGGGAAGAGGAGGAGAGGAGAAGAGAGAGAGAAGAGGAGGAGAGGAGAAGAGAGAGAGGAGAGGAGGAGGAAAGGAGAGGATTGAGAGGAGGAATTGTCAAGAAAGGGGGGGGGGGGAGGAATTGGCAAGAAAAAGGGAGGGAGGGAGAGAGGGTGGGGAGGGGGGGGGGGCCAATAGCGATGTCACCTGGTTCGCTAGTTTGCACCTTAAAAATTACGAGTTAATGACCCCCTCTATATTCACACACCTCACCAACGCAATGTACACACACACCGAATAGTTTGTTATTATCTAAATGTCTAGGAAGTCAACAATTTTAGCGTAATTACTAGTTGTTAGAATATATGCAGACGAGACGGCATGCAGGAAGCGGCTCAATCAGTCATAAGTTCACAATTTTCTGTTATTACCCTTATGAATTACATGTATGGCTGCCTGAACATTAATAGAATTTAAAAACACACCCATATATACACGCAAAATCCCCATACACACCTTAAAGACGGTAAAATGCGAAGAGCCATCGCAGGCACGTCCTCCCCCTACCAGTCGAATGTCAGCACTGAATAATAACGTCACATTCAAGCTGGTCCTCCCCACCGATCCACGAGTCCCGTTCGAATTTTATTATAGTTAATTAATCAACTTCCTCATTACCTTCAGGCTTAGGACGTTCACAGCACATAGTCTATTTTAAATGATGTATTTGGAAGGTGTTGATAGCTACATATAGGACTTGTGATGCAGGGATATTGACTTTATTAAATTGAAACTCTGGCATCCATATCACCCCCCTCCATAAAACAGATGAAGTGAAATTTCCCCGAGAGTCAAATAATATTCAATGTACAGTTGCCCACATGTACTTCGTACACACTTCATGATTTTATATATGGAAGGCAAATTAGTAGGATTGTATTAACAGTATATTTGCTTATGTAGTACTCCATTTTAAGAGATTTTTAGTTTGCTCCCTAGACCTCAATCAAGCTTTTAAAAGTGTCCCCCCCCCCAAGACCTTTTAGATAAATGTGTACATTTTTTGGCAGAAAAGTTTCCCGGACAAAGGCAGGTTCCTCCTAAATTGCAGGCTTGCGATCGCTTGCCAGGAAAAAATCGACAAATGTTAAACACATGGCACGACAGGTGTTAAGGGGAGGCAGACCGGTTTTCTGGACCCCCTTCTCCTTAATGTTTAGCCCCACTAGTTTTGAGAGTATAAGACGTTTGGCCCATTAGTTTGGCGATTTTAACACCTTTCGCCCCATTTCGTTGTCAATTTTAAGACCTTCCGTGCCATTTAGGTGTCGATTCTTTCCTGGCGAGCGAAAGCGAGCCTGCAATTTTAAGAGGAACCGGCCTTCGGCCGGGAAAGGGGGGGGTGGTCTAGGGAGTGTTTTTCTAAGCTTGATGGAGGTTTACGGAGGAAACTAAAAACATATATGAATAAATGAATTAATAAACCAAACAAACGGCCAGTCTCCCCTAAACATTGACATATATGGGTGAGATGCCAGAGGAGACGAAATTGGAAGAAGAAACCAATTAATTGACACTAACAACCAACCTGCAAGACCAACCAACCAGGATAAAGACAAACAAGCAATAGCAACAAGACAAAAGACAAAGAAAACCAGAGTGGAGAAGGCACCATAGAAAACGAGGCCGATAGGGGAAGCTATTCCAACCTTACAGACAACCACATGGCCTCCCTCTACAACCACGTCACCACCAGTCCTATGCAAATTAGGCAGTTAAATGACGTCACCATCAAGGATGCCACCCCACTTCTTCGCACTGCTAGGAGCCAAATGGTTTACCCTCGACTTGCAAGCAGGATATTGGCAAGTGAATCTGCAAGACCCGGGATCGAATCCCTGCCACGGCGGACATTTAGTGGGTGTGGTAGTACGTCGATCCTAGCATTGCACCCAGTCAGGGGACATCCTGACGACGTATACAGACTAAACACACATAACAAAGACACTCCAACACCTTCCTCTCTCTCCAACACCCCTTCTCCCCTCTCAACACTCTTCAGCTAGTGCCGATACAAATGGCATATGGACAGTCCTGTATAGAATCGTAAGATTCAGAGTCGTAAAGATTCCAGGACGAGCTCAATAGCGGCGGATCCCCAGATTGACCGTGGTGATTGTCACCTAAACATCTGCAAAAAGTATAAGTCCCCGTCGTGCCAGAACATCAAGAGAAAACGGCTTTTTCCACCAGCCAGGGCAGACTATACGAATTCACAGTTCTTCCATTCGGATTGTGTAATGGCCCCGCCACCTTTTCCAGATTAATGGAGTCTGTACTTCAAGGACTTACCTGGGAAACTTGCCTTGCCTACCTAGACAACATCATCTTCTTTGGAAAAACTTGGGCAGAACACCTACGACTCGCGCAAGTTTTCCAAGAATCAGAGATGCCAAACTAAAACTTAAACCATCAAAATGCACCATGGCAAAGAAACAGGTCAAATTCCTCGGTCATGTTGTCTCTGAAGCCGGAATTTCTCCAGATCCAGCCAAGCTACAGGCCATCAGTAACATCACTCCTCCCAACAACGTCAAAGGAGTACGAGCATTCTTGGGATTAGCTTCTTATTATCGAAGGTTCGTGAAAAACTTCGCTACCATTGCAAAACCCCTTCACGACCTCACCAGAAAAGAAGAACCATTCCTTTGGACCACCCACAGACTACAAACCTTTCAAACCTGAAAAGACCTACTCGTGGCAGCCCCAGTTGTCTCCTTTCCCGATTATACCAAACCCTTCTGTCTTTACACCGACGTCTCACAATTTGGAATACAGCAGTGCTAGCTCAAACCCGGGAAGGCCGCGAACACATCATTGCTTGTGCCAGCCGTACCTTAAACCCCGCAGAGATCAACTACCCAGTTACCAAACGGGAATGCTTAGGAATAATTTGGGCACTCCAGCACTTCAAAGCATACCTTGCTGGAGTCAAAGTCACCATCATAACTGATCACCAAGCCCTACAATGGCTCCGCAAATTCGACACGAAAAACGCCCTTACTGTCAGGTGCCGAGAATCTTGTATGAAGTTTATGCATTTGAATATAGATGAATTTATTACAACCTATTTCAGTCACCCTTATTAAGATATAAGTAATGCTTAGTAACGCGAAAAGGGGCTCCAGTCCTGACGCTTTTCTTGACTTATAGTGTGCTGGCTTAATAATCCAGAAGGGTTGATAGCCTCTGAAGTCCTATTTTAACTATAAAAAAAAAAAAAAAAAAAAAAAACAAAAAAAAAAAACATATTCTATTATGCTTCGAAAAAAAAACCTCTGAATTCCACAGGCCCTTCCTATGCTGAATAAAATTGCCCAGTGAAAGCCAAAATATATTATTAAAAAATGGCGCTACTATTCTTAATCAGGAATTGATTTGGCAGATTGATTTAGTCCTATCTCTTATTTCGCTAGTAGTGTCCCCAAAATGGCGACAGGACGAGAAGTTGTCCAATTTCAAGAGGGGGAGATGGGGGGGGGGGACGAAGGAGGAGGGAAAGATGAGGTGGGGAGGGGGGTGTCTGACAAGGTTTCTCTCTCAGCTTACAGCGGGAGTCGGCCTATATCGCTGCTCTCCCCTCGCGCTATACGTTATAATATATATAAAAATAGGCATATCTTATACTGATAGGCTATAATATACTCCTATTCACACCTCACTGGATATCTGAGGTCTTGATAATAACATACATCACTTCTCATAATTAGATTAGCCTACTGAGCATGGGCGATTCCTTCGTGTCCATCCCCATAGGGGATCAAAGAGTCTGGCTATAGATAGATAGTCCATTGAGGGGTCGAGGGCCTAAGAATACGTTTTTTTTTCTCTCTCTCTCTTTTTGAGGATACGAGATCGAGCATTGCATAAAAATCTTGGGTATTCAAAATCCACTTGGCAAGAGAACTCACTCAAGCCCCCCCCCCCCCCTCCCGATCAAAGAAAATGGGAAGTCATAAAGGGAATATGACGAAAACCATTAATTATTCACAAATTACGTAAGTTAGATATGTCAAACTTACATAAACAGAAAAGGATATAAAGACACATAATTCATATCAAGTACATTTTATTCAATAATGTTTATTAATGTCGAGATTCATGATTTTTTTTATTGAAATTCTCGTTCATCTGGCACCCAATAGTTGCCATCAACCACCAGCAGTACAACCGAGGTGATCTCGGACCTTTATTTTCGGCTATTCGTTTATTTCGCACCGACGCGCCCACAAAATTATTGCCAAAAAACCCGGGCACCCCTATACCTACAACGAGCTACAAGTTCCAATCCCAGCCTAAATCCTATTCCATCCCAGTCCTAACTAACCTCCCAAAGTTCCCCTTAACCCGTCCTAGATTCCTAATAGCATTTCAGCTAGACCAGAGAAGGATACTTGATGAAAATAATGTAATGCCTGACCCTAGGCCAGAAGGCACCTATTAAACTAGTTCCCCTTTCTTTTGCCCAAAAATCCTTCCTGATACCTCTCTAATAATAACTTGTCCTAGAGTAAAGATGTCAACATTATCGAGTCATATTTCGGCCTACGTACTAACAATATCAAAGACCATTTTTATTACTCTCTTATTAAGTCAATGAAATGCTGGGTGCGAAGGGAATTTAACCCTCCTGAAAACTCCCCAGGCCCACTTCCCTGGTGCCTGGCGCGGGGCTCGAACCCTGGAGGGATTTTAACCTTCCTAAAAACCCACAGGTTTTGAGATGCCTTGGTTAGTGACCATATCCTCCATAGGTCCACCAGGCCCGCGCGCTAACCCACTGTACTACCACGGACGTACACAAATATAGTAACCTTAGTCCTCTCTGTAAGAACCAGGTGATAGTCTCGTGGTGATTCACGTGATGAATTTATTGGACTTCCCATCAACGACTATTTTACACTATACCAGACGTCAACTCGGGTAGTACATTATTGGGGTTGCGGGATATTTTCGAGAGCATTACAGTCCTCAATTCCCCCAAGTGTCCACAAAGAGCCTACCCCCTTTAACCATATCTATCTATATATCTATCTATCTATCTATTTTTGTAATAATAGTTATGTAAAAGCTGATTAGAAAGCAATGAATGTTGATAGCATATTAAATAGATATAACATGAAACAATAGCGAGAAACAATGTTAAAGCCACCTGGAGAAGAAATGGATTCGGTGATTCACAAAACATAATGCAGCTAACTATTTCATAAAGAACATAAAAAAGCATAGCATAGTATAATAACTTTAAAACTGGTTCGAGAAAAAGGGATTACATAAATAAATACAAATTACCACACCATTCAGTCTTTGTGTATGTTTCCTCTTAACATGAGACGATTGCTTACAGTTTAGAAAGGGCCTATAACAATCAAAGCGGTATAAACTATCTCAGTTAAGGAGGTGTTTATTGTAGGACCCCTTTCTCCCTCATGTTTAGCCCTATTATTTTTTTAGATTATAAGACTTTCGCCCCATTAGTTTAGCGATTTGAAGACCTTTCGTGCCTTATAGGTGTCGATTTGTTCCTGGCGAGCGATAACGAGCCTGCAATTTATTTTGGTCATGTTTCTACCTAAAAATGCACAAGCTTATCTCGTACGGGGATCTTGGGGGTATTATATAAAAGCTTGATGGGGATGTAGGAGAAAATAATAATACAAACAAAGAAATATACGATCTCAATAAACCCTCTGAATAACACTGAGCCTTCTAAAGCTGCATACAATCGACTAATTGTGCTTTAACAAGTGGTAAAAAGGTGTTATCGTGCTGAAGGGTGCTAAGGAGGGGGGGGGGGGGGGGAGGGGGGGAGGCGTATATATTTGCTTATATATTCATCTTTGTATTATTATTTTTAGTTTCCTCCCTAGATCTCCATCAAGCTTAAGAAAAAAGAGCCCCAAGACCCCATCAAGATAAATTTGTACATTTTTGGATAGAAAAACTTTCCAGCCGAAGGCCGGTTACTACTATATTACAGGCTCGCTATCGTTTGCCAGGAAAACAATCGACACCTATATTGTAAGAAAGGTCTTAAAATTGACAAAAAAAAAAAAAGGGTGAAAGGTCTCAGAATCGCTAAACTAATGGGACAAACGTCTTAGAATCTCAAAACTAATTGGGTTAAGCATGAGAGAGAAGGGGGCCATAAAAAATAACCATCGGGGTTAAAAAACTTGCGGTCCTCAAGCCAGTGTCACACGAGCGCTATTATTCCCATTAATTATTATGTTCTCTCCACCAACCAGCTTTACTCCTAAACTCGATTAATGAAATTAACAAACACATGTGGCAGTCCGGGGATTGGAACCCAGGATGCTCACACCGAAAATCAACACACTTATGCATTGCGCCACGAAGACAGTTAAAGAATGCTGCACAAGCTTACGATTTATTATGCAGTTTCGAATCCTGAATACCTGCATATTCGATGAGCAAGCTTTTTTATCGTAATAATGTAGCCTCTTCTGTACTGGCGATGCCCTTTTAACCTGATTATGGCTGCTAATAGATGCTCTGATTCAGTTGAAAAAGGGCTTCCAGCAATTAACAGGCTTCGAAAAATATCTCAATTAACTCTTTCTACTACCACAGATCCTTCTTATACTGCCCAAGATTGTCTAAATATTGCAAGAATAAAATTAAAGAAACCTGACCAATATAACTGTTTTTGCATTGTAATCAGAAACTAAACTGAATGAAGATTATATGTGCAATGGAGGATTAATGTTAAGAATGGGGTGTTCCTTAATTTCTATAGGTTCAATAACTAATGTCTAGCGAGGCCGGTCCTAATGATCTTGACCCAATTCATTGTTCTTTCCTCTCACTAATGGGGTAGCGTGTGGCGCAGTGGTCAGCGCAGTCGATTCACAACCGAAAGGACCTGGGCTCGAATCCTGGGACAGGATGAGATAGATGGGCAATCTCTCAACACCCGAGCCTCTGTTCACCTAGCAGCGACTAGGGACCCAGTGTTAGTGGACCTTTGTGAAGTTCCATCTGGGGAGTAATGGGTAACAACTATAAAGTTAGGTTGGCCTTAGAGCCGTGTCTGTCAACAGTGTTGGCAACAACTTGTGTTAGCAACAAGGGGTTAGAAAACTTAGCTTAGCTTCAATTGAGGGAGACAACAGACCTAACCTCTCCCTAACCGAGGAGCAACTACTAAAACATAATTTTTTTAGCAACGATTTGAAGCCTAGACAACAGTGTATAAGCGTTCGTAACAAGGCAAACAGGATTCTCGGGTTAATCTCAAGGAGTGTGAGTAACAGAACTGCCGATGTTATCTTAAAACTTTACTTATCATTAGTGAGACCTCATATGGATTATGCTGTCCAATTTTGGTGTCCTTATTACAGAATGGACATAGATTCGTTGGAGAGAGCATAGCGAAGAATGAAAAAAATTATTCATAATATTAGAAATCTACCATATGAAGAAAGGTTGAAAAAATTAGGCTTACATTCGTTAGGAAGACGCAGAGTTAGAGGGGATATGATAGAAGTGTTCAAGTGGATTAGTGGGATTAATAAAGGGGACATGAAAAATGTACTGAAGCTCAGTGATAGCGAAAGGACTCGAACAAATGGTTTAAAAGTAGATAAATTTCAGTTCAGAAAAGATATAGGCAAATATTGGTTTGGTAACAGAGTTGTAGGCATGTGGAATAGGCTACCGAGTGATATTGTAGGATCGAGAACGATAGGGTGCTTTAAGATAAAATTAGATAGGCATATGGACGAGATGGGTTGGGTATGAGGGGGGATCTGCCGGGTGTGGGCCAATCGGCGCTCAGCAGACCCCCGTAATCTTGTGTTGATATCTGACAGTTTTGGTGAGGTCGGTCCTCAAGGTATTAGTGAGTTGGGTCTATAATTAGGCCTTGTAATTGGGGTTGGGTGTGACAAGGATCTGCCTTGTGTGGGCCGATCAGCTTTCTGCAGACTCCCATTTTCTCATGTTCTTATGTCCTATAATCGGCCACTAAAATAACCAGTATGGTCTCTAAAAGAACCAGGACGGCCTCTACAAGAACCAGGACAGCCTCTAGAGGACTCAGGAAACAATATGGACTCAATAATAACCAGGACGGCCTCTAAAAGAACCAGGACAGCCTCTAAAAGAAACAGTACGGCCTCTACAAGAACCAGTACGGCCTCAATCGTAGAGGACCTAGTTGGCTTGTCAATACCCTCTCCTCGACTCATTTATCCCCTCCTACGCCACTTGAAGTTGCTAGGCTCCACATGCTCTTGGATGGGCCAGTTGGGGTTTATTTCTGCATAAACATGTCCGAGATCAACTGCATATTGCCAGAAAGATGCAATATCTACTCTGAGCTGTGCAACATTTTCTATGATGCTTGCAACATCCTTTATTCGAATACAGAATAATATGTCCATTATGTGGCAAGCAAGTGTTATTTTATGATTCCTGAGGAACTCAATATTCTGGTTGACGCTTGCTATAAACCCGAGTTCCACATCAAGATCGTGGAAATTGCCCTCTTGGATACGGCGGTTGGTCGCGTCAACAAACCTGTTAGCCTTTTCGATGGTTTGGTTGTGTTGTTCAATAACCCTGTTGACATCATCAATATCCTGGTTGACCCCAACGATAATATTGTTGATGTCAGAAATATCGGGGCTGATATCTCCACTAACAAAATCGATGTATTCAACTAACAGGTTGTTATTAATAACCCCCTCGTCTTCTCCATTTCCAATGTTCACTTCAAGGTAATCTCCTATATTATCCAAGGGATACAAATCAATACCGTGGAAGTTCATCGCTAAAATATTTTAAATCACTGAAGAGTATTATTTACGAATGTATTTATTGATACAAACGCTCTTAACAACAATCCTCTGACCAAAATACGTGAGGGAATGCAAGACACTGCTAATCAATCAAACTCAGAGGAATAATGAATCCCTTACTTCGAGCTCGCCGATAATTTCAACTAAAATATCTACATAGCCTTTTGGTGTTATGCTGGGTCAGATTGAAGTAATTCATAACTTTCTTTATCGTATAAAATACATTGATATTTTTTTTAATAAAAATAGGACAATTTTAACTTAAAAATTACTCTAAATATAGCTTAATGTTAAAGACACTTATTATATTTTATGTAGTTATCCATTCTATAATAAACGTTTTCTTTTATAATCATCTAAGAAAACTAAGATGTTATGGGTAACTAAAGTATTAAATACGAGCACACTTCCAATCATAAGCTAACGCATAAACACACACACTCTTTAGCTTGGGGACCCGCAGAGGGCTGCACACGGGCAGCATGATATGCTGGAGTTGTGCGGTAAGTTATAGGAAAAATGGGAAGGATGAGGATAGGGAGACAAATGTTTGGTAATACTAGCTTAAAACTATCAAGAATGGGACTGTTAACTATAATTATGAAATGAAAGGTGATTTCACTCTTGGATGCTTCGGGGAGAAAATGAGTACCCAAATATGTCGGTGCTTGCCTGGTATGTGTGGTATTTTCGGTTGTGGTTGCCTCCTGTGGATCGTATATTTGTATGGTGTAAATATGACTTTGTCTATGTCTACTAGATTGTTTGTGATTTTGTATAGCATTTGTTGTCTGTGTATTTATCTTCTTGTTGCAAGTGTCTAATTTAATGTCTTGTTTAAGCAAATTAACCGATGTAGTGTGTCTGTAATCACGTCTGATCCACCTTGCCGCTTTATTTTGTATGGTTTCAAATATAGTCCCTTTAGTTACATCGGGTATACTGTATGGCAGGGAGCCTAGCGCCACTAACAACAAATTCGATACTGTACAAACTAGCCTACGACGATTTGTGTTTTCTATATTATACCAGATACTTGAGGTACTTAGGTTTCTTGTTCATTTCAAAGCAAAAATCTGGTCTACACATCCTTTTCCCTTCCTAAACCCGCCCTGCTCGTCATCTACCCAAAGCAGTTAATGAAAACTTCAAATGTTCATATTGAAATTGGTTGTCAGTTTTAGCTTATCTACTTTCCACAATTTATTTAAAAAGTACAATGGGGTATAAATCGTGATAGAGATCAAAAGTATAATGTATTATGAGTAATCTTACATTAATATAGGCAATCAATGTGTATATATGCTCAAAATTGTGCAGTTATCCTTTTAAAATGTGCTAACTAAGATATGGGTTTAGCCAGTTTTATTACCATTTAGCCATATATGTTCATTTACTTTCAGTTATTTGTCTTTTACTTATGGAAAAGCTCAAGTTCATCTGTTCATAATAATTAGTATATCTCACAAAAACACGTGAGTTACTGAATGTTTTTTATACTCTCATCGGGGGTCGATCCTCCGACAATAGTAGAGTTGGTTAAGGCATAGACAATATATATATATATATATATATATATATATATATATATATATATATATATATATATATATATATATACACTGTATATATATATTTTATATAATATATATATATATATATATATATATATATTTATATATATGTAATTATATATATATATATACAGTATATATATATATATATTGTATATATATTATTGGTATGGAATTTGTGCTGTACCTAGTATCAGTGCATTACCAGTGTTACTAATTACTAATATCAGTGCAGTAAATTGGCAGATGAAGTTTAACATTGACAAATGCAAGGTATTAAAGATAGGGAAGATGCATACAAATGTTAAATATAAACTAGCTAATATGGAATTAGAAAACTCAGACTGTGAGAAAGATCTAGGTGTGTTTGTTAGCAATGATTTGAAGCCTAGAAAACAATGTATAAGCGTTCGTAACAAGGCAAACAGGATTCTCGGGTTCATACCTAGGAGTGTGAGTAACAGAACTGCTGATGTTATCTTAAAACTTTACTTGTCATTAGTGAGACCCCATATGGATTATGCTGTTCAATTTTGGTGTCCTTATTACAGAATGGACATAGATTCATTGGAGAGAGTACAACGTAGAATGACAAAAATTATCCATAATATTAGAAATTTTCCGTATGAAGAAAGGTTGAAGAAATTAGGCTTACATTCGTTAGAGAGACGCAGAGTTAGAGGGGATATGATAGAGGTATTCAAGTGGGTTAGTGGGGTTAATAAAGGGGACATGAAAATGTACTAAAGCTCAGTGATAGCGAAAGAACTCGTACAAATGGTTTCAAATTAGATAAATTTCGTTTCAGAAAAGATATAGGCAAATATTGGTTTGGTAACAGAGTTGTAGATGGGTGGAATAGGCTACCAAGTGATATAGTGGGATCAAGAACGATAGGGAGCTTTAAGATAAAATTAGATAGGCATATGGACGAGATGGGTTGGGTGTGAGGGGGATCTACCAGGTGTGGGCCAATCGGAGTTCAGCAGACCCCCGTAATCTTGTGTTAATCCCTGACCATTTTGGTGGGGGCAGTACTCAAGATATTAGTGAGTTGGGCCTATAATTGGGCCTTGTAATTGGGGTTGGGTGTGACAGGGATCTGCCTTGTGTGGGCCGATCGGCTTTTTGCAGACTCCCATTTTCTTATGTCCTTATGTTCTTATTACCACAGCACACCGAAATGCCAAAAAAAACCCACCCTCATTGTTCCCTGATTAAATAGCATTGTATGAATATTCCCATATTCAAAAATATGCTACAGGTGGGCAATGCCTAGTGAGTTAATGGCTCAATAGGTGGCGTTCTGAGAGTGAGGGTCCGAGCCTGGGGGATGAGACAGTGAAACAAAGAGGCGGAGCAGCTTCAGAGATGGACTTGCTTCGAGCCGTGAAGCTTAGCATGTCTCACTCCCTAGAGTGGAGCAAGACCTCACTGGCCTCACCGTTTTCATGGGTAGAGTGTAAAGGCTATCAGCCTATGCCTGAGAGGGAGTAGTTGGAATACGGAAAAAAAATAATATATATATATATATATACAGTATATATACAGTATATATAATTATCAGTTGGAATTCGAACCACGGACAGTCAGGACGAGGGTCTATGCACTATTTAACCACAACACAGCGTGATAAAGACTAGTTAACCAATTGCTATTCATAAGAACATAAGAAAATGGGAGTCTGCAGAAAGTCGATTGGCCCACTCACGGCAGATCCCTCTCACATCCAACCTTAATTATAGGCCCAACTAACTAACACCATGGGGACCGACCTCACCAAAACGGTCAGGTCAGAAAACGGGGGTTTGCAGAGCGCCATTTGGCCCACACCCGGAAGCTTCCCATCACACCTAACTCATAAGAACATAAGAACATAAGAACATAAGAAAATGGGAGTCTGCAAAAAGCCGATCGGCCCACACAAGGCAGATCCCTGTCACACCCAACCCCAACCACAAGGCCCAACTCACCAATACCTTGAGTACCGACCCCACCAAAACGGTCAGAGATTAACGCAAGATAACGGGGGTCTGCTGAACGCTGATTGGCCCACACCTGGTAGATCCCCCTCACACCCAACCCATCTCGTCCATATGCCTATCTAATTTTATCTTAAAGCTCCCTATCGTTCTTGATCCCACTATATCACTCGGTAGCCTATTCCACCCATCTACAACTCTGTTACCAAACCAATATTTGCCTATATCTTTTCTGAAACGAAATTTAAGGGGACATGGGCCGGTTTTCTGGACCCCTTTCTCCCTCATGTTTGGCCCCATTGCTTTTGAGATTTTAGGACGTTCGCCCTTCTGGTTTTGACATTTTAAGACATGTTGCCCCATTTCTGTCAATTTTGGGACCTTTCGTGCCATTAGGGTGTCGATTTTTTCCTGGCGAGCGATAGCGAGCCTGTAATTTAAGAGCAACCGGCCTCTGGCCGGGATATTTTTTACCGAAAAATGTACAAATTTGTCTTGAAAGGGGGTCTAGGGGGTGTAATTTTAAGCTTGATGAAAACGTAGTGAACAAACTAAATACCTCCCCTTAAATGGTCGACATCCTTCCTAAACTAAATTAAATCTTCTAATACTAGCCAAAATAAACTGGAAAGGTTACCAATGCAATACAACCAATACAAAGGAGTACAAAGGAAATCAAGCAACAACAGGTATATGGATGGTACATATGTCTATCTAATTTGATCTTAAAGCTCTCTATCGTTCTTGATCCCACTATAGCACTTGGTAGCCTATTCCACCTATCTACAACTCTGTTACCAAACCAATATTTTCCTATATCTTTTCTGAAACGAAATTGTATCTAATTTGAAAAAAATTGTTCGAGTTATTTGACTATCACTGAGCTTTAGTACATCTATCATGTCCCCTCTAACTCTGTGTCTCTCTAGCGAATGTAAGCCTAATCTCTTCAACCTTTCTTTATAAGGAAGATTTCTAATATTATGGATCATTTTTGTCATTCTACGTTGTACTCTCTCCAAGGAATCTATGTCCATTATGTAATAGGGACACCAAAATTGGACAGCGTAATTCATATGCTAGATACAGTTTTAAGATTATGTCTGCTATTCTATTATTCACACTTCTAGATATAAATCTGAGAACTCTATTTGCTTTATTTCGAGCACTAATTAATTGATTTCTAGGTTTCAAATTACAGTTGACGATAACTCCAAAATTTTGTTTCATTATCTGAGTTTCTTATATTCACGTTATCTTATCTATATCCTGCATTTTCTGTCGATTTCCCAAATTTTACTACACTGTATTTATCTACATTGAACTTCATCTGCCAATTTACTGCCCATTCGTGTAGTGTATCTAGATATCTTTGGAGAGCCTGAATATCATGATCAGAATTTAACACCTTTTCCTATTTTAGTGCCATCTGCAAATTTACTGATTTTGCTAGTTATTCCTACATCAAGATCATAAATATAAATGATGAACAGCAGAGGGCCCAAAATAGATCCTTGTGGGACTCCACTCTTTACTATACCCCAGTCAGATTGTATATATACCATTTATGCTAACTCTTTGCTTCCTATAGTCTATTTTTTTCCAGCTGATGGTAAATTGAATCATTTAGCATCAGATTTCATGATTCTTACTGGACGAATCTGATACTGCTATGTCTGTGCGTCATATTATTGCCAAGTTTTCATTATTAGCAACCTATTTCGCCACAAAATCATGATAATAAAGTAGTAATCAGAATGGAGAGATGGCAATTTAGTATCAGCTGGAAAAAAATAAAGTATACTAATAAACCATGACCTAATCCATCTTAACATGGATATTGGTAGGAAGCAGAGAGTCAGCATAAATGGTACGAAGTCAGAATGGGGAGCAGTCAAAAGTGGTGTCCCCCAGGGATCTGTATTAGGTCCTCTGTTGTTTGTTATATACATAAATGACCTTGATTTAGGTATAACTAGTAGGATAAGTAAATTTGCAGACGATACCAAAATGGGGAGAACAATTGATTCAGATAGAGATATAGAGTGCCTCCAAAGGGATCTAGATACCTTACACGAATGGTCAGTAAATTGGCAGATGAAGTTTAACATTGACAAATGCAAGGTATTAAAGATAGGGAAGATGCATACAAATGTTAAATATAAACTAGCTAATGTGGAATTAGAAAACTCGAATTGTGAGAAAGATCTAGGTGTGTTTGTTAGCAATGATTTGAAGCCTAGACAACAGTGTATAAGCGTTCGAAACAAGGCAAACAGGATTCTCGGGTTCATCTCAAGGAGTGTGAGTAACAGAACTGCTGATGTTATCTTAAAACTTTACTTGTCATTAGTGAGACCCCATATGGATTATGCTGTTCAATTTTGGTGTCCTTATTACAGAATGGACATAGATTCATTGGAGAGAGTACAACGTAGAATGACAAAAATGATCCATAATATTAGAAATCTTCCGTATAAAGAAAGGTTGAAGAAATTAGGCTTACATTCGTTAGAGAGACGCAGAGTTAGAGGGGATATGATAGAGGTGTTCAAGTGGGTTAGTGGGATTAACAAAGGGGACATGACAAATGTACCCAATCGGCTTTCTGCAGACTCCCATTTTCTTATGTTCTTATGTTCATAACATAGTATCTCCTGTTCCATGAGCTTCTATTTTCCACAGCAATCTTTCGTGGGGTACTTTATCGAATGCCTTACTGAAATCTAGATAAAATGTATCATATTCTTTGTCGTTGTCTACTGCCTCGTATACTTGGGGAAAAAAAGGTCAATAAATTAGTGAAACAGGACCGGCCCTTCGTGAATCCATGCTGAGTGTCTGTAATTAATTGATAACGTTCTAAATGCTCTCTTATTGTGTGTGCAATAATTATTGATTCTAATAGTTTGCCTACAACTGATGTCAAACTGATTGGACGGTAATTCGAAGCAATAGATTTATCTCTTTTTTTAAATATTGGCACCACATTCGCAAGTTTCCACTCATCAGGGACTAGGCCCAAATTAAGATAATCATTAAATAGTGCTGTTAAGGGGTAACTAATTTCTTCTTTACATTCTTTTAATACTCTAGGATATAATTATGGAGTCCGGCCCAGGTGAATTTTCTGGTTTTAGTTTGTCAAATTGCTCAAGTACAACATTTCTACTTATATGTATTTCACTTAAAATATTATCTAAACGTCCATGATATATTGGATGGACCTCTGGTATCAGCGATAAATCTTCGTCTGTGAAAACATAGAAAGTGATTGTTTAGGATTCTACATATATCTACTTCGTTATCTATGAGTATTCCTGAACCAGTTTTAAGAGGGCCTATTTTATCTCTAACTTTTGTTTTGTATAACTGGAAAAAACCCTTTGGGTTAGATTTGGATTCCCTAGCCATTTTTATTTCGTAATTACGCTTGGCTTTCCTAATATCAGCTTTAACTTTTCTGCTAAGATTTACGTAATGTCTTAAATGTTCTGCACCTCCCCTTAGTTTCCTATACACTCCTTTCTTTAAGCCTAACGTATATTTGATATTATTATGCATCCATCTTAGGTCGTTATTATGGATCTAAAGCTCTTTCCTGGGATATAATTATCCTGGGTATCACTAACAGTCTTAGTAAATACTGTTGAGCCTGACAAAGTATCCTGGGCGGCTACAATTGCGCCTAAGTCGTTAATTTGACTACCTGGTATTAAGGGAGCCCACCTCGCTTTTGTTTTATCTTTCTCTCCCTCTCTCTTTGGTTTGTATCCATTCGGCCCCATTCAGCCTACTGTTTTAAGACGTTTACTCCCATCCGGATTTATCCATACAATTCTGGCTTGCTATCGCTCACCAGGACGAAATCGACACCTGGATGGGGATAAACGTCTTAAAACAGTTGGCTGAATGGGGCCGAATGGATACAAGCCAGGGAAAGAGAGAAAAGGAGAGAATAATAAAAAAACGGGTGACCCCCCTTAACCCTCCACTTAACCTTTCATTATTCGGGGATTCCACCTGCTTGTCATCCAACACACCCCTCAGGTGAGCTCGTAGTCCATGAAAGTTGGCATTTCTAAACTTTGGGACTATTGTCTAGGTTAAATGTAATTTTGTTGTGGTCGCTATGTCCTAAGTTTCCTCCGATAACTATATTACTAACGAAAACTACTGAGAACTAAATCGAGTATATTATACCTGTGGTTGGTTCATCTACATGTTGAGTCAAAAAATAAGAACATAAGAAAATGGGAGTCTGCAGAAAGCCGATTGGCCTACACAAGGCAGATCCCTGTCACACCCAACCCTAATTATAAGCCCAGCTTAAAAACACCATTAGGACTTACCTCACCGAAACGGTCAGAGGTCATAAAAACGGGGATCTGCAGATCCCCACACCTGGGCCACACCTGACAGATCACCCTCACACCCAACCCATCTCGTCCATATGCTTATCTAATTGTATCTTAAAGCTCCCTATCGTTCTTGATCCCACTATAGCACTTGGTAGCCTATTCCACCTATCTACAACTCTGTTACCAAACAAATATTTGCCTATATCTTTCTTGAAACAAAATTTATCTAATTTGAAACCATTTGTACGAGCTCTTTCGCTATCACTGAGCTTTAGTACATTTTTTCATGTCCCCTTTATTAATCCCACTAACCCACTTGAATACTTCTATTATGTCCTCAATTAGTTCTGAAAAATCACCTGAATCTAAATCTCCTGTGTGATTTCTCCAATATATTCTACTAAAAATAATATATCCTACAATACAAACTTTACTGGATTGACAGGCTTCAATGATCTCATCCCAGAGTATCTTACTATATATTCTATTTAAATTTGGCGGTCAGACCGTCTG
Organism: Paralithodes platypus; assembly: GCA_032716605.1. NCBI lineage: Eukaryota > Metazoa > Arthropoda > Malacostraca > Decapoda > Lithodidae > Paralithodes > Paralithodes platypus. The sequence continues at coordinate 11,023,529 of CM064530.1, read as the reverse complement.
TATGTAAGGGTATGTATATAAAGCCAAATACAACACTATCTCGGTTGTCATAAATCTCTAACCATACACTCTCACTTTTTTCTCTCCAATTTAATATCTGACCTAATAAGAGACTTTACCGAATTTGAGATAAAACATCCCACTCCACCTCCCTTTCTACCTTGGCGATCAAAGTTGTACATTGTAAATCCATCAATTTCATATTCTGCCATAAGATCTCGTGTTTCAGTGTTCATCCATGTTTCTGTAATCATGATTATATCAATGTTTTCTCCGCATATGATTACCTTTAGTTCATCTAACTTATTTCGCAAATAACGGGAATTATAGTACTTATTGGCAGTAACGGGAATTATAGGACTTATTGGTAGTAACGGGAATTAAAGGACTTATTGGTAGTAACAGGAATTATAAAACAAAAAATAAGAAAACCGGAGTCTGCAGAGAGACTATTGGCCCACACACGGCAGATTCCTTCCACACCCAACCCATCTCGTCCATATGCATATCTAATTTTATCTTGAAGCTCTCTATCGTTCTAGATCCTACTATAACACTAAGTAGCCTATGCCACATATCTACAACGTTACCAAACCAGTATTTGCCTATTTTTTCTGAAACGAAATATATCTAATTGGAAACAATTTGTGCAAATTCTTTCGCTGTACCTTTTATTAATCCCACTAACGGTGGTGGTTTGCGGCCCGCAAACCAGTTTAGCCAAGTAGTGTAAAATATTGTATTTTTATACTAGACATAATGATTATTTCTTAAATATATTATATGTTGGTACTATATTAACTTAAGTTCTAACTCTAGGAAGTATTTGCGAGAGTTAGAAGCTTAAAGGAAATTAAATACTCTTTCACCCTTAGACATTCTTCTTAAGCTGAATAAAATCGTCAACAGGTTTGTGATATAAGAACATAAGAACATAAGAAAATGGGAGTCTGCAGAAAGCCGATTGGCCTAAGCAAGGCAGATCCCTGTCCCACACAACCCCAATTCAATTACAAAGCCCAATTATAGGCTCAACACTCTAATACCCTGAGGATCATCTTACCAAAACGGTTAGAGATTAACGCAGGATTATGGGGGTCTGCAGAGCGCTGATTGGCCCAACCCGGCTGATCCCCCTTCACACCCAACCCTTCTCGTTCATATGCTTATCCAATTTTATCTTAAAGCTCCCTACAAGTTTTAGATCCCACTATAGCACTTGGTAGTCCATTCCACCCATCTACAACTCTGTTACCAAACCAATATTTGCCTATATCTTTTCAGAAACGAAATTTATCTAATTTGATACCATTTGTTTGAGTTCTTTCGCTATCACTGAGCTTTAGTAAATTTTTCATGTACCCTTTATTAGTCCCACTAACCCACTTGAAGACTTCTATCATATCCCCTCTAACTCTGCGTCTCTCTAACGAATGTAAGCCTAATTTCTTCAACCTTTCTTCATACGGAAGATTTATAATATTATGGATAATTTTTGTAATTCTACGTTGTACTCTCTCCAATGAATAAGAAAAACATAAGAAAACATAATCTATGTCCATTCTGTAATAAGAACATAAGAACATAAGAAAATGGGAGTCAGCAGAAAGCCGATTGGCCTACACAAGGCAGATCCCTGTCACACCCAACCCTAATTATAAGCCCAGCTCAAAAACACCATTAGGACTTACCTCACCGAAACGGTCAGAGGTCAGAAAAACGGGGATCTGCAGATCCCCACACCTGACAGATCACCCTCACACCCAACCCATCTCGTCCATATGCCTATCTAATTGTATCTTAAAGCTCCCTATCGTTCTTGATCCCACTATAGCACTTGGTAGCCTATTCCACCTATCTACAACTCTGTTACCAAACCAATATTTGCCTATATCTTTCTTGAAACGAAATGTATCTAATTTGAAACCATTTGTACGAGTTCTTTCGCTATCACTGAGCTTTAGTACATTTTTCATGTCCCCTTTATTAATCCCACTAACCCACTTGAATACCTCTATCATGTCCCCTCTAACTCTGCGTCTCTCTAACGAATGTAAGCCTAATTTTGAGGATATCAATAAGGACATAATAAGGAAACCAAAATAGAACAGCATCATTCATATTGGGTCTCACTAATGACAAGTAAAGTTTTAAGATAACATCAGCAGTTCTGTTACTCACACTCCTAGAGATGAACCCAAGAATCCTGTTTGCCTTGTTACGAATGCTTATACACTGTTTTCTAGGCTTCAAATCATTGCTAACAAACACACCTAGATCTTTCTCACAGTCTGAGGTTTCTAATTTCATACTAGCTAGTTTATATTTAACATTTGAACATAAATTCCTTGAAGGCAGCACACCAAAGACTGACAAAACATATCAATAATATTAGACATCTTCCATATGAAGAAAGGTTGAATAAATTAGGCTTGCATTCATTAGATAGACGCAGAGTTAGAGAGGTTATGATACAGGTGTTCAAGTGGGCCTTTTTTCTCTTTCTCTCCCTCTCTCTTTGGCTTGTATCCATTCGGCCCCATTCAGCCTACTGTTTTAAGACGTATACCCCCATCCAGGTGTCAATATTTTCCTGACGAGCAGGAGCGAGCCAGCATATATATATTTTTGTTTTGACAGCAAGCTAAACTTGTAAATTTTTCGATTGAAAAATGTATCCGGCGAAGCCGGATTTCTCCATACAATGCTGGCTCGCTATCACTCGCCAGGAAGAAATCGACACCTGGATGGGGATAAACGTCTTAAAATAGTTGGCTGAATGGGGCCGAATGGATACAAGCCAGGGAAAGAGAGAAAGGGAGAGAAATAGAACAAAAGCCGGTGACCCCCCTTAAGATTAGGAAGGGTATATAGTGAGCACACGGTATAGGCTAATCCTCAAGGGGTTAACCACTTGCGGATTATGACGCGTTCTAACAGTTTATTCTGGATATCATTAGACGATTCTATACAGCTTAAGAAGGAGCTGTAGGAATGAAAAGGGTAAATTCTATCTTGGTCTGACTTCCATAATTATACCCTTCTCAATCGTCTAATAATAGCCAGAAAACAGAGACGAAATGCGCCATGGTATCCTGAAAGGGTTAATTACAAAATATAAGTTTCCATATAAGAAAGGTCCCTGGCTGACTCATCCCAAATGATTAGACGATTTTATTCAGATTGGGAAAGGTATATGGAAGTCAGACTGGGAATAGGTGTGGACATTTAGAGCCCATTTGGTCCAGCCCCTTTGGAGTTGCTGAGGTTATGAGACATGATTTCTGGCCTACCGGTAATGAATGGACTATAATTTCGACCACTCCTACACACACACTCTCTCTCTCTCTCTCTCTCTCTCTCACTCCCACTCACTCTCTCTCTCTCTTACTCCTGATTTACGAGTCCTTCTCAACGTCCATGATACACTTCCGTACGTTAAGGGGGGTCACCGGCTTTTTTGCTCTTTTTCTCTCTTTCTCTGGCTTGTATCCATTTAGTCCCATTCAGCCAACTGTTTTAAGACGTTTATCCCCATCCAGGTGTTGATTTATTCCTGGCTAGCGATAGCGTGCCAACATTATATGGAGAAATCCGGCTTCGCCGGAGACATTCTTCTATCGAAAAATTTACAAATTTACCTAGCTGTAAACAAAATATATATATATATATATATATATATATATATATGCTGGATCGCTACCGCACGCCAGGAAAATATTGACACCTGGATGGGGGTAAACGTCTTAAAACAGTAGGCTGAATAGTGCCGAATGGACACGAACCGGATAAAAGGTGATAAAAAGCAGGTCACCTCCCTTAATGTCTAATTTACTACACTATCAGTAAATAAGGAGGACATTAGACCAATATCATAGCTGAATGATTGTGAAATCACTCGTACACATGGCTGAAAGGGGTACATAAGAACATAAGAACATAAGAAAATGGGAGTCTGCAAAAAGCCGATCGGCCCATACAAGGCAGATCCCTGTCACACCCAACCCCAATTACAAGGACCAATTATAGACCCATCTCACTAATACCTTGAGTACTGACCCCACCAAAACGGTCAGAGATTAACGCAAGATTACGGGGGTCTGCTGAGCGCCGATTGGCCCACACCTGGTAGATCCCCTTCACACCCAACCCATCTCGTCCATATGCCTATCTAATTTTATCTTAAAGCTCCCTATCGTTCTTGATCCCACTATATCTCTTGGTAGCCTATTCCACCCATCTACAACTCTGTTACCAAACCAATATTTGCCTATATCTTTTCTGAAACGAAATTGATCTAATTTGAAACCATTTGTACAAGTTATTTCGCTATCACTGAGCGTTAGTACATTTTTCATGTCTCCTTTATTAATTCCACTAACCCACTTGAATACCTCTATCATGTCACCTCTAACTCTGCGTCTCTCTAACGAATGTAAGCCTAATTTCTTCAACCTTTCTTCATACGGAAGATTTCTAATATTATGGATAATTTTTGTCATTCTACGTTGTACTCTCTCCAATGAATCTATGTCCATTCTGTAATAAGGACACCAAAATTGAACAGCATAAACCATATGGGGTCTCACTAATGACAAGTAAAGTTTTAAGATAACATCAGCAGTTCTGTTACTCACACTCCTAGATATGAACCCGAGAATCCTGCTTGCCTTGTTACGAACGCTTATACATTGTTTTCTAGGCTTCAAATCATTGCTAACAAATACACCTAGATCTTTCTCACAGTCTGAGTTTTCTAATTCCATATTAGCTAGTTTATATTTAAATTTTTTATGCATCTTCCCTATCTTTAATACCTTGCATTTGTCAATGTTAAACCCATTTTACTGACCATTCGTGTAAGGTATCTAGATCCCTTTGCAGACACTCTATATCTCTAACTGAATCAATTGTTCTCCCCATTTTGGTATCGGCTGCAAATTTACTTATCCTACTAGTTATACCTAAATCAAGGTCATTTATGTATATAATAAACAACAGAGGACCTAATACAGATCCCTGGGGGACACCACTCTTGACTGATCCCCATTCTGACTTAGTACCATTTATGCTGACTCTCTGCTTCCTACCAATTAGCCATGACCTAATCCATCCTAACAACGCCCCACCTATTCCATGTGCCTCAACCTTTCTCATCAGTCTCTCATTAGGGACTCTGTCGAAAGCTTTACTGAAATCTAAATATATAATATCATATGACTTGTCATTATCTACTGCTTCATATACCTTTGGGAACAAACTAAGCAAATTAGTAAGGCAAGAACGTCCCTGAGTGAATCCATGCTGAGAAGAATTTATTAAGTTAAATGTTTCTAAGTGGTTTCTCATTTTCCTAGCAATAATTGACTCTAGTAGCCTTCCTATGATTGAAGTGAGACTAATGGGACGGTAATTGGATGCTATGGATTTATCACCTTTTTTGAAAATCGGAACTACATTTGCAAGCTTCCAAGCTTCTGGAACTATACCTGTTTCTAATGAATTGTTAAAAAGAAATGTTAATGGGTAACTTAACTCATCTCTGCATTCTTTTAATACTCTAGCATATACCTCATCGGGACCAGGCGATTTCTGAGGTTTCAGTCTGTCAATTTCCTTAAGCACATCATTTCTACTTATAGTAACCGTACTTAACCTATTTTCTATACTATCGCTTTATACCTTACGGATTTCTGGAATCTGTGCCAAACTTTCATTAGTGAAAACGGATAGAAACTGACTATTTAATGTACTGCACATTTCTAAATAATTGTCTGTCATTTCTCCTATCGAAGTTTTAAGGGGGCCTATTTTATCTCTAACTTTAGATTCATATAGCTGGTAAAAAGCCTTAGGGTTAATTTTTGAGTCATTGGCTATCCTGATTTCATAAAAAGTATGATAGTGCTTGTTTTCGGCCCTGTATATTTAATTATTAATATATTTTTGAAGTTCCTCGCTAGACCTCCATCAAGCTTAAAAAAATACCTCCTAGGCCCCCTTTCAAGGTAAATTTGTAAATTTTTCGTTAGAAAAATGTCCTGGCCGAAGGCCGTTCCTTCTTAAGTTACAGGCTCGCTATCGCTTATCAGGAAAAAATCGACACGTAAATGGCACGAAAGCTCTAAATATTGGCAAAGAAAGGAGGTGAAAGGTCTCAAAATCGCCAAACTAATGCAACGAACGTCTTAAAATATCAAAACAAATACGCTAAGCATGAGAGAGAAAGGGGTCCAGGAAAAGCGATTACCATCCCCTTAAAACTAACTAGATTAATTCCGCTTTAGAAAATATATCGGTAAGCATTGGTTTGGAAATAGGGTTGCAAATATGTGGAATAAATTGTCTAGTACTATAATCAGCTCATAAACGGTGGAAAGTTTCAAACGTAATTTGGATGTCATATATATGACATAAGTTAATAATTGTGAAAGGGTGGGTTGATATCCGAGCTTGTATGTTCTTATGTATATATATATATATATATATATATATATATATATATATATATACCTAATGCAAAAATTCTGGAAAGTGCCACTGACAGGAAATAGCCATCTGTAATTGCCATCTGCTTTGTAATTGGGGTTGTGTGGGACAGGGATCTGCCTTGCTTAGGCCAATCGGCTTTCTGCAGACTCCCATTTTCTATGTTCTTATGTTATCTGATCAATTATATAGAAATATATAGTTCTTTCAATAATTAACAGGAAAAAACATAATGTATCCAAAACATAAACACAGAAGAAAACACACACAAACGCAATAACTTCAAAATGGAAGTATTGCTGAACAAACAAAAATAAAATAAAATTAAAGATCTCTCCAGGCGGAGCAATTAGATGGGGAGGTAGGCCTACGCCGGAAATGTGGGAGGAGTCAGAATAGCTTAGCTGGCCCTGATTGGTAGAGGTTATGGTTAAAACTGGGATGCTAAATCAAAATACCTGAATATTTATTTGACAAGCTGAGGTCATTCCGCCATCAACCCTCTTCACTTGCACAACCATCCTGATTCGCTCTCAGTCTCAGTATCAAGTGATTATAAAGTTTACACAAAAATACCAATCTGAAAAACTCCTTCCATCTGAAAATCGCCTTCCTGACCAACTTCAAGGTAACAAACCCCCCCCCTTGACACACAAACAAAAACGCCATCACTACTCCCCAGAATCACTTTTAGCCCCAAGTTTAAATATTTATAAAGTGTACATACTTGAAGTGAACAACAAGATGGAGATGGATGAGCAGCACTACATTTATCCCAAACCCTCCGACTATATCGTAAGTATTGTATTATCAGTGCTGAACTTTTGCTTTTCAATATTATGTTTACTCCTTCCTCCATGTTCATATTCCTCCCTTTGGTTCATATTCCTTCCCCCTATTAATCCCTTCTGTACAGGCGACGTGTTTTTAATTTATTGTGGCTACTACTAATCGATTTTATTCAGATTAGGAAGAATCACTGGCAATTAACAGGCTTTGAAGTATCTCACTTATAACCCTTTTCACTACCATAGATCCTTCTGAAACTGCACAAAATCATCTAAATATGAATAAACTAAAACTGAAGACGTAGGCGGTAGAGAAGGGGTTAATATCTCTCCCCCAATTACTCCCCCCCCCCCATATTGCTCTCCCCTCCTGGTCGAATAATATAATTATGGAACTCTCGTCGACCGGAATTCTCGTCGAAGCGCGAACCTAGAACTCTCGTCGACGACATAGAACACTCGTCGACAGGTCCACCTACAAAACAATCGTTGAAAAGAAAGAATACAGTTTAAAAATATATATTTATATAATTATAAACTATAATTAGAAGTTATGGTGAAGTTTAAGAACAGTGGTTCGTTGTGTAGTGGTAACTGATGCGGTAAAAGGATTGCGAGTGAATGCCGATTTGAACGAATGCCTTTGCAAAAGCACCTCCCTTTTATTGTTTGTAGTTTTATTTGTCTTGATTGTTTTTTTATTATTTGATTTCTTCTTAGTTTCCACTAAGGTATAAAGGTATAATACATAATATGTATATATACAATATATATACAATAATATATAATAATGGTATTATATATGGAAGTTTTGGTGAAGCTTTAAGAAAAAAGAATGCAAGCTTAAATGACGATTCGAACAATGTTTTTTTTTTAATTTTTTTCATTATTTGTTTCTGTCATTATCCATAGTTCCCTCCAAATACCGAACTGTAATAACAAGTTGTGTGAAAGAGCCGGGGCGAGCTGCAATGTGTATGAACTAATTGAGGTTCTGCACAAGTACTCATTTGTTCAAGTGCAGCATCAACTTGTGGCCCAAGAGAAGATGGAGAGCCACCAGAAGGCAAGCCATTCCCTGTTTCAAGCCACTTTTCTGCGGGCGTGAGATGTACCGGTAATTAATTTTTGTTGTGTGTATGAAAACACTACGACTATATATTTAATAATACAAATAGCCTACATATATTTTTTAAAAATTTTATCATTTGTGAATTATGTCTCAAAATCAAACAAAAACAATTGAACTGATAATAAATAGGATTAAGGTTAATTCCAATAAGGAATGAACGTATATAAAAAGGAAATAAATATATATATTATATATATCAAACAAAGACAATAGAGGAGACAGTTGAAATTGGAACACTCGTCGACGTCGACGAGACTTCCAGGTACCGAATAATGGAGGTCTCGCACCGTTTATAATCCACTGATTTTATATATATTTTGATGGTATAATTGTATTTTCAACTAATATCGAATTGGTGTTCATTAATTGGGGGTTAAGCTAGGATCTTGCAATGCCGATTTTAGTACCGGAAGATATATATTTATTTTACATAAGAAAATGGGAGTCTGCAAAAAGACGATCGGCCCATACAAGGCAGATACCTGTCACACCCAACCCCAATTACAAGGCCCAATTATAGACCCATCTCACTAATACCTTGAGTACTGACCCAACCAAAACGGTCAGAGATTAACACAAGATTACGGGGGTCTGCTGAGCGCCGATTGGCCCACACCTGGTAGATCCCCCTCACACCCAACCCATCTCGTCCATATGCCTATCTAATTTTATCTTAAAGCTCCCTATCGTTCTTGATCCCACTATATCACTTGGTAGCCTATTCCACCCATCTACAACTGTTACCAAACCAATATTTGCCTATATCTTTTCTGAAACGAAATTGATCTAATTTGAAACAATTTGTACGAGTTATTTCGCTATCACTGAACTTTAGTACTTTTTCATGTCTCCTTTATTAATTCCACTAACCCACTTGAATACCTCTATCTTGTCACCTCTAACTCTGAGTCTCTCTAACGAATGTAAGCCTAATTTCTTCAACCTTTCTTCATACGGAAGATTTCTAATATTATGGATCATTTTTGTCATTCTACGTTGTACTCTCTCCAATGAATCTATGTCCATTCTGTAATAAGGACACCAAAATTGAACAGCATAATCCATATGGGGTCTCACTAATGACAAGTAAAGTTTTAAGATAACATCAGCAGTTCTGTTACTCACACTCCTAGATATGAACCCGAGAATCCTGTTTGCCTTGTTACGAACGCTTATACATTGTTTTCTAGGCTTCAAACCATTGCTAACAAACACACCTAGATCTTTCTCACAGTCGGAGTTTTCTAATTCCATATTAGCTAGTTTATATTTAAAATTTGTATGCATCTTCCCTATCTTTAATACCTTGCATTTGTCAATGTTAAACTTCATCTGCCATTTTACTGACCATTCGTGTAAGGTATCTAGATCCCTTTGCAGACACTCTATATCTCTAACTGAATCAATTTTTCTCCCCATTTTGGTATCGTCTGCAAATTTACTTATATGAACATAAGAAATGGGAATCTGCAGAAAGCCGATTGGCCTACACAAGGCAGATCCCTGTCACACCCAACCCTAATTATAAGCCCAGCTTAAAAACACCATTAGGACTTACCTCACCGAAAAAGGTCAGAGGTCAGAAAAACGGGGATCTGCAGATTCCCACACCTGGGCCACACCTGACAGATCACCCTCACACACAACCCATCTCGTCCATATGCCTATCTAATTGTTTCTTAAAGCTCCCTATCGTTCTTGATCCCACTATAGCACTTGGTAGCCTATTCCACCCATCTACAACTCTGTTACCAAACAATATTTGCCTATATCTTTCTTGAAACGAAATTTATCTAATTTGAAACCATTTGTAGAGCTCTTTCACTATCACTGAGCTTTAGTATCTTTCATGTCCCCTTTATTAATCCACTAACCCATTTGAATACCTCTATCATGTCCCCTCTAACTCTGCGTCTCTCTAACGAATGTAAGGCTAATTTCTTCAACCTTTCTTTATACGGAAGATTTCTAATATTAGGGATAATTTTTGTCATTCTACGTTGTACTCTCTCCAATGAATCTATGTCCATTCTGTAATAAGGACACCAACATTGAACAGCATAATCCATATGGGGTCTCACTAAAGACAAGTAAAGTTTTAAGATAACATCAGCAGTTCTGTTACTCACACTCCTAGAGATGAACCCAAGAATCCTGTTTGCCTTGTTACGAATGCTTATACACTGTTTTCTAGGCTTCAAATCATTGCTAACAAACACACCTAGATCTTTCTCACAGTCTGAGGTTTCTAATTTCATACTAGCTAGTTTATATTTAACATTTGAACATAAATTCCTTGAAGGCAGCACACCAAAGACTGACAAAACATATCAATAATATTAGACATCTTCCATATGAAGAAAGGTTGAAGAAATTGGGCTTGATTATAGATAGACGCAGAGTTAGAGAGGTTTGATACAGGTGTTCAAGTGGGCCTTTTTTCTCTTTCTCTCCCTCTCTCTTTGGCTTGTATCCATTCGGCCCCATTCAGCCTACTGTTTTAAGACGTATACCCCCATCCAGGTGTCAATATTTTCCTGACGAGCAGGAGCGAGCCAGCATATATATATTTTTGTTTTGACAGCAAGCTAAACTTGTAAATTTTTCGATTGAAAAATGTATCCGGCGAAGCCGGATTTCTCCATACAATGCTGGCTCGCTATCACTCGCCAGGAAGAAATCGACACCTGGATGGGGATAAACGTCTTAAAATAGTTGGCTGAATGGGGCCGAATGGATACAAGCCAGGGAAAGAGAGAGGAGAGAAAGAGAACAAAATCCGGTGACCCCCTTAAGATTAGGAAGGGTATATAGTGAGACACGGTATAGGCTAATCCTCAAGGGGTTAACCACTTGCGGATTATGACGCGTCTAGTTTATTCTGGATATCATTAGACGATTCTATACAGCTTAAGAAGGAGCTGTAGGAATGAAAAGGGTAAATTCTATCTTGGTCTGACTTCCATAATTATACCCTTCTCAATCGTCTAATAATAGCCAGAAAACAGAGACGAAATGCGCCATGGTATCCTGAAAGGGTTAATTACAAAATATAAGTTTCCATATAAGAAAGGTCCCTGGCTGACTCATCCCAAATGATTAGACGATTTTATTCAGATTGGGAAAGGTATATGGAAGTCAGACTGGGAATAGGTGTGGACATTTAGAGCCCATTTGGTCCAGCCCCTTTGGAGTTGCTGAGGTTATGAGACATGATTTCTGGCCTACCGGTAATGAATGGACTATAATTTCGACCACTCCTACACACACTCTCTCTCTCTCTCACTCCCACTCACTCTCTCTCTCTCTTACTCCTGATTTACGAGTCCTTCTCAACGTCCATGATACACTTCCGTACGTTAAGGGGGGTCACCGGCTTTTTTGCTCTTTTTCTCTCTTTCTCTGGCTTGTATCCATTTAGTCCCATTCAGCCAACTGTTTTAAGACGTTTATCCCCATCCAGGTGTTGATTTATTCCTGGCTAGCGATAGCGTGCCAACATTATATGGAGAAATCCGGCTTCGCCGGAGACATTCTTCTATCGAAAAATTTACAAATTTACCTAGCTGTAAACAAAATATATATATATATATATATGCTGGATCGCTACCGCACGCCAGGAAAATATTGACACCTGGATGCGGGTAAACGTCTTAAAACAGTAGGCTGAATAGTGCCGAATGGACACGAACCGGATAAAAGGAGATAAAAAGCAGGTCACCTCCCTTAATGTCTAATTTACTACACTATCAGTAAATAAGGAGGACATTAGACCAATATCATAGCTGAATGATTGTGAAATCACTCGTACACATGGCTGAAAGGGGAACATAAGAACATAAGAAAATGGGAGTCTGCAAAAAGCCGATCGGCCCATACAAGGCAGATCCCTGTCACACCCAACCCCAATTACAAGGACCAATTATAGACCCATCTCACTAATACCTTGAGTACTGACCCCACCAAAACGGTCAGAGATTAACGCAAGATTACGGGGGTCTGCTGAGCGCCGATTGGCCCACACCTGGTAGATCCCCTTCACACCCAACCCATCTCGTCCATATGCCTATCTAATTTTATCTTAAAGCTCCCTATCGTTCTTGATCCCACTATATCTGTCAGTTCAGTGACAGTCAGTGACAGAGAAGGTTGTGCTAATCTGAGCTCCTGCCCGGACCACTTACCAGTGACCTTTAGTGACCATTACACCTACCTGTGTTTGGGGGCAGTGCACTCGTGTTATATAAAAGTGTTATAGCTCAGTTTTTAGCTGTTAGTTTACTTGTTTTTGTTTTTCTGTACCTAGTTTCTTGTTCCTCGCTAAGCTTATTGGGATCATGGCAGGTATGGAGTGCGAGTCTCTAACTGATCTGCATCATCTTATTCTCCAGGTAAGAGAGGAGATGGTTGTGGTGAAGGAAGAGGTCTTGGCTCTAAGGGAGGTTAATGTTAAACTTCAGAGGGAAGTGGATTTGATTAAAGACGAAAATCTAGCTTTCAAGCTTAGCCAAGAGGAAATAAAGTCAAGTAAGGGGAAAAGGGAGGAAGTTGATGAAAAATTGTATTCATGGCAGGTTGTTAAAAATACGGGTGGGAAAGTCACACTCAAGAAGCAGGATAGTAGAATAGGTATGAGTGTGACAAATACATTCTCTCCTTTGCGAGACGAATGTGAGGGAAAAGATAGTCAGGATAAGGGAGGGATAACCGAAGTGCCTGCCGCCGACTCAGCTCCAACCTCTGACGCTGTGCTACCTACCACCACCACTACCCCCACCACCACCACCACCAAGGGACCTTCTGCCACCACCGGGGGTTCTCCAACTGCAGCTGCTGGATCCTCCCGAGGGAAAGGTAAGTCTGTGTCCCGAGAAGGTAAGTCTGTGTCGATTGTGGGCGACTCCATGGTTAAGACATTTAGTTAGGGCTACCCGCACTAAACTTAGGAAGGTTGTGTGTCTGCCTGGCCATGGAGTTGGGAGGGTTTTAGAGAAGATGGACCACATCTGGGAAGATAGTGGAGATAACCCCATTATCTGTCTCAGTGCCGGGAGTAACGATGTTGGTAAGGGTAGAAGTGAGGAACTGCTGCAGCAGTATCGGGATGTGTTAGATAAAGTTAGGATGAAGGGAGGGATCCCTGTAGTACATTGTATCCTACCCAGAAGAGGAGTTCCCAAGGAATGGACATCCAGGGCGATTGGTGTCAATTGCCGTTTGGAGAAATATTGCAAAGAAAAAGCAATACCATTCATTGATAACTGGGATAGTTTCTATGGGAGAGATGGGATGTACGCAAGGGATGGGGTTCATCTTTCACGGTTAGGGGTTTCTACATTAGCTAGTTCTTTAGATAGGGTGGTTGTGGGGTTTTGAACAGAAATATTGAGAGTGTAAATGAGAGGTTAATTGGAACAATTTTAGCGTCAGGCGAAAGCGATAAGGATATTCAGTCTCATGCTAAAAATGACTATAATGCAAATAATAGTAGTGATGGTGCAACAGAAGATGGAAATGTCGCTAAAAACAAAGGTAAATTAGGTATAAAGAAAAGAAGTAAATTGAGAGTATATTACACAAACTGTAGGAGTTATGTAACAAAATGAACGAACTTAGAGCCTTGTTAGCAAAGAAAATATAGACATAATAGCGCTAACTGAAACGTGGATTAATACAGAAACCAGGCATTTTTTAGCAGAATTTGATATACCAGGATATAGTTTGTTTAAATATGACCGAACAAGTAAGAGGGGTGGCGGTATAGCAGTGTTTGTCAGGAGTACATTAAAAAGCTGTATTAAATCAGGTATTAGACTAAATAACAATAATGAAGTGTTTGGGTAGAGGTTAACGAAGGTAGTGAGACCATAGTTATTGGAGTTATGTATAGACCGCCAAATATGAGTAGAAATGACGGAACGTCATTATGGGAGGAAATTAAAATGGCATCAAGGTTTAGCAATGTGTGCATTATGGGGGATTTTAATTTTCCGAATATAGATTGGCAGCATCAAATAGGAGACTCTGATTCTGAGGAGTTTATAGAGGTAGTACAAGATAGTTTTTTATTTCAATTCATAGATACGCCGACTAGAGGTAATAATATTCTCGATTTAGTTTTCAGTAACAATGAACATATGGTAAATAATGTAGAGATAGGGGACCACCTAGGAAATAGTGACCACAATTCTGTGTATTTTAATATACAATGGAAAGGTAATACCAGAGAGAATACAACATTAATACCTGACTTTAGAAAAGCCAATTATGGTGGGTTAAGAAGAGCCCTATTAGCGGACCCTATGGTCAAAAAATTAAGTCGATCCAGGTGTCCAAATGAGTGTACCCCTTCTCAGGCACCTGTCATCTTAAGTCAGGAAGAGACGTCAACCTTGGTAGATACATACGATAATTTTATCAAGTCAGTATTCAATGCACAAAATAAATACATCCCCAAAAGAAAATTTAGATCAACACAGAACCAACCCAAATGGATCGATAATAGACTATTACATCTTCTAGGACAAAACAGACGAATATATAGAAAATTAGAAAAGGCGAAATTCACCTACTTGCTTACTATCAGAATCTATCAAGACAGGTAAAAAAGGATATTAGGAAAGAAAAAAAGAAATTATGAATTAAGGTTGCCAATGACTCAAAAAATAATCCTAAAGCTTTTTACCAACTATATAAATCCAAGGTTAGAGATGTAATTGGTCCCCTTAAAACTTCGATAGGAGAAATGACAGAAAATGATTTAGAAATGTGCAGTACATTAAATGGTCAATTTCTTTCCGTTTTCACTAATGAAAATTTGGCACAGTTTCCAGAAGTCCGTAAGGTATATAGCGATAGTATAGAAAATAGGTTAAGTACGGTTACTATAAGTAGAATGATGTGCTTAAGGAAATTGACAGACTGAAACCTCATAAATCGCCTGGTCCTGATGAGGTATATGCTAGAGTATTAAAAGAATGTAGGGATGAGTTAAGTTACCCATTAACATTTTTATTTAACAAGTCATTGGAGACAGGTATAGTTCCAGAAGCTTGGAAGCTTGCAAACGTAGTTCCGATCTTCAAAAAAGGTGACAAATCAATAGCATCCAATTACCGTCCCATTAGTCTTACATCAATCATAGGAAAGCTACTAGAGTCAATTATTGCTAGTAAAATTAGAAACCACTTAGATACATTTAATTTAATAAATTCTTCTCAGCATGGATTCACTCAGGGACGTTCTTGCCTTACTAATTTGCTTAGTTTTTTCTCAGAGGTATATGAAGCAGTAGATAATGACAAGTCATATGATATAATATATTTAGATTTCAGTAAAGCTTTCGACAGAGTCCCCCACGAGAGATTGATGAGAAAGGTTGAGGCGCATGGAATAGGTGGGGCGTTGTTGGGATGGATTAGGTCATGGCTAATTGGTAGGAAGCAGAGAGTCAGCATAAATGGTACGAAGTCAGAATGGGGAGCAGTCAAAAGTGGTGTCCCCCAGGGATCTGTATTAGGTCCTCTGTTGTTTGTTATATACATAAATGACCTTGATTTAGGTATAACTAGTAGGATAAGTAAATTTGCAGACGATACCAAGATGGGGAGAACAATTGATTCAGATAGAGATATAGAGTGCCTCCAAAGGGATCTAGATACCTTACACGAATGGTCAGTAAATTGGCAGATGAAGTTTAACATTGACAAATGCAAGGTATTAAAGATAGGGAAGATGCATACAAATGTTAAATATAAACTAGCTAATGTGGAATTAGAAAACTCGAATTGTGAGAAAGATCTAGGTGTGTTTGTTAGCAATGATTTGAAGCCTAGACAACAGTGTATAAGCGTTCGAAACAAGGCAAACAGGATTCTCGGGTTCATCTCAAGGAGTGTGAGTAACAGAACTGCTGATGTTATCTTAAAACTTTACTTGTCATTAGTGAGACCCCATATGGATTATGCTGTTCAATTTTGGTGTCCTTATTACAGAATGGACATAGATTCATTGGAGAGAGTACAACGTAGAATGACAAAAATGATCCATAATATTAGAAATCTTCCGTATAAAGAAAGGTTGAAGAAATTAGGCTTACATTCGTTAGAGAGACGCAGAGTTAGAGGGGATATGATAGAGGTGTTCAAGTGGGTTAGTGGGATTAACAAAGGGGACATGACAAATGTACTAAAGCTCAGTGATAGCGAAAGAACTCGTACCAATGGTTTCAAATTAGATAAATTTCGTTTCAGAAAAGATATAGGCAAATATTGGTTTGTAACAGAGTTGTAGATGGGTGGAATGGACTACCAAGTGCTATAGTGGGATTAAAAACGATAGGGAGCTTTAAGATAAAATTGGATAAGCATATGGACGAGAAGGGTTGGGTGTGAAGGGGGATCAGCAGGGTTGGGCCAATCAGCGCTCTGCAGACCCCCGTAATCCTGCGTTAATTACTAACCGTTTTGGTAAGATGATCCTCAGGGTATTAGAGTGTTGAGCCTATAATTGGGCTTTGTAATTGGGGTTGTGTGGGACAGGGATCTGCCTTGCTTAGGCCAATCGGCTTTCTGCAGACTCCCATTTTCTTATGTTCTTATGTTCTTATATCTCTTGGTAGCCTATTCCACCCATCTACAACTCTGTTACCAAACCAATATTTGCCTATATCTTTTCTGAAACGAAATTGATCTAATTTGAAACCATTTGTACAAGTTATTTCGCTATCACTGAGCGTTAGTACATTTTTCATGTCTCCTTTATTAATTCCACTAACCCACTTGAATACCTCTATCATGTCACCTCTAACTCTGCGTCTCTCTAACGAATGTAAGCCTAATTTCTTCAACCTTTCTTCATACGGAAGATTTCTAATATTATGGATTAATTTTTGTCATTCTACGTTGTACTCTCTCCAATGAATCTATGTCCATTCTGTAATAAGGACACCAAAATTGAACAGCATAAACCATATGGGGTCTCACTAATGACAAGTAAAGTTTTAAGATAACATCAGCAGTTCTGTTACTCACACTCCTAGATATGAACCCGAGAATCCTGCTTGCCTTGTTACGAACGCTTATACATTGTTTTCTAGGCTTCAAATCATTGCTAACAAATGCCTACAGTAGATCTTTCTCACAGTCTGAGTTTTCTAATTCCATATTAGCTAGTTTATATTTAAACATTTATGCATCTTCCCTATCTTTAATACCTTGCATTTGTCAATGTTAAACCCATTTTACTGACCATTCGTGTAAGGTATCTAGATCCCTTTGCAGACACTCTATATCTCTAACTGAATCAATTGTTCTCCCCATTTTGGTATCGGCTGCAAATTTACTTATCCTACTAGTTATACCTAAATCAAGGTCATTTATGTATATAATAAACAACAGAGGACCTAATACAGATCCCTGGGGGACACCACTCTTGACTGATCCCCATTCTGACTTAGTACCATTTATGCTGACTCTCTGCTTCCTACCAATTAGCCATGACCTAATCCATCCTAACAACGCCCCACCTATTCCATGTGCCTCAACCTTTCTCATCAGTCTCTCATTAGGGACTCTGTCGAAAGCTTTACTGAAATCTAAATATATAATATCATATGACTTGTCATTATCTACTGCTTCATATACCTTTGGGAACAAACTAAGCAAATTAGTAAGGCAAGAACGTCCCTGAGTGAATCCATGCTGAGAAGAATTTATTAAGTTAAATGTTTCTAAGTGGTTTCTCATTTTCCTAGCAATAATTGACTCTAGTAGCCTTCCTATGATTGAAGTGAGACTAATGGGACGGTAATTGGATGCTATGGATTTATCACCTTTTTTGAAAATCGGAACTACATTTGCAAGCTTCCAAGCTTCTGGAACTATACCTGTTTCTAATGAATTGTTAAAAAGAAATGTTAATGGGTAACTTAACTCATCTCTGCATTCTTTTAATACTCTAGCATATACCTCATCGGGACCAGGCGATTTCTGAGGTTTCAGTCTGTCAATTTCCTTAAGCACATCATTTCTACTTATAGTAACCGTACTTAACCTATTTTCTATACTATCGCTTTATACCTTACGGATTTCTGGAATCTGTGCCAAACTTTCATTAGTGAAAACGGATAGAAACTGACTATTTAATGTACTGCACATTTCTAAATAATTTTCTGTCATTTCTCCTATTGAAGTTTTAAGGGGGCCTATTTTATCTCTAACTTTAGATTCATATAGCTGGTAAAAAGCCTTAGGGTTATTTTTTGAGTCATTGGCTATCCTGATTTCATAAAAAGTAGGATAGTGCTTGTTTTCGGCCCTGTATATTTAATTATTAATATATTTTTGAAGTTCCTCGCTAGACCTCCATCAAGCTTAAAAAAATACCTCCTAGGCCCCCTTTCAAGGTAAATTTGTAAATTTTTCGGAAGAAAAATGTCCTGGCCGAAGGCCGTTCCTTCTTAAGTTACAGGCTCGCTATCGCTTATCAGGAAAAAATCGACACGCAAATGGCACGAAAGCTCTAAATATTGGCAAAGAAAGGAGGCGAAAGGTCTCAAAATCGCCAAACTAATGCAACGAACGTCTTAAAATATCAAAACAAATACGCTAAGCATGAGAGAGAAAGGGGTCCAGGAAAAGCGATTACCATCCCCTTAAAACTAACTAGATTAATTCCGCTTTAGAAAATATATCGGTAAGCATTGGTTTGGAAATAGGGTTGCAAATATGTGGAATAAATTGTCTACTATAATCAGCTCATAAACGGTGGAAAGTTTCAAACGTAATTTGGATGTCATATATATGACATAAGTTAATAATTGTGAAAGGGTGGGTTGATATCCGAGCTTGTATGTTCTTATGTATATATATATATATATATATATATATATATATATATATACCTAATGCCAAAATTCTGGAAAGTGCCACTGACAGGAAATAGCCATCTGTAATTGCCATCTGCTTTGTAATTGGGGTTGTGTGGGACAGGGATCTGCCTTGCTTAGGCCAATCGGCTTTCTGCAGACTCCCATTTTCTATGTTCTTATGTTATCTGATCAATTATATAGAAATATATAGTTCTTTCAATAATTAACAGGAAAAAACATAATGTATCCAAAACATAAACACAGAAGAAAACACACACAAACGCAATAACTTCAAAATGGAAGTATTGCTGAACAAACAAAAATAAAATAAAATTAAAGATCTCTCCAGGCGGAGCAATTAGATGGGGAGGTAGGCCTACGCCGGAAATGTGGGAGGAGTCAGAATAGCTTAGCTGGCCCTGATTGGTAGAGGTTATGGTTAAAACTGGGATGCTAAATCAAAATACCTGAATATTTATTTGACAAGCTGAGGTCATTCCGCCATCAACCCTCTTCACTTGCACAACCATCCTGATTCGCTCTCAGTCTCAGTATCAAGTGATTATAAAGTTTACACAAAAATACCAATCTGAAAAACTCCTTCCATCTGAAAATCGCCTTCCTGACCAACTTCAAGGTAACAAACCCCCCCCCTTGACACACAAACAAAAACGCCATCACTACTCCCCAGAATCACTTTTAGCCCCAAGTTTAAATATTTATAAAGTGTACATACTTGAAGTGAACAACAAGATGGAGATGGATGAGCAGCACTACATTTATCCCAAACCCTCCGACTATATCGTAAGTATTGTATTATCAGTGCTGAACTTTTGCTTTTCAATATTATGTTTACTCCTTCCTCCATGTTCATATTCCTTCCCCCTATTAATCCCTTCTGTACAGGCGACGTGTTTTTAATTTATTGTGGCTACTACTAATCGATTTTATTCAGATTAGGAAGAATCACTGGCAATTAACAGGCTTTGAAGTATCTCACTTATAACCCTTTTCACTACCATAGATCCTTCTGAAACTGCACAAAATCATCTAAATATGAATAAACTAAAACTGAAGACGTAAGCGGTAGAGAAGGGGTTAATATCTCTCCCCCAATTACTCCCCCCCCCATATTGCTCTCCCCTCCTGGTCGAATAATATAATTATGGAACTCTCGTCGACCGGAATTCTCGTCGAAGCGCGAACCTAGAACTCTCGTCGACGACATAGAACACTCGTCGACAGGTCCACCTACAAAACAATCGTTGAAAAGAAAGAATACAGTTTAAAAATATATATTTATATAATTATAAACTATAATTAGAAGTTATGGTGAAGTTTAAGAACAGTGGTTCGTTGTGTAGTGGTAACTGATGCGGTAAAAGGATTGCGAGTGAATGCCGATTTGAACGAATGCCTTTGCAAAAGCACCTCCCTTTTATTGTTTGTAGTTTTATTTGTCTTGATTGTTTTTTTTAATTGATTTCTTCTTAGTTTCCACTAAGGTATAATACATAATATATACAGTATATATATCAATAATATATAATAATGGTATTATATATGGAAGTTTTGGTGAAGCTTTAAGAACAAAGAATGCAAGCTTAAATGACGATTCGAACAATGTTTTTTTTTTAATTTTTTTCATTATTTGTTTCTGTCATTATCCATAGTTCCCTCCAAATACCGAACTGTAATAACAAGTTGTGTGAAAGAGCCGGGGCGAGCTGCAATGTGTATGAACTAATTGAGGTTCTGCACAAGTACTCATTTGTTCAAGTGCAGCATCAACTTGTGGCCCAAGAGAAGATGGAGAGCCACCAGAAGGCAAGCCATTCCCTGTTTCAAGCCACTTTTCTGCGGGCGTGAGATGTACCGGTAATTAATTTTTGTTGTGTGTATGAAAACACTACGACTATATATTTAATAATACAAATAGCCTACATATATTTTTTATTTTTTTTATCATTTGTGGATTATGTCTCAAAATAAAACAAAAACAATTGAACTGATAATAAATAGGATTAAGGTTAATTCCAATAAGGAATGAACGTATATAAAAAGGAAATAAATATATATATATTATATATATAAAACAAAGACAATAGAGGAGACAGTTGAAATTGGAACACTCGTCGACGTCGACGAGACTTCCAGGTACCGAATAATGGAGGTCTCGCACCGTTTATAATCCACTGATTTTATATATATTTTGATGGTATAATTGTATTTTCAACTAATATCGAATTGGTGTTCATTAATTGGGGGTTAAGCTAGGATCTTGCAATGCCGATTTTAGTACCGGAAGATATATATTTATTTTACATAAGAAAATGGGAGTCTGCAAAAAGACGATCGGCCCATACAAGGCAGATACCTGTCACACCCAACCCCAATTACAAGGCCCAATTATAGACCCATCTCACTAATACCTTGAGTACTGACCCAACCAAAACGGTCAGAGATTAACACAAGATTACGGGGGTCTGCTGAGCGCCGATTGGCCCACCTGGTAGATCCCCCTCACACCCAACCCATCTCGTCCATATGCCTATCTAATTTTATCTTAAAGCTCCCTATCGTTCTTGATCCCACTATATCACTTGGTAGCCTATTCCACCCATCTACAACTGTTACCAAACCAATATTTGCCTATATCTTTTCTGAAACGAAATTGATCTAATTTGAAACCATTTGTACGAGTTATTTCGCTATCACTGAACTTTAGTACTTTTTCATGTCTCCTTTATTAATTCCACTAACCCACTTGAATACCTCTATCTTGTCACCTCTAACTCTGAGTCTCTCTAACGAATGTAAGCCTAATTTCTTCAACCTTTCTTCATACGGAAGATTTCTAATATTATGGATCATTTTTGTCATTCTACGTTGTACTCTCTCCAATGAATCTATGTCCATTCTGTAATAAGGACACCAAAATTGAACAGCATAATCCATATGGGGTCTCACTAATGACAAGTAAAGTTTTAAGATAACATCAGCAGTTCTGTTACTCACACTCCTAGATATGAACCCGAGAATCCTGTTTGCCTTGTTACGAACGCTTATACATTGTTTTCTAGGCTTCAAACCATTGCTAACAAACACACCTAGATCTTTCTCACAGTCGGAGTTTTCTAATTCCATATTAGCTAGTTTATATTTAAAATTTGTATGCATCTTCCCTATCTTTAATACCTTGCATTTGTCAATGTTAAACTTCATCTGCCATTTTACTGACCATTCGTGTAAGGTATCTAGATCCCTTTGCAGACACTCTATATCTCTAACTGAATCAATTTTTCTCCCCATTTTGGTATCGTCTGCAAATTTACTTATATGAACATAAGAAAATGGGAATCTGCAGAAAGCCGATTGGCCTACACAAGGCAGATCCCTGTCACACCCAACCCTAATTATAAGCCCAGCTTAAAAACACCATTAGGACTTACCTCACCGAAACGGTCAGAGGTCAGAAAAACGGGGATCTGCAGATTCCCACACCTGGGCCACACCTGACAGATCACCCTCACACACAACCCATCTCGTCCATATGCCTATCTAATTGTTTCTTAAAGCTCCCTATCGTTCTTGATCCCACTATAGCACTTGGTAGCCTATTCCACCTATCTACAACTCTGTTACCAAACCAATATTTGCCTATATCTTTCTTGAAACGAAATTTATCTAATTTGAAACCATTTGTAGAGCTCTTTCACTATCACTGAGCTTTAGTACATCTTTCATGTCCCCTTTATTAATCCCACTAACCCATTTGAATACCTCTATCATGTCCCCTCTAACTCTGCGTCTCTCTAACGAATGTAAGGCTAATTTCTTCAACCTTTCTTTATACGGAAGATTTCTAATATTAGGGATAATTTTTGTCATTCTACGTTGTACTCTCTCCAATGAATCTATGTCCATTCTGTAATAAGGACACCAACATTGAACAGCATAATCCATATGGGGTCTCACTAAAGACAAGTAAAGTTTTAAGATAACATCAGCAGTTCTGTTACTCACACTCCTAGAGATGAACCCGAGAATCCTGTTTGCCTTGTTTCGAACCCTTATACACTGCTGTTTTCTAGGCTTCAAATCATTGCTAACAAACACACCTAGATCTTTCTCACAATTCTAGTTTTCTAATTCCATATTAGCTAGTTTTAGCTAAATCAAGGTAATTTATGTATATAATAAACAACAAAGGACCTAATACAGATCCCTGGGGGACACCACTCTTGACTGATCCCCATTCTGACTTAGTACCATTTATGCTGACTCTCTGCTTCCTACCAATTAGCCATGACCTAATCTATCCTAACAACGCCTAACAATTTTGTTCTTTAGTGATCCTAAGCTAACCAACCTGACATAACCTTACCTTAACTAACCTAACATAACCTAGTAACCCTTGCCTACCAGCTGATTCCTTGCCTACCAACTGATATTTTGTTCTATTTCATCTCCCTTATAATGGATTTGTGACGGTAATGACATATATACTGTATATAGATAGATTAATTCGACTTTGACGATTAGGCCTTCATATGAAGTTATGACAGTAAGAACATAAGAAAACGGGAGTCTGCAGAGAGCCGATTGACCCACACAAGGCAAATCCCTTTCAAACCCGACCCATATCGTCCATATGCATATCTAAGTTTATCTAGAAGCTCTCTATCGTTCTTGATCCTACCATATCCACATGTCTAAAACTCTGTTACCAAACCAATACTTGCCTATGTCTTTTCTGAAATTAAACTTATCCAATTTGAAACCATTTGTTCGAGTTCTTTACTGAGCTACAGTACATCTTTCATGTTCCTTTTATTAATCCCATTAACCCACTTGAACACCTATCACATCCCCTCTAACTCTGCGTCTTTCTAAAGAATGTAAGTCTAATTTTTTCAACTTTTCTTCATGTGAAAGACTTCTAATATTATGGAGCTTCTTCGTTGTACTCTTTCCAAGGAATATATGTACATTCTATAATAAGGACACCAACATTTAATAGCATACATAATCCATATGGGGTCTCACTAATGCTAAGTAACGCTATAACATCAACAGTTCTTTTCCTCACACTTTTAAGATGAACCCGAGAATCCTATTTCCCTTGTTACGAACGCTTATAAATTGTTTTCTAGGCATCAGATAATTGCTAACAAACACACCGGAAATCTTTCTCACAGTCTGAGTTTTCAAATTCCGTATTTAGCTAGTTTAGATTTTGCATTTGTATTAATCTTCCCTATCATTAATGCCTTACATTTGTCAATGTTAAAATTCTAGAGGTATTAGTATATTTTTATTAGTAGCATACGTATAATAAGTGTACATACGATGACGTAATGTGGGATACAATGCGAGTACAAGAGTTTAATTGTCAAAGTTTGCGAAACCCTACGCTATCAAGGCAGCCTGGGAATGGAAACCCTACGCTATCAAGGCAGCCTGGGAATGAAAAACCCTACGCTATCAAGGCAGCCTGGGAATGAAAAACCCTACGCTATCAAGGCAGCCTGGGAATGAAAATAAATAAATACAATCAAAGGGGTTATTGAGGGGGGGGGGGGGGAGGTCTAATTGAGGTGGCCATAGAGGTATTATAAGGCCCTTAATGCCTCCATCATGGAGATAAGATTATATGGAGAGGCTATGGGATGTTTACCCATAAGAGTCTTTAGATTCCACTGCCGCCATATTGTAGAACGCTCAGCCGGCTTATCTTAATCCGGGAGTCAAAGTCGGTGTCTCACGAGCGATGTTTCCGGCAATTGTGGTCTGGTATCAGCTTAAATGAAGTTGTATATTAATTCAATCCTTCTAGGTATTGATTCAAAGTGAGCACACCAAAAACTTGCACTGTATAATTAGTCCATGAGCCAAGACCCGAATTTTGGGATATCGGTACCACCCGGGGTGACTAATTCTCTTAGGTGTTTTTAGCTTGCTACATGTCTCTAGTTTATGTTTTGATATGATAGCCCTTGCACATTGGTAGCTTAATGGTCGTTATCACTTCTTGAATAGACATACCCTACCGAAAATTCCGAAATTTTTTAAAATGTCAAATTTGGGGACAGGAATGCCTAAATGTCAACAAAATGCATATAGTAATTGTCACATTTAATACAAGTCCTGTAAATACACACTAAGCATGCCATGGGCTTGTACATACTATTATGGCAAATTACTACTCCTAAATATCATCTACGTCAGACTCGGAATCTGACTGTTGTGCCACCGGCTCTTCTTCAATAGCCTTGTTCTGACATGTCTGTAACCTGCACATGTCCGTGCATTTTAGACCATTGCTGAGGCAAGTACACTTAGGGAGTTCGCATGACCGCACACACTTGCAAGACAGTAGCTGCATAACAGCATCTGGTGCTGGTGAGCCTCGCATCCAGTTGACGGCAAGCTTACCGTCCTCATCTGTCATCCAACCGCAGTCTGTTGGGTTCGCAACAAATGGCTGGCTCTGAAGACTTCTCCTCCAGATCGCAGCCTGGTAGTTTGCACGCAGTGCATGCATGAAGAGGCAGTCCTCACAAGGAGGGAGTTGACTTGACTCTACCTCTCCACGTCTTGCACAGAACAGCTCATACCGAAGCTTGTTTACCTTAGTTGTGTGGGTAGATGGTAGGTACATGTGGCAGGTGATTTCCTGTAGCTTCTCAAAGAGTTCAGGAGACACTTCCCATGAGCGTCCAAGTTCGTGAAAAGCATGCTGGTATGTCTTGTCCATCTTCACCTGCTTGAGTGTCGTCATCTTCCCTCGGCCAGCGAATGCACTGACGGTATCACAGCCTGTAAAGGCATGCATACCAATCAATGAATCACACACGCTGCCTCCCAGTGTGCGGCTCAGTGTGGTGATATCCAGGAATCTTGTCCGGTTCTTCGTCCCGCACTTCTGGAACAGATGGGATGGGATCTTGTGGCACATGCCAAGACACAACACCATGACGTCTGTATCTTCTGCAGTGATGATGACAGACTTGTTCCCAGATTCTGCTGCATGAAGTGCATGGAGAAGAAGGCGTGTGTCTGCTTCTTCTTGAGTTGACTTAAGCTCAGGAGCCTCTTCCCACTGCTCTTTGGTGATCTTGAAGCAGCGCTGCTCACATGTGACATACAGCTCCTTGTCCTTGAGCTTCTCCCTGTGCTGTGGTGCCTTCCATTCTTCTACCAAGAACTTGATAAGACTTGCCTTGTTGGAGGAACTACCGAGTAACTTTCTCCACTGCTGGATGTTGTGCCCAGGTTGAATGTTCTTGAAATGAATTCCTGTGCCTGCACTTCTTTTGGCTCGTTCTGCATCCTTGATGGATGTCTCCTTGTAGATATCAAACACAACATCAATGCGCCTGCTCTTAGCACCTTCATGAACAGCGTGACTCAGTGCTGTACCTGCAAGCTGTGAAAAAGTTTTGTCGTTTCCCTTCAGTTTGTGGACCAGGCTCATCCCATCAATTATGGTAGCAGAGGGCTCGGGTATCACTTCTGCAGGAGAAACATTCCTCTCTAACTCCTTTGCGAGGGCAGTCTTGTTGGTCTTGCGGAGAGACCCATCACCGCTGGCAAGTGCCCAAGGCAAAGGCCCCAGGGGATGAGCCAAGACATCACTCATTTTGAGCTTTCTGTTCTCGGCAACAAGGATCATCTGGCCAAATAGGTTCCTGTCAGCCTTTAAGATAACCTCCTTGGCATGGTCTTGTGAGCGTGGCTTCATTCTGATGTTAGTGAACGTTCTCAGTTTCGTCTTCGTCATCGTGTCATGAAACTGTATAGTTGGCGTATCGATCTCCAGCGCTCTTCCTTGAGGGCTTGATATGGATCCCCTCCTATTCTGTAGGCCGGCCTTATCTTGGACCTTTATCTTATGTTGGACTTGGTAATGTCTGGCAGGACTGTCTCTGGCACAGAGCCTGCAACCTTGGACTGGACAGCAATGCCATTGACTCTATGAGAAGTACCTGCTCCACTTAGGGTCTCTTCAAGTCGGTCAATGTTATCCCAGGCCAGGGTTGTGAACACACCAGGGTAGATGTTTGCTGGCAGTGGAATGTCATCCTTTGAGCATTCCAGCTTCTGGATACAAAGGGCTGTATCGATCTCCTCAAACATTGAGTAAGACACACAGTGACCAAGACGATTCAGAGTTCGGATCAGTTCTGTGTTTCCTGTCAAAGACTTTACAGCATTGGTCAGCAGTACGTGCTTGGGTGGTTTTGTCTTGCCACTGGTAACAGCAAAGACCAAGTCACTGCCAAAGGAAGTGGCAAGACGTTGAGCTCTTTCAGAGGGAGTTTCACACTCACACTCTCCTGTCAGCAGGGTGTGCAGGAATTGAGTGACTGCTGCAGGAATGACATTCTGATCTGTATCGGGAGGCCATGGCTGACTCACATCTTGTTTATTGATCTCATTCCTCAGCTGCATTCCTGCTTTGGTTAAGACATCTTCAGAGTTAGCTGCTCTTGCTTCTTGCAGGTCTTTTGCCATTTTGTGTGCTTGCCGGGCAAGGTCGTCCATTGAGAGGCTGCGTGGATAGATTAGAAGCTTTCCTTTCTCATCTGGGACAAAGCGTAGTGATTCTCCAAACTCGGTTTCAATCTTTCGGCGAACATGTTTCTTTGTCGCTGGTTTCAGTTGGATAATACCACGGGACATCATGGATCTCTCAAGCCTAGATGTGAGGTTTGTCATAGGCAGTACCTCTGGGTTGGGGAATAATTTGGTCCTTATATACAAGCAGAGTTCCTCGAGGGCTTCTGTCTCAACCTCTTCGTAGCGTGCTTCCTCGCTTTCTTCCTGATTTTCACCTGCACCCGACCTGGCGGCCGCTGGGAAATCATCTTTTGTGAAGAGTTTGTAGCACGACTTGTGGTAGTGACCCTCTGCAGCAACAAGGTCTCTGCTAACTAAACCAAGGATTCTCTGGTTGAGTTTCCTTATTGCTGCTCTGCGAATCTTCTCATCTGCTCGTAGCTCAACACACTGTATGAGTGGCTCCCTTGTCTTTGTTGTTTTTATGTACTTGCTTGACTTCTCGCAGAAGATACATACTTTGGCATACACCCTGCTAGTACTAGGGGCATCCCTTGATGCCCTCCTCCTGGGGTCGACGCTTGCTGATTCTATCTTGACACCCTTGGCAAGGATAGAATCCAGTGACTTCTTCATTGTAAAGAGACTACGACATTTACGGTGATAATGTATGTGTGGTATTCCTCCTTCTTCAAGGCCCTTGGCTGCTTCCAGGACTGGATCATGCTGCCTGATTTCTGCAGCCCTGAGCAATGTGTTCCAGGAGTCCAAATCCTGTGGTGACACCAGAGCATCGCTGTCATCATCAGAGCAGTGGATGATACAGTCGATCCGTGCTCTCTTCCTCGCAGATGGTTCCATCCTGCCGTCAAACAGTCGACACACACCTGCAAAAAATATCACCATTAAACCATGAACAAACAAACACATTACATGGAAACCACTCTACATATGTTTGCTCCTTCCAATAATAAATTATCCCCAAAATATAACAAAAAATCCCCAAATATGAAATAAACCCCTAAATATGGAGAAACTTGAAATACACATCGGAATAATTCTTGTAGAGAATCAAATAAGCTACAAGAGCTGTTAGAATATATTTTTCAATGTTCCCCATATTTAAGGATTTATTCTAGATTTAGAGGAAAATACCCAAAATATAGAGTATATTCCGAAATATGAGAAAATTTGAAAAATACCTAGGAACAACTCTGGTAGAGAATATAATTCTACATAGGTGTTCAAAGTTTCGCGATGATTGTGTGATGGATTTTAAAGAAAATGAGGAAAACGCCGAGCGTCACGCTAAAAATCTTTATTTTTGGGTAGCGCCCCTATTGCATCAAAAAAATTAGACTAAGCTACCAGTGCGAGAAGGCTATCATATCTTAATGTACTTACAGTCACTCTATAAACATTTTAGTACCATTCGTGTTTAGTCACCCCAGGTGGTACCGATATCTGGCCTGGCTCATGGACTAAATGACAAATGTAGCTCACCAAAATTGGCGGATAAGTGCTCGTGTGACACCCTCTGAAATGTGAGAAGAGAATTTGTAAATATTGACAAGGGTATAAATGAGGAAGAATGTTAAATTGCCATTAAGGAAGGGGCAGAGTAAGGTATTTCACATTCGCTACACATTATTTAACTGGGCGAATTCGTGGGGCAAGGCACCCCTCCCCCCCCCCCCCCCTACTTTCCTGCCCCTACCCCCAACACCTACACTGGTCAATCCCCTTCTCCCTGGAAACCTCCCCCCCCCCCTGGTCGGATCCCTCTTTACTTGTACGCCCCCATTTCCCCCACCCCTACACACACACACACACACACACACATACACGCAGGTACAATTTTTGTTTTTTTTAATAACCTCCGTCTACGTATTGTGAAAAACCTGTTATCCTCCGGTAAATTACGGGGTGGAGTGAGTGAAGTGGGGGATAGTGAATGAAAGAAGATACATGTTTTCATAATACGTGTTGCTAGCCCCAAACGCGCGAGCAACTGTGGCTTTCAACCATCCCACACATTCCCTTTCATTTGTGTACATCACACATGATGTTAAATACAAATAAAGTTTATTATTTTTGTATTTTTTTTTTACACTGGTACTCTTGTCCTCAAAGTATATCCCTGGCCACCTTCCGTCCCCTCCCCCCCCCCCCCCCTCGATAATATCCCCACCCCTCCACACTGATAATTGCACTACCCCCTGGTCTTTTCCCTCCTCCCCCCCCCCCCCAATCTTATCCTGCACCCCTGACCCATATACCTCCACCCCTGACCACATCCCTCCACCCCTGACATTGGCATACATTTACTGTAGACGAGGTGATTTGCGTAGCTATGTTTCTAACATTGATTATTGTCTATTTCTACCTATCTACTGTCAAACATTACCTAATATTTTATTGCTTTCTCCCAGGACTCCCATTGATTATTGATTAGTGCCTATTTCTAACTATCTACTATCATGCATTACCTACTATTTTTTCCTCCCAGGACTCCCACCTAACGCCGCCCATCCCCCCCTGTCACACCTATTTCTACCTATCTACTGTCAAACATCATCTATTATTTTTATTTTCTCCCAGGACTCGCACTTAACGCTACCCAGCCCCCCCCGGTCACACCTATTTCTACCTATCTACTGTCAAACATTACCTACGATTTTTATTTTCTCCCAGGACTCGCACCTAACGCCGCCCAGTTCCCCCCGTCACGCCCAGGTACTGGTCGGGCCGGGGGAAGAAGAGAACCTGGTACTGGCGGCTGAGAGGCGGCTGCAGGGGAGGCAGAATGTTAGACGACAACTCCAGCTCCAGCAGAATCAGAATCAGAACCAGCAGGAGTACGGGGTCCCTCTGCCCTTCGTCCACAGCACCAACGTAAGTTACTTTATTATTTTTCTACAAGAGATTGGGTCAGAAAGTGTTATATTAAGGGGGCCCCACCTCGTTATTTTCTCTCTCTCTCTTACTCTCTCTGTATCCATTCGGCCCCATTCAGCTTACTGTTTTAAGATGTTTATCCCCATCCAGGTGTCGATTTTTTCCTGGCGAGCGGTAGCCAGCCAGCATATTTTTAAAAAGTGTTTTGACTGCAGGCTAAATTTGTACATTTTTTGATAGAAAAATTTCTCCGGCGAAGCCGGATTATACGGTTTGACGCAGTTTAATACATACCTACGTACAGTATAATATATTCAGAGGGATTATTGAAATCGTATTTGAGACCTGAAGGTAGATCATAAGGTGAAGAGCATCGTCTAATGGTAACCAGAACATGATGCAAATTACGTAATATTGAAGAAGGGGTAACTATTGAATAATCTGTGTAGCCTATATTCCGTAGGTTAATATACATGCCTCATGGATTCGTGTGACGGATGCATTTCAGTGTGTCTGTATGTATAATTATTTGTCCATCAAATTGTACAATATTCGAGAACTAATAAATAGATTTCAACGAAACTTGGTAATTCCCTTCATTTCATACCTGAAAGGCTCCCACTAACTCTTGTTGTTTTTTGCTATCTTAATTACATATCTAATATATTTATGTTTAACAATTTTTTTGACAGCAGGCTAAATTTGTAATTTTTTCGATAGTTCGATATTCATATATGTTTTTTTCTTTGATTACAGGTAGTCGGTGTCTACACAGAAATCTACATTCCAGCGCACTTCTACTCGGAAGGGGTCCAGGAAGACGAAATCATCGTAGATCATGAGAAAGGCGTGTTCTATACCGACCACTTCGGTGTATCCAGACAGATCCATCCTCCCACCACATGTGCGGTGGTCCACAATTTTCGCAGGAAACCGGCGCAACCCTGTGGACTTTGCCCCCAAGAGCACCTGTCCTTCGTCATCCAAACCCTTGTCATTGGTGACACTGATCAAGAACGAGGCTGGTATGTCTATCACCCTCCGACCCATATCTAGGGTGTTTAGCATATTAGTTTTTGAGGTTTTAAGACGTTCGTTCCGTTAGTTTTTGAGATTTTTTGCCCCTTTTATATCAATATTAATACCTTTTGTGTCATTTAGGTGTCGATTTTCCCCTGGCGAGCGGTAGCGAGCCTGTAATATTGGAAAGAACCGTCCTTCGGCCGTGACATTTTTCTATCGAAAAATGTACACATTTATCTTGAAAGGGGGTCTAGGGGGTGTTTTCTTAAGCTTGATGGAGGTCTAGTGAGGAAACTAAACAAAATAAAGTTAAAAATAAATATATAAGACCAAAAAAACAAGCACTACCCCCTTAACTATTTGTGCCGAGGGAGGTCTGCCTTCATCATCAGTACCTACGTCTATGGCAACAATACTGGGGCTTAACTGTATCTGTTGCTAGGGTGGTCTGTCCTTCACCATCCGTACCTAGGTCTACGGCAACAATATTGGGGCTTAACTGTATCTGTTGCTAGGGTGGTCTGTCCTTCACCATCCGTACCTACGTCTATGGCAACAATACTGGGGCTTAACTGTATCTGTTGCTAGGGTGGTCTGTCCTTCATTATCAGTACCTACGTCTATGGCAACAATACTGGGGCTTAACTGTATCTGTTGCTAGGGTGGTCTGTCCTTCACCATCCGTACCTAGGTCTACGGCAACAATATTGGGGCTTAACTGTATCTGTTGCTAGGGTGGTCTGTCCTTCACCATCCGTACCTAGGTCTATGGTGGTTGCAATGCCGAGGCTTAACTGTATCTGTTGCTAGGGTGGTCTGTCCTTCACCATCCGTACCTAGGTCTACGGCAACAATATTGGGGCTTAACTGTATCTGTTGCTAGGGTGGTCTGTCCTTCACCATCCGTACCTAGGT
The DNA here is from genome assembly GCA_032716605.1 of Paralithodes platypus. NCBI lineage: Eukaryota > Metazoa > Arthropoda > Malacostraca > Decapoda > Lithodidae > Paralithodes > Paralithodes platypus. The sequence continues at coordinate 10,990,849 of CM064530.1, read as the reverse complement.
CTACGGCAACAATATTGGGGCTTAACTGTATCTGTTGCTAGGGTGGTCTGTCCTTCACCATCCGTACCTAGGTCTATGGCAACAATATTGGGGCTTAACTGTATCTGTTGCTAGGGTGGTCTGTCCTTCACCATCCGTACCTAGGTCTATGGTGGTTGCAATGCCGAGGCTTAACTGTATCAGTGTTAACCTTATTCAGGGGTCATTCTTCTTCTCCTGGTTAGCGAGAGCGAGCTTGCAATTTAGGAGAAATCGGCTTTTGATCGGGACAACTATTTTACTGAATAATGTACATATGTAGAATAAAGGCGCCTGGACCCTGGCAAGATATATAGCCTCTACCAAATATTTCCATTCCATGGGAATATTTGTAAACGTCTCTGTCCCCTTAACATACCTCTGAGATAAAACTAAGAACATTTAGGCAAGAACGTCCCTGGGTGAATTCATGTGGACCTGAATGGGTTAAGGGGATTCATGTGGACCTGAATGGGTTAAGGGGACCGACCTGCTTTCTCTCTCTGGGTTTTATCCATTCGGCCCCATTCAGCCTACTGTTTTAAGACTTTTCTCCCCATTCAGATTATTTCCTGGCGATAAACAGGAAGCCATCGTTGTATGGAGAAATCCGGCTTCGCCGGAGAAATTTTTCTACCGAGAAATGTAAAAATTATGTCAGTTGTCTAAAACATAATCCAAAATATCCTGGTGAGCAATACTAGATGAGGATAAAAGTCTTAAACAGTAGGCTGAATGAGGTCAAATTACTACCCAGAAAGAAAACAAAAAAGCGGGTCGGTCCCCTTAGGCCGGTGTCACACAAGCACTGTAGTGAGCTATGTATTTGAGCCACAGTATCTGATTAAAACCAGCTAAAATAGAGTTTACTATCTGACAATTTTTTCTTTCATAATATTTGTATTTTGTATCTTGGAGCTCCTAATCATGTACAGTCATATTAATAATATGAATAAACAACAAAGTAATATGACAACTGTACTGTTTCATTTCATCTGACGGTAAATTGAATCCCTTAGCAGCAAATGCCTCGATACGTAATGGAAACATATGAAACCACTACGTCTCTGCATCATATTAAGACCAAGTTTATAAAATTAGCACCATTTTTTCATCACTACAAAATCTTCAAAATAACTGATAAATCTTGATGGGAACTTTGCTGCAATTTACCGTCAGTTGAAAAGAAACAAGGCATAGCAGCGGATTAACCTCTTCACCACCAGTACGTGTCATCATATTCTGGTTACCATTAGACGATTTTCTTTAGTTTGTTATCTACCTGTACGACTTAAAGGAGTAACTATGATCTCAATAAACCCTCTGAACAACATAGGTCCTTCTTAAACTGCATAAAAACGTCTAATATTAGCCAGCATAAACAGTAAAAAGGCGTCATGGTGCTGAAGGAGTTAAAGGTTCCAATATATATATATATATATAATAATAATAATAATAATACTAACTTAATTTTGTCAATATTCTTACCATTTTACCAGCCAGGGAATATGTGAGAAACTTGGTATCCCATTTGCTCCAGCCCTTTTTGAATGACAGACTATGGATTACGACTTCTGAACTATAGCATCAAGTAACTCTTAGCAATTCTCCTTTTCGAAGTACTGATTTTGTTTATACCATAGACTAAAAGGTTTTGTCGATAATGCTAACTTCAGGGAACAAAATTATCTGTTATTATTTTTATTATTATTATTATTATTATTATTATCATCATTATTATTATTATTATTATTATAATTCTTATCATTATTATTATTATCATTAATATTATTATTATAATTATTATCATCATCATCATCATCATCATTATTATTATTATCCTACTCTTGGTGGTCCACACTGGCTCCACTTAAGGTAGCAGTTTATAATTAAGTGTTCGTATTATTTTTTGTACAGCTCTATAGAAATATATATAAAACAAACTCTACACATGATTTAATTATTTCCCTATGCAGTATGTATTGACATGACATGAATACAGAAAAAGGTGAGACAAGTAGAACAGGATTCTCGGGTTCATCTCTAGGAGTGTGAGTAACAGAACTGCTGATGTTATCTTAAAACTTTACTTGTCATTAGTGAGACCCCATATGGATTATGCTGTCCAATTTTGGTGTCCTTATTACAGAATGGACATAGATTCATTGGAGAGAGTTCAGCGTAGAATGACAAAAATTATCCATAATATTAGAAATCTTCCGTATGAAGAAAGGTTGAAGAAATTAGGTTTACATTCGTTAGAGAGACGCAGAGTTAGAGGGGATATGATAGAGGTGTTCAAGTGGGTTAGTGGGATTAACAAAGGGGACATGACAAATGTACTAAAGCTCAGTGATAGCGAAAGAACTCGTACCAATGGTTTCAAATTAGATACATTTCGTTTCAGAAAAGATATAGGCAAATATTGGTTTGGTAACAGAGTTGTAGATGCGTGGAATGGACTACCAAGTGCTATAGTGGGATTACAAACGGTAGGGAGCTTTAAGATAAAATTGGATAAGCATATGGACGAGAAGGGTTGGGTGTGAAGGGGATCAGCCGGGTTGGGCCAATCAGCGCTCTGCAGACCCCTGTAATCCTGCGTTAATCTCTAACCGTTTTGGTAAGATGATCCTCAGGGTATTAGAGCGTTGAGCCAATTGGGGTTGTGTGGGACAGGGATCTGCCTTGCTTAGGCCAATCGGCTTTCTGCAGACTCCCATTTTCTTATGTTCTTAAGTAATCATGCTGAGCCACAGAGACTAACATCATAGGTCCTCGTTAAGGGGGTAGTGCTTGGTTTTTGGTCTACAATTCACTTAGTAATTTGTTTTTTAGTTTCCTCGCTAGACCTCCATGAAACTTAAGAAAATACCCCCTAGACCCCTTTTCAAGATAAATTTGTAAATTTTTCGGTCCTGGCCGAAGGCTGGTTCCTTCTAAAATTACAGGCTCGCTTTCGCTCGCCAGGGAAAAATCGACACTTAAATGGCACTAAAGGTCTAAATAGTGACAAAGAAATTGTGCGAAAGGTATCAAAATCGCCAAACTAACGGAAGGCAAGTTATGAAATCTCAAAACTAATATGCTAAACATGAGGGAGTAGGGGGTCCAGAAAAACCGAGTACTACCAGGCCGCGTCGACCATACTGTGACGTCAACAAGGTGGTGCGACATTCACGGACCGCTCTGTCTCCCAAGTCTATAATTACTCTCCCTTTTATATTTTATCAGTTTCGTTTTAAATTAAAGTACACATAAAACTATATTTATCTTTTACTGTGTACGCAAAATTATATTATTGTATATTATTATGCCGATATTATAACAGCATACTTTGGTATTTACTGCAAATTACACTCATACCTTGAACAAGTATTTGTACAAGATGAAAACGTATTACAAGTATATCACTATTACTTTTTTCCTATTGGAAAATATAATACAAAATGCTATTATACATTACTATATTTTATACACAGCCAATAAAGAGAGCCTTACTGGAGAGCCAATATAAGCGACATCCACTATTATTCGTGAACAAATACATATAAGTAACTAACTAAATGTATTACTATATAAATTAATATAAACATATAAGTAATGTAACACACACACACACACACATATAAAGGAATGACCTTTGTACTAGGCCTAATCCAATCTCCGTTCCGGGATTATACTTTATAAATCCAATTCCCTTACTTAACCACACCTGCAGACACACTCACCTTCACAATCACAATCACACACACACCTGCAGTCACACACACGCACACACACCTGCAGACACACTCACCTTCACAATCACACACACACCTGCAGTCACACACACACACACACACACACACCTGCAGACACACTCACCTTCACAATCACAATCACACACACACCTGCAGTCACACACACACACACACACCTGCAGACACACTCACCTTCACAATCACAATCACACACACACCTGCAGTCACACACACACACACACACACACACACACGCACAAACACACACACACAATACAATAATTATACAATACAGTACACATAGTCTATTTGTCTAGGGTTTGAAGCTTTCTCTTCATGCCTACATTCTTATTAGCTCTGGTAGCTGCTGGGATGTTATTTTCTTTAGCACAGTAACTATTTAATATTGCATTTAGAACATAAGAACATAAGAAAATGGGAGTCTGCAGAAAGCCGATTGGCCTAAGCAAGGCAGATCCCTGTCCCACACAACCCCAAATCAATTACAAAGCCCAATTATAGGCTCAACACTCTAATACCCTGAGGATCATCTTACCAAAACGGTTAGAGATTAACGCAGGATTATGGGGGTCTGCAGAGCGCTGATTGGCCCAACCCGGCTGATCCCCCTTCACACCCAACCCTTCTCGTCCATATGCTTATCCAATTTTATCTTAAAGCTCCCTACAGTTTTAGATCCCACTATAGCACTTGGTAGTCCATTCCACCCATCTACAACTCTGTTACCAAACCAATATTTGCCTATATCTTTTCTGAAACGAAATTTATCTAATTTGAAACCATTGGTACGAGTTCTTTCGCTATCACTGAGCTTTAGTACATTTGTCATGTCCCCTTTGTTAATCCCACTAACCCACTTGAACACCTCTATCATATCCCCTCTAACTCTGCGTCTCTCTAACGAATGTAAACCTAATTTCTTCAACCTTTCTTCATACGGAAGATTTCTAATATTATGGATCATTTTTGTCATTCTACGCTGTACTCTCTCCAATGAATCTATGTCCATTCTGTAATAAGGACACCAAAATTGGACAGCATAATCCATATGGGGTCTCACTAATGACAAGTAAAGTTTTAAGATAACATCAGCAGTTCTGTTACTCACACTCCTAGAGATGAACCCGAGAATCCTGTTTGCCTTATTACGAACGCCTATACACTGTTTTCTAGGCTTCAAATCATTGCTAACAAACACACCTAGATCTTTCTCGCAGTCTGAATTTTCTAATTCTAAATTAGCTAGTTTATATTTAACATTTGTTTGCATCTTCCCTATCTTTAATACCTTGCATTTGTCAATGTTAAACTTCATCTGCCAATTTACTGACCATTCATGTAAGGTATCTAGATCCCTTTGGAGGCACTCTATATCGCTATCTGAATCAATTGATCTCCCCATTTTAGTATCGTCTGCGAATTTACTTATCCTACTAGTTATACCTAAATCTAGGTCATTTATGTATATAAGAAACAACAGGGGACCTAATACCGATCCCTGGGGGACACCACTTTTGACTGCTCCCCACTCTGACTTGGTACCATTTATGCTGACTCTCTGTTTCCTACCAATTAGCCATGACCTAATCCATCCCAACAACGCCCCACCTATTCCATGTGCCTCAACCTTTCTCATCATTTGTAGAAGCATATACCACCATACTTTCTATTTTGTCGGTGTTATGACCATTTTCACACATTTCATTAGGGAACAGGAGATCAACATCTGCTAAAGCCGTAACTGTGAGCTGTGTTGCTATATTTCTTTAGCTAGTAGCATTTCGAAAGGCAGGAAGTTGAACAAGTTTTTTAATAACAATATAGTTATACATGACCATGTTATGGCTGTCACACTATCTGGGTAAATAAGAGAACCTCTGCTAATTCCAGCAATGTAACTTAGATTTTCAGGAATGTCTTCACCACTATCTGAACACGTAATCATTTCTTTACATGAATTACATTTCATTTTCTTTATCACAGAGTAACAGCAATAGCCAGTTAAATAAACTATCACTGGGATGATGTCTTTACACCTATCAATATCCTCCTTACAAACTTCAACATTCGTATGACATAAACCAAAATCAATTTCCTCATCTGTTTTTACTTCTTCATAATTAATGTCTTCAAAATTCCTTAACATGGCCTTCTTGTCGAGTATGGGTAAACTTAGTTTTAACACTGACATCATCCGTATCTTCTTTTCACACTCATATATTTGGCGTACATAAATATTGTAATTTCCTCCTGCTAACTCTGTTATGCAATAATTTGTAATTTCTCTAACAGACACACACACACACACACACAAGGACACACGCACTCCTCACCACACACACGCAATACTCACACACATACAGTACACACACACACGCACTCACTCTCACTCTATTTTTAACTATCTATAGTATCTATATATTTAACTATATCTATCTATCAATCTATCTATTTAACTATCTATAGTATCTATATTTAACTATATCTATCTATCAATCTATCTATATATCCTCCTTACAAACTTCAACATTCGTATGACATTAACCAAAATTAATTTCCTCATCTGTTTTTACTTCTTCATAGTTAATTTCTTCAAAATTCCTTAAAATGACCTTCTTGTCGAGGATGGGTAAACATAGTTTTAATATAGGCTACTTATAAAGTATTTAGAAGGGGGAAATAATTTGGAAACACAGCGCGATCTTCCCCATATCTCACTCAAATGTATACTGACCTGTGAGGGTAGTGTGAAAATGAACCCTACCTTTGCCTACGTCACAGAATTTAAAGGTCCCATCCGTGCGGTCTGGTACTCTCGGTGGCCTCGGTACTACACCCTTAACGTCCGAGTGAGACAGAGCACAAAGGAGATAGAGATTGTTTTTTTATTGTGTGTGTTTTTTTTTAGTACACTTCATGGGCTCTGATACTGAAGGCTAATCAGGATCTCTCACCATCCCTGTGTATACTCTTAAATTACAGGCTCGTTATCGCTCGCCAGGAAAAAATCGACACTTAAATAGCACGAAAGGTCTTAAAATTGACAGGAATGGGGCGAAAGTTCTTAAAATGGCCAAACTAATGGGGCGGACGATTTAAAATTTAAAACAACAATGGGGCTAAACATGAGGGAGAAAGGGGTCCAGAAAAAAACCCTCAAGTGGAAATCTCCCACCAACTATCTCAATCCTCCTTCTAACGCTGACTGTCCATATCAAAATGACTTAAAATCGTTTGGAGATGAAAAAAAAAAAAAAAAAAAAAAAAAAAAAAAAAAAAAAAAATCATTAACTGTTTGAAAGGATTACCAAGGCACTATATAATTTCGCTTTAATGGTCCACTAACATTTCATTCCATATTTCTTTAATGAACCGATAAATTACAATATGATGAATAGTTAGGTAAAGTAATGATAGGCAGCTTACATTCAATAATTACGTTGGTAAAAAAAGTAGGGGACTAATTAGGGGGTTACTGTTTATTTTTTGGTCTATTTTGATATGATTTCATTTATTATATAGTTTTTTCGCTAGATCTCCATCAAGCTTAAGAAAAAAAACCTAGACCCCCTTTCAAGATATATTTGTACATTTGTTGGTAGACATATGTAAGGTTCCTTTTAAAATTACAGGCTCGCTATCGCTTGCCAGAAAAAATCGACACCTAAATGGCACGAAAGGTCTTAGAATTGACAACGAAATGGGGCAAAAGGTGTTAAAATCGCCAAACTAATGGGTCGAACGTCTTAAAATATCAAAACTAATCTGGCTAAACATAAGGGAGAAGGGGGTCCAGAAGAATCAACTGTAATGGGAATTAGAAGGGAAGACTCCACTGATAACGTCAAAATTGTGGATTCAAATAATATTGATCTGGTGATATTTTTTTTTTTACAAAGCTATTAATGTAGTTGTTGATGCTAATGTTGGTATCTTGGTTTTATGAATGAATTTGTAGACATTTAACCCCTTGTATACCGGCGACGTCTTTCTAATTTAAACGATTGTGTGCAGTTTAAGAAGGATCTGTGGTAGTAAATAGGGTTAAGCGAGATGGTTCGAAGCTTGTTAATTGCTGGAGGCCTTTTCTAAACTGCATACAATCGTCTAATAGTGGCTAGAATATAATGAACCTATGTAACCGGTAATTAAGGGGTTAAATTACCATACTTTGTTTTGCTGAGAATAACATAAATATTTAGTCATCATTTGTTATCCATATCATGTTATACTGAGTATATAATTATATGTTTTTGTTTTCTACTGAAACATCTTTCATGCATTATATATAAACCAGTTTTCTTGATATTCATTCATTCCTGCTAGATATATATTTGACTAAGAATGCTGCTTGTCTAGTTCACCTTTGATTCTGTGTCACTAACCTCATTTTTTTGTCCACCACTCACAACTCTTTCTATTACTTCAGTTATGTAATTTATATATATCTATCTAGTTATCTATACTGTATATCTATCTATATATCTATCTATATATCTACTCTGGTACATACACCAATTTTTTTTTTGGGGGGGGGGGGGATGAATGACTCGAGACACAGCCTTTTGCTTACTCTAAATGCTCTCATTCACTACTTCAGTACAACACGGGCAGTTGCTCACACTTCCGACTGGTACATAGCTATTTTTATTGATAATATTTTCATAATTAAGACTACATTATGGTAAGCAAATTATACATCCTTAATAATACATATCCATTTACATGCTTTATTCATTCCAAAAACAATAAATAAAAACAAAATAGGGGTGACATACACAAAGGTTAAGTTTTGGTACAACTTATTTTAGGTTTAATAATAAAAAAAAATAAAAAATACGAAGTATTATTGATTTAGGAAGCTGACGTACAGTTGGAATTCCTTTGATTAATGATACAATATTAAGTAGAGTTATGTGTAGCTCATAGTGTAATTTAAGTAGAGTAATGTGTAGCTCATAGTGTAATTTAAGTAGAGTAATGTGTAGCTCATAGTGTAATATAAGTAGAGTTATGTGTAGCTCATAGTGTAATTTAAGTAGAGTAATGTGTAGCTCATAGTGTAATTTAAGTAGTTATGTGTAGCTCATAGTGTAATTTAAGTAGAGTAATGTGTAGCTCAGTGTAATTTAAGTAGAGTAATGTGTAGCTCATAGTGTAATATAAGTAGAGTTATGTGTAGCTCATAGTGTAATTTAAGTAGAGTTATGTGTAGCTCACAGTGTAATTTAAGTAGAGTTATGTGTAGCTCATAGTGTAATTTAAGTAGAGTAATGTGTAGCTCATAGTGTAATATAAGTAGAGTTATGTGTAGCTCATAGTGTAATTTAAGTAATGTGTAGCTCATAGTGTAATATAAGTAGAGTTATGTGTAGCTCATAGTGTAATTTAAGTAGAGTAATGTGTAGCTCATAGTGTAATATAAGTAGAGTTATGTGTAGCTCATAGTGTAATTTAAGTAGAGTTATGTGTAGCTCATAGTGTAATTTAAGTAGAGTTATGTGTAGCTCATAGTGTAATTTAAGTAGAGTAATGTGTAGCTCATAGTGTAATTTAAGTAGAGTAATGTGTAGCTCAGTGTAATTTAAGTAGAGTTATGTGTAGCTCATAGTGTAATTTAAGTAGAGTTATGTGTAGCTCATAGTGTAATTTAAGTAGAGTTATGTGTAGCTCATAGTGTAATTTAAGTAGAGTTATGTGTAGCTCATAGTGTAATTTAAGTAGAGTTATGTGTAGCTCATAGTGTAATTTAGGACTTCAGAGGCTATCAACCCTTTTGGATTCTTAAGGGGAGGTTTCTAGTTTGTTTCCTACTCCTCCAGCAATCTTAAAATGTCACCCCCTTGACCCCTTTGAAGGTAAATTTGTACATTTATCGGTAGAAAAATGTCCCGGCCGGAGGCCGGTTGCTCTTAAATTACAGGCTCGCTATCACTCGCCAGGAAAAAATCGACACCTTAACGGCACGAAAGGTCTTAAAATTGACAGAAATGGGGCAAAATGTCTTAAAATATGCAAACTACTAGGGCGAAGGTCTTAAAATCTCAAAAGCAATGGGGCTAAACATGAGGGAGAAAGGGGTCCAGAAAAAAAATCCTCAAGTGGAAATCTCCCCTTAAACAACAGTGACTACGATGGGCGCTTCCTAAGGAAAAAAAAAAAAAAAAAACCCAATATCTGGCTAAACAAGAAAACAAATAATAATAATAATTATAAATAAATAAATCAAATTAGTAAATATAAAATAAATACAACTAAATAGAAACAACATAAATCAATACTTAAATGATAACTAACACACACTTGCACACAATCATACACAAATTGTTAAGGACGGAGTTGGCTATTAGTTGAGAAGCTCACTATCATTAACAATTATTGTGAGTAAAAGATTATACATGTTTATGATGCCATTGAAAATAATAGACAATGTATTTTTTTTTTCAATAATATATTTAACAAGTAACATTCAACAACAATAATATACATACACATTAAATGATGTACAGAACAATGGAATGCATAACGAAGCATAACAGCGCAATAACAACCACACACACTTTCTGCACATGAGATGTAACTTTTTGATACAGCTAAGAATTCAAGATACATAATAATAATAATATATAAAAATGAATAACTTTGCAAATTATTAGGTAATGAAAGTATAACAAATATCCATGGCACTTTAGAGGGAAACATCAACTGATCTTGTCAGAAAATAGAAAATAAAAATAATTCTGAATATAACCAAATACTGGAAGATCGACATACAACTCCATCTGCTTATACAGTTTAAACAAGTTATCGAGAAAATGTTTCTCCGTTTAACTTGTGGTCGTTGGAGAGAATCACTCTTCTGCTATGGAATGTAATGGTATGCTGTTTTAACAAACTAAGCAAGCAAGACATTAGGAGAATCACTTCCCAAAAGACGACCTGTCGTCAGACTCATTTGATTCGTAGGAGTTTGAGCCAGACTCGTAGGAGTTTGAGCCAGACTCGTAGGAGTTTGAGCCAGACTCGTAGGAGTTTGAGTCAGAGTCGTACTCGGCCGAGCCATCATATTGGACCTGAGCCCTGAAGCCTGAGTTTCCGTTCACGTAGTACTTGACGGTCTTGAGGCGACCGTCGGGAAGCAGCACGTAGTAATAACCCTCGGTTTTGTCGCCGTCACGGGATTCTTGGTGGCCGTACCGGTTCTCGTACGAGCCGGAGTCGTTCTCCACCGACCAGCTGAAGTCGTACTTTGCCTCGTCTGACTCATAGGACTCGTATGACTCGGACTCATACTGGAATGAAATAATTTTCTCTTTAATGAATGTAATGAATGATGTGGATTATGTCAAACTCGTTCCACGTTTTCCTCATTAAAGTTTAGTTTGTATATTATTAGCTATTGAGTTAAGCATAGCTAAAGTGTTATTTTGTAATAGTCAAGATAGCCTCTTTGCAAACAGATATAGGATCACATTGTGCCATCGTGATTATTTATGTTGCATAAAGGTCCATTAAAGCAAAAAGTAAAATAACTGAAACTTAGGTCATAGATCTGTATGATTTGACATTAACCCCTTAAGGTTTATGACGCATTTTGACCGTTTTTTCTGGCTATCATTAGACTATTTTATACAGCTTAGGAATAATCTGTGGGAATTAAAATGCTAAATACTATCTCAATTAACCCTCTGACTTCCATATACCCTTCCTAATCTGAACAAAATCGTCACATAATAGCCTGAATAAACTGCCAAAGCGCGTCACAATCTTCAAAGGGTTAACTGAAATGTAAGACACTCGTTTTTTTTTTTTTTTTTTTTATGTTACTATACCTCGTCATCATCGTATCTTGTTGGTCGCTTGTCCGGCGCCGCCATGGCCAGGCCAGCCAGGAGCAGGAGAGTCACGGTCACCTGGAATAGTAAGATTTATAATTAAGGGGGTTGACCGGCTTTTTTTTCTCTCTTTCTCTGGCTTGTTTTCATTCGGCCCCATTCAGCCTACTGTTTTAAGACGTTTATCCCCATCCAGGTGTAGATTTCTTCCTGGCGATTGATAGCGAGCCAGCATTGTATGAAGAAATCCGGCTTCGCCGGATACATTTTTCTATCGAAAAATTTACAAATTTAGCCTGCTGTCAAACACATTTAAACAAATATACTGGCTCGCTATCGCTCGCCAGGAAAAAATCGACACCTGAATGGGGATAAACGTCTTAAAACAGTAGGCTGAATGGGGCCGAATGGATACAACCCAGAGAGAGAGGGAGAGAGAGAATAAAAAAGGTGGGTCCCCTTAACTAGGATACAAGGAAAACAAGTAACAGCAAATTTACTGAACTTTATGAGGTTCTTTGTAGCTCATTTATCGAACCTACTAAAACCAATGTCTTTAATACCCGCCATTGATAAATGTAAGTACAATTAAAGCAAAATTAATTATACAAATGATTTGTTAACTTGTGGTACGATTTTATTAAGATATGATAGAATAAACATCAGACATATATTATTTATTGGTTTTCGGTTTGCTCGAAAGTTTCACGCTAATTATAAGAGTGTGGGAATTATTTATATGATTATAACATAAGAACATAAGAAAATGGGAGTCTGCAGAAAGCCGATTGGCCTAAGCAAGGCAGATCCCTGTCCCACACAACCCCAATTACAAAGCCCAATTATAGGCTCAACACTCTAATACCCTGAGGATCATCTTACCAAAACGGTTAGAGATTAACGCAGGATTACGGGGGTCTGCAGAGCGCTGATTGGCCCAACCCTGCTGATCCCCCTTCACAGCCAACCCTTCTCGTCCATATGCTTATCCAATTTTATCTTAAAGCTCCCTATCGTTTTTAATCCCACTATAGCACTTGGTAGTCCATTCCACCCATCTACAACTCTGTTACCAAACCAATATTTGCCTATATCTTTTCTGAAACGAAATTTATCTAATTTGAAACCATTGGTACGAGTTCTTTCGCTATCACTGAGCTTTAGTACATTTGTCATGTCCCCTTTGTTAATCCCACTAACCCACTTGAACACCTCTATCATATCCCCTCTAACTCTGCGTCTCTCTAACGAATGTAAGCCTAATTTCTTCAACCTTTCTTTATACGGAAGATTTCTAATATTATGGATCATTTTTGTCATTCTACGTTGTACTCTCTCCAATGAATCTATGTCCATTCTGTAATAAGGACACCAAAATTGAACAGCATAATCCATATGGGGTCTCACTAATGACAAGTAAAGTTTTAAGATAACATCAGCAGTTCTGTTACTCACACTCCTTGAGATGAACCCGAGAATCCTGTTTGCCTTGTTTCGAACGCTTATACACTGTTGTCTAGGCTTCAAATCATTGCTAACAAACACACCTAGATCTTTCTCACAATTCGAGTTTTCTAATTCCACATTAGCTAGTTTATATTTAACATTTGTATGCATCTTCCCTATCTTTAATACCTTGCATTTGTCAATGTTAAACTTCATCTGCCAATTTACTGACCATTCGTGTAAGGTATCTAGATCCCTTTGGAGGCACTCTATATCTCTATCTGAATCAATTGTTCTCCCCATCTTGGTATCGTCTGCAAATTTACTTATCCTACTAGTTATACCTAAATCAAGGTCATTTATGTATATAACAAACAACAGAGGACCTAATACAGATCCCTGGGGGACACCACTTTTGACTGCTCCCCATTCTGACTTCGTACCATTTATGCTGACTCTCTGCTTCCTACCAATTAGCCATGACCTAATCCATCCCAACAACGCCCCACCTATTCCATTATTTATATGATTATTTACATGATTATTTATATGATTATTTACATGATTATTTATATGATTATTTATATGATTATTTATATGATTATTTATATGATTATTTATATGATTATTTATATGATTATTTGTGATTATTTATATGATTATTTATATGATTATTTATATGATTATTTACATGATTATTTATATGATTATTTATATGATTATTTATATGATTATTTATATGCTTATTTATATGATTATTTATATGATTATTTATATTTGATTATCCAAAACACGGTCTTAATTACAAAAAAATAATCGTAATGGATGAAATCAGTCTTGTTAGTAATGCACAAGGTGTTTAATTATTTACAGTATGTGATTAATTAAGGTATATTAACTCTAATCTTATGACGGGCAAATTATACTGAATATTATTTATGTTGATGTTACGACGAACGAGGGTTAAAATTGTGTATAAGATAAGTTATTATTTTCTTTATCAAGATTGAATGCACAAAAACCAAAAATAATAAAACTAATAATGGCAAAACAATTAAAAATTAATAAAGGATCTGTCACATGCTGGCAGTATTCGTAATATCCAATTTAACAAATCAGGTTAACAACATGCTTACAGAATATGTAGCATATTTATAAAATTGCCTTTGTAATTAATGGTTTTATAATTTAACATAATATAGTTCTAAGAATGATTCAAGTGAAAATAACTTTACCTTTGAGATCATATTGGCTGTTGAGGATTGCGTTGCTCGGGTGTCAGCAAGTGAGTGATGTCCAAGTTGCGTTCTGGTGCCTTTATATACCAAGCTGGGTTGAGTCTGACCCCAACCTGCTTGAACACCGGGGTCAGACATGAACAAGTTTTTATTCTTCTTGACGCGCAAACTTTGATCAAATATTCTTACAATAGGTCCACATTCATGACTAAGAAAAACTTTCACTCAAACAAATAAATACCATTATTATCTATGTCAACGATAGTTGCAATACTTCTCTGATTTTTATGTTTTATTCTGTTTGGCCGACAATCTGCATATTTTCTCAAAACGATTTTTGTTTTTGTTTTTTTGGGCCATAGAAAAGCGCAAACATGAAATGTTGTTCGCTCCTTAAGTCGGTGTCACAAGAGCACTTTAGCGGCGACTGTATCGGAGCCACAGTATTAAAGTCACAGTATTGGAGCCCACAGTATCGGAGTCACAGTATCGGTGCCACAGTAAAGTAAAGCAGTAAAGCGGAAATATTAGCAGTAGAATTGACAGATGATGACAATCAAAAGGCGGATATTGTAGTGGCCTACATGCCGCCCTACATAGGGGCTTGGGAAGAGGAGGAATACAAATTTATCAAAGATGAGATGATTATTTGTATTGAAAAATTAACTCGTAGAACCAATGAATGAATTATAGTAGGGGACTTCAACTGTAAAGAGGTGGATTGGGAGCAGAGAGAAGCTGGTAGCAACGTGAACTCGTGGGGGTATAGGCTACTGGATATGGTAACAGAAAATTTATTGGTGCAAAATATAAAGGAAAATACAAGAAAAAGGGGAAATGATGAAGCATCCAGATTGGACCTAATGTTTACTAGAGACCCAGATGTAATTCCTGATATAAAATACTTACCACCTTTAGGCAAGAGCGATCACGTTGTAATGGATATAGAAATCCTATTGGGTTATTCCAATATGGAGGAGAGGGAGGAGCACAAGGAAACTAGGTTTGACTATGCAAAAGGAGACTACCAATCACTGAGACAATACTTTAGAGATGTTGACTGGAGTGAAATACATTAGAGAAATAGTGTAGACGAGAAGTATGGAGTATTTAAAACAATATATGAAGAAGGAGTAAATAAATATGTCCCTAAA
The DNA here is from genome assembly GCA_032716605.1 of Paralithodes platypus. Classification (NCBI taxonomy): domain Eukaryota; kingdom Metazoa; phylum Arthropoda; class Malacostraca; order Decapoda; family Lithodidae; genus Paralithodes; species Paralithodes platypus. Next base: position 10,975,394 of record CM064530.1, on the reverse strand, counting down.
CAAGGTAATAGGTCAGCGAAGGAAAAGGATTGGTTTAATGAAAAATGTAGGAAAGCCAAGGAAAAGAGAGACCAAGCGTGGAAGGCAGCTAGAAAAAGGTGTAATAGAGAAACTTGGAGCAGATACAAGAGATTAAGAAATGTATATATTTTTTTTTCTATGTGATTGAGGGAGGCAAAAGGCATAACTGCCTATAGCGAGTGCCTCCCCCATAGTTGAAAGAGTGACAGGCCCAAAATCAAGGGACGTTCGAGCCAAAATGCCTGGACACACGGAGTTTGAAGCAATTTAAGTCATAGGAAGAGGGAAAGACTGATTCTGGGAGAGAGTTCCAGAGCTCAATTATGCTGCAATTAGGAGACAAGAAGCCAGAGAATATGAGAAGAACATTGTGAAAAAATGTAAGAGTGATCCTAAGCTGTTCTATAGGTTTATAAATAGTAAAATTAAGGTAAGGGATAGAATAGTGAGGTTGAAGGTTGAAGGGACCACTTATGATGACGACCAGAATATGTGTGAAATTATGAACAATACACTACACTCAGTATATACTAAAGGTGATAACTTTGAAGAAGTACCGGTAGGTGAAATTGGTGATAAAGTGGGAGAGATTAATTTTCTCCCAGAGGAGCTAGTAGAAATAATGAAAGGACTAGATGTGAAAAAAGCAGTGGGACCTGACAATGTAGCGGGATGGATTTTGAAAGAATGTGCTGACAAACTAGTGAAACCCTTATATGAGATAATTAAATACTCTCTGGAAGTGGGAAAATTACCAATGGACTGGAAGAGAGCCAACATTGTACCGATTTATAAAGGTGGGAACAGGGAACATCCATTAGATTATCGACCTGTGTCACTTACTAGTATAGTGTGCAAAATCTGTGAGAAAATAATTAAGAAAAGATGGATGATTTACTTGGAAAAGAATAATCTACTATCTAACAGGCAATTTGGATTCAGGGAGGGTACCTCATGTGTTACAAATCTACTCAGTTTTTATGACAGAGTGGTTGACATATTACAAGAGAGAGATGGATGGGTGGACTGCGTATATATTGACATGAAGAAAGCTTTTGACAGAGTATCGCATAGCAGGCTGAAGTGGAAATTAAAAGAGTATGGAGGGATTCAGGGTAGTTTGTTAAATTGGATGGAGGACTATCTTTCAGGGAGACAGATGAGGACTACTATCAGAGATAAATTTTCTACGTGGAAAGATGTCACAAGTGGAGTTCCGCAGGGAGCGGTGATGGCTCCCATAATGTTTCTAATATACATTAACGACATGCCAAAGGATATAAATGCATATATGAATATGTTTGCAGATGATGCCAAGATCATGAAGCGTATAGAAGATGAAAACAGTGGTAGGGAATTACAGAGGGATTTGGATAGGATAGATCAATGGAGCAAGAAGTGGAAAATGGAATTCAACACAAATAAATGTCATGTAGTGGAAATGGGAGTAAGTAAAAGAAGGCCTCATATGGAATATAAGTTAGGAGAAAACACTATTAACCCATCAGAGAAAGAAAAGGACTTAGGGATAACTGTTAGGAGTGATCTTTCACCTGAGAATCATATTAATAAGATAGTGGGAGAAACATATGAACTGCTAAACAGAATAAAAATAGCCTTTAACTATATAAACGAGGAGATGCTGGAGAAAATAATAAAAACATTGGTGAGACCAAGACTGGAGTATGCGGCAGTGGTGTGGGCACCACATCTAAAAAAGCATATAAAGAAGCTGGAGAAGGTTCAGAGAGCTGCAACTAGGATGATACCAGAACTGAGAGAATTACCATATGAGGAGAGATTAAAGAAATTAGATTTACCATCTCTAATGGATAGGAGGGAGAGAGGCGATATGATTATGATGTACACATGTGTGAGAGGACTCGAAAAGGTGGACAAGAAGGGTTATATTGTGAAAGATAATGGTAGAACTAGGGGGCATAGATATAAGCTAATGAAAGGAAGATGTAAAGGAGATGTGAGAGTATATGTGTGAGTATAGTTTCCCTTACAGAAGTATAAGTAAATGGAATCAGTTGGAAGAGGAAGTGGTGTGTGCCAAAAACATTCATATTTTTAAGGCAAAGTTAGATAATTGTAACTCAGGAAGCGGGACAATACGAGCCTAAAAAGCTCAACTCCTGTATACTACAAATAGGTAAATACAGTATTGGAGTCACAATATCGGAGCCACAGTATCGGAGCCACAGTATCGGAGCCACAGTATTGGACCACAGTATCGGGACCACAGTATCGGTGCCACAGCATCAGAGCCACAGTATCGGAGCCACAGTATCGGGGCAACAGTATCAGCGCCACAGTATCGCAGCCACAGTATCAGGGCCACAGTATCGGAGCCACAGTATCAGGGCAAAAGTATCGGAGCAACAGTACCGGAGCCTCAATATCGGGGGCAAAGTATAGGGGCAACAGTATCAGAGCCACAGTATCGGGGCCACAGTATCGGGGCCACAGTATATCGGACCACATCATCGGAGCCACAGTATCGGACCACAGCATCGGAGCCACAGTATCAGACCGCAGCATCGGAGCCACAGTATTGGAGCCACAGAATCGGAGTCACTGTATCGGACCACATCATCGGAGCCACAATATCGGACCACAGCATTGGAGCCACAGTATCGGACCACAGCATCGGAGCCACTGTATCGGAGCCACAGCATCGGAGCCACAGTATCGGACCACAGCATCGGAGCCACAGTATCGGAGCAAAACAGTATTTGAAATCGAGTCTATTATGTGGCAATCATCGCCTTCATTAAGACTGCAGTTTGTACCTTAGTGGTCCTAATCGTGTACAGTCCAATACAACATAACAACGTAAGAATATAAAGCAAACTCCATCAAAATAATACAATAACCAGTAGAAGATTCAAGGCTCCGATACATGTAGCCAATAAAGTTGTTCGTGTGACGCCGGCTTTAGTAGCGATGTACTAAACGGCGCTAAGTATAAAACTGTCTATTATGTCATACCTTTGTCTTCATGGTTCATAGAAGTATGTATATATTTTACAATGTAAAGCATAATATGTGAACTTCTCTAAGGTCTCATGTACAGTTCAACACATGAATTCAGACCTCCCAGCCGGCGGCGCTTGTGGAAATTTGGCGCTGCCGACTGGGAGACTCTTCGGCAGTACTTCTTTGATATCCCCTGGAATGACTTCTGCTTCCGAGGCCGGGGGACCCTCGGAGAGTGCTGAACGCATTACCGAGGTAATACTGTTGGGTATGGAAGCATACATTCCATTTTCTTTCTCTCAGTCTAATGCAAAAATATCTTGGTTTACTCACGCTTGTTCTACTGCTGTCCACAATAAGGAGGAAGCATTCAAAAGGTACTGTTGCCTTCAAACTCAAGAGTCTCATACTTCCTATGTTTCTGCCCGGAATCAAGCCAAATCTGTTCTTCGCCTCGCCAAACATTCTTTCATCAATAATAAATGCACTGAACTATTCCAACTCTAGCTCTACCCAAACCTTCTGGCATCTAGCTATAAATCCTCTTAAATTTTGTTTTTCTTCATCTTTCTCTCCTCTTTTCCACTCTGACGGCGCAACCATCACTTCTTCCTCTGCCAGAGTGGACTCATTGCTAACACTTTCGCTAAAAACTTCACTTTGGATGATTCCGGTGCTATTCCCCCCTCCCCACCCCCTCTCTCCTACTTATGCCTAACATCATAATCTCTTCCAAGGATGTACTTTCCACTCTCTCTGGGCTTAATACTAGTAAGGCGTACGGACCCGACGGTGTTCCTCCTGTTGTACTAAAAAACTGTTCTTCCGTTCTGACTCCCTGCCTAGTCAAGCTCTTCCGTCTCTGTCTCTCCTCTAACGTCTTTCCTTCTTGCTGGAAGTTTGCTCTCATTCAACCTGTTCCAAAGAAGGGTACTGCTCTCAACCCTCCAACTATCATCCAATTTGCTCTCATTTCTTACATCTCTAAAGTTTTTAAAACTATTCTTGCCTCAAAATTTCTTAAGCATTTATCTTGCCATAACCTACTCTCAGACCACCAGTATGGCTTCCTTAATTAAGGGCCGCTCTACTGGTGACCTTCTTTCTTATCTTACTAACTTTTGGTCATCCTCCATTAGGGACTTCGGTGAGACTTTTTCTGTTGCCCTAGACATATCGAAGGCCCTCGATAGAGTCTGGCACAAATCCCTTATTTCCAAACTACCCTTATACGGTTTCTACTCCTCCATCTGTGCCATTGTCTCTAATTTCTTTTCGGCCGCTCCATAGCTGTGGTTGTGGACGGCCACGTTCACTTCCTCAACCAATCAACACCGGTATATATATATATATATATATTTCTCCCAGCCAGGATAGAACCTCCGACATTCACAATAAGTGTCCAAGCTTTTAACCCACTACACCACGCCGTGGTGTAGTAGGTTAATAGCTTGGACACTCGTTCTGAATGTTGGAGGTTCGATCCTGGCTGGGAGTATTTAAACATTAATTAGCTCACGTGTAATTGTGAGATATACTTGATATATATATATATATATATATATATATATATATATATATATATATATATACTGTATATATATTCCATACTGACAGGTAGATGGATTGGGTGGAGGAAAAGCACAGGGAAGAGCTATGATTCTTTATTCTCTAACGTTCCGGGATATGTTATGTACCCATCTGACTTCGTAGCGCAATGGATAAATGCACTGAATTTCGGTGTGAGCATCCTAGGTTCGAATCCCTGGACTGCCACATGTATTTGTTGATTTCATTAATTGAGTTTAGGAGTAAAGTCGGTTGTTGGAGGTAACATAATTATATATATTTATATATACAGTATATATACAGTATATACACACACACACGAACTTTTATATTAATGCTGTTGCCTAAATTACTATAACGTCAATGTAGTTTCCGATATCAGTGCAAAGGAACCCACAAATAGTGCTGTAAACCTTGAAACCATTGCAAATAGGTGATGAAAGCACTATTGTGGTACCCACTTACTTAAGACAATGTGACGATGTGTTTTGATTTTTGAAAGGGGCTGGCCTCTTTCAGTTTCTTATGATTGCATTACTTATACATTGGTGTCTAATTTTACTCATATTGTTTTAAGATTTTAGTTTTCCGCATATATGTTAACTTCTTCGTGGCCATATATGCCCTTGTTGTTGCGGTGCCCAGTTTTATATCAATCAATCAATTAGACAACAGTGATTACGATGGGTGCTTCCTGTATGTATGTATGTATGTATGTATGTAAGAATGTATGTATGTTGGTATGTATGTACTCAGACACATACCCTACTGCTGGGGGTTGACGACACGAGACAAAGCCCGAACAGAAACAAAATTTACAGTTCCTATTTTCAGTGTCCGGGACCAGTTTCGCGTTCTCTCACCCGTTTCTCTGTCTAAGAAAAAAAAAAAAAAAATATATATATCTGGCAAAAATAACTAAAAAAGAAGAAAAATAAAATCATATAATATGTAAATACATAAATAAATGATAATAACACACTCTCGTAAAATCATACGCAAATTGTTAAGAATGGATTTGACTATTAGTTGAGAAGCTGACTATCTTTAACAATGGTTGTGAGAAATTATTTTATAATTATGTTTATGATTCCATTGAAAATAAGACAATGTATTTTGTTTTCAATAATATATTTAACAACCAACATTCAACAACAATAATATACATACACATTTAATGATGTACATAACAATGGATTCCACAATGAAGCATAACAACGTAATAACAACCGCACACACTTCCTGCACTTGAGATGTAACTTTTTGAAGAAGCTAAGAATTCACGATAAATAATAATAATAATATAAAAAATTAGTAACCTTGCAAATTATTAGGCAATGAAAGTATAACAAATATCCATGGCACTTTAGAGGGAAACATAAACTGATCTTGTCAAAAATAGTAATATTAAACATAATTCTGATAACCAAATACTGGAAGATCGACATACAACTCCATCTGCTTATACAGTTTAAACAAATCATCGAGAAATTTGTTCTCTGTTTAACTTGTGGCCGTTGGAGAGAATCACTCATCTGCTATGGAATGTAATGGTATGCTATTTTAACAAACTAAGCAAGCATGACACTAGGAGAATCACTTCCCAAAAGACGACCTGTCGTCAGACTCATTTGATTCGTACGAGTTTGAGCCAGACTCGTAGGAGTTTGAGCCAGACTCGTAGGAGCTTGAGCCAGAGTCGTACTCGGCTGAGCCATCGTATTGGACCTGAACCCTGAAGCCTGAGTTTCCGTTCACGTAGTACTTGACGGTCTTGAGGCGACCGTCGGGAAGCAGCACGTAGTAATAACCCTCGGTGTTGTCGCCGTCACGGGATTCTTGGTGGCCGTACCGGTTCTCGTACGAGCCGGAGTCGTTCTCCACCGACCAGCTGAAGTCGTACTTTGCCTCGTCTGACTCATAGGACTCAGACTCATACGACTCGGACTCATACTGGAATGAAACAATTTTATCTTTAATGAATGTAATGAATGATGTGGATTATGTCAAACTCGTTCCACGTTTTCCTCATTAAAATTTAGTTTGTATATTATTAGCTATTGAGTTAAGCATAGCTAAAGTGTTATTTTGTAAGAGTCAAGATAGCCTCTTTGCAAACAGATAAAGGATCACATTGTGCCATCGTGATTATTTATGTTGCATAAAGGTTCACTAAAGCAAAAAGTAAAATAACTGTAAATTAGGTCATAGATCTGTATGATTTGACATTAACTGAAAAGTAAGACACTCGTTGGTGTTGTTTTACCTCATCGTCATCATATCTTGTTGGCCTCTTGTCCGGTGCCGCCATGGCCAGCCCAGCCAGGAGGAGGAGAGTCACGGTCACCTGGAAAAGTAAGATTTATGTATGTTAGAATAGGATACACAGGAAAACAAGAAACAATAAATCTACTGAACTACACGAGGCTCTTTGTAGCTTATCTATGTAACCTACTAGGAACAATGTTTTTAATACCCACCTTTGATAAATCGAAGTACAATTAATGAAAAGCTCATTATTCAAATGATGTGTAAATTTGTGGTATGATTGTATTTAGATATGATACAATAGTCATGAAACATATATGATTTATTGGTTTTCGGTATGCTTGAAGTTTCTCGCCAGTTCAAGAGTGTGGAAATTTATTATGTGATTCTCCAAAACACAGTGTTGATCACGATAATAGAATCGTATTGGATGAGATAATTCTTGATGATGATGCACAAGTTGTTTAATTACTGACAGTATGTGTTTAATTAAGGTATACTAACTAATCTCATGATGGGCAAATTTTACTGTATATTATTTCTGTTGATATTACGATAAACAAGGTGAATAAGATCAGTTATTGCAATGTTTATAACTAGATACAAAACAAGAAAAGAAAAGTATCTTAGTATTCGTAATGTCCAAATTAATAAAATGATACAGCCCAGATTAACGACACACTTAAAAAATATTTAGCTTATTTATATAATTGCCTTTGTAATTAATGGCTTTACAATTTAACGTAATATACTTCTAAGAATTATTCACGTAAATATAACTTTACCTTTGAGATCATATTGGCTGTTGTGGATGATGTTGCTCGGTGGTCAGCAAGTTTGTGATGTCCAAGTCGTGTTCTGGTGCCTTTTATACCAAGCTGGGTTGACTCTGACCCCAACTTGCTTGACAACCGGGGTCAGTCATGAACGGGGTTTTTATTCTTCTTGACGCCCAAACTTATTATTAAACTTTGATCAAATATACTTTAAAAAAGGTCTACATTCATGACTAAGAAGACACTTTCACTGAAACCAATGAAAACCGTTATTATCTATGTCAACAATAGTTGCCATACTTTTCTTATTTCTACGTTTTATTCTACTTAGCTGACAATCTGCATATTTTCTCAAAACGATTTTTTTTTCCCTTCGGGCCATTGAAAATGCGAACATGAAATGTTGTTCGCTCCTTAAGTCGGTGTCACACGAGCACTTTAGCGGCGGCTGTATCGGAGCCACAGTATCGGAGCCACAGTATCGGAGCCACAGTATCGGGGCAACAGTATAGGAGCCACAGTATAGGAGCCACAGTATCGGTGCCACATTATCGGAGCCACAGTATCGGAGCCACAGTATCGGAGCCACAGTATCGGAGCCACAGTATCGGAGCCACAGTATCGGTGCCACAGTATCGGAGCCACATTATCGAAGCCACAGTATCGGAGCCACAGTATCTGGGCCCTAGTATCGGAGCCACAGTATCGGGGCCACAGTATCGGGGCCACAGTATCGGAGCCACAGTATCGGAGCCACAGTATCGGGGCCACAGTATCGGAACCACATTATCGGAGTCACAGTATCGGAGCCACATTCTCTGCAGTCTCTCTCTCTTCGCCGCAATGTTGCATCTCTCTGACTATTCTACCGCTATTACAACAATCAGTGTTCCTCAGAGCTCTCTCAGTGTTTACCACCCCCTCTTCGTAGAGCACGTATCACCGGTCTTGCAACACAATCCCACCCCTATTCTGTGCAACTCTCCAACCCAAGAGTGAAACGTTATTCTCAGTATTTCTTCTATTCAACAGCTGAACTCTGGAACTCTCTCCCAGAATCAGTCTTTCCCTCTCCTATTACTTAAATTGCTTCCAACTCCATCGGTTTAGGTAATTTTGGCTCGAAAGTCCCTTGATTGTGGCCGTGTCACTCTTTCAACTCTGGGGAAGGCATTCGTTACAGACAGTTCTGCTTTTTGTCTCCCTCACTCACATAGAAACACAATATATACTCTTATTTGTTTTTAATTATTTTGTTTATGCATAACTTGTCTCTTTTGATGCTCTTTAACCCCTTCAGGACGATGACACCTGTTTTACCTTTGATTCTGGCTAAAAGTAGATGATTTTATGCAGCTTAAGAAGGACTTGTGTTATTAAGAGGGTTTATAGAGATCGTATATCCCCATTTGAGTCGTGGAGGTAAATTATAAACTGAAGAAAATCGTCTAATGGTAGCCGGAATATGATGACAAAATTACGTTATGGTGGTGAAGAGGCTAATGGCAGAAATGACAGTACAGCAAATATCACTAGAATACAATAAATTTGCTCCACCAACTTCATTTGTTTTCCATCTGTCATTAAGGGGAGGTATTTAGTTTGTTCCCTAGACCTCCAGCAAGTTTAAAATTACACCCCCTTGAGTCCCTTTCAAGATTAATTTGTACATTTTTCGGTGGAAAAATGTCCCGGCCGAAGGCCGTTTCCTCTTAAGTTACAGGCTCGCTATCGCTCGCCAGGATAAAATCGACACCTGAATGGCACGAAACGTCTTAAAATGGGGTGAAAGTTCTTAAAATCGCCAAACTAACGGGGCAAACATCTTAAAATCTCAAAAGCAATGGGGCTAGACATGAGAGAGAAAGGGGTCAAGAAAAAAGTCCCTCAAGTGGATATCTCCCCTTAATCTTCCTTTTACTTCAATTATACAATTTCCTTACTCTAGTTGCTCCCATCTTTTTACTTCAGTAAAACGCGTCTAACCACAACGGAGCTACTTGTATTTATGTTCATTTACCTAATTATGAAGTGAGTCAGCACATTATGTAGTCAATCTATTATTTCAATTGTGATTACCTGTTTCTGATTTATGTATTTATGTATTTTATTATTATTATTATTATAATTATTTTTATTATTATTATTATTTTTTTTTTAACGGATATCAATCTAAAATAGCAATTTTTTTTTTTTTTTATCAGTGCAACCGCTGGACTAGATGATAGATAGTTATAGGTAGCGCCAACACACTTAACAATAATCTTGATCCCTGACCTCTCTGCAACTCAAAAGGGCCTGGAGCAAACTGGCTGTAACTATCCACACCTATTTCCTGGTGGACTCTTCCCAAATGATAGAAACGTCAGCCCGATTGCTTTCATTTATTTCGAGTTATAAGAAGTTAAGGGGTTAAGATTATTGTCAAGTTCGCTGGCGCTACCTATTATACACTTATTGACTCAAGACAACTGACTGCTTCAACATACTGTACGGTCTCCACTTCCGTTAAGGGGAGGCTTTTGTTTTTCTGGACTCCCTTTTCCCGCATTCTTAGCCCCATTAATTTTGAGATTTTGAGAAGTTTGCCCCATAAGTTTGGTTATTTTAAGACCTTCTGCCCAATTTTTGTTGCCAAAATAATGTTTTTTCGTGCTATTTAGGTATCGATTTTTGTTTTTGTCTAGCGATAGCAAGCCTGTAATTTAAGAATAATCGGTCATCGGCCGATTTGTTTGTTTGTTTATATAAAAGATGTATAAATTCATCTCGATGTGGGTTCTTGTGAGTGATTATTAAAACTTGATGGAGGCTTAGGGAGCAAATAACTACCCCCCCCCCCCCCCCCAGCCCCTTAACATTTAATTCTCCTAATGCTACTGTTTTATCTCCACTGAAGCCTTCATTTAATATTGTTATCTCTCCTCTGAATGGCTCTCAACATTTTGTAAACTCCAAGAATATTATATCTTGATTATAATAATGTAAAACAAATACATTTAGGTGAGGGTGTGGTAGGATCTCTGACAACTGTGCCACCCTTATGGAGAAGTACATGGGTAAATACCACTTTCAACAGGCCATGTAGCTGTAGTGGTCGATATTAGGAATGGTATTTACAGAACATTTGATGCTCATAATTATTTATATAAATCAATCGTGAATTTTAGCCCACCTATGCTGGAATACCCTGTATTATATATATATAGTATAAATATGTTCCCACCCGTACTTGAACTTCTGACAGTCAGGACAAGTGTCCAAGCTTTATAATTTTTTTTTTTTTTTATAAAAACATTTAGTACCTCACGTGTATTTGTGATATATATATATATATATATATATATATATATATATATATATATATATATATATAATACACACATATATATATATATATATATATATATATATATATATATATATATATATATATATATACCCCTTTAACCCTTCATCTGCCAACAACGTTTATATACACCAAAGAGGTCTTACACAGCAAGTTCCAACGACGTTTAAAAATTTAACAAAATTCATATATTCGTAAACCTGTCAAAATCTGAATTTGGCAGAACGTGGTATAGGCATTTCGCGGATCAATACCCGAACAATGAGTCATATTTGGCCTGCCCTGACCGTGCTGCATGAGACCATGTGTTATATAATGAAGTAAGGAGGCAATATCGTAATTATTAGAAAACAAAAATAAACAAACACTTTTATGCAAAGACGGAAAATTTATGTCATCCTACTTATGATAATTTTATGTAAATAGTTTAGTGTAAGTGCTATAATTTAATTTATATATAACAATTGCATCAACACATGTGAACAATATTTTGGAGGGGGGAGGGGGGTCTTAGTATTTCACAATGGATTTTACTATTTGTAAGAGGAACAAAGGGAAGAAAACTTTGATGCCAGACGTAACTATTTTTAATGTGAATAAAGGGTTATCCCGAAATGGCCAACAATGTCCTGCTTCCAAATCCTCCTTCCGCCTCCCCGTGGAGAATATATCTGTATTTATACCAAGTCAGATTATTTCTTTGTGCGAGAGGCTCTAGTAGCCTGGATGAAATTGATGTTAATGTTAGTTTTCCTAATCTAAGATGTTGTTTAAGGGGGTAGTGCTTGGTTTTTGGTATATATATTTATTAATGAATTTATTTTTGAGTTTCCTCGCTAGACCTCCATCAAGCTTAGAAAACCCCTCCCTACAGTCTTTCAAGATACATTTGTAAATTTTTCGGTAGAAAATGTTCCGGCCAAAGGCCGGTTCCTTCTAAAATTAAAGGCTCGCTTTCGCTCGCCAGGAAAAAAAATCGACAACTAAAGAGCACGAAAGGTCTTAATATTGACAAAAAGACATGAGGCGAAAGGTCTCAACATCGCCAAACTAACGAAATTAACGTCTTAAAACTTCAAAACGAATATTCTAAACACGAGGGAGAAGGGGGTCCATAAAAAGCTATTACAACTCCCTTCTTAATGCATTGGTTGATAATTATCCTCTAGGGCAGTGCTTCTTAACCTTTTCCGACATCAGCACCCCCTGTATTAAGGTTTCACAGTCCAGCACCCCCTTACATCTGGTTACTGGAGTCACATTTGCTACACTAATATAAGGATAAAGTAAACGTAAATAAAGTATTGCTTAACAATTTGTTTTGCTCATTCTCCAATAATGATACATTAAAGATGTGAATACTAAGCAAATCCGATATCAAAAAGAGACAAGGCAAACATTTAAGAGTATGGATAAACTTCTTCAGATATAGAAAATGGGACATTCAGAATGCTCTCATCAAATTGATTTTTGTTGTTGCTTTTGTGCGACTAATTTCCCAAATTGGGGCTTAGTGTGGGCGAGAGTCACCCTCATGTCATGGATAATTCCATCTTGAAGGCAGTTCCGGGCTTTTGTTTTGATCTGCAGCATAGTGGCGAATGTCTTTTCACACAAATAGGACGTTGGAAAGGGAATAATCATCTCCAGTGCTGCTCTTGCAATTCCAGGGTATGCTACCAACTGCTGACACCAGAAGTCAGACAGCGGAAGGGCACGGAATAATGTCAGACATTCCTGGTTAACCTGCAGGTCGATGAGCTCCTCCTTCAAATTGTTATTATCACTCATGTCTGCCAAGAAGGGCTGATGAATCCATTCTGGATATGTATGATCCTTGGGAAAGTACTGTGCCATGGTGGTCTCAAGGAGCGAGAGGTCTATCTATTCTATCTATATGCTCAGGCCCAATCCCCATTTTGGGGGTAGCCGACTCAAGACAGAGCAAGAACAGGGAAAACACAAAAACAAGAGGGGTGAGGGGGCGAGAGGTGAGTAGTGATATTTTCTCCAGGCATGGGACTAACCTTATTATCCCCCAGCTTCTCGTCCAAGATTGCAAAGTTTCCCACATTTCCTCCTTGGACTCGACGCTTCCAGAGGGAGATCTTCTTGAAGGCTTCTACCCTCTCTGCATAAACAAGCCTATTAACATTTGAACCTTGCATAGACAAATTTAGTTCATTCAAGTGATTGAAGATGTCTACCAGATAGGAAAGAAAAAGGAGGAACATTTCGTCTTCAACATTTTCAGCATAGTTATTGTGATCTTCTCTGAGGAACATTGCAATTTCAACATGGAGCTCGGCAATACGGGTCAGGACTCTGCCCCGTGAGAGCCACCTCACTTCTGAGTGGAAGAGAAGGACTTGATGCTCCGTCCCCACCTCCTCACAAAGCAACTTGAACAATCTGTGGTTTAAGGGGCGACTACGGATGAAATTCACGACTTTAACACAGACAGACATAACTTCTTTGAGTTGAGGTGGCAGTGTTTTTGCTGCCAAAGCATGGCGATGGAGAACACATTGGTTAATGATGATATCTGGTACTTTTTCTTTTACTAAAGCAGTGAAGCCAGACCTTCGCCCTATCATGGCTGGGGCACCATCCGTGCAGACAGACCCAACTTTCTCCCACTTGATCTGATACCTTTCACAAAATTCGTCCAAGAGTCTGGATATATCTGCTGCCTTCGTTGTTGTTTGCAAAGCATTGCAAAAGAGAAACTCATCTTTAATTTCACCATCCTTGATGTACCGAATATACACAATCAGTTCACTCATGTTGGAAACATCAGTTGATTCGTCCAACTGTAGGCTGATGCAGGTGGGACTGTCCTTAATCTTCTGACAAACCTGGCCCAAGATGTTGCTGCTCACATCTGCAACTCTCCCTGCGATGACATCATTGGACAGAGGGAATTCCTTGGTCTTCTTAGCTGCCTCTGTTCCCAGAACTAGGTCCACCATACGAATGGTACAAGGCTTAACTATGTTTTCCGAGCTGAATGCGAAGCCTTCTGCCTAATGCATTGGTATGCCACCTCGTAGGAAGCTTGAAAAATGGGCTTCTGGGGTGGTTTGAATCCAAGTTGAGGCAATGTACCTTTCTGATCATATCTAGCTCTCTTGGCCTTCAAGGCTTCGAGAGTCTGTTCTTGTTATGCTGGGCGCTTTGCCTGGTGTTCTCGAAGTCTATTTGTACAGCATTTCCAGCACCCCCTATAACTGATTTCATTACCCCCTGGGGGTGCTAGCACCCCAGGTTAAGAAGCACTGCTCTAGGGCCTTCATTAGATCGCTGGACGCTAGCTGGAATACAATACAGTGGTCGTTGGTTTTTTAAGAGTAATTGAGATTATTATAATGTGTAAACCACTTAACTGTGGTGAACATTTCCTAAGCAATATAATATTCCACAATTAGACATAGAAACACAAGATGCTATCACAGGTATAGACTTGACTATAGGCAGCACCAACGAACTTGACAATAATCTTGATCCCTTAACTTCTTATAAATCAAAATTAATAAAGCAATCGGGCTGAAATTCCTATCATTTGGGAAGAGTCCACCAGGAAATAGGTGTGGATAATAATAGCCACTTTGCTCTAAACCCTTTTGAGTTACGAAGACGGCAAGGATCGAGATTTTTGTCAAGTTCGTTGGCGCTACCTATAGTACCAGTCAAACTAACAAAATATATATTTCGTCACAAGGTCAATAGTTCCTCTAGGCTATATATCAGATGTAAATAAAAACAAATACAATATATACTGCATATGATTTATTTAACGAGCAACATCAAACAACAATGAAACAACAAGAACATTGCATTGCGTACAACACAATGGTTCAAGACATTAGGATGGACAGTGTACAGTAGTAACAGTTGACACACACACAATGGGGGGATGAAACTCTTGAAGGAGCCAAGAATTCCAGAAAAAGGTAATGATCGAAGATATGATTAACACCATAGGAGTAATAATGACTATACTGTAGCATAACTCTAAGTAACCCTGCCAATTAGTGAACGCAAATACTATAACTGATCATCCCATTCATCCATGCGTGTTCACATGGATAGCAAATGCAATAAATGACAGATACAATTCGGTATAACTAATCGGCTTGAAGAATATTAAGTGAAAAACAAAATACTGGAATATAATCTAACTCCATTGGACAATCCATTCGGGTAGTTATTTTCAAAGGCCATTGTCTTCTTCTGAGTCGTTCTATGTTTAAAATTTGGAAGATAATTACTCTTCATAATGATATACTATGATATAGTACAATATACTTTGGAATTGTGTTAAATATTATGCTATGGTATGCTATGTGGTGTGTGTGACATGCTTTCATTAGTTTATTCAAGTGCATTGGGGTTTGTAAAATTATGATTAATGTTAAGAACGGGGTGTTAGTTAATTATTCTTATTCTAACGACCTGAAGAATATAGAATTAGGATAATCATTTCCCAAAAGAACTAGATCTGTCGGACTCGTTGGATTCATATGACTCGGACGACCCATCGTACTCAACAGAGGCCACAAAGCCGGAGTAGCCGTTCACGTAGTAGGTTACGGTCTTGGTACGACCATCGGGAAGCAGCACGTAGTACGACCCCTCGGTTTTGTCGCCGTCACGGGATTCTTGGTGGCCGTACCGGTTCTCGTACGAGCCGGAGTCGTCCTCCACCGACCAGCTGAAGTCGTACTTCGCCTCGCCAGACTCGTAGGACTCAGACCCAGACTGGAATTATTTCAAGGTAATGTTTTACAAGAAGCAATTAATATAATTCATTAGTTTTGAGTGTTTAAAATGAATTGTATTACTTTTTAAATTTGAAACTTAATTAACAAACTTGGCGTATCACTTCACGACATTGTTATTGATGATTATACTTTATGAAAATAGAAGCATGATCACAGTATACCACGATATTTAAAGAGTGCAAGCTTCAGTGACACAAAAAAATAAAATAAAAAAATAAAATAAAACAAATCTACATCAATATGACATTGGAAAAAAAAAAAAAAAAAAAAAAGGATTGCTAATTACCTCGTAACTTTGACTTCTGTCCGGCGCCGCCATTGCAAGCCCAGCCAGGAGCAGGAGAGTCACGGTCACCTGGAATGGGTCAATGATATGTTTATATTGCATTGTTATCATTATTATTCTGAAATAATTAGCTCCTGATGGTAACATACTACAAATTACGGAATATTTAACATAGTGAGAACATTTTCTTGAACTGAATAACTTCTGATGTTAACATAATACAATTTAACACATATTTTGCGTACATGGAAAGTTATTATATACTGTAGATTAAGGACTTCTAATATTAACATTAGCTACTTTTAACCCTTTCTGTACTGGCGCCGTCTTTGTAATTTGATTCTAACTATATTTAGACGATTTTGCGCCCTTTAAGAAGCACCTGTGGTAGTAAAAATGGTTAAGTGAGATAGTTTGGAGCCTGTTTATTGCTAGAGCCCCTTTTTATACTGACTAAAATCGTCTAATAGAAACCAAAATAAAGTTAGAAAGGCGTCGTCGGTACAGAAGGGGTTAGCAATACTGAACATAAGCAAAACTTTACCTTTGAGATCATATTGGCTGTTGTGGATTGTGTTGCTCGTGGGTCAGCAAGTGTGTGATGTCCAAGTCGTGTTCTGGTGCCTTTATATACCAAGCTGGGTTGATTGACTCTGACCCCAACCTGCTTGATAACCGGGGTCAGGCAGGAACGGGTTTTTGTGGCCTTGGTGCGTCATAGTCTTGGTTTTGTGGTAGGCCAGGCGAGCGAATGCAGATTTTTTTTTTTTTACAAGGTCGATGAAAAGTTTTAATAGCGTCAAATTATAAACATAAGACAAAGTAAACAAAAAATATGTTGGATTAACCCCTTCTGTACCGGCGACGTCTCTTTTAATTATGTTCTTGCTATTATTTGAAGATTTTATTCAGTTTGAAAAGGACCTCCAGCAACTAACTGGCTTCGAAGTATGTAAGTGAACCCTTTTATACTGCTATAGATCCTTCTTAAAAAAAAAAGAATAATAATAAAACAAAAAAAATAAGCTGTTACTTAATATTGATAAAACGCAATACATGATATTAATTGCAAAGGGTAAACGAGTGAAAACGAGTGTATGCATAAACGATAACCCTCTAAAACAAGTGTGTATATGTATGTATGTATTTACTCAGGCCCATTCCCCACTTTTCCTTTTTTTCTGGGGGTGGCCGACTCAAGACAGAGTCCGAATAAGGACAATACAGCAGAAAACAATGAACACACAAAAACAAAATAAAATTCACACACAATACAAAATTCATTGGATTGGTCATAGATGATAAGCTATTAAGGAATGGACATGTTAAGTATAATTATGAACAATACAATTTCTAAACTAATTGGCATAATAAGAAAATCAAGAAAATCCCTTAATACATCAACACGTTCCTTTACAATTTTGTATATCCACACATCACCTATGGAACAGAAGTATGGGGTTCTGCTACTTTAACTAATGTCAAACCTATCATAACATTACAAAAGAGAGTAGTGAGAATTGTGAAATCGCTCCACTATTGAGAACATACAAAACCTGTCTGTCCGTCTGTCTGTCTGTCCCCCAAATCGTCTCTTCTTTCAAACAACCTAGGAAACCACTGTCATTTAAAAGTAATTGCTATTAATAGTCCGTCAAGTGCCTGGCTCGGGAGACCGGTATATATGAAGGGTACGCTTGGACGCATGGAGGGCGGGCATTGTGGTGTGCTCCGCTGAGTGTCTGCCTGTGGAAATCGGAGCCTCTCCGGGAGATCTGGGACCTGATAATCTTGCTGGGGACCCCCAATTTTTTTTTTTTTTTCTATATTCCAACTTACTTCCTCTCGGGCATAGGCTGAGAGCCTTAACATTCACCGCTTTACAATGAACAGTGAAGCCCGTGAGGTCTTGTTCCAGTCTAGGGAGTGAGACATGTGAAGCACGTAGAGTACAACGAGCACCTGCCATCTTGCCTTCACATGAGGCACGGTGCTCACTCATGGACCGAAACGACCCCATCTCTGAAGCCACCTCGTTCCCGTGCTTCACTGTCTCACCCCCTACACTCGGACTCTCACACCTACACACACAAATGGGCCTGGGTCTCTGCGTATTTCTCCTGGACGACCTAGATGTGTGTGATTTTGTGTTTTGTTTTTTGTTGTGTTGTGAACGTGTTGTTTCGGACTCTATTTCGAGTCGGCAACCCCCCCTAAAAAAAAAAAAAAAAAAAAAAAAAAAAAAAAAAAAAAACACACAAGGTTGTGTGCCAGAGTCATAGATAGATACATTATTTTCATATGACTAGAGACCACTTCTCCGTGTATTTAGATTGCGTTATTTTGTCCACTTCTTTAATGCAGAAAACAGTTATTCTTACTTAGCTGGGCAGACTATCAGGGCTGCCAAATAAATACAATGGTTAAACAGTGATGAACCTATGCTTGAATTGAAATGAATAGCTACAAATTCAGTCAAAATATGACTACCAATAAGGCCAGCTCTGTCTGATCTTATCTGGGTCTGTCTGCTCTCAATTTTTCCGTGCAACTGGTTTCTAGTGCAACCCGAGTCCCACCTCCATTTTTTTCCCTCTTCATTTGGTGCCAGTGTCCTCAATATTCACAGCAACCTAGTGTTAGATCTCAACCAGGGCCAAATCAACCACTGAAGTCTGTTGTATTTCAGCCAGCATAAACTGTCAAAATGCGTCATAATCTTCAAGGGGTTAATTTCTATCTTTTCTATCCAGCACCTCCTTTGGTTTTGTTTTCGTGGCTCCTGCGTTCTTGATAATCCTGTCAACCTGGTCTTTCTGCCGACCAATGCCCTCCGCAAGATCACTGCCACCCACATTGTGATTTCGCTTTCGTTGCCGCTCTCAATAACCTTAAGGGGGGGGGGGGTCACCTGTTTTTGTTTTATCTTTCTCTCCTTTACTCTCTTTCTCTGGCTTGTATCCATTCGGCCCCATTCAGCCAACTGTTTTAAGATGTTTATCCCCATCCAGGTGTCGATTTCTTGTATGGAGATATCTGGCTTCGTCGGAGACATTCTATCGAAAAATATAAAAGTTTAGCTTGCTGTCAATACAAAACAAATATGTATGCTGGCTCGCTACCGCTCGCCAGGAAAATATTGACACCTGGATGGGGATAAACGTCTTAAAACAGTATGCTGAATGGGGCCGAATGGATACAAGCCAGAGAAAGAGAGAAAAGGAGATAAAAAAAGCGGGTCGGTCCCCTTAAGATCTCCAACACACACACATACACAGACACAAGCTCGCTCTCTCTTTCTCTCTACTTTCTCTCTCTCTCTCGCTCACACACACACACACACTCTCTCTACTCACTCTCTCTCTCTCTCTATCTCTCTCTATCTCTCTCACACACACATACCCATACACACACTATTGTTTCTCAATACATCTTTATTTGTGTGTGCCGTCAAACAACCCTTTATACATGAGGATAAACATTAACTTTTCTGTGGGATATTTAGGAGTTATTTTGCGTTAGTATCGGTAGTTAGACTTCTGACATATTAAGTTAGCTGGATCAATTCTTATTTATTTTTTATTTTTATGTAGAAACGGCGTGACAATATTTATCTACAGGAGAAAAGTTTGAACAAACGCTTATCTGAGTCCCGTTTAATATAAGTTCGCGTAGATAACTGTATGACCCTGTGTTCTCAATACTACAATTATCAACCGGTTTTTAGTGATGCACCCCCCCCCCACACACACACACTAGAGATAATGTAATAAGAGAGATCGGCCAACTATTTTTGTGTACGCCATTTTGGTGCTGTAATGCTCAAACAACTGGGGGGAGGGGGGTATTTTATTATTGATCATGTCGAATTTAGATCCAAAGACCAAACTATAAATCCTGTTGGGTGAGAGGTACCCTGACCAGGATTCGAACTCACTCACCCCAGGTATATTTGAGAGAGCTGAGCACCGAAACCACTCGCAACCCGTCCATTAGATATAACTTCTGTAACAGTATTGCCATAGATTTATCATATATAAGGGTATATTAGATATAACTTCTGTAACAGTATTGCCATAGATTTATCATATATAAGGGTATATTAGATATAACTTCTGTAACAGTATTGCCATAGATTTATCATATATAAGGGTATATTGGAGTGCAACGAAAGGCTAATACCACCAGGGTCTCCAATATTGCGAAGATTGGCCGACATGTGTTACTAAAGGGTCTCTGAGCGTCTCAATGTCAGGGCCACCAACACCACCACCACCAGAACCTTTCGCTGGGTCTACCGCGGCCCGATTGTGGTCAGGGGGCAGGTTTATTATATCATGCACTCGAACAATTAATAACTCTGGAGGTTTTGGTTGAGATTCTTAAAACCAGTTATATATATAAATTTCTTATTAGTATTTTTTTTTTTTTTTTAATTATTATTATTATTATTTTTTTTTAAAATGAGAATGAAAGTAGATAAAACCAGTTGGAGCCAAGTGGTATATGGAACGGGATGACGCACTGGGCACTGACACGGACGCTTATGAAGTAGTATGGGTAAACTGATCAAATGTAGAGACTGATTGTTGAAGATTTTAGAGATTGTGCTGGGGTATCTCTTTTCCAAATGGCAAGGAAGTGGGAGTATGAGAGAAGGAAAGTGTGAAGGTGTAAACACACACGCACACACATACACATACGCACTTACAGACACTCAAACACACATAATTATATACAAAAACACACACACTCAAAAAAAAAAAAAAAAAGGAAAAAAAAAAAAAAAAAAACACACACACACACACACACCTTTTCTTGTCCACACACATATTCAACCTAAGAACAAAAACTCTCTTCCCCAAAACCGGCCAACGAGGTTATACAAGGTCGCTCACACCAATAAGGGGCTAGTGGTTAGTTTAAGGTTTAGTTATATATATATATACTGTATACTGTATATATATATATATATATATATATATATATATATACATACAGTATATATGTGCATTTTTTTAGTTTCCTCGCTAGATCTCCAAGCTTAAAGAAAAAAAAAACATTCAGGATAAATTTGCAATTTTTTCCGATAGAAAAATTACAGGCTCGTTATCGTTCACCAAGAAAAACTCGACATCTAAATAACACAAAAGGTCATAAAATCGTCCAACTAAAGGAGCGAACGTCTTATAATCTGAAAACTAATGGGGCTAAACATGAGGGAGACGGGGGTCGAGAAAGAGCCACTACCTCCCACCCTTAAAGTCATCGAGTTATCCAACCTGTATGCGGTAATCAGATCAATGTTTGGTGATAAAAAGATGCTCCACCCCAAAGACCTTTATAGTGACCCGGGAAATTATTGCCTTCTCTCTCTCTCTCTCGCTGTCTGTCTGTCTGTCTGTCTGTCTGTCTGTCTGTCTGTCTGTCTGTCTGTCTGTCTGTCTGTCTGTCTCTCTCTCTCTCTCTCTCGGCGATTTTCTAACCTTTCTGTGTTCGGTAATCAGATCAATGGGTTGGTGGTGGTGGTGATAAAAAGATGATCCACCCCTAAGAAGACCTTTATAGTGACCCGGGGTGATTATTGCCTTCACTCTCTTTCTGTCACTCTCTCTTTCTTTCTCTATATTTCTTCTCCCCCTCACTCTCTCTTAGATTACTGTCTCTTACTCTCTCTCTCTCTCTCTCTCTCTCTCTCTCTCTAACTGAACTAATTACAGTAGGTAGGTGTAAGTTCCCTTCCAGACTAATTTCTTTCTATCTTATATAAACAAAAAATCTTGTGGCCATTTCCTGACTCATAAGGTTACACTTCATCCTATTTTCCGGTACGGCCTCTTTAGCCGGAGGGACAGAGGGTGGGAGAGAGAGCCTTCTACTTTGCTGTCCTTTTCTTCCACTATATACTGTCCCTGTCTCTAGTAGTATTAAGGCCGGACCACCGAGCAGGGACCGCAAGGTCTGTGTAGTCTGAGTATCTGTAACTGTAACTCTCTCGTATGCTTACTCTCTCTTTTTATCTTTTTCACTCACTCACTCACTCTCTATCTCTCATACTCTCTCTCTCTTTTACTCACTCACTGTCACACACACACACTATCTCTCTTTCTCGCTCACACATACTCTCACTCACTCTCTCTCTCTCACACACACACACACACTCTCACTCTGTATCTCACTCTCTCTCTCACTCACACACTCTATCTCTCTCTCTCCGTTGACCACTGACCCCACCAACCAATACCCACCCTGGCCCCTCTACAGACTGCAGTGAGTGGAATAGAAAGTGTTGGCCCTGACATTGAACTACACACGCTATACCGATCGGCCCAACTCCGCCGCCATATTGGTACCACGGGGGTCATTATCCTCTCTGTTCACTCAAATTGACCCATACCCGAAATAAACGTCTGGTGTAGGGTATAGAGTTTGTTTATATTTATATATATATATTTTATTGATTTTTATTATTGTTATTATTATTATTATCATTATTATTATTATTATTATTATTATTATTATTATTTATCATTTACCGAGATAAAAACAAATATAGTACACCACTGTTTAATAATTATGACTCCAAAATGGCGGCCGAAGACAAGGTTGACCGATCTATAATTATCTGTCCAGTGATCCGGGAGGTGATGAATGGAGGCCGACAGGGAGACGTGTGTACAACCTGTTATTATTATTATTGACGAAAGTGTACCGGTTGTTCACATTTACCCAGTAGTTAACGGGGGAATGGGCGTATTTATTGGCTCAATTATGTATCTTTTTATTAGTACCATTTGCTTTCATTAGTTTATTCAAGTACATTGGGGTTTGTAAATGATGATTAATGTTAAGAACGGGGTGTTACTTAAATTATTAGTTTCCTCCCTAGACCTCCATCAAGCTTTAAAAAAAAACCCAAGACCCTCCTTCAAGATAAATGTGTACATTTTCGATAGAAAAATGTAACCGACGAAGGCCAGTTTCTCTTAAATTACAGGCTCGCTCGCCAGGAAAAAAATCGACACCTAACTGACACGAAAGTTCTTAATATTTACAAAGAAATGGGCTGAAAGGTCTCAGAATCACCAAACTAACGAAACGAACGTCTTAAAATCTCAAAGCTAATATGCTCAACATGAGGGAGAAGGAGTCCACAAAAAACAACTACCACCCCCTTAACATCATGAATACAACACGCAACCTTGGCTGGAAGTTAGAATTAAATATGTTCGGCAATAGTATTTGTGGATACATTTTTACACGTAAGATCTTTTCTACCTGGAACAAACTTCCCTCATAAATTGTAAATAGATCTTCAGTAGAGTAGTTCAAGAAGAGAGTAGATAGTATTTTGCACACTCTGAAATAAGTGTAGTGCACGACACAATCTCTGTTTTTACACTTCCTGTGTCTCCCCGGTATGGACCGCAAGGTCTTTGAAATACTAACTATTCTTTTCTAACTACTTTAAATTCACTCGACATCGAAGAACTAATCTAACCAATTTAATCAAGGACAAGTTATGTACTGAATAAATACACCCTATGAGGAGGAGCACTATATTGACAACGTTTTGCATATACTGTAGCTTCGTCAGGCTATTGCGGTTTGTCCTGATGAGGCAATATGCGAAACGTTGTCAATATGCAAAACGTTGTCAATATGCAAAACGTTGTCAATATGCGAAACGTTGTCAATATGCGAAACGTTGTCAATATGCAAAACGTTGTCAATATGCAAAACGTTGTCAATATGCGAAACGTTGTCAATATGCGAAACGTTGTCAATATGCGAAACGTTGCAATATGCGAAACGTTGTCAATATGCGAAACGTTGTCAATATGCGAAACGTTGTCAATATGCGAAACGTTGTCAATATGCGAAACGTTGTCAATAAAGTATTCCTCCGTATGCGCTGTTTTTTATTAATTCTGTCTACTTTTATAAGCATATTTATATAAAGTTTTATACTGTAAAGTTAAGTTAGGTTAGCTATGATACTACCTGTAAGGTTAGCAGGTTAGCATAGTGTAACTCCAGTCAAGTGTGATTAAATTAAGTAAAAACACACATCTCAGGTTTGGTGAAGTGACATTTGAGAGCATTATTTGTATCCATTTAATGACCTTTTCATTACTGTAATCATTAAATTAGCCAATTATCTGCCGGAGGTTAGCGAGGGGCGATTGTTGCTGAACTTTTCAAGGGTTCATTGTACGGATAAAACCAATAGTAGTCAATTTCCTTCCAGCTGATGGTAAATTGCCATGTTACTATCTTGGTTACTCAGCTATTAGGTAGATTAGGTAGATTTTGTAGCGAAATGTGTTGTTAATGATGAACACCTGCTGTTAAGGGGAGGTCTCCACTTGAGGGATTTTTTTCTTGAACCCTTTCTCCCTCATGGTTAGCCCCATTGTTTTTGAGATTTTAAGACGTTTGCCCACATAAGTTTGGTGATTTTAAGAATTTCCACCCCATTCTGTCAATTTTAAGACCTTTCGTGCAATTTAGGTGTCGATTTTATCCTGGCGAGCGATAGCGAGCCTGTAATTTAAGAGTAACCGGCCTTCGGCCGGGAAATTTTTCTTCCGAAAAATTTACAAATTTATCTTGAAAGGGGGTCAAGGGGGTGACATTTTAAGATTGCTGGAGGAGTAGGAAAGAAACTAGAAACCTCCCCTTAAACCCTGTTCATTACAGGTAGGTCAGAAATCGTAACTCTTAACCTCTGTAACGCCAAAAGGGCTAGAGCAAATGGGCTGTAAATATCCACACCTATTCCATGGCTGATTTATTCTTTCCAAATGGTAAACATATACTAGCTTGATTATTCTAGTCGTTTTTGAGTTATGGAGGTTAGTGGTCAAGATATGGTGGAAATATTAGCTCAATTACTCTATTTTTAGTTTTTTTTAGTTTTTGATGTTAGTGGTCGAGATTTTTGGCCAAGTTATGAATGAACGGACTATAGTACGACGGGGAGACATGGTATATTTAGACGATTTTGGGCAGTTAAAGAAGGATTTGGAGTACTGTAGTAGAATAGGTTAAATGAGATAGTTTGAAGCCTGTTAATTGCTGGAGGCCTTTTTTAAATTGTTCCGTTAACCCCTTCTGTACCGATGACGTCCTTTTAACTTTATTCTGGCTACTATTATAGATCATATTATTCATTTAAAATAAAGGGCCTCCAGCAATTAACAGGCTTCAAACTATCTCATTTAAGAACATAAGAACATAAGAAAATGGGAGTCTGCAGAAAGCCGATTGGCCTAAGCAAGGCAGATCCCTGTCCCACACAACCCCAATTACAAAGCCCAATTAGAGGCTCAACACTCTAATACCCTGAGGATCATCTTACCAAAACGGTTAGAGATTAACGCAGGATTACAGGGGTCTGCAGAGCGCTGATTGGCCCAACCCTGCTGATCCCCCTTCACACCCAACCCTTCTCGTCCATATGCTTATCCAATTTTATCTTAAAGCTCCCTATCGTTTTTAATCCCACTATAGCACTTGGTATAAAACAAAAAAAAAGTCATCCTCCTATGAAATGAGCTACAAGGTGGTGTCCCTCGCCCTGTGCGGTAACAACAAATGTTAGTTTTTCAGGCTATTAACAAATTAATTTTAGTTTTTATGACTATATAATTATATTACAATTTATAAAGGTTATGTGGTGTTAAGAAACATATAATTTTAAGGATATATAGAAGGAATTTATACAACATATGGCACGCTATTTAGAACATGTTGCCATTTTTCTGGGGACAGCTATAAATAGATCGTAGGAGTGGTAGGATATGCGACGTTGCCAAGTAATGTCAATGCGGTTCTGTTGGCTACGCACGCACTCACACACACCCCTACAGATACACACACAAACACACACATACATACACAATCTCCAAAATGCAATATAGCACAATGTAATCCCATCAAAAGAGAGAGAGCGAGAGAGCTGGATACGAGTAATGGCAATGCTTTAAAGGATCTCAAACAACGACAACAACATCACCCAGGTAAGACGGTCACTAACCCTCATTCATAGCGGACCACCATGGAAGGAAAAACTCGCAAAAGTTACTCTCATCTTCATAGCCAGGCAAGGGAGATGCTGTACAATGTAAATAGGTATATACAAATATAGCCTACCTATTATTTCGTTTCTGTAACTTTTATACAAGAATACCAATAACCCTTCCAGACATAAAAACGTCTTTTACATTTATTTCAAGTTTCCCTTCTAAATGTGGTTTTCCTTGGTTTCCCATTTTCTAAAAGGTTTGTTTTGGTAGAAATCTGGCACCACCGCACAGGGCGACCTTGACCTCCTTGGAGCTCATTTCAGTTGAGTTTGACTATAGTCCATTCCACCCATCTACAACTCTGTTACCAAACCAATATTTGCCTATATCTTTTCTGAAACGAAATTTATCTAATTTGAAACCATTGGTACGAGTTCTTTCGCTATCACTGAGCTTTAGTACATTTGTCATGTCCCCTTTGTTAATCCCACTAACCCACTTGAACACCTCTATCATATCCCCTCTAACTCTGCGTCTCTCTAACGAATGTAAGCCTAATTTCTTCAACCTTTCTTTATACGGAAGATTTCTAATATTATGGATAATTTTTGTCATTCTACGCTGTACTCTCTCCAATGAATCTATGTCCATTCTGTAATAAGGACACCAAAATTGAACAGCATAATCCATATGGGGTCTCACTAATGACAAGTAAATTTTTAAGATAACATCAGCAGTTCTGTTACTCACACTCTTAGAGATAAACCCGAGAATCCTGTTTGCCTTGTTTCGAACGCTTATACACTGTTGTCTAGGCTTCAAATCATTGCTAACAAACACACCTAGATCTTTCTCACAATTCGAGTTTTCTAATTCCATTTAGCTAGTTTATATTTAACATTTGTATGCATCTTCCCTATCTTTAATACCTTGCATTTGTCAATGTTAAACTTCATCTGCCAATTTACTGACCATTCGTGTAAGGTATCTAGATCCCTTTGGAGGCACTCTATATCTCTATCTGAATCAATTGTTCTCCCCATTTTGGTATCGTCTGCAAATTTACTTATCCTACTAGTTATACCTAAATCAAGGTAATTTATGTATATTACAAAAACAGAGGACCTAATACAGATCCCTGGGGGACACCACTTGGCTGCTCCCCATTCTGACTTCGTACCATTTATGCTGACTCTCTGCTTCCTACCAATTAGCCATGACCTAATCCATCCCAACAACGCCCCACCTATTCCATGCGCTTCAACCTTTCTCATCAATCTCTCATGGGGGACTCTGTCGAAAGCTTTACTACTGAAATCTAAATATATTATATCATATGACTTGTCATTATCTACTGCTTCATATACCTCTGAGAAAAAACTAAGCAAATTAATAAGGCAAATTTAACCCAATCGTCTATAGTTAACCCTTTTTACTACCACAGATCCTTCTTAAACTGCACAAAATCGTCTAAATATAGCTAGAACTAAAACAAAAATTCGACGCCGGTACAGAAGGGGTTAATAACATAGTACAGTCGCGCTAATAAATCATGTCCCAGCTGTCATTACGTTTGGTTTGCTCTGTGCTGTATTAATGTCTGTCAGATGCTGAATAGGGTGGTTAAGTGTAGGAACATATTTTGTATATTCCACTCGATATGAAAACATGAAGCTTAGATATTGCTGATACTAATTATTGATCAAAACATACTTGGTGCCGAGACATCACTTATTAGCGCGACTGTACCAAATTACAGTCAGGGTAAAAGTTGTTGATATTCGATTTTGTTTCTTTTTTTAAATTTCACTCCAAAACCAAACACCTCCAATGAAATTAATGAAAGCATATACGTGATCCACTGGGATTCGAACCTGGATTTTTGAACACTCTAAAGAGTCTAACCATTACACCACCAAGACAGTTAAGGGGACCGACCCACATTTTTTCTTTCTTTCTGGGTAGTAGCCATTCGACCTCATTCAGCCTACTGTTTTAAGACGTTTATCCTCATCCAGGTGTCAATTTACACCTGGCGAGCATTAGCGAACCAGCATATTTTGGATAATGTTTTAGACAGCTGACTTAATTTGTAAATTTTTCGGTAGAAAAATTTCTCCGGCGAAGCCGGATTTCTCCATACCTACAATGATGGCTTGCTATCGCTCGCCAGGAAAAAATCGATACCTAAATGGGGAGAAACGTCTTAAAACAATAGGCTGAATGGGTCCGAATGGATAAAATCCAGGGAGAAAAAGCAGGTCACCCCCCTTAAAGGTTTATGCATTCTCGAATACTCAACAATCCAATGAAGACTAAAAGAATTGTCATTGATGGCAGTTAACAGTGCCCCCTTAAAGACAAAGGTCGAGTGCTTGCTCCAGAAACTTCCTTAGCAGGTTAATTATACAGAGGCAAGCAAAGGTTCGTCGTTATTGTTGCCAAAATCCACCCAAAAAGGATTCGACCGGTTGTGTATGTAGCCGGTAACGAGGGCAGGTTAGCCGGCCTGCTTTTTTTTTCTTCTATGTGAGTGAGGAAGACAAAAGGCAGAACTGCCTGTAGCGAATGCCTCCCCCAGAGCTGAAAGAGTGACAGGGCCAAAATCAAGGGACGTTCGAGCCACAATGCCTGGAAACACGGAGTTTGAAGCAATTTAAGTCATAGGATAAGGGAAAGATGGATTCAGGGAGAGAGTTCCAGAACTCAGCTGTTGAATTGAAGAAAGATTGGGAGTATCGTTTCAGTCTTGAGTTGGACAGTTGCACAGAGTACTGGCGGGATTGTGTTGCAAGACGGGTACTACGTACCCTACATGCACATAGAATAAAAATGTACTACGATTTGAAGAATTAATAATGACCGACTCGATTACATATTAAAATCTGTATAATATATTCCTATTATATTATAGTCTGTATGTTCGGGGGCAGGGGGCTAGGAATCCTCCTCCCCTTGTATAATTCTCTAACTCGACGAGACAAGAGAAACGGGCGAGGGAACGCGAAAGTGGTCCCGAACCCTGAGAATAGGAATTTTAAATATTGTTTCTGTTCGGGCTCTGTCTTGTGTCGGCCACCTCCAGCAATGGGGTATGTGCCTGAGTATATAGATACAAACATACATGTTCTACCATGCACGCACACACAATTATATTGTTTATTTAAAAAAAAAAAAAAAAAAAAAAAAAAAATAATAATAATAATCTGCAGGTTGGGAAACAAGGCCGGTTTGAGGCAGGTGGGTCAGCCAACAGGTTCATTAACTCACCTACATCATTATTATTGTTATCTACGCTCATGTAATATATGACTGTAGAAAGCGAGAGAGAGAGAGAGAGAGAGAGAGAGAGAGAGAGAGAGAGAGAGAGAGAGAGAGAGAGAGAGAGAGAGAGAGAGAGAGAGAGCAGATCGTAACAACCGTAGCATTGCAGAACAACAGAAGTTTATCTTAATCTCACCATCATCATTTACTAGCA
Organism: Paralithodes platypus; assembly: GCA_032716605.1. Classification (NCBI taxonomy): domain Eukaryota; kingdom Metazoa; phylum Arthropoda; class Malacostraca; order Decapoda; family Lithodidae; genus Paralithodes; species Paralithodes platypus. The sequence continues at coordinate 10,945,847 of CM064530.1, read as the reverse complement.
TTGCCTAACATAAGCTAGATTTTCTTCTACTCTAGCCAAATTTAGGGATACTTTAAAATGTTGCCTTAGATCAGATATTAAAACAAATAGCGAAAATGAAAGTGTGTGGGTAGAGATTAGCGGGGAAGGTGAGACAATTATTTTGGGCACCCTGTCTTTGTTGAAATTTAGGCAAATTATTATGGGAAGAAATCAGTAAGGCATCTCAGAATAATAATGTTTGCATTTTAGGTGACTTTAATCTTCCAGGTATAGACTGGGTTAATCAAACTAACAATAACTAATACGAAGATTCCGAAGAAGTAGTACTAGACAACTTTCTCTTTCAATTTGTAAATTCGACAACTAGAGGATATAATATTCTTGACCTAGTTCTTAGCAACAGAGAAAATTGGATAACAAATTTAGAAGTGAGCGACCAGCTAGGGAACAGTGACCATAAATCAATATATTTATCTACAGGATTAAATCATAAACCAAAGGAAAATAAGGTTCTTATCCCTGACTTTAGAAAAGCCAATTTTAGGGGATTAAAACGATCACTCGGAATTAAAGGGGAGGCAGGAGATTTAGGTCAAGTAAGCCGATTAGTTCCAGCAGAACCGAGAGGTCAGGGCCAGGTGGGTCACACAGCTGAGATAGTTAGACAACCAACTGCAAATTTAAATAGTGTGTATAATCAGTTCATCTCTGCCTTACAGAGCGAACAAGATAAATATATACCAAAAAGAAAATTTAGATCACATACAAACCAACCAAAATGGATGACAAATAAATTAGTAGATCTTATAGGTAGAAAGAGAGGTGTATACAGAAAAATACAGAAAGGCGAAATCCACCTTATAGGATATCACCATAACTTGTCGAGGCAGGTAAAGAAGGAAATTAGGAAGGAAAAAAGAAACTACGAAATCAAGGTAGCAAATGAATCCAAAAACAACCCTAAAGCATTTTATCAATTGTATAAATCTAAGGTAAAGGATACAGTAGGGCCTCTTAAGAATGTCATAGGTGAGATTACAGATGATGAGTTAGAAATGTGCAATACTCTAAATAGTAATTTCCTTTCTGTTTTTACAAACGAAAATATAGATCAAGTTCCAGTAGTCAACCAAGTTTTTAACGGTAGTATAGACGAAATATTAAGCACAGTTCAGGTCACCAGTGACGAAGTAATTAAGGAAATAGATAGACTAAAACCCCAGAAATCTCCAGGTCCAGATGAGGTGTATGCTAGAGTATTAAAAGAATGCAAGGACGAATTAAGTTACCCATTAACTCACCTATTTAATAATTCACTAGCTTTAGGCTTAGTTCCTGATTCATGGAAGCTCGCAAATATAATTCCGATATTTAAAAAAGGTGATAAGTCCATAGCATCAAATTACCGTCCTATTAGTCTCACATCAATTATAGGGAAATTGCTAGAATCAATTATTGCCAGGAAAATTAGAAATCACTTAGATATGTTCAAGTTAATAAAACCCTCTCAACATGGTTTCACTCCAGGACGATCCTGCCTAACAAATTTACTCAGTTTTTTCTCCGAGGTTTATGAAGCGGTAGATAACGACAAGTCATATGATATAGTTTACTTAGACTTCAGTAAGGCCTTTGATAAAGTTCCACATGAAAGGCTGTTAAGGAAGATAGAAGGACATGGTATTGGGGGGATGCTACTCAAGTGGATTAAGTCATGGCTGACTGGTAGGAAACAGAGAGTTATAACAGAGAGTTATAGTATAAATGGTGTAAAATCGGACTGGGGATTAGTTAAAAGTGGGGTCCCCCAAGGGTCGGTTTTGGGGCCCCTTCTGTTCATTATCTACATAAATGATCTTGACTCAGGCATAAAGAGTAGGATCAGTAAATTTGCTGATGATACTAAAATAGGTAGGATAATAGAGTCAGCTAGCGACAGGGAATGTCTTCAAAATGATCTCGATCACTTGCACGAGTGGTCCATAAATTGGCAGATGAGTTTCAATGTAGACAAATGTACATAAGAACATAAGAACATAAGAAAATGGGAGTCTGCAGAAAGCCGATTGGCCTAAGCAAGGCAGATCCCTGTCCCACACAACCCCAATTACAAAGCCCAATTATAGGCTCAACACTCTAATACCCTGAGGATCATCTTACCAAACCGGTTAGAGATTAACGCAGGATTACGGGGGTCTGCAGAGCGCTGATTGGCCCAACCCGGCTGATCCCCTTCACACCCAACCCTTCTCGTCCATATGCTTATCCAATTTTTTCTTAAAGCTCCCTATCGTTCTTGATCCCACTATATCACTTGGTAGCCTATTCCACCCATCTACAACTCTGTTACCAAACCAATATTTGCCCATATCTTTTCTGAAACGAAATTTATCTAATTTGAAACCATTGGTACGAGTTCTTTCGCTATCACTGAGCTTTAGTACATTTGTCATGTCCCCTTTGTTAATCCCACTAACCCACTTGAACACCTCTATCATATCCCCTCTAACTCTGCGTCTCTCTAACGAATGTAAACCTAATTTCTTCAACCTTTCTTCATACGGAAAATTTCTAATATTATGGATCATTTTTGTCATTCTACGCTGAATTCTCTCCAATGAATCTATGTCCATTCTGTAATAAGGACACCAAAATTGGACAGCATAATCCATATGGGGTCTCACTAATGACAAGTAAAGTTTTAAGATAACATCAGCAGTTCTGTTACTCACACTCCTAGAGATGAACCCGAGAATCCTGTTTGCCTTATTACGAACGCTTATACACTGTTTTCTAGGCTTCAAATCATTGCTAACAAACACACCTAGATCTTTCTCGCAGTCTGAATTTTCTAATTCTAAATTAGCTAGTTTATATTTAACATTTGTTTGCATCTTCCCTATCTTTAATACCTTGCATTTGTCAATGTTAAACTTCATCTGCCAATTTACTGACCATTCATGTAAGGTATCTAGATCCCTTTGGAGGCACTCTATATCGCTATCTGAATCAATTGATCTCCCCATTTTAGTATCGTCTGCGAATTTACTTATCCTACTAGTTATACCTAAATCTAGGTCATTTATGTATATAAGAAACAACAGGGGACCTAATACCGATCCCTGGGGGACACCACTTTTGACTGCTCCCCACTCTGACTTGGTACCATTTATGCTGACTCTCTGTTTCCTACCAATTAGCCAATACCAATGTAAGGTATTAAGGATTGGAAATCGTAATTTAGATGCAAAATACAAACTAGACAAATGTAGAATTGGATAACTCAGAGTGTGAGAAGGATCTGGGGGTGCTCGTTAGTAATGATCTGAAACCCAGAAAACAGTGTATAAGTGTTAGGAATAGGGCAAATAGAATTCTAGGATTCATATCTAGGAGTGTTAGCAACAGGACTGCTGAAGTTTTCTTAAAACTATACTTAGCTCTAGTAAGACCCCATTTAGACTATGCTGTTCAATTTTGGTGCCCTTATTATAGAATGGATATCGACCCTTTAGAGGCAGTCCAAAGAAGAATGACCAAAAAGATACATAATATTAGAAATTTATCGTATGAGGAGAGGTTGAAAGTCTTAGGCCTGCACTCACTAGAGAGACGAAGATGTAGGGGAGACATGATAGAGGTATTTAAATGGATAAAAGGTTTAAATAAGGGCGATATAGATGAGGTATTAAAGCTAAAGAACGGCGACATAACCCGCTCAAATGGTTTCAAGTTAGATAAGTTTAGATTTAGGAAATATATAGGAAAGCACTGGTTTGGAAATAGAGTTGTTAACATGTGGAATGCACTGCCCAGAACAGTAATTAGCTCAGAAACAGTTGAAAGCTTTAAGCATAAGTTGGATTCCCATATGGGTGATATGGGCTGGGTGTGAATGGGAGCTGCTTCATGTGGGCCGCATGGCCATATGCAGTTTCCCGCGATCTTATGACCTATGTTGTTATTTAATTGGGGTTGGGTGTGACAGGGATCTGCCTTGTGTGGGCCGATCGGATTTTTGAAGACTCCCATTTTCTTATGTTCTTATGTTCTTATGTTCTTAAATTTAACCAAACTATCTTCAAAGTCAGGGCACACAAATCGAATGTGGTCAAATGTAATATTGGAGTAAATATATTGATAGCAAAACAACTACATATCCCAGAAATGAAGTAACGCAGAAATGGGTTGAGGGAAAAGGGTGAATGTGAGGTGGAAGAATTTTTTGTTTGCGTATGAGGGATTGCGTATGAGTGGTTGCGTATGAGTCTTTGCGTATTTAAGCTTGTGTAACGGAACTTGCATGTGTGTGTGTGTGTGTGTGTGTGTGTGTGTGTGTGTGTGTGTGTGTGTGTATATTATTTACTTACTGTCCTGAGCTAGATATAAGGAGTTTTTTTTAACCTAGTATTACAGTACAATACTTAAATCACTTTAACTACGGGGTTAAATGTGATCCTTTTCGACCAATAGGATAATTGAGTTCCACATGTACCCAGTAACACTGTCTACTCGAACAGTTGAAGGGCGTGTAGGCTAGAACAACCCACAGCTTGACAAGGGAGGGACCACCTTACAGCATTTCTCCATCAGGGTGACCGTTTTGTGATTATATGAAGAACATTTTTATTAGCCGTCCTGTTGTGGGATTAAAGGACCGATTATTTTGTCTGTGCCTTTATGCTGATTACACAACCAGCGCCAAATGAGTAGGTGTTTGGTTGGGTTTGAGGGGGATCAGCCGGGTGTGGGCCGATCGGCTTATGATGACCTCCGACCGTTTTGGTGAGGTCGGTCCTCATGGTGTTAGTGAGTTGGGCCTATATTTAGGCCTTATAATTAGGGTTGGGTGTGAGAGGTATCTGCCTTGTGTGGGCCAATCGGCTTTCTGCAGACTCCCATTTTCTTATGTTAAGGGGAGATTTTCACTTGAGGTATTTTTTTCTTTACCCCTTTCTCCCTCATGTTTAGCCCCATTGCTTTTGAGATTTTAAGACGTTCGCCCCATTAGTTTGGCGATTTTAAGAACTTTCACCCCATTTATGTCACTTTTAAGACCTTTCGTCCCATTTAGGTGTCGATTTTTTCCTGGCGAGCGATAGCGAGCCTGTAATTTAAGAGGAACTGGCCTTCGGCCGGGACATTTTTTCTACCGAAAAATGTACAAATTTATCTTGAAAGGGGGTCATGGGGGTGTAATTTCAAGCTTGATGGAAGTCTAGGGAACACACTAAAAACCTCCCCTTAACGTGTACTGTATGTTTGTGTGTGCTTGCGTGCGGGTGACTACTTCTGTATAATATGTATGTGTATGTGAGTGTAGGTTCATTTGTATATTAAGCCGGTATCACACGAGAGCTTTTATAGTCAACATTCGATGATCAACATTTTTCTGGCAACATTTCTGGAATATTTTGTAACGGTATCGGAAACTAGACTGATGATAGATGAATTTAGGCAACCGAAATATTTTAAATGTTGACCACGTAAGCTGCCAGACCAGTGTTAAGGATAAATGATGAGTGAAAAAGCGCTCGTGTGATACCGGCTTTATTCGGAGTTTATGTGATACTGTTCGTTACACATAGACACACACACACACACACACACACACACACACACATTCACAGCACCCACCGACTCTTATAAAAAACATGCCCCAGATTGTTCCCACCCAGACCTCTCGTTAACCGGTAACACGTAATACCTTTGAAATCCATCTTCAGGCATAGTAAGAAATAACCCCCATTATCATGCTGTTCCAGAGACCTTTAATACTGTATGTCTGTGTGTGTGTGTTTGTGTGTCTGAGAGAGAGAGAGAGAGAGAGAGAGAGAGAGAGAGAGAGAGAGAGAGAGAGAGAGAGAGAGAGAGAGAGAGAGAGAGAGAGAGAGAGAGAGAGTGAGAGAGAGAGAGAGAGAGAGAGCAAGCGAGAAAAAAAATATAAACATTTATATATACAGTATATATATATTTATATATATATATATAATATATATATGTATATAGATATATATATATATAGAGAGAGAGATAAATGATAAGTGAAAGTGATTAATTGTTTTTATGTCTGAGACAGTGACCGATAATTACTTTCTGAGCGTGAATGGCAAACTAATCATTTCACTTGATTTTTACTTGGTGTTATTCGTGTTTATAATTGAAATCCACTTTTTGTGCTAGCCTATAATAACTTAACTAACCTAAATTAACCATTTGAAGATTGTTACGCATTTTGACAGTTTATTCTGGCTAACATTAGACGATTTTATACAGCTTAAGAAGGATCTGCGGTAATTATGAGGGTAAAAACTATATCAATTAACCCTTTGACTTCTAAATACCCTTCCTAAATATACTAAAATAGTTTAATCTATCTATCTATTGCCAGACGCCTTACTCCCCTTAATGGGGGTGGCCATACACAAAATGCCCCCAAGCAAACCTATCCCCTGTAAGAGGGACAACCCTTGTCAGTTTACTGAAGGACTTACAGGATTGACCACTCAATTTAGGGTCCGTCTGACTCCGAGGCCTTTTATGTATGTGTTAGCACTATTTTTCTACAGTGATGTGCGGCTAATCCATCCACTAACCTGCTTCACCCTAAGATAGCAGTACTGATTTGTATAAGGTTTACTCCCCTAGATAGGTTGCCGACCAAGGCTGACGAGTCCTATCCACCAGGATTTTTATAAGGTTATCTCCCCTAGATGGGTTGCTGACCAAGGCTAACGAGTCCCATCCACCCGATAATAGTTTAATAATTGCCGGAAAACAAAACAGAAATGCGTATTTGATCTTGAAAGGGTTAACCGAAGTAGAGAAGTCTAATATACCTTACTTTATAACCTTTGACAATCCCTAGCAGTTGAATATGTCGTGCCAGATTTCGTTTTCTGTTTCATTAACCCCTTCAGTATTTGAACACGGATTTTCCCCTTTGTTTTGGCTAGCAGTAAGAATTTTTATTCAGTTTGGGACATCCACCAATTACAAGGCTACAGACTATCTCAATTAATCCTTTGAGCTACCATAATGATATCCTTCCTAAACTTCATAAAATCGTCTAAATGTAGGTAAAATCCAATACAAAACACGTTACCGGTGCTAAAAGAGTTGATAGTTTGCCTAAAATTATAATTCAGTTTATAGCTCCTAGCGAGAACATTTTATTCATGAATCATAATGCAATGCTTTATTTTACGTTGTTATGGAGCTGTATAAATAAATTGTAATGTAAATGTTGCAGTTAATAAAGTATCTGTCTGTCTATCTATCTGTGTGTCTGTCTATCTATCTATCTATCTGTGTATCTATATATCTATCTATCTATCTATTTACACTTGACTAGAAACACTGGTTCTGTGAAACTCAACTGAACCCTCCAATACTTTCAGTTATAAGTTAGTGACCTGCTTGACATAGCTAACCTGACACCCAGATCACTGAGACTGCAGTCGGCCCAGCGAAAGGGACTAGGGTAAAAAAGGCCACACTCCAAAAGGCCACAATCCAAAATGGCAACGATCCAATCAGAATGGCCATAGCGTTCTCACCCAACCATATTCAATTTAACCTAGCTAAACGTATGCTAACCTAATGTAACCTATTATAACCTAACCTAAAGTAATCTAACCTAACCTAACGTAACTTAATGTAACTTAACCTAACGTAACCTAGTGAAACCTAACTTAATCTTATGTATCCTAACCTAACCTAACGTAATCTAACGTAACCTAACCTAATGTAACCTAACGTAACCTAACCTAACGTAACCTATCATAAAATAACCTAATGTAACGTAACCTAACCTAACGTAACCTAACCTAACCTAACGTAACGTAACGAGGGTTTGGGTATGGGTGGGTTAGGGAGAGACAGGCGAGGGTGTGGGTATGGTGGGGGAAGGGGTTTGGGTAGGGGTGGGGTGGGGGGGAGAGGAGGTTTGGGTAAGGGTAGGCTAGGGGAGGGGGTTGGGGGGAAGGTGGGATGGGGGAGCGGGTAAGGGTGGGCTAGGGGAGAGAGTGGGGGTAAGGGTGGGATGGGGAAGGGGTAGGGTGGGGGAGGGGGTTTGGGTGAGGGTGGGGTGAGGTGGGGGGAGGGGGTGTGGGGTATGGCGAGGTGAGGAAGGGTGTGTGGGTCGGGTTGGGGAGGGTGAGAGGGTGTGGGTAAGAGTGGGGTGGGGGAGGGGGTGAGGGTAGGGTGGCAATAACAACCAGTTGATAATAGTATTGAGAGCACAGGTACATGTGCTGGCCAACTTAACGTTTTTACCTTCCATGGCGCATTCTTTCATATCACTCTGGCTATTATTAGACGATTTTGGATTATGAATGATCTGTAGCAGGCGAGGGGGGTTGGGGGGAGACAGGCCGCATTTATTTTCAGATTTTATGACGTTCGGCGATTGGCGAGTTTGGCGATTTTAATAATTTTCATCCCATTTCATTGTCAATTTTAAGGTCTTTCGTGCCATTTAGGTGTCGATTTCTTCCTGGCGAGCGATAGCAAGCCTGAAATTATAAGAGGAAACGGCCTTCGGCTGGGAAATTTTTTCTACCGAAAAATGTACAAATTTATCTTGAAGTCTAGGGGGTGTTTCTAAGCTTGATGGAGGTCTAGCAAGGAAACTAAGAAATATAGGAAGAAATATAGGAAGAAATATAGGAAGAAATGAATTAATAGAAAAAAAAGGCCAGTCTCCCCTTAATTGGAATAATTTTACCTTTTAGATTCCTAGAGATCTCTCTGTAGCTGCATACACCTACAACAGATAGACAGCATAAGCAGTGAAATAGCATCATAAGTACTCAAAGGGTTAATATCGTATAGGTTAGGGCTGGTTAAGTAAGTCCTAGTTGAGCTGGCACTGGTTGAGATCTCTACTGGTTCAATTAGTCTAGTGGTTGAATTGGCACTGACTGAGATTTGCTGGTGGAAATTGCCTAGCAGTAGAGATGGCACTGGTTGCAATCTATTGACTGAAATCGCCTTGCAGTTAAGTTTGCACTGGTTAAGTTTACTGGGCACTTGTTGACATTTAAGGGGAGTGACCTGCTTTTTTTTATTCTCTCCATTTCTCTCTTGCTCTGGCTTGTATCCACTCAGCCTCATTCAGCCTACTGTTTTAAGACGTTTATCCTCATCCAGGTGTCGATTTCTTCCTGGCGAGCGATAGTAAGCCAGCATTGTATGGAGAAATCCGGATTCGCCGGAGAAATTTTTCTTTCGAAAAATTTACAAAGTTTAGTCTGCTGTCAAATTTGTTTTAACAAATATGCTGGCTCACGGGAAATAATCGAAACCTGGATGGGGATAAATGTCTTAAAATAGTAGGCTGAATGGGGCGGAATGGATACAACCCAAATGAGAGAGTACAAAGGAGTACAAAGGAAATCAAGCAACAACATATCTAGTGACCCTTCTAGGTTGCTTGTCCTCCAAAACACTGAGGATCAAGTGTCCAAACAGTGGTTTAGAGTGGGTAAGGGAACATTGGAAAGGGAATTACTGCCCTGGAACTAATGTCCGTGGCAGGATTAGGGAGTTAGTAGAGGACAGATGGGTTAGTAACTGAGGGGGGGATAAAATAAAGTTATTCATTTACAAACGCAGTCAGTCGCGGGTTTAATGAGAGATATTTGTCTAGGCGGAGTTTAAATGAATCAACGGTGATGCAGTCAATAACGTTTCGGGGAAGCCCATTCCACAAGTTGACAACTCGATTGAAGAAGAAATTCTTAGATTCGTGCGAGTTAAAAGATTTACCAATAATTTTGCAACCGTTTCCCCGCGTGTAATTAGATTGGTCGATAGTGAAGTACTTACTACAGTTCATATTGTCGATGCCTTTGATGATTTTGAACACTTGAATTAAGTCACCTCTTAATCTGCGCTGGGTTAAAGGAAATATATTTAATTCTCTAAGACGCTCTTCGTATGGTTTGTTCTTTAGGCTAGGTATCATTTTGGTAACTCTACGTTGAACTCGTTCTAGCTTGTTTATATCTTTTTGGTAATAAGGGCACCAGGATTGAACGCAGTATTCCAGAAGAGGGCGGACTAAGGTATTGTAAAGGGTTAGGATAACTTCTTTTGATTTATGCTCAAATGACCTGCCTATAAAGCCAATTATTTTGTTTGCCTTCTTAACAACTTCTGAACATTGTTGACTCGGTTTTAGAGAGGGAGAGAGAGAGAGAGAGAGATAACAATAGGTGGCTGTGAATATTGAGGACATGGGAGCCAACAAAATGGAGGTAGGAGGAGTTGGGTTGCACTCGAAACCAGTTACACGGAATTATTGGGAGCATATAGACCCCAATTGTTTCCGACGCAGTTTTTGTTACGTTTTGTCGTAGTTTTTGTCCCCTTTGATGATCACGACGCATTTTGACAATTTATTCTGGCTACCACTAGACGGGTTAATACAATTGCAGGCATTTTGGCTCGAACGTCCCTTGATCTTGGCCCTATCACTCTTTCAACTCTGCACTCGTCACAGACAGTTCTACCTTTTGTCGCCCTCACTCACATAGAACAAAATATAGGAAGGGTTGTTGTTGTTGTTGTTTTTCCCCAAGCTGCCTGGCCGAACAGCCCCAAGGCCCTGAGCAAGGCCAAGGCCATAACCGAGCGCCCCCACAGAACCCTCCCTGCCGACCACAATAAAGCCTGGGTGACTGAAGCCACTCCATGGCGGGGAGCTGAGGAAGGTGCGGAAACGCCCGGGAAACCAAAGCCCCACCCAGGGCCCTGTGCCCCTCAGCAATTATAAAGAGAAAGTTGAGGGGCAAAGGAAAGATGTGACGCTTTGGCTTCCAATCTTGGTAGATTAGGAGGTCAATCTACGCAAGAGACGCCGTCACTTGAGATCTAGAAAATATATAAGTAAAAGGAACAGTCAGAGTAAGCTATGGGTATGGCAGAGATTGCTCAGTTCTCACTCTGATAGACCAGCCCATCACCACATGACTAGAACCCAATCCTCTCAGCATCAGCTAGGAAAGGCCCTAGAAAGCCGCCTTTGGCGGGGGGATAGCTCCCCTATTTCAACCCCTTTCGGGGTTGGGCACCCGCCATATAGGAAGGGTTTGTGGGACTTATAGGGGTAAAAACTATCTCACTTAACTCTCTGTCTTCTGGCTATGATTAGACAATTTTAAACAGCTTAGGAAAGACCTTTAACAATCAAAGGGGTAAAGTCGATCGCAATTAACCTTTTGACTCACGCAGACCCCTCGTTTACTGAATCAAATCGTCTAGCAATAGCCAGAATAACCTGTCAAAATGCGTCCCAATCCTCAAGTGGTTATTTTCAGCATAAAGTTATTAAGGGGAGGTTTCCACTTGAGGGATTCTTTTCTGGACCCGTTTCTACCTCATGTTTAGCCCCATTGCTTTTGAGATTTTAAGACGTTCGCCCTAGTAGTTTTGACATTTTAACACATTTTGCCCCATTTATGTCAATTTTAAGACCTTTCGTGCCATTAAGGTGTCGATTTTTTCCTGGCGAGCGATAGCGAGCCTGTAATTTAAGAGCAACCGGCCTCTGGCCGGGAAATTTTTCTACGGAAAAATGTACAAATTTATCTTGAAAGGGGGTCTAGGGGGTGTAATTTTAAGCTTGATGAAAACGTAGGGAACAAACTAAATACCTCCCCTTAACCCCTTCTGTCTTTCTGTTTTTAATTCATCTGCATTTGGACGATTTTATGAAGCTTAGGAAGGATATATGGTAGCTAAAAGGACTAATTGAGATAGTCTTCAGCCTTGTAACTGGTAGACGCCCTTCCTAAGCTAAATACAATCACCTAATAAATACCAGACTCTAAGGAAATAACGTCACCGGTACAGAAGGGGTTAAAGGGCCGGGTTCCCATCTTGGTATTTCAACTATTACGACAATTTTATAGCGAAAGGTGTCGATAATTATGAACACTTGGCATTAACCCTTTGAAGCTTATGAGTTATGACGCACGTTGCCAGTTTATTCTGCCTATCATTAGACGATTTTATCCAGGAAGGGCTAGTGGGGATTATAAAGACAAAGACTATCTCAATTTACTCCTCTGACTTCCATATACCCTTCCCAATCTGAATAAAACTATCTAATAATACTCATAACACAGAAAATAAATGTGTATTTGGACCTTCAACGGGTTAATATGACTTACAGACGGAGCAGTTACATATTTGTTACAGTTATTAATGACAAATTAGTGGCTAAGGCTTTTATTTTACAGTCAACTGGAAACAGAGTACAGTTAACCCTTTCAGTATGATAACACCATATATATAATCGATTCTGGCTAGCATTATAATATTTCTTACAGGTTAGGAAGGATCTTTAAGATTCGAATGGTTATAAGCTATCTAAAAAAAAAAACTTTGGCCACAAGTTATTGCTCTTTAAGTAAAATAGAACAATAAAACGTTAAACATAAATGTATGCTAATGTATCCGAAAAACCCCTATTGATAGCGTAATGCATAAGTACGCGGAATTTCGGTGTGAGTGTCCTAGGTTCCAGTCCTTAGAGTGCCACATGTATTTGTTGGTTTCATTAATTGAGTTTCGAAGTGAAGTTGGTTGGTGAAAAAATAGAATATTAGATAAAGACATATGGAGCATTTACTGGAAAAAACAAAAACAAAAACGGTAATGTTATGTATTTTGTTAAAACAAAAACTAATACGTCGTAAGTTCATTGGCATAGATAACAAACGTGTCTGTTAAGGGGGGTGACCTGCTTTTTGTTATTTCTGTCCTTTTCTCTCTTTCTCTGGCTTGTATCCATTCGGCCCCATTCAGCCAACTATTTTAAGACGTTTATCCCCATCGATTTATTCCTGGCGAGCGATAGCAAGCCAGCATTATATGAAGAAATCCGGCTTCGCCGGAGAAATTTTTCTATCGAAAAATGTACAAATTTAGCCTGCTGTCAAATAAAAATAAAAAATATGCTGGCTCGCTACCGCTCACCAGTAAAAAATTGACACCTGGATGGGGATAAACGTCTTAAAACAGTAGGCTGAATGGGGCCAAATGGATACAAGCCAGAGAAAGATAGAAAAGGACAGAACAATAAAAGGTCACCCCCCTTAAATTAATTGAAAGTGTCGATTTATTCACGCATAAATTATAGCCCTACAGTATTTAACGTATATTTGTTAAGCGTTTAGCTAAAAGTGTTCACGGTAACGATAGTAAAAACCCATTCCTGTCTGACCCCGGTTATCAAGCAGGTTGCAGGGGTCCGAGTCAACTAACCCAGCTTGGTATATAAAGGCAACAGAACACAACTTGGACATCACACACTTGCTGACCACCGAGCAACACGAACCTCAACAACCAATATGATCTCAAAGGTAAAGTTTCATCTTAGAGGTAAAGTTTCATCTTAAAGGGGGATGGGCCGGTTTTCTGGACCACTTTCTCCCTCATGTTTAACCCCCTTAGTTTTCAGATGTTAAGATGTTTGCCCCATTAGTTAGACGATTTTAAGACCTTTCTTCCCATTTCTTCGTCAATATTTACGCCTTTCGTGCTATTTAGGTGTCGATTTTTTCCCTGGCGAACGATAGTGAGCCTGTAATGTTGGAAGAACTGGCCTTTGGCCGGGAAAATTTTCTACCGAAAAATGCACAAATTAATCTAGAAGGGGGAATCTAATGGATGTTTTTTTTAAATTTGATGGAGGTCTAGGGAGGAAACTAGAAAAATAATGAATACATGCAAAAATTGCCCAAAAAGTGAACCATCTCCCCTTAAAAGTAAAGTTTCATCTCAAAGGTAAAGTTTCACCTATATTATTAATTAGGGTAGGGGGGCGTTTTTTTCTGGACTCTCTGGTGAGGTGTTTTGGAAGTCTAAGAGGCGAGCTAAAGAAAAAGGAGAAGGCAAAAATAATTTCTAATTAAACAACATATCAAACTCCCAAGACGTCGGACGAGATAGTGATAATAACTTATCTGACCAATAACGCAATCATAACGCTTGTTTATCGTAATGGAAATATAGATGATGTATGTACAGTTGAATATTGCTAATGTTGAGATTAATTTACCATTTATTAGATACTATTTTAGTCCATGATGAGGACTTTGTCATATTTATTATTGGTAAGCATATCATTAATTTCACAAACTTTAGTTAGTTTGACATAAAAGGTATACCAAGACAGGATGAAAGGGAACATCGTTTAATCTCTTCGTATCGTAACACCATTGTATTGCTAAATAACATAACATATGAAGACAGTAGTATTTTGTAATCGATAATATAAAATTGTGTTCAATGCTGCTTAGAATGCCTCCACATGTGATCTCAAATGCTTAAAAGAACGTTGGTTAGTTCTGGTTGTGGCAGACGATTAATCCGATAAGGGCTTGCTTATACCAGGGTTTATAAATACATCTATGGACCTTGGTCTATACAGCAAGAACGCCAAATAGGCTTATGATCATTGGCAGTACGTCATTGATTCCGTGGTCACTATTATAATTTATGTTCTCCCATTCCAGGTTACCATGACTCTCCTGCTCCTGGCTGGGCTGGCCATGGCGGCACCGGACAGGAGGCCAACAAGTTACGATGACGACTCGGTAAGATTATAGCAACAACTGTCTTGTTTTTTGTGTAATGGCATATTATTCTAGATTTAAAGTTGGATTTACAGTAATGTTATTTTATACGTTTTTATAGTGTTGTATGGAAGCTCCTTTCATACAACACTCACAATAATGATGACTCACTGTAATTATGTATTTGTTTGTATTGAGGCTATAAGTATCTTGAATCATACAGAACAACACTCCAATTATGCCGACTTATTTACTTCCGTAAGGTGGTGTTAATTAAACTTAAAAAAGGAACACGTGTAAGGAATACGAACAATCCATCTCAATAATTTCGCTGTTTCTTAAAAACACTAAACATTTTTTTCCAGTATGAGTCCCAGTCGTATGAATCTGAATCCTATGAGTCTGGTGAGGCGAAGTACGACTTCAGCTGGTCGGTGGAGAACGACTCCGGCTCGTACGAGAACCGGTACGGCCACCAAGAATCCCGTGACGGCGACAACACCGAGGGTTATTACTACGTGCTGCTTCCCGACGGTCGCCTCAAGACCGTCAAGTACTACGTGAACGGAAACTCAGGCTTCAGGGCTCAGGTCCAATACGATGGTTCGGCCGAGTACGACTCTGACTCAAACTCCTACGAGGGCTCAAACTCGTACGAATCAAACGAGTCTAGGTCTTTTGGGAAGTAATTCTTCTAAGATAAAACCCTTTCAGTACGATGACATAGCAAAGAATAACATAACAAAGTTAACCTAACATAACATTCTATTCCATACAAGCAGTATATAGCTAAGTATAACGAAATATTGCACATCATACAGTACTCAACATAATATAACATAACATTGCAAATTACATAACAAAACTCCATTCCAATTATATATATATATATACATTATTTAACATTATAAATAATTTAATTACATACAACCGAGCACTTCATCAAAAAACCTTTCTGAACAAGTTTTTCTAGCACAGATTGATCATTGTTATTCTGTTGTAATAATGTTACCATTGTTATTCTGTTGTAATAATGTTACCATTGTTATTCTGTTGTAATAATGTTACCATTGTTATTCTGTTGTAATAATGTTACCATTGTTATTCTGTTGTAATAATGTTACCATTGTTATTCTGTTGTAATAATGTTACCATTGTTATTATGTTGTAATAATGTTAACATTGTTATTCTGTTGTAATAATGTTACTATTGTTATTTTGTTGTAATAATGTTACCATTGTTATTCTGTTGTAATAATGTTAACATTGTTATTCTGTTGTAATAATGTTACCATTGTTATTCTGTTGTAATAATGTTACCATTGTTATTCTCTTGTAATAATGTTACCATTGTTATTCTGTTGTAATAATGTTACCATTATTACTTACATTTTCATCTTCACATTTTATTTTCATTTATATACATGTTCCACGTCACATTTCTCGAAGTGAAATGAAAATATCACTTATCATATTAATTTAACACTATTATGAGCCAGTTATCATAATGAATATATGAATGCAATGTATGTGTTTACATGTTGTCAATGTGTACAGTACGTGTGTATTACTAGTAAATAAATGAGATTGTTTGAATCATAATTATGTATTTGGATTTATTCCCCATATAAATTAAGCATTGTAAATTTAAGTATTATGCAAAAATTAGTAAAATTAGTAAACTGCAATATATAATGTTGGGTTTAAAATTAGTTTAATCTCTCTCTCTCTCTCTCTCTCTCTCTCTCTCTCTGACAAAACTAGGGTAGAAAGGGGGATGGTAATTTTTGCGAATCTATTATTTGGGACACCAGGTGCAACGGAAAAATATAATAAAGAAATGGAAGCGGAGAAAATGTCAGTTCAGTCGAGAACAATAATAATAGTTATACTTAAGGGAGCCCACCTCGCTTTTCTTCTCTTTCTCTCCCTCTCTCTTTGGCTTGTATCCATTCGGCCCCATTCAGCCTACTGTTTTAAGACGTTTACCCCCATCCAGGTGTCATTATTTTCCTGGCGAGCGGTAGCGAGCCAGCCTACATTTTCTTTTTTGACATCAAGCTAAATTTGTAAATTTTTCGATAGAAAAATGTCTCCGGCGAAGCCGGATTTCTCCATACAATGCTGGCTCGCTATCGCTCGCCAGGAAAAAAATCGTCACCTGAATGGGGATAAACCAGAAAAAGAGAGAAAAGGAGAGAAAGATAAAAAAAAGCAGGTGACCCCCCCTTAAACAAATAGCCTTGAAACAAATAAAAACGAATGAACGTGCACAGAGGACGAATAAAGGCAGAAATGGAATATGAAGAACATACATTATAATGGAGAACTATACAAATAATTATACTTACAACAATTGCTTGGAACCTATGCAAACATTAAAGTGGCGTATATACTACACAGAAATTGCGCTTAGAGACTTTTTTTGTTTTGATTAAAGTAGGACTTCAAGAGGCTATCAACCCTATTGGATTATTAAGCCAGCACACTGTAAGTGAAGAAGAACGTCAGGACTGGAGCCTCTCTGAGAGAACTCCAGTCCCTTGCTTTTTTTTTTTTTTTTTTTTTTTTCTATGTGATTGAGGGAGGCAAAAGGCAGAACTGCCTATAGCGAGTGCCTCCCCATAGTTGAAAGAGTGACAGGGCCAAAATCAAGGGATGTTCGAGCCAAAATGCCTGGACACACGGAGTTTGAAGCAATTTAAGTCATAGGAAGAGGGAAAGATTGATTCTGGGAGAGAGTTCCAGAGCTCAGCTGTTGAGTAGAAGAAAGTTTGAGAGTAACGTTTCACTCTTGGGTTGGAGAGTTGCACAGAGTAGGGGTGGGATTGAGTTGCAACACGGGTACCACGTGCCCTACGTAAAGGAGGTGGTATACACTGGGAAAGCTCTGAGGAACACTGATTATTATAGTAGCGATAGAATAGCGAGAGAGATGCAACATTGCGGCGGACAGAGAGAGATTGCAGAGAGTTAGCGAGTGGACGGGAGTTAATGATACGAAAGGCTTAGAGACTAGTTAGTTAAAATAGGACTTCAGAGGCTATCAACCCTATTGGATTATTAAGCCAGCACACTGTAATTCAAGAATAACGTCAGGACTGGAGCCTTTCTGCGAAAACTCCAGTCCCTTGCTGAGAGACATAAAAGGTCAATTGATTTATAATGGCTCACTGATGCATATAATCTGTTTCTTTTCAACTGACGGTAAATTGCAAAGTTCCCATCAAGATTTATCAGTTATTTTGAAGATTTTGTAGTGCAAAATGGTGCTAATTATTTGAACTTGGTATAAATATGATGCAAAAACATAGTAGTTGAATATTTGTCCATTAACCCGTTCAGTACCGGTGACATACTATTATTTATATTCTGACAATGTTCAGACAAGTGTATTCAGCTTAGGAAGGACCTTTAGCAATAATAAGTCTTCAAACTATCTCCACCAACCCTTCTAACTACCACAGATCCTTTTAAAGCTTCATAATATCGTCTAAATATAGCTAGAATAAAAGATAACACACGTCGCTGGAACTCAAAGGGTTAAGGGATTCAATTTATGGCCAGTTGAAAATAAACGTAGTATAGTTGTGTGTCCGCGGGGTTCGAGGCCAGGAATAACAATGACGCAACTTTAATCCCTTGAGGGGGGTCACCTGCTTTTTTTTCTCTCTTTGGCTTGTATCCATTCGGCCCCATTTAGCCTACTGTTTTAAGACGTTTATCCCCATCTAGGTGTCGATATTTTCCTGGCGAGCGATAGCGAGACAGCATTGTATGGAGGAATCCGGCTTCGCCGGAGAAATGTTTCCATCGAAAAATTTATAAATTTAGCCTGCTGTCAAAAAAATGTAACACAAATATGCTGGCTCGCTACCGCTCGCCAGAAAAAAAATGACACCTGCATGGGGATAAGCGTCTTAAAGAACAAATTCTCTCTCTCTCTCTCTCTCTCATGTAAGGATCTGATATTTACCCGGTATTTTACTCACTACACCGTTAAGAACATAAGAACATAAGAAAATGGGAGTCTGCAGAAAGCCGATTGGCCTAAGCAAGGCAGATCCCTGTCCCACACAACCCCAATTACAAAGCCCAATTATAGGCTCAACACTCTAATACCCTGAGGATCATCTTACCAAACCGGTTAGAGATTAACACAGGATTACGGGGGTCTGCAGAGCGCTGATTGGCCCAACCCGGCTGATCCCCCTTCACACCCAACCCTTCTCGTCCATATGCTTATCCAATTTTTTCTTAAAGCTCCCTATCGTTCTTGATCCCACTATATCACTTGGTAGCCTATTCCACCCATCTACAACTCTGTTACCAAACCAATATTTGCCTATATCTTTTCTGAAACGAAATTTATCTAATTTGAAACCATTGGTACGAGTTCTTTCGCTATCACTGAGCTTTAGTACATTTGTCATGTCCCCTTTGTTAATCCCACTAACCCACTTGAACACCTCTATCATATCCCCTCTAACTCTGCGTCTCTCTAACGAATGTAAACCTAATTTCTTCAACCTTTCTTCATACGGAAAATGTCTAATATTATGGATAATTTTTGTCATTCTACGCTGAATTCTCTCCAATGAATCTATGTCCATTCTGTAATAAGGACACCAAAATTGGACAGCATAATCCATATGGGGTCTCACTAATGACAAGTAAAGTTTTAAGACAACATCAGCAGTTCTGTTACTCACACTCCTAGAGATGAACCCGAGAATCCTGTTTGCCTTATTACGAACGCTTATACACTGTTTTCTAGGCTTCAAATCATTGCTAACAAACACACCTAGATCTTTCTCGCAGTCTGAATTTGTTGAACCGTTGTTCGTATACAAATCTTTTCACCCACACTCTAGTCGGATAAGATATGTTTAACCCTTTGAAGATAATGAAGCGTTTTGACAGTTTATTCTGTCTATCAGGAGAATTTTTTTATCAGATTAGGAAAGATTTGTGGGAATCAAAATGGTTAAGACTATCTAAACTGAGCCTCTGACTTCCATAGACCCATCCTAATCTGAATTAATCCTCTAATAATAGCCAGAAAATGGAAAAGAAATGCGTCATCGTATCTTGAAAGGGTTTAGCTCGGTTAGGGAGATATTTATTTATATTAGTATTTATCTGTTCGTTTATTTATTCATTATTTTTAGTTTCCTCCCAAGACCTCCATATCAAGCTTTTAAAAACACCCCCAAGACCGGCTGAAGGCCGTTCCGTCTTGGTGGTGTAATGGTTAAGGTGTCTAGAAATCTGTGTGTGATAACCCGGGTTCGAATCCTGGTGGCTCACATATATGCTTTCATTAATTTCATTGGAGGTATTTGGCGTTGTGGTGAAATTATTAAAAAATAGATTACAGGCTTGCTAACACCGGCTTGGAAACAATAGACACCCAAATGGCACAGAGGTCTTAAAATCCCGAAACTAATGAGGCTAAACATGAAGGAGAAGGGAGTCCAGATAAACCAAACCTCCCCTTAAGTGGTCATGGGCCGGTTTTCTGGACCACTTTCTCCCTCATGTTTAGCCCCATTAGTTTTCAGATGCTAAGATGCTTGCCCCGTTAGTTAGTCGATTTTAAGACCTTTTGCCCCATTTCTTCGTCAACATTTAGACCTTTCGTGCTATTTAGGTGTCGATTTTTTCCCTGGCGAACGATAGTGAGCCTGTAATGTTGGAAGAACCGGCCTTCGGCCGGGAGATTTTTCTACCGAAAAATGTACAAATTAATCTAGAAGGGGGATCTAAAGGATTTTTTTTTTTTTAATTTGATGGAGGTCTAGGGAGGAAACTAGACAAATAATGAATACATGCAAAAATCGCCCAAAAAGTGAACCATATTAAGGTTGAGTTAGGCTTGGACGGATAGGATATTATTAGGCTAACCATAGAGGGCACGAGGTAAGTAATAATCGATCCTGAATGTGGGCAAAGTGAAGACATTGTGGGATGAAAATTATACCCAACTTGATTGATACAACAGGTTTGTAGAGTATATAAAGGAATAAATAGGTCTTTCTCTCTCTCTATCTATCTATTTATATATCTCTCTCTCTCTTTCTTTCTGTCTCTCTCTCTCTCTCTCTCTCTCTCCCTCTTTCTCTCTCTCTCTTTTTTTTTTTTTGGTCCTCCATTCACCTCTAACTGGTTCAATGTCAGGGTTAGCACTTTCTACCCGAGTTTGTGGTAAATAAGAGAGGGATGTAATTTTTCTAGGTTACTATACCGGTCTTGGCAGCAGCATGGAGGTAGGAACTTTTTATTTCATTTAAGGGGACATGGGCGTGTTTTCTGGTCACCCTTCTTCCTCATGCTTAGCCCCAATAGTTTTCAGATTTTATGACGTTCGGCCCATTAGTTTGGCGATTTTAATACCTTTTGTCCCATTTATTTGTCAATTTTAAGACCTTTCGTGCCATTTAGGTGTCGATATTTCCCTGGCGAGTGATAGCGAGCCTGCAATTTTAAAAGGAATCGGCCTTCGGCCGGGATATTTTTCAACCGAAATATGTACAAATTTATCTTGAAGGGGGGTATAGGGGGTGGTTTTCTAAGCTTGATGGAGGTCTAGGGAGGAAACTAAACAAATATATGAATACATGAATTACTAGACCAAACAAACGGCCAGTCTCCCCTTAATAGATGCACTGTGACTACTGAGAGGTTCTGATAGGGTAGCAATGTCCTTAAATGTCGTTGTGATCCTTGTATTTGGGAATTTGACTGTTGCTGTAGCTATTTCTCGAAGGGGGTAACGAACACGAACCTTTTTTCGAGCAATTTGTACGGGAAATTAGGGCCTGGAAGCTTCAAAAATTACACTTTATCAGAATTCAGCCGCCTAACACAATCTAGATTCATTTAGTTGCAGAAACCAGTGCTATTCCTCCAATGGGTTAGACAGTTCTCGCGGTAACGATAATAAAAACCCGTTCCTGCCTGACCCCGGTTATCAAGCAGGTTGCAGGGGTCAGAGTCAACCAACCCAGCTTGGTATATAAAGGCACCAGAACACAACTTGGACATCACACACTTGCTGACCACCGAGCAACACGAACCTCAACAACCAATATGATCTCAAAGGTAAAGTTTCATCTTAGAGGTAAAGTTTCATCTTAAGGGGGAATGGGCCGGTTATCTGGACCACTTTCTCCCTCATGTTTAGCCCCATTAGCTTTCAGATGTTTAGATGTTTGCCCCATTAGTTAGTCGATTTTAAGACCTTTCACCCCATTTCGTAGTCAATATTTACACCTTTCGTGCTATTTAGGTGTCGATTTTTTCCCTGACGAACGATAGTGAGCCTGTAATGTTGGAAGAACCGACCTTAGGCCGGGAAATATTTCTACCGAAAAATTTACAAATTAATCTAGAAGGGGGATCTAATGGATGATTTTTTAAATTTGATGGAGGTCTAGCGAGGAAACTAGAAAAATAATGAATACATGCAAAAATTGCCCAAAAAGTGAACCATCTCCCCTTAAAAGTAAAGTTTCATCTCAAAGGTAAAGTTTTATCTATAGTATTCATTAGGGTAGGGGGGCGTTTTTTTCTGGACTCTCTGGTGAGGTGTTTTGGAAGTCTAAGAGGCGAGCTAAAGTAAAAGGAGAAGACAAACATAATTTCTAATTAAACAACATATCAAACTCCCAAGACGTCGGACGAGATAGTGATAATAACTTATCTGACCAATAACGCAATCATAACGCTTGTTTATCGTAATGGAAATATAGATGATGTATGTACAGTTGAATATTGCTAATGTTGAGATTAATTTACCATTTATTAGATACTATTTTCGTCCATGATGAGGACTTTGTCATATTTATTATTGGTAAGCATATCATTAATTTCACAAACTTTAGTTAGTTTGACATAAAAGGTATACCAAGACAGGATGAAAGGGAACATCGTTTAATCTCTTCGTATCGTAACACCATTGTATTGCTAAATAACATAACATATGAAGACAGTAGTATTTTGTAATCGATAATATAAAATTGTGTTCAATGCTGCTTAGAATGCCTCCACATGTGATCTCAAATGCTTAAAAGAACGTTGGTTAGTTCTGGTTGTGGCAGACGATTAATCCGATAAGGGCTTGCTTATACCAGGGTTTATAAATACATCTATGGACCTTGGTCTATACAGCTAGAACGCCAAATAGGCTTATGATCATTGGCAGTACGTTATTGATTCCGTGGTCACTATTATAATTTATGTTCTCCCATTCCAGGTTACCATGACTCTCCTGCTCCTGGCTGGGCTGGCCATGGCGGCACCGGACAGGAGGCCAACAAGTTACGATGACGACTCGGTAAGATTATAGCAACAACTGTCTTGTTTTTTGTGTAATGGCATATTATTCTAGATTTAAAGTTGGATTTACAGTAATGTTATTGTATACGTTTTTATAGTGTTGTATGGAAGCTCCTTTCATACAACACTCACAATAATGATGGCTCACTGTAATTATGTATTTGTTTGTATTGAGGCTATAAGTATCTTGAATCATACAGAACAACACTCCAATTATGCCGACTTATTTACTTCCGTAAGGTGATGTTAATTAAACTTAAAAAAGGAACACGTGTAAGGAATACGAACAATCCATCTCAATAATTTCGCTGTTTCTTAAAAACACTAAACATTTTTTCCAGTATGAGTCCCAGTCGTATGAATCTGAATCCTATGAGTCTGGTGAGGCGAAGTACGACTTCAGCTGGTCGGTGGAGAACGACTCCGGCTCGTACGAGAACCGGTACGGCCACCAAGAATCCCGTGACGGCGACAACACCGAGGGTTATTACTACGTGCTGCTTCCCGACGGTCGCCTCAAGACCGTCAAGTACTACGTGAACGGAAACTCAGGCTTCAGGGCTCAGGTCCAATACGATGGTTCGGCCGAGTACGACTCTGACTCAAACTCCTACGAGGGCTCAAACTCGTACGAATCAAACGAGTCTAGGTCTTTTGGGAAGTAATTCTTCTAAGATAAAACCCTTTCAGTACGATGACATAGCAAAGAATAACATAACAAAGTTAACCTAACATAACATTCTATTCCATACAAGCAATATATAGCTAAGTATAACGAAATATTGCACATCATACAGTACTCAACATAATATAACATAACATTGCAAATTACATAACAAAACTCCATTCCAATTATATATATATATATATATATATATATATATATATATATATATATATATATATATATACATTATTTAACATTATAAATAATTTAATTACATACAACCGAGCACTTCATCAAAAAACCTTTCTGAACAAGTTTTTCTAGCACAGATTGATCATTGTTATTCTGTTGTAATAATGTTACCATTGTTATTCTGTTGTAATAATGTTACCATTGTTATTCTGTTGTAATAATGTTACCATTGTTATTCTGTTGTAATAATGTTACTATTGTTATTCTGTTGTAATAATGTTACCATTGTTATTCTGTTGTAATAATGTTACCATTGTTATTCTGTTGTAATAATGTTACCATTGTTATTCTGTTGTAATAATGTTAACATTATTATTCTGTTGTAATAATGTTACCATTGTTATTATGTTGTAATAATGTTAACATTGTTATTCTGTTGTAATAATGTTACCATTGTTTTTTTGTTGTAATAATGTTACCATTGTTATTCTGTTGTAATAATGTTAACATTGTTATTCTGTTGTAATAATGTTACCATTGTTATTCTGTTGTAATAATGTTACCATTGTTATTCTCTTGTAATAATGTTACCATTGTTATTCTGTTGTAATAATGTTACCATTATTACTTACATTTTCATCTTCACATTTTATTTTCATTTATATACGTCATGTTCCACGTCACATTTCTCGAAGTGAAATGAAAATATCACTTATCATATTAATTTAACACTATTATGAGCCAGTTATCATAATGAATATATGAATGCAATGTATGTGTTTACATGTTGTCAATGTGTACAGTACGTGTGTATTACTAGTAAATAAATGAGATTGTTTGAATCATAATTATGTATTTGGATTTATTCCCCATATAAATTAAGCATTGTAAATTTAAGTATTATGCAAAAATTAGTAAAATTAGTAAACTGCAATATATAATGTTGGGTTTAAAATTAGTTTAATCTCTCTCTCTCTCTCTCTCTCTCTCTCTGACAAAACTAGGGTAGAAAGGGGGATGGTAATTTTGCGAATCTATTATTTGGGACACCAGGTGCAACGGAAAAATATAATAAAGAAATGGAAGCGGAGAAAATGTCAGTTCAGTCGAGAACAATAATAATAGTTATACTTAAGGGAGCCCACCTCGCTTTTCTTCTCTTTCTCTCCCTCTCTCTTTGGCTTGTATCCATTCGGCCCCATTCAGCCTACTGTTTTAAGACGTTTACCCCCATCCAGGTGTCATTATTTTCCTGGCGAGCGGTAGCGAGCCAGCCTACATTTTCTTTTTTGACATCAAGCTAAATTTGTACATTTTTCGATAGAAAAATGTCTCCGGCGAAGCCGGATTTCTCCATACAATGCTGGCTCGCTATCGCTCGCCAGGAAAAAATCGTCACCTGAATGGGGATAAACCAGAAAAAGAGAGAAAAGGAGAGAAAGATAAAACAAGCAGGTGACCCCCCCTTAAACAAATAGCCTTGAAACAAATAAAAACGAATGAACGTGCACAGAGGACGAATAAAGGCAGAAATGGAATATGAAGAACATACATTATAATGGAGAACTATACAAAAAGTTATACATATAAAAATTGCTTGGAACCTATGCAAACATTAAAGTGGCGTATATACTACACAGAATTAGCGCTTGGAGACTTGTTTTTGTTTTATTAAAATAGGGCTTCACGAGGCTATCAACCCTATTGGATTATTAAGCCAGCACACTGTAAGTGAAGAAGAACGTCAGGACTGGAGCCTCTCTGAGAGAACTCCAGTCCCTTGCTTTTTTTTTTTTTTTTTTTTTTTCTATGTGATTGAGGGAGGCAAAAGGCAGAACTGCCTATAGCGAGTGCCTCCCCCATAGTTGAAAGAGTGACAGGGCCAAAATCAAGGGATGTTCGAGCCAAAATGCCTGGACACACGGAGTTTGAAGCAATTTAAGTCATAGGAAGAGGGAAAGATTGATTCTGGGAGAGAGTTCCAGAGCTCAGCTGTTGAGTAGAAGAAAGTTTGAGAGTAACGTTTCACTCTTGGGTTGGAGAGTTGCACAGAGTAGGGGTGGGATTGAGTTGCAAGACAGGTACCACGTGCCCTACGTAAAGGAGGTGGTATACACTGGGAAAGCTCTGAGGAACACTGATTATTATAGCGATAGAATAGCGAGAGAGATGCAACATTGCGGCGGACAGAGAGAGATTGCAGAGAGTTAGCGAGTGGACGGGAGTTAATGAAACGAAAGGCTGAGAGACTAGTTAGTTAAAATAGGACTTCAGAGGCTATCAACCCTATTGGATTATTAAGCCAGCACACTGTAATTCAAGAATAACGTCAGGACTGGAGCCTTTCTGCGAAAACTCCAGTCCCTTGCTGAGAGACATAAAAGGTCAATTGATTTATAATGGCTCACTGATGCATATAATCTGTTTCTTTTCAACTGACGGTAAACTGCAAAGTTCCCATCAAGATTTATCAGTTATTTTGAAGATTTTGTAGTGTAAAATGGTGCTAATTATTTGAACTTGGTATAAATATGATGCAGAGACATAGTATTGAATATTTGTCCATTAACCCGTTCAGTACCGGTGACATACTATTATTTATATTCTGACAATGTTCAGACAAGTGTATTCAGCTTAGGAAGGACCTCTAGCAATAATAAGTCTTCAAACTATCTCAACCAACCCTTCTAACTACCACAGATCCTTTTTAAGCTGCATAATATCGTCTAAATATAGCTAGAATAAAAGATAACACGTCGCTGGAACTCAAAGGGTTAAGGGATTCAATTTATGGCCAGTTGAAAATAAACGTAGTATAGTTGTGTCCGCGGGGTTCGAGGCCAGGAATAACAATGACGCAACTTTAATCCCTTGAGGGGGGTCACCTGCTTTTTTTTTCTCTCTTTGGCTTGTATCCATTCGGCCCAATTTAGCCTACTGTTTTAAGACGTTTATCCCCATCTAGGTGTCGATATTTTCCTGGCGAGCGATAGCGAGACAGCATCGTATGCAGGAATCCGGCTTCGCCGGAGAAATTTTTCCATCGAAAAATTTATAAATTTAGCCTTCTGTCAAAAACATTTAACACAAATATGCTGGCTCGCTACCGCTCGCCAGAAAAAAAATGACACCTGCATGGGGATAAGCGTCTTAAAGAACAAATTCTCTCTCTCTCTCTCTCTCTCTCATGTAAGGATCTGATATTTACCCGGTATTTTACTCACTACACCGTTGTTCGTATACAAATCTTTTCACCCACACTCTAGTCGGATAAGATATGTTTAACCCTTTGAGTATAATGAAGCGTTTTGACAGTTTATTCGGTCTATCATGAGACATTATTTATCGGATTAGGACAGATTTGTGGGAATAAAAAAGGTTAAGACTATCTAAACTGAGCCTCTGACTTCCATAGACCCATCCTAATCTGAATTAATCCTCTAATAATAGCCAGAAAATGGAAAAGAAATGCGTCATCGTATCTTGAAAGGGTTTAGCTCGGTTAGGGAGATATTTATTTATATTAGTATTTATCTGTTCGTTTATTTATTCATTATTTTTAGTTTCCTCCCAAGACCTCCATATCAAGCTTTTAAAAACACCCCCAAGACCGGCTGAAGGCCGTTCCGTCTTGGTGGTGTAATGGTTAAGGTGTCTAGAAATCTGTGTGTGATAACCCGGGTTCGAATCCTGGTGGCTCACATATATGCTTTCATTAATTTCATTGGAGGTATTTGGCGTTGTGGTGAAATTATTAAAAAATAGATTACAGGCTTGCTAACGCCGGCTTGGAAACAATAGATTACAGGCTTGCTAACGCCGGCTTGGAAACAATAGATTACAGGCTTGCTAACGCCGGCTTGGAAACAATAGATTACAGGCTTGCTAACGCCGGCTTGGAAACAATAGACACCCAAATGGCACAGAAGGTCTTAAAATCGCGAAACTAATGAGGCTAAACATGAGGGAGAAGGGAGTCCAGATAAACCAAACCTCCCCTTAAGGGGACATGGGCCGGTTTTCTGGACCACTTTCTCCTTCATGTTTAGCGCCATTAGTTTTCAGATGTTAAGATGTTTGCCCCATTAGTTAGTCGATTTTAAGACCTTTCGCCCCATTTCTTCGTCAACATTTAGACCTTTCGTGCTATTTAAGTGTCGATTTTTTCCCTGGCGAACGATAGTGAGCCTGTAATGTTGGAAGAATCGGCCTTCGGCCGGGAAATGTTTCTACCGAAAAATGTACAAATTAATCTAGAAGGGGGATCTAATGGATGTTTTTTTTTTAAATTTGATGGAGGTCTAGGGAGGAAACTAGACAAGTAATGAATACATGCAAAAATCGCCCAAAAAGTGAACCATCCCCCCTTAAGGTTGAGTTAGGCTTGGACGGGTAGGATACATTAAGCTAACCATAGAGGGCACGAGGTAAGTAATAATCGATCCTGAATGTGGGCAAAGTGAAGACATTGTGGGATGAAAATTATACCTAACTTGATTGATACAACAGGTTTGTAGAGTATATAAAGGAATAAATAGATCTTTCTCTCTCTCTATCTATCTATTTATCTCTCTCTCTCTCTCTTTTTTTGTTTATTTTTTTGTTCCTCCATTCACCTCCAACCGGTTCAATGTCAGGGTTAGCACTTTCTACCCGAGTTTGTGGTAAATAAGAGAGGGATGTAATTTGTCTAGGTTACTACAAAGGTCTTGGGAGCAGCATGATGGAGGTGGAACTTTTTATTTCATTTAAGGGGACATAGGTGCTTTTTCTGGTCATCCTTCTTCCTCATGCTTACCCCCAATAGTTTTCAGATTTTATGACATTCGGCCCATTAGTTTGGCGATTTTAATACCTTTTGTCCCATTTCTTTGTCAATCTTAAGACCTTTCGTGCCATTTAGGTGTCGATATTTTCCTGGCAAGCGATAGCGAGCCTGCAATTTTAAAAGGAATCGGCCTTCGGCCGGAATATTTTTCTACCGAAAAATGTACAAATTTATCTTGAAGGGGGGTCTAGGGGGTGGTTTTCTAAGCTTGATGGAGGTCTAGGGAGGAAACTAAAAAAATATATGAATACATGAATTACTAGACCAAACAAACGGCCAGTCTACCCTTAATAGAGGCACTGTGACTACTGAGAGGTTCTGATAGGGTAGCAATGTCCTTAAATGTCGTTGTGATCCTTGTATTTGGGCATTTGACTGTTGCTGTAGCTATTCCTCCAACGGGGTAAGCTGGTGTCACACGAGCCCTTTTTCGAGCAATTTTTACGGGAAATTAGGGCGTGGAAGCTTAAAAAATTACACTTTATCAGAATTCAGCCGCCTAACATAATCTACCTTCATTTTAGTTGCCGAAACCAGTGCTATTCCTTCAATGGGTTAGACAGTTCTCGCGGTAACGATAATTAAAACCCGTTCCTGTCTGACCCCGGTTTATCAATCAGCTTGCAGGGGTCAGAGTCAACCAACCCAGCTTGGTATATAAAGGCACCAGAACACGACTTGGACATCACACACTTGCTGACCACCGAGCAACACCAACCTCAACAACCAATATGATCTCAAAGGTAAAGTTTCATCTTAGAGGTAAAGTTTCATCTTAAGGGGGAATGGACCGGTTTTCTGGACCACTTTCTCCCTCATGTTTAGCCCCATTAGTTTTCAGATGTTAAGGTTTTTGCCCCATTAGTTAGTCGAGTTTAAGACCTTTCACCCCATTTCGTAGTCAATATTTACACCTTTCGTGCTATTTAGGTGTCGATTTTTTCCCTGACGAACGATAGTGAGCCTGTAATGTTGGAAGAACTGACCTTCGGCCGGGAAATTTTTCTACCGAAAAATTTACAAATTAATCTAGAAGGGGGATCTAATGGATGATTTTTAAAATTTGATGGAGGTCTAGCGAGGAAACTAGGAAAAATAATGAATACATGCAAAAATCGCCCAAAAAGTGAACCATCTCCCCTTAAAGGTAAAGTTTCATCTCAAAGGTAAAGTTTTATCTATAGTATTCATTAGGGTAGGGGGGAGTTTTTTTCTGGACTCTCTGGTGAGGTGTTTTGGAAGTCTAAGAGGCGAGCTAAAGAAAAAGGAGAAGGCAAAATAATTTCTAATTAAACAACATATCAAACTCCCAAGACGTCGGACGAGATAGTGATAATAACTTATCTGACCAATAACGCAATCATAACGCTTGTTTATCGTAATGGAAATATAGATGATGTATGTACAGTTGAATTTTGCTAATGTTGAGATTAATTTACCATTTATTAGATACTATTTTCGTCCATGATGAGGACTTTGTCATATTTATTATTGGTAAGCATATCATTAATTTCACAAACTTTAGTTAGTTTGACATAAAAGTTATACCAAGACAGGATGAAAGGGAACATCGTTTAATCTCTTCGTATCGTAACACCATTGTATTGCTAAATAACATAACATATGAAGACAGTAGTATTTTGTAATCGATAATATAAAATTGTGTTCAATGCTGCTTAGAATGCCTCCACATGTGATCTCAAATGCTTAAAAGAACGTTGGTTAGTTCTGGTTGTGGCAGACGATTAATCCGATAAGGGCTTGCTTATACCAGGGTTTATAAATACAATGGACCTTGGTCTATACAGCAAGAACGCCAAATAGGCTTATGATCATTGGCAGTACGTCATTGATTCCGTGGTCACTATTATAATTTATGTTCTCCCATTCCAGGTGACCGTGACTCTCCTGCTCCTGGCTGGGCTGGCCATGGCGGCACCGGACAGGAGGCCAACAAGTTACGATGACGACTCGGTAAGATTATAGCAACAACTGTCTTGTTTTTTGTGTAATGGCATATTATTCTAGATTTAAAGTTGGATTTACAGTAATGTTATTGTATACGTTTTTATAGTGTTGTATGGAAGCTCCTTTCATACAACACTCACAATAATGATGGCTCACTGTAATTATGTATTTGTTTGTATTGAGGCTATAAGTATCTTGAATCATACAGAACAACACTCCAATTATGCCGACTTATTTACTTCCGTAAGGTGATGTTAATTAAACTTAAAAAAGGAACACGTGTAAGGAATACGAACAATCCATCTCAATAATTTCGCTGTTTCTTAAAAACACTAAATTTTTTTTTCCAGTATGAGTCCCAGTCGTATGAATCTGAATCCTATGAGTCTGGTGAGGCGAAGTACGACTTCAGCTGGTCGGTGGAGAACGACTCCGGCTCGTACGAGAACCGGTACGGCCACCAAGAATCCCGTGACGGCGACAAAACCGAGGGTCATTACTACGTGCTGCTTCCCGACGGTCGCCTCAAGACCGTCAAGTACTACGTGAACGGAAACTCAGGCTTCAGGGCTCAGGTCCAATACGATGGTTCGGCCGAGTACGACTCTGGCTCAAACTCCTACGAGGGCTCAAACTCGTACGAATCAAACGAGTCTAGGTCTTTTGGGAAGTAATTCTTCTAAGATAAAACCCTTTCAGTACGATGACATAGCAAAGAATAATATAACAAAGTTAATCTAACATAACATTCTATTCCATACAAACAATATATAGCTAAGTATAGCGAAATATTGCACATCATACAGTACTCAACATAATATAACATAACATTGCAAATTACATAACAAAAATCCATTCCAATTATATATATATACATTATTTAACACTATAAATAATTTAATTACATACAGCCGAGCACTTCATCAACAAACCTTTCTGAGCAAGTTTTTCTAGCACAGATTGATCATTGTAATTCTGTTGTAATAATGTTACCATTATTACTTACATTTTCATCTTCACATATTATTGTCATTAATATACGTCATGTTTCACGTCACATTTCTTGAAATGAAATGAAAATATAACATCATATTATTTAAGTCTGAAACTAACACTATTATGAGCCAGTTATCATAATGAATATACGAATGCAATATATGTGTTTACATGTTGTCAATGTGTATAGTACGTGTGACTGTGTATTACTAGTAAATAAATGAGATTGTTTAAATAATATGTATTATGATTTATTTCCCATAAGAATTAAGAATCTCTCTCTCTCTCTCTCTCTCTCTTTGACAAAACTAGGCTAGAAAGGGGAATGGTAATTTTGCGAATCTATTATTTGGGACACCATGTGCAACGGAAAATTATAATAACACAATAGAAGCGAAGAAAATGTCAGTTCAGTCGAGAACAATAATAATAGTTATACCTAAAAAATAGCCTTGGAACAAGTAAAAATTAAGGAATGTGCACAGAGGACGAATAAAGGAACAAATGGAATGTGCAGAAAAGACATTACAGTGGATAACTATAATAGTAGTTATACTCTATAAAATTGCTTGGAACCTAAGCAAAAACGAAAGCGACGTACATACTACACAGAAATTTCGCTTAGAGATAGAGAAGGTCTATTGATTTATAAAGGCTCACCGATGCATATAGTCTGTTTCTTTTCAACTGACGGTAAATTGCAAAGTTCCTATCAAGATTTCTCAGTTATTTTAAAGATTTTGTAGTGAAATATGGTGCTAATTATATGAACTTGGTATAGAAGAGTGCATGTATTGTACTGTTTTACAAGGGGAAGGGAGATGGGCTGGAGTGTTCAAGTTAAAGAAGCATTAGTTTATTATCAGTGGTTGAAAAGCTGTATGGCAGGGTGTTGATAGAGAGGATAATAAAGTGTACGGAAGTTGTAATAGGAGAAGAACAGTGCGGTTTTAGGAGGGGAAGAGGGTGCATGGATCAGATGTTTGCAGTAAGACAGTTATGCGAGTATTTAGAGAAGCATAAGGAGATATTTTGGGTTTTTATGGATTTGGAAAAAGCATATGATCGGTGGACCGTGAACCAATGTGGAAGGTGTTAACCAATAAACGGCGAGCGTCCTCATATGAGTCTGAACTCTAGGAGGGCGAGCGTACTCATATGAGCCATGGCCTAAAAAAAGCCTTTCCAAGCATCCCACTGTCACTCAAAACAAAGGAATGTGTAAATATGTGAGATCATTCCTCTCCAAACATCATGTCACTCCTCCACATGTGTCCAAATTCCCCCTTCCCCCCCCCTCAATTATCACCTATTTTTCTCTTATTCCTGTGATTATCGGTTTATTTATGGCGCCAAAACTCCCTACCCGGATTCAAGGTGGAAAGGGAGGGGTGTGGAGGGAGGAAAGAGAGAGAGACTAGCCCGCACTACCTCCAGTCTCGCTCTAGAGCTCGTGAAGGGAGGGTGCAGTTTCACTCTCTGTCAACTCCATGAATGAACCGCTCGGCAATATTTCGTGTTTGTCACCCCCCAATACTATTCCCACTTGTTTTATTGTTGTAACATGTAACTATCTTCATATTAAACATAAAATAGGCGCATATGAATAAGTAATAACGATATCTATCGGATAATGACAATTTTCGTCAGAAATTAATGCAATGGCTTCGCCTCACAGGACGTTTAACGAATCGGAGTCTCGCCGCGGATAGGTTAAGGATTTATGAAATTGGAGGAAATTTGTTAGAAGCAGTTAAGAATTTTTATGAAGGGGGCAGAGCATGTGTTAGAGTAGGAAATGGTTAGTTGAGTGAATGGTTTGAGGTAAAGGTAGGTTAGCGACAGGGTTGTGTAATGCCAACATGGCTGTTTAATATGTTTATGGATGGTGTGGTGAGGGAGGTGAAAATGAGAACTATGGGAAGAGGATTGAGCTTAGTAGGAAAGAATGGTAGAGATTGGGAGTTGAATCAGTTGCTGTTCGCTGATGACACAGCGTTGATGGTGGATTCTGAGGAGAAACTGCAGCGGGTAGTCAAAGAGTTTGGTGTGGTTTGTGAGAGGAGGAAACTGAAGGTGACCGTCAGTAAAAGTAAAGTAATTGTGTGTAATAGGGGTGATCGTAGGGTGAATCTAGATGTGAAGCTGGATGGGGAAATATTGGAACAAGTAGAGTGTTTTGAATATCTAGGAGGAACGATAAGCAGGAGTGGAGGTATGGAAATGGAGGTAAAACGGAGAGTATGTGAAGGAAGGAAGGTTTTCGGAGCAATGGGAAGTATGTGGCAGACGAGAAATCTCGAAATGAAAGCAAAAAGTGCAATGTATCAAGGAATTATTGTGCCAACAGTGATGTATGGGGCTGAGACATGGGCTCTGAAGGAAAAAGAGAGAAGAAAGCTGGATGTGATGGAGATGAGCTGCTTGAGGAGTATGTGTGAAGTTACTCGTAGAGACAGATTGAGGAATTAAGAGATACGTAGGAGAGTGGGGCAGCAGGAACATTTGTCAGCCAGAGTGGACAGAAGGGTGCTGAGCTGGTATGGTCATGTTGAACGAATGGAAGATGAAAGGCTTAAAAAGAGAATATGTGAGTCAGATACAAGGGGAGATAGAAGGGCAGGAATACCCCCATTGAGATGGAGAGACTGTGTAGGACAAGTTTTGGATGATAGAGGAATGACTATAGATCAGGCAAGGGAAGTGGTAATAAACAGGAATGAATGGAGAATGCTTGTGAATAGATAAGTGAACACGTGGTCATTTGGGGGAAGGGGTCGGGCGCAACTTGGACTAGATAATAGTCCATCAGGCGCCTGGCCCGGGGAGACGATTTAGAAGAAGGGTGCGCCTGGAAGTGTGGTGGGCGGGCTTGTGGCTTCGGCTCCGCTGCATGTCTGCCTGCCGAGATCGGAACCTCTCCGGGTGGTTGGGAGCCGGGGGATTGCTGGAGGGACCTAGGTGACCCTGGTCTCTGGGTCTTCTCCTGGATGACCTAGATGTGTGAATTAGTATGTTGTTTTTGTGTGTTCAATGTTTTCTGTTGTGTTTTGTGTTGTCCCTATTCTTGCTCTGTCTTGAGTCGGCCGTCAGTTGAAAAGAAACATACTATATGCATCGGTGAGCCATTATAAATTAATAGACCTTTTCTGTCTCTAAGCGTAATTTCTGTGTAGTACTGTATATACGTCGCTTTCGTTTTTGCTTAGGTTCCAAGCAATTTTATAGAGTATAGGCTAACTACTATTATAGTTATCCATTGAAAGGCCTTTTCTGCACATTCTATTTTGCCTTTATTCGTCCTCTGTGCACATTCATTTATTTGTACTTGTTTCAAGGCTATTTGTTTAGGTATAACTATTATTATTGTTCTCTACTGAACTGACATTTTCTTTGCTTCCATTTATTTATCATAATAATCTGTCGCACATGTTGTCCCAAATAATAGATTCGCAAAATTACTATTCCCCTTTCTAGCCTAGTTTTGTCAGAGAGAGAGAGAGAGAGAGAGAGAGAGAAAGAGAGAGAAAGAGAGAGAAAGAGAGAGAGAGAGAGAGAGAGAGAGAGAGAGAGAGAGAGAGAGAGAGAGAGAGAGAGAGAGAGAGAGAGAGAGAGAGAGAGAGAGAGAGAGAGAGAGAGAGAGAGAGAGAGAGAGAGAGAGAGAGAGAGAGAGAGAGAGAGAGAGAGAGAGAGAGAGAGAGAGAGAGAGAGAGAGAGAGAGAGAGAGAGAGAGAGAGAGAGAGAGAGAGAGAGAGAGAGAGAGAGAGAGAGAGAGAGAGAGAGAGAGACTTTAAAACAATTTTAAAACCCAACATTAATTATTGCATTTTACTCATTTTGGCATAATAATATAACACTAACTAAAATTTACAATGCTTAATATTATTCTCATGGGAAATAAATCATAATACATATTATTCAAACAATGTAATTTATTTACTAGTAATACACACGTACTGTACACATTGACAACATGTAAACACAGATATTGCATTCATATATTCATTATGATAACTGGCTCATAATAGTGTTAGTTTCAGACTTAAATTAATATGATAAGTGAGATTTTAATTTCATTTCAAGAAATGTGACGTGGAACATGACGTATATTAATGAATAGCATGACAATAAAATGTGAAGATGAAAATGTTAGTAATAATGGTAAAATGATTACAACAGAATAACAATTATTAATCTGCGCTACAAACACTTGGTCAGAAAGGTTTTTTGATGAAGTGCTCGGTTGTATATAATTAAATTATTTATAATGTTGAATAATATATATATATATATATATATATATACTGTATATATACGGTATATAAAATTTGATTTTTGTTTGTAATTTGCTTGGTTATGTTATATTATGTTGAGTACTGTATGATGTGGAATATTTCGCTATACTTAGCTATATATTGTTTGTATGGAATAAAGTGTTACGTTAGGTTACCTATTACCTAGACTCGTTTGATTCGTACGAGTTTGAACCCTCGTAGGAGTTTGAGTCAGAATCGTACTCGGCCGAACCATCGTATTGGACCTGAGCCCTGAAGCCTGAGTCTCCGTTCACGTAGTACTTGACGGTCTTAAGGCGACCGTCGGGAAGCAGCACGTAGTAATAACCCTCGGTTTTGTCGCCGTCACGGGATTCTTGGTGGCCGTACCGGTTCTCGTACGAGCCGGAGTCGTTCTCCACCGACCAGCTGAAGTCGTACTTTGCCTCGCCGGACTCATAGGATTCAGATTCATACGACTGGGACTCATACTGGAAAAAGTGTTTAGTATTTTTAAGAAACAACATAGTTATTGAAATGGATTGGTCATGTTCACTACACGTGTTCCTTTTTAAAGCTTAATTAACATCATCTTACGGCAGTAAATTAGTCAGAATAACTGGAGTATTGTTCTACATGATTCAAGATATTTATAACCTCTATACAAACAAATACATAATTACAGTGAGCCATCATTATTGTGAATGTTGTATCAAAGCTCCGTAAAACGTATACAAAAAACATTACTATGCTGTAAATCCAACTTTAAATCTAGAATAATATGCCATTACACGACAAATAAGACAGTTATTGCTATAATCTTACCGAGTCGTCATCGTAACTTGTTGGCCTCCTGTCCGGTGCCGCCATGGCCAGCCCAGTCAGGAGCAGGAGAGTCACGGTCACCTGGAATGGTCGAACATAAATTATAATTGTGACCACGGAATCAATGACGTACTGCCAATGATCATAAGCCTATTTGGCGTTCTTGCTGTATAGACCAAGGACTATAGATGTATCGATTAATGATATGTTTACCAATTATGACAAAGTACTCATCATGGACGAAAATATTATCTAAGAAATGGTAACTTTAGTCTCAAGATTGGCAAAATTCGACTGTACATACATCATCTATATTTCCATTACGTTAAATAAGCGTTATGATTTTGTTATTGGTCAGATAAGATATTAACACTATCTCGTCCGACGTCTCGGGAGTTGATATTTTGTTTAATTAGTATTAATTTGTTTGTCTTCTCCTTCTTCTTTAGCTCGCCTTTTAGACTTCCAAAACACCTCACCAGAGAGTCTAGAAAAAACCCGCCCCCCTACCCTAATTAATATTATAGGTGAAACTTTACCTTTGAGATCATATTGGTTGTTGAGGTTCGTGTTGCTCGGTGGTCAGCAAGTGTGTGATGTCCAAGTTGTGTTCTGGTGCCTCTATATACCAAGCTGGGTTGATTGACTCTGACCCTTGCAACCTGCTTGATAAACCGGGGTCAGGCAGGAACGGGTTTTTTTATCGTTACCGCGAGAACTGTCTAACCCGTTGGAGGAATAGCTACAGGAACACTCAAATGCCCAAATACAAGGATCACAACAAAATTCAAAGACATTGCTACTCTATCAGAACCCCTCTGGCTCACAGTACATCGATTAACCCTTTGAATACCAGCGACGTGTATTTCATCCTATTATGGCAACTATTAGACGATTTTATACTGCTTAAAAAAAAACTCTAGCAATAACAATGCTTCAAACTGTCACAACCCACCCTTTTAATTTCCACAAATCCTTCCTAAGCTACATAGTATCGTTTAAATATAGCTAGACTAAAATATAACACACGTCGCCGGTACTCAAAGGGTTAATGGCACAACAACTATAGTTCAGAGTACCTTCCATCACCCCACTTGTCACCAGCTATACCCTGTTCCAATTATATAGGCCAAACCTCTTGAACAGTAACCTCTATCACTCACAAATTACTGGAGTAATCGAGGTAATATTGTACCATTTGGGAAGGGTCAGCCAGGGAATAGGTGTGGACATTTACAGCCCATTTGCTCTAGCCCTTTTTGAGTTTCACAGATAAGGGTTCACGATTTTTGGCTCCCCTATTTGAAACAGGGCATGGGAGATGTTAAGGGAGCTCAGACGGTATGGTGCAGCATAATTTACTGGTTCGGTTCAATGGCTTAAGGAAGGGGTTTTGTTTGCTCTTTAAACCTCTATCAAGCTTAGAAAAACACCCCCTAGACCTCCCTTCAAAATAAATTTGTACATTTTTCGGTAGAAAAATGTCCCGGCCGAAGGCCGTTTCCTCTTAAAATTGCAGGCTCGCTATCGCTCGCCAGGAAAAAATCGACACCTAAATGGCATGAAAGGTCTTAATATTGGCAAAGAAATGGGGCAAAAGGGCTGAAAATCGCCAAACTAGTGGGGCAAATGTTTTGAAATCTCATAACTAATAGGGCTAAACATGAAGGGAGGAGAAGGACTCGGAAAAACCAACTGCCTCCCCTTAATCCCCTGTTGCATGGAGTCGAGGGTCCCTAATGGTTTGGCCTTCATCGCTTCTGTACCCCAGCCAGAGCCAGCCCCAAAGTTGCTGTTCCAAGCTAAGTGGTAATCTCGAAGCTGCTGGTTAAGGGGAGGCAGACCGTTTGTTTGGTCTATTATTTCATTTATGCATATATTTTTCTTGGTTTCCTCGCTAGACCTCCATCAAGCTTAGAAAAGCACCCCCTAGACCCCCTTTCAAGATAAATTTGTACATTTTTCGGTAGAAAAATTTCCCGGCCGAAGGCCGTTTCCTCTTAAAATTGCAGGCTCGCTATCGCTCGCCAGGAAAAAATCGACACCTAAATGGCACGAAAGGTCTTAAAATTGACAACGAAATGGGGGCGAAAGGTGTTAAAATCGCCAAACTAATGGGCCGAACGTCTTATAATCTCCAAACTAGTGGGGCTAAACATTAGGGAGAAGGGGGTCAAGAAAAACGGTCTTCCTCCTCTCAAATGCCAAACTCTCCAAAGAACCAGGGAAAGAGGTTATATAAACGGGGTCGCATTATGAAGAAACACAATGATCTAATCTTTAGAACGACAAAAACGATTCATATTAAATGAAATAAAAAGTTCCACCTCCATGCTGCTGCTCCCAAGACCTTTATATTGGCCTTCAACGATTCTGAACCCCAGCCAGTGACAGCCCCAAAGTTGCTGTTTCAAGTCAAGCTCGTAGAGGTAATTTTGAACCTGCTGGTTTAATGCCAAACTCTTCACAGAACCAGGCATAGAGGTTATAATAAACGGGATCTCACTATGAAGAAACACAATGATCTAATCTTGTGATTGGAAAAAACGATTCGTATTTATAACAAAAAGTTCCACCTCCATGTTGCTCCCAAGACCTTTATAGTAACCTAGACAAATTACATCCCTCTCTTATGTATCACAAACTCGGGTAGAAAGTGCTAACCCTGACATTGAACCGGTTGGAGGAAAATGGTAAAAAAAAAAAAAAAAAAAAAATTGCATGTATGTATTCTTGTATATACTCTACAAACCTGTTGTATCAATCTGGTTGGGTATTTTTTTCATCCCACAATGTCTTCACTTTGCCCACATTCAGAATCGATTATTACTTACCTCGTGCAATCTATGGTTAGCCTAATGTATCCTACCTGTCCAATCCTCAACCAACCTTAAGGGGAGGTTTGGTTCATCTGGACTCCCTTCTTCCTCATGTTTAGCCTAATTAGTTTCGCGATTTTAAGACCTGTGCCATTTGGGTGTCGGGTTTTTCCAAGCCGGCGTTAGCAAGCCTATAATTTAGGAGGAAACGGCCTTCGGCCGGTCTTGGGGGTGTTTTTAAAAGTTTGATGAATTTCTTGGTAGGAAACTATAAATAATAAATAAATAAACGAACAGATAAATAAAAATAAAAATAAATATTCCCCTAACCGAGCTAAACCCTTTCAAGATACGATGACGCATTTCTTTTCCATTTTCTGGCTATTATTAGAGGATTTATTCAGGTTAGGATGGGTCTATGGAAGTCAGCGGCTCAGTTTAGATAGTCTTAACCCTTTTGATTCCCACAGGTCTTTCCTAATCAGATAAAACATGTCTGTCAACACGCTTCATTATCTTCAGAGGGTTAATTAAAATAACTTATCCGACTAGA
Source organism: Paralithodes platypus (assembly GCA_032716605.1). Classification (NCBI taxonomy): domain Eukaryota; kingdom Metazoa; phylum Arthropoda; class Malacostraca; order Decapoda; family Lithodidae; genus Paralithodes; species Paralithodes platypus. The sequence continues at coordinate 10,905,815 of CM064530.1, read as the reverse complement.
GTGTGGGTGAAAAGATTTGTATACGAACAACGGTGTAGTGAGTAAAATAACGGGTACATTTATGATCCTTACAACAGAGAGAGAGAGAGAGAGAGAGAGAGAGAGAGAGAGAGAGAGAGAGAGAGAGAGAGAGAGAGAGAGAGAGAGAGAGAGAGAGAGAGAGAGAGAGAGAGAGAGAGAGAGAGAGAGATGAACACTGGAGTTACTATTTCTACCTTTTAAGCAGTCAAACAGCAATTTTTTTAGGCTCGTCATATTAAATAGACTTGAATTTTAGCTAAAGAAAATCAGAATATTTAATGTTAATTACTGTATAATAGTCGCCATGTATGCCAGCCATTACTATATAACATATGCATGCGCTCATTCCCCTTACTTACCCATACACTAATATTAATGCAGTTATATAATATATATTTATATTGTAATTACATCTTTATGTATTTTATATATATATATATATATATATATATATATATATATATATATATATATATATATATATATATATATTTATATTGTAATTACATCTTTATGTATTTTATATATATATATATATATATATATATGTATATATATATATATATATATATATAATATATATTTATATTGTAATTACATCTATGTATTTTATATATATATATATATATATATATATATATATATATATATATATATATATATATAATATATATTTATATTGTAATTACATCTTTATGTATTTTATATATATATATATATATATATATATATATATATGTATATATATATATATATATAATATATATTTATATTGTAATTACATCTTTATGTATTTTATATATATATATATATATATATATATATATATATATATATATATATATATATAATATATATTTATATTGTAATTACATCTTTATGTATTTTATATATATAATATATATATTATAATATATATATATATTATATATATATATAATAATATTTATATTGTAATTACATCTTTATGTATTTTATATATATATATATATATATATATATATATATATATATATATATATATATATATATATATATATATTTATATTGTAATTACATCTTTATGTATATATATATATATATATATATATATATATATATATATATATATATATATATATTATATACTGTATATATGCCTTATCAATATTGAAGGCAACCCCAGCCTGCCCTCCAAAACACCTTCTCCTCCTATTAATACATTATACTACAAACACTTTACATACTTCACAACCTTTTTAACAAAAATTATGACGAAATCACGACCCACCACCGAGTCCCCAGGGATGGGTGGGGGTGGGGGGGAGGGGATAGATATGCCCCCATTCTTATGACTTAAATTGCTTCAATTCCGTGTGTCTAGGCATTTCGGCTTGAACGTCCCTTGATTTTGTCCCTGTCACTTTCAACTCTGGGGGAGGCACTCGCCACAGGCAGTTCTGCCTTTTGTCTCCCTCACTCACATATAAATTTATATTATATATATATATATATATATATATATATATATATATATATATATATATATATATATATATATATATATATATATTGGATAGTCAGTAGAATTAGGGGAGAGATAAACAGCACAAAAATATTTAGTTTGAGAGTGACAAGAAAGCTTTAGCCAGAGAGTTGAGAATTCAGAAGAATCAAATTTGGGAACACAAAAGAAAGCAAGATTGTTGCGTACATATACGTAACATTCACCTTTGGCTTGAAACTGAGGATAGAGATAGTCGGAGGATACAGAAAAGGGTTTGCTGTCAGTAGTTCCAGACAACTGCGTTTCGGTGAGAAAGAGAAGATCAGGGTTGGCAGAGGAGAGGTGGTCTTCCACAGAGTAGAAGTTAGAGCATAGGCCACGAATGTTGGCGAAATTGATAAATTGATAGTGAGAATAGAAGATGGTGGTCCAGAGCATTTTGGCGAGTCGCTATAAGGGGTCAGATCAATGGGTGTATTTCTGCCTGCCTGCCCCCCCCGGTCACATTCTGGGCACATGTAGGTGATTTGTTTGACTATAATTGAGCACTGGAAGTCGCGCTCTTGCTTCAAACTTTTGTTTGTAGGCGAATGTTACAAAACTATGACAAAACTGGTGGACCGGTTGTGTTGGTGGTAGTAATAGAGAATGTGTGTGTGTGTGTATAAGGAGGGCAGGTTAGCCGGCCAGTCTGTATATAAGACACACCATCAGGACTCAGACCATCACAAACTGATTGGTACTACCACCACCAACAACAAACTTAACTACATCATGCTCTCCAAGGTATCCAATATTGTAACTATTATAGTTATTCGCAATAACCAAATACTCTATTTTAAAGAACGCCAGTAATTCGCCTGAATAATTAATTAGGGTTACTTACCCGAATTCGAGATTAATTTTTATTTAGTTTCATCGAGTTCCTACGGTTTAAAACATGAACAATGTATTGTGGCACCGATCATCCTATGATAATACCACTATCAACAACAACAATATGATTGTGTTCTTGCTCAAAGACACTCGAAATTACAACTATACCATTTTTACTCAATTCGCAAAACGAAAAAAAAAAAAACCAAACAAAAAAAGATATCCCTCAGTCGGTTAGGTAGATGAGCTACAGTCAGTTTTACTTTGCCTCATGTTTTTCTTTTCTTTTCTTCCTTTAACAGATAAACGTTCTATCATTCCAGGTGATCGTGACTCTCCTGCTCCTGGCTGGGCTGGCCATGGCGGCACCGGACAAGCGACCAACAAGTTACGATGATGAAGTAATAATTAGGACATCAACAACTCTCTTGGTTTTCGTTTAATGGCATATTGTACGATTTATAACCTAATTTATTGTTATTACCTTTGTTTTGTTTATGCGACATTTACAGTATATTAATCATGACGTGCTTTGATCAGATGTCTGTTTTTCTGCATTTTGTTCTCATATGCAAAGTTTTATTAATCATATACAATATAACACTCTAGGTATGTTGAACTAACGAGTAAGAAGTATACTAACAAAACTTCCATTAGGGAAGTGAGCAACTAATTTGAAGTAAGAATGAACACATACTCGTTGTTTCTTAAAAAACACTAACTTAATTTTTTCTAGTATGAGTCCGAGTCGTACGAGTCTGAGTCCTACGAGTCAGGTGAGGCGAAGTACGACTTCAGCTGGTCAGTGGAGAACGACTCCGGCTCGTACGAGAACCGGTACGGCCACCAAGAATCCCGTGACGGCGACAAAACCGAGGGTTATTACTACGTGCTGCTTCCCGACGGTCGCCTCAAGACCGTCAAGTACTACGTGAACGGAGACTCAGGCTTCAGGGCTCAGGTCCAATACGATGGCTCAGCCGAGTACGAGTCTGGCTCAAACTCCTACGAGTCTGGCTCAAACTCCTACGAATCAAACGAGTCTGACGACAGGTCTAATGGGAAGTAATTCATCTGAGGTAAAACCGACTTAACAATCATACCCCCAGCATAACATACATTCATAATATACTATCCCATATAAAATTATAATATATCAAGTTACGCAAGACAATATACCTTACCATAGCATACAAAGCATAACATTAATTATTATAACAATATTGCAAATTATATACTACTACTGGGATTCAATTAACAAATATATTTTTCGACAGTACTGACAAACTATAGAACCGAGCACGTTATCAAATGATCTGTGCATGTTATCTCTCTCGCTATTCTATCGCTACTATAATAATCAGTGTTCCTCAGAGCTATCCCAGTGCATACCACCTCCTTTACGTAGGGCACGTGGTACCCGTCTTGCAACTCAATCCCACCCCTACTCTGTGCAACTCTCCAACCCAAGAGTGAAACGTTACTCTCAAACTTTCTTCTACTCAACAGCTGAGCTCTGGAACTCTCTCCCAGAATCAGTCTTTCCCTCTTCCTATGACTTAAATTGCTTCAAACTCTGTGTGTCCAGGCATTTTGGCTCGAACGTCCCTTGATTTTGGCCCTGTCACTCTTTCAACTATGGGGGAGTCACTCGCTATAGGCAGTAATGCCTTTTGCCTCCCTCAATCACATAGAAAAAAAAAAAAAAAAAAAAAAATTGATTGTATTGGGGATAGGTAATTGTTGTTTTGTTGTATGGCTCTTCTCACTCTCACTTATATTTTCATCTTCACACTTCATATTCATATCATTCATAAATATATGTCATATTTTACGTTAATTATCAACACACCATATCTAAATATCATAGGAGCTACAGTATATCCGAAATGTTACGTCACAATTTATGTTCAACTCCAACTCTACATAACTTGGGCCTCAAACTGTATCATATATAAGTGATATATCACAATGGATATGCCAATTAAATATTTATGTTTATATAATAGTGTCATTGTGTACTTGGTATTACTTGTAAATAAATGATTTAAAAATATATATTTTACCCTTGATTTCCCTTAAGACAGAGAAAGTTTGATTTTACTTGACTTTATCTTTAGTATAGTTAATATGATAAATTAATAAATGAGTGAAGCATAATATATAGAGCTCAGCACATATACTGTACATGTCAACATAGAGTATTTATTATCTCTCTCTCTCTCTATATATATATTTTTTTATGAAGAGAGAGTGAGATTGAGTGTGCTTGAAAGACGACACTATCAAAATTAGATGGCTTAATATACAGGGAACAAGAATTATAAACTACTAAATAACCAGTGTCCTATTATGTACCATGAATGCGATGCATGCATTATTATTTATGTAGCAGATACAAGGATGTAAGTAGAGCATAGGGATAAATTGATAACATTTGATTAATTACATAATGAACATGTAATATGGTATTGCAATAAAAACTTCATGAATCTTCATTCCCCACTTCTTATGCCCACAACAAATAATAACCATTATAGAGTACCTCCTTGTAACTCCTTGCAAGATTATCTGTCTGTCCGGTGGTGGAGGGGCATGTAGCTCCCTGTATTTTTGTTGACAGTGGCTTGATTGTCTGTCTATGTGTGTCTGTGTGTCTGTGTGTGTGTGTGTGTGTGTGTGTAATAATAATAATAATAATAATCGGTTTATTTCAAGCCGGCAGCCAATGGGGCTGAAAATACACAGACTTAACCTAGATCTTATCCTAATGGATCAACAGACTGATCCTGGCAGCTAACGAGAGCGCCTACATACTCCCAAGGGAGTAGGACGTGGGCAGGAGACTTTGTGGGTCCCCCGAGACGATCCGCCCAGATCTTGCCTTCACGGCCAGGGAAAGTTTTTGAGAGAACTTCCCCTGCCGGCGCCTGGGATTGAACCCCCGACACCAGAGCTAGCGCTCCCAATACAGAGTACTAAGCGCGCTCGGCCACCTGTGTGTGTGTGTGTGTGTGTGTGTGTGTGTGTGTGTGTGTGTGTGTGTGTGTGTGTGAGTGTGAGTGTGTGAGTGTGTATGTGTGTGTGTGTGTGTGTGAGTGTGTATGTGTGTGTATTCACTTGCTTGTTCGTCAAGGGGAATCCACGCAATGCGAGCTAAGCTCATTAGTATCGCGCCTCCTTAACTGGGAATGTATTGCGTGAAATGCATGTTAAGTGTGTATGTATCGTTGGAATGGCTGTGGATGTGTGTGTAGTCTGTATTTTAGCCAATTGACGACATCTGGAAACGAAGGCTTAGGGTTAATCTGTACGGTACCCTTCTCACTACGGTACCAGTCTCACCCGAAGGTTTAGGTTGACCAGTAGCTTAGGTTGACCTTTACGATACCCATCTCACCTTGTAACCGATCACCAACCCCAGATGGGATGTCACAACTTCGTCCACTTATACCAGGTTCCTATTTATACTGCTAGGTGAACAGAGGCTACACCGTTAGGAGACTTGCCCAAATGTCTCTTCCCCGCCCGGGTCTCGAACCCGGGACCTTCTGGTTGTGAGCCAGACGAGCTATCAGTTACGCCACGGGGAGGTGTGAGTGTGTGTGTGTGTGTCTGTGTGTGTGTGTGTGTGTGTGTGTGTGTGTGTAAGTGTGTGTGTGTGTGTGTGTATGAGTGTGTGTGTGTGTGTGTGTGTGTGTGTGTGTGTGTGTGTGTGTATGTGTGTGTGTGTGTGTGCTGTGTGGTTGGGGTGAAGTGAATCTGTGTACTGATAATTGCCATCTATTACTGTCCATAAAATGTCTCTATTTCATTATTGGTACATTATAGGACATTGGTTATTATTGGTTATTATTGGTACATTATAGGACATTATAGGACATTATAGGACATTGGTTATTATTGGTTATTATTGGTACATTATAGGACATTATAGGACATTATAGGACATTATAGGACATTATAGGACATTATAGGACATTGGTTATTATTGGTTATTATTGGTACATTATAGGACATTGGTTATTTAAATGTTTTTACTGCTTGTTTCCTGTACATTATGCCCTTAAGGGAGCCCTCCTCACTTTTTTTTCTCTTTCTCTTCCTCTCTCTTTGGCTTGTATCCATTCGGCCCCATTCAGCCTACTGTTTTAAGACGTTTACCCCCATCAAGGTGTCAATATTCTCCTGACGAGCGGTAGCGAGCCAGCATATATATATTTTTGTTTTGACAGCAAGCTAAATTTGTACATTTTTCGATAGAAAAATGTCTCCCGCGAAGCCGGATTTCTCCATACAATGCTGGCTCGCTATCGCTCGCCAGATAGAAATCGACACCTGAATGGGGATAAACGTCTTAAAACAGTTGGCTGAATGGGGCCCAGTAGATACAAGCCAGGAAGAGAGAAAAAAGGAGAGAAAGATAAAAAACAAAAACGGTGACCCTCCCTTAAAATTTGATGGCGTCGTCTTCAAACCCCCTTATTCTGTATGTATAGTATATATGCTTATAAGCTCACAACTTCACTTAAGCACATGGTTACAGAAATATTTAATTCCGATTCTTATAAATCATATATAAATTGACCTGCTAAAAATAGAGCTATGCAGACGCCAGACTTGCATGCTACAGCTACATTGGAGTAAGATAATAAGGACAAGGTCGAATCAAGCAAGAATTTACACTATAGTCGGTTTCATTCAAGCTGACGGTATATATATTTGCTTAACAACTGATTTATCAATACCTAATGACAGTATATGAACCTACTATATGTCTCTGCATCATATTAAGGCTAAGTGTCCACGATTTACAACACTCTCTAGGATATATTCAAGCCTACTTATCCTGTACTAAGCATGCCAAAGGTCCCATAATGGTTTTACCTTCGAATATTCTCAAATCTTACTTACGGAAGCGAAGCATGGACGTTGGTGGAGAAACTCAGACCAAGAGTGAGAGGGGTGGAAATTAGTTACTTGAGAAGTGCGTGCAGAGTTACATGGAGGGATAGACAGACAAATGAGGAAGTAAGAAGGAGGTGTGGTGTGGAGGTAGATGTGCTGGAAAGTGTGAAAAGGAACACCTTGAGATGGTTCGGCCATATGGAACGTATGGGAAGCAAGAGAATGACTAAGAGGGTGTACGAGAGTGAAGTGGAAGGACATAGAAGGAGAGGTAAACCGAAAGAGAGGTGGAAGGATGGAGTGAAGAAGTATATGGATGACGGCGGTGCTGGTTGGGAGAAGGGGCGTCGACTGACTGGGGACAGAGGTGCATGGGGGCGTTTCGTTCGTGGCCACCCCTAACGGGGATCACAGCGTCAGGCAATAGATAGATAGATTCTCAAATCTAGCCTTTAACAGTCCCTATTACGCTGTTGTAAAAAGTCAAGCTCGCTTTGAAAATCATGAACCTGTTGTGAGATGCCTGTTTCTACCCACCTCCCTCCCTCTTAAAATAATCAGGTTATATATACTGGATCTATTATGAACTAACAAAATTATCCAATCATGTGTTTAATAAAAAACAAAGATCACTATGCAACGATAAAAAGAAGCTCCACCCCCTCCCTGTTGCTGCCATGACCTTTATAGTCAGCCCAACACATTATGATAACTCATCTTCTTTATTACCCCAGACTCCGGTAGAAAGTATTGGCCCTGACATTGAACCCGTGGTGGGAGGTGAAGGGAAGAATGAGATAACTATTTATTGGTGACCGGACAACTCAACCAGTAGACCATTTCAACCAGTAGCTCTCAACCAGTAGCAAATCAACCAATACGGTTAGGTTAGGTTAGGTTAGGTTAGGTTAATACTATATTTTGGAACTGGTTTGGTTGGTCTTGGTTGATTTGGCACTGGTTGAGAGCTACTTGTTGAAATGGTCTACTGGTTGAGATGACATGGAACCAGTTTACCGTTCTTGCATCCCACAGTTTTTATTTTTTCGCACACAGTCATTTTCTCCCACAGTTAGATTGGATTCCCACACCCATAACATCATCTCATCCAATCCATCCTTAGCTAAGTAATCGGTAAACGTCTGACCAATGAACTCATTAACTCTTAAAACTATGGAAGGCCATTATTTACACATACTAATGGGGGGTGAGGCTGATGGACTGTTGAGGTTAACCCCTTCTGTACCAGTGATGTACTTTTCATTACATTATGGCAACTATTAGACGATTTTGTTCAGCGTAGGAAGGACGTCTACCCATTAAAAGGATACCGACTATCTCAATTAATCCTTTTAGCTACCATATATCTTTCCTAAGCTTCATAAAATCGTCTAAATGTAGCTGAAATAAAATAGTAAAGACATAGCCGGTACAGAAGGGGTTAAGGGGAGATGGGATAGTTTGTCTGGTCCCCCTTCTCCCTCGTGTTAAATCCCAATTGTTTTGAGATTATAAGACGTTCGGCCCATTAGTTTGGCGATTTTAACACCTTTCGCCCTATTTTGTTGTCAATTTGTGAGACCTTTCGTGCCATTTAGGTGTCGATTATTTCCTGGCGAGCGAAAGCGAGCCTGAAATTTCAAGAGGGACTGGGAACTGGGAGGCTGGGAAATTTTTCTACCGAAAATTTACAAATTTTTCTTGAAGGGGGGTCTAGGGAGTGTTTTTCTAACCTTGATGGAGGTCTAGAGAAAAAACTAAGAAATACAGTAAACAAATTTTTTCCACTTTTCCTTAAACAACGATCAAAATCAATAGATGTCACCCACATCACCCCTTACCTGCTAACAAATGAAGGAGGTATCTTAATTAACAATGCGTACGGCACACTTCTTATTCCCAAGAATATTGACAAGAGCAAGAACAACAATATAGGCAATCATTCATAGAAATTCATCATTGACCATTCGGTACCTGTCGAAATCTGGTGGTCAAAGCTCTGATAGATCCCCTATTGTCTATTTCTCATAACCATATTATACCCAATTACCCTGAAGATGTCTTGAGAGAATAGACGAAGCTTGGTATTTCAATGTTTAATTTTTCCTAGTGAGTTTTACTAAATAATTTGATTACACGTATTTGTGATTCAACCTTCCCATATGTAACAACATTTTACACAAATACCCAGAGAATGCAATGACAAATTTAGTGTTCTGAGTGTAAGTTTTTTTAGATAATGACATGTACAAATATTGGGGACATTGACTTCAAAAGGTTAATTGAGATTTCGTAATGATGGAGCTCGTTTTAGGCTAAATGACGCTTGCCAGGAAACAGGAGAAATACGTAATCGTAATAAAAATATATAGATACGATCCTGTTTCTCCAAATAAATACATTATTTTTACAGACATGGTACCCATTTGTGGGTACTAAGTGAAAGTACTAGAGTGTAATTTTTCTAGAAGCAATGTTCACCGACAGAGAAAAACAAAAATACATCATTGATTAAATTTTCACCTCCAAATTCCGTAGGGTGAGATCGAGATTATCCGATAGATTCAATGATGACCCTCTAGCTTTATTCTGGCCACCTCCAGGCGATATGTTTCCACTAAATCCGGTATCACACAAACGTTTTTCCCCTAAATTGTATTTGTTAACACTGCTCATGCGCTAAACGGTTTCAATCACTATAGTATATAACTTAATCTACCCTCAGTCTAGTTTCCGATGCCGGTGCAAAAAGATCATAGAAATGTTGCCGTACACATTTTAACCACATACAATTAACGATCAAAAACTCTCGTGTGATTTCCCCTTAACCCCTTCTATACCGACGACGTCTTTTGATTTTATTCTGGCTCCTACTAATCCATTGTATTCACTTTAGGAAGGATCTTTAGCAATTATAAGGCTTCGAACTATCTCAATCAACCCTTTTAACTACCACAGATCCTTTCTAAGCTGTATAAAATCGTCTACATGTTGCTAGAATAAAATATAACATACGTCGACGGTACAGAAGGGGTTAAGGGGTAGGGTATATTTTTTGGTATATTTATATAATATATTATTATTACTATCTTTTGTTTAAAGTTTCCTCGCTAGACCTCGATCGAGATTAAACAGCAACAACAACAACGACACACCCCTTAGACCCCCTTCGAGATAAATGTGTACATTTTCGCTAAACAAATGTTTCGGCCGAAGGCCGGTTCCCCCTAAAAATACAGGCTGGGTACCGCTCGTCAGGAAGAAATCGACACCTATGTGGCACGAAAGAACCTGATATGGAAGATAAAAATGGGGTAAAAAGGCTTTAAAATCGCCACACTAATGGATCGAACGTCTTGAAATCTAAACACTAATGGGGCTAAACATGAGGGAGAAGGGGGTTCACAAGAAGCAACGACCTCCCCCTGAAGACAGACCGCTGGAAGTCAAGGGCAGCCCACTTGCTTCATATTTTTTTCGTAAGATAATAATGAAGAGAGCAAGCGTTCTCCGCGAATGTTACAAAATTAGAGCAAAAAGGCGTGTACCGGTTGTGTATGTAGCGTAGCCGGTAAGAAGGTTAGGTTAGCCGGTCAGAAGGAGGGCAGGAGGTTAATTACCCGGTCATCTAGGCTTGTATTTAAGACAGATCAACGGGACTCACACCATCACTACCAGCCTGAAACCACCGCTACCAACAACTCCAACCACAACAACAACATGTTCTCCAGGGTATGTGAAGTCACTTAACATTTTCAGCATATCGTAGCGTAGTATTTCACATTACTAGACGATTTTATTAGACGATTTTATTTAGTTTGAGAGAGAGAGAGAGAGAGAGAGAGAGAGAGAGAGAGAGAGAGAGAGAGAGAGAGAGAGAGAGAGAGAACATATGGAGTGCATTTTCATACATTGTATTTATACCATATGCCTGTGTTATATACTGATAATAGTTTTCGTATTATCGATGCATTTATTTCCATGCTACAAAGGAATACAAAGGAAGACAAGCAACAACAGACCTAATGGGCCTTCCTAGGCTACTTGAAAATAAAAAAAAAAATGAAAAAATAAAAAAAATTATGAAATTGAGCTCCGTAACGACTGTAGCGCAGAACACAAAATGATAGTATTATGAACATTATTAATACGGTCACATTTCTCTGTCACAAACGCAGTCATTCATGGCGAAATATTTATCACGGGGGTATTTAAATGCTTGGACTGTATGGCACTCAGCAACTTTTATAGGCAATTTATTCACATAGATGGTCACGGGTTTCTCGCCAGTTATATATTGTAGAGTCAGGGCCCGCAGTGGGTAGGGGTGAGGCCTCTTGTTATGCTATTATTACTCAATTAAGGGGAGATTTCCACTTGAAGGATTTTTTTTCTTTACCCCTTTCTCCCTCATGTTTAGCCCCATTGCTTTTGAGATTTTAAGACGTTCGCCCCATTAGTTTGGCGATTTTAAGAACTTTCGCCCCATTTATTTCACTTTTAAAACCTTTCGTGTCATTTAGGTGTCGATTTTTTCCTGACGAGCGATAGCGAGCCTGTAATTTAAGAGAAACCGGCCTTCGGCCGGAAAATTTTTCTACCGAAAAATGTACAAATTTATTTTGAAGGGGGTCAAGGGGGTGTAATTTCAAGCTTGATGGAAGTCTAGGAAACTCACTAAAAACCTCCCCTTAACAAACAGATGCTGCAATATCCCCCGTTTTCTTGTTACTATCATCTTACTCAAATCACAAATTTTCGCAACTTTAAAACAAAATGGTTCAGATGGATACAAGACACTTTTGGCTTTATATAGAGGAACCACAATTAGCCTCGCAAGGGTCAATAAATATGTTATCCCGGTGGATCACATAATATATGCTTTCATAAATTTAATTGGAGGTGTTTGGTGTTGGGGTGAAATTAATAGAAACATAGATTACTTGATGTCCTGTGTGTGTCCATCTATGCATTAATACGTTCTACCATTTCAGGAATCCGTAACTCTCTTGCTCTTGGTGGCTGGGCTGTGGATGGCCATGGCCGCACCAGACAGGAGGCCTACAAGATACGATGACGATGAGGTAATGTATAACACTATTTTCTTTCGTCTGATGGCATATTCTTCTGATGGCACTTACACATTATTATCCTACTGTTTTTGTCATAAGGGCTATATATTTTTTGGCTACACTGAAATGAAATATATCAATCCCTTTAGAACCATGATGCCTATTAAAATCACTATAGCTCTCTAATTGGACGGTGTATTCGGCCTAGGAAGGACCTCTAAGAATCATACGGTAAAAAACAAGCTAAATTAATCCTCCGACTCCCACAGGACCCCTCTAAATGTCATACACTCCTTGAACGATAGTCAACATATAATACAGCGTCACCGTTTACTGAATTATATCATATATTCAGATATTGAATGACTAAGATTTACCCACACAATTTATGTATTTCTCTCATATTTGGTGATGTCTGCCACCCTTTTCATTAAGGGGGTAGTGCTTGGTTTTGGTCTATATATATTTATTTATCAATTTATTTTTGAATTTCCTCGCTAGACCTCCATCAAGCTTAGAAAACACCCCCTAGACCCCCTTTCAAGATAAATGTGTACATTTTTCGGTAGAAAAATGTCCAGGCCGAACGCTGCTTCCTTCTAAAATTAGAGGATCGCTATCGCTCGCCAGGAAAAAAATAGACACCTAAAGGGCACGAAAGGTCTTAATATTGTTAACAAAATGAGGCGAAAGGTCTCAAAATCGCCAAACTAACGGAACGAACGTCTTAAAGCCTCAACACTAATATGCTAAACATGAGGGAGAAGGGGGTCCAGAAAAAGCGAGTACTACCCCCTTAAGTAAGTCATAGAAGAGCTAAAAAAGGCTCCGGTGTTACTCAAAACTGTCTGGAGTAAATATAGTGTCAAAGAGTAAAGGGTTTTCTTCTTTCGTTGATATTGCAGCACTGTGATCTTCCTGCCAGTTACACTGTATAAATATGGTGTGCAGTATATAACACAAAGTCTCAGAAAACTGGTACTAGTTGTAAAGTGTATTGGTAGAGCAACAGAATGGGAACCTAGGGATGGAGCTAGAGGAAAGGGTAGGCAGAGAACTAGATGGAGGGATGAGATCCGAAAGTTTGCTGGGGTAGGATGGAACAGACTAACATCTGACCGGTTGGAGTGGAAACGTTTGGGAGAGGTCTTTGTCCTGCAGTGGACTAACTCAGGCTGTTATTGATGATGATGATGATGATGATTGCTTTTAACAGTATATAAAGCTCTGTTAATTTGGAAACTGTTATAAAACATATTTGTGATTTGCATAATTTAAGTGAGCCTGTAAATGTATTTTGTATTGCTACGCAAAACAATCACATATGTATTATGTATACCAGTTTTGTTATAGTCGATGAGCTGAATAATCTATACATGACTTTTACACTATAAAATGAATATCTACATTTTGGTTAATCTCGTTTCATATTATATGGCATGTATATCTTTTCCAGTACGAGTCCCAGTCGTATGAGTCTGAGTCCTACGAGTCTGGCGAGGCGAAATACGACTTCAGCTGGTCGGTGGAGAACGACTCCGGCTCGTACGAGAACCGGTACGGCCACCAAGAATCCCGTGACGGCGACAAAACCGAGGGTTATTACTACGTGCTGCTTCCCGACGGTCGCCTCAAGACCGTCAAGTACTACGTGCACGGAGACTCAGGCTTCAGGGCTCAGGTCCAATATGATGGCTCGGCCGAGTACGACTCTGGCTCAAACTCCTACGAGGGCTCAAACTCGTACGAATCAAACGAGTCTGACGACAGGTCTTTTGGGAAGTAATTCGTTGGAGGCAAAACCCTTTCAGTACGATGACATAACACAACATAACATTATACAACAGACAATAATTTGCCGTAGCATGACACATCAAAACATATAAGCATAATATACTATGCAATATTATATATTAAAACACCACAATATAGCAATATAACGCAACATAAAACATGGTAGTAGCCTATGCAGATATTTCAAGTGAACAAAGTCATCAGAGACTATTTAATATATCCGGCGGACATTTCATCAACTGAGGTTCGGTACATAGATTACAGTTGTTGGTACATAATAGTTATTGTTTGCACAGTGTACCTCCTACCATCACTATATTACCCATCATCTTTCAATTTCATTACCATCCATCATCATTTGACATCATTCATGAAAAAATCCTTACATAAATTGAATTTTCACTTAACCCCTTCAGTACCACTAAGTACTGAAACCAAAACTTAAATACGCCAGTTATCATAAGTGTACTAATATAATAGTTACGTTGTGTGTTGTTAGTGTCTAAGTGTTTCTTATAAAATATGTTTGCAAATAAACAAAATAATATAAAACGATTACCTACGTTTTCTTTATCTTTATGCTATATGTATCAACTGCTACAAAACGTAAAATGATGTGTTTAAATAATTTCACATATTTACAATCAACTTACAATGACTATGTTCAACAATTATAACTCGTTTGGCTTTGGGTGAGACACTCTTTACAGGCAAGCTGCTGCCTTTTGTCTCCTTTATAGGAACACAAAAGTTTTTGTTTTCTTAATTCCAATTTCTACCTTCGGATAATAGGCTTGAAGCCTGTAGATTTAACCGCATAGTGATTTTGATTAGTGCTTTTGCGTTTATCTTGTGTCGTCCCAGTTTTAGTTTGCTTATTTTGCAAGTTTTACATTATAAAACCATGAGCTTTTGTTCCAGCCTGTGAGATATTGAGACAGTTTGAGGATTGCAACCAGCTTGTTTGTGGATTTAGCTTCATAGACCCACGACACCATGGTTATCTCCTCATGGGCCCGGTGCAAGCTCTGACTACTTGAAGCTGCATCGCCACTGTCCTGCTGGCCCATCTTAGAGCCTCGGACCCTCATTCTCTTAAACGCCACCTATTGAGCTGTTTACTCACTAGGCACTGCCCCCATAGCATATTTTGAACATGGGAATGTTCACAACATTATAATTTATTGGAAACAACGAAGGTATTTTTTTATGGTGTGTCGGTGGGCTTTGTAGTGAAACCCTCAAGGGGGGTAACCTGCTTTTTGTCTCTCTGTATTCATTCGGCCCCATTCAGCCTACTGTTTAAGACGTTTATTCCCATCCAGGTGTCGATTTATACCTGGCGTGTGATAGCGAGCCACCAAATTTTGGATAATGAGTTAGACAGCTGGTTAAATTTGTAAATTTTTCGATAGAATAATGTCTCCGGCGAAGCCGAAAAATGTTGACACCTGGATGGGGATAAATGTCTTAAAACAGTAGCCTGAATGGATACAACCAAGAGAGAGAGAAAAAAGCAGGTACAGCACAAATTTCCATCCCAATAATATCTTTCCACCGACACATCAGGATTCAAACCCAGGACCTCTAGATTACCAGTCCAGTAGGAAGCCTATTCCACCACAGAGAACTATAGTTGGTCATGATACGCCAATAAAGATGTCTCTGCCAGACTAAGATGGTAGCAGACGAGCGTTTTTTACTTAAACAGTTATCTTCAACACAAGTTTAGCAGTTAATGAGGTAATTTTCTAAAATATTCCCGTCACCTAATTGTATCACTCTTGATTCTAGTTTCCGATATTAACTCAGAGATCCCAGAAATTGTGTTGGAAAACTGTAAACGATTGAAAGTTGGTGATAATAGTTTTTGTGATACCCCTTAACCCCTTCTGTACCGGTGCTATCCTTTTAACTATTCTGGCTACTATTAGATTATTATATACAGTTTAAAAAGGGCCCATTTGCTTTAGTAGATATATTTGAGTTGGCCACCCCCAAGAAAATAAAAAAATAAATAAAATAAAATAGAGTAAACTAGAAAATAAAAATAAAAATAGGAAAAGTGGGGATTGGGCCTGAGCATATACATACATACATACATACTTACAAAGGATAGAGGTTACGATTTCTGGCCTACCTATAATGAACAGGGTATAGTAATTATCATACAAGGGAAATTATATAACAAGTGCGCTACATTAACCCCTTCAGCAAGATACCTCCCTTGTACCTGTGATTCTGGATAACATTAGACTATTTTATGCAGTTTAACCCCTTCTGTACCGGCGACGTCTTTTTAACTTCATTCTGGCCACTAATATACGATTTTATTCAGTTTCAAAAGGGCCTCTGGTAATTAACAGGCTTCGAACTATCTCATTTAACCCTTTTGACTACCACAGATCCTTCCTAAACAGCCCACAAGTCGTCTAAATATAGCTAGAATATAATAGAAAAGACGTCGCCGGTACAGAAGGGGTTAAGAAGGACCTAGGTTATTCAGAGAGTCTATTGAGATCATTTATTTTCCTTTGAGTCCTAATGGCAGATGATACGATAAAGAAATTCGTCTAATGGTAACCAGAATTTGATGAGAATTACGTCATCGTGTTGAAGGAGTTAAGGGGAGATTTCCACTTGAGGGATTTTTTTCTTGACCCTTTTCTCCCTCATGGTTAGCCCCATTGCTTTTGATATTTTAAGACATTCGGCCCATTAGTTTGGCGATTTCAAGAACTTTCACCCCGTTTCTGTAAATTTTAAAACTTTTTGTGCCATTCAGGTCTCAAATTTTCCTGGCGAGCGACAGCGAGACTGTAATTTAAGAGGAACCGGCCTTTGGCCGGGAAATTTTTCTACCGAAAAATGTAAAAAAATTTCTACCGAAAAATGTACAAATTTATCTTGAAAGGGGTTCTAGGGTCTGTAATGTTAAGCTTGATGGAGGTCTAGCGAACTAACTAAAAACCTCCCCTTAAGGGGGTAGTGCTTGGTTTTCGGTCTATATATTAATTAATTTATTTATTCTTTAGTTTCCTCGCTAGACCTCCATCAAGCTTAGACAAACCCCCCCCCCCCCTAAGCCCCCTTTCAAGATAAATGTGTACATTTTTCGGTTTCCTTCTAAAATTAGAGGCTCGCTATCGCTCGCCAGGAAAACTTCACCTAAAAGGTACGAAAGGTTTTAATATTGACAACAAAATTAGGCGAAAGGTCTCAAAATCGCCAAACTAACGGAACGAACGTCTTAAACCCTTAACACTAATATGCTAAACATGAGGGAGAAGGGAGTCCAGAAAACGCGAGTACTACCGTCTTAACTTCCGGTGGTCGGTCATTACACAACACTGCCAAACTGTGTGGGGTTAAGGGGGTAGTACTCGCTTTTTCTGGATCACTTCTCCCTCATGTTTAGCATATTAGTTTTGTGGTTTTAAGACGTTTGTTCCGTTAGTTTGGCGATTTTGAGACCTTTCGATTATTTTTGTTTGTGTGAAAAGTAACGCCTTGAGATGGTTCGGCCATATGGAACGTATGGGAAGCGAGAGAATGACTAAGAGGGTGTACGAGACCAAGGTGGAAGGACAGAGAGGGAGAGGTATACCAAAAGAGAGGTGGAAGGATGGAGTGAAGAAGTATATGGATGAAGGCGGTGCTAATTGGGAGGAGGGGCGTCGACTGACTGGGGACAGAGGTGCATGGGGGTGTTTCGTTCGTGGCCATCCCTTCTGGGGTCGTGGCGTCAGGCAAAATATATATATATATATACATACATGCATACAGTATACACATACACATACATACAGTATAGGATTGGATGTATTACATTAAGGATATCTTCGTCGACCGGAGGTTAGTAGAGTGCGAATCGAATCTGAATGTCGGCAAAGTGTACACAAGAAAATGTAGGACGAAAAGCCTTAAGGGAGCCCGCCTCGATTTTTTTCTCTGTATCTCCCTCTCTCTTTGGCTTGTATCTATTCGGCCCCATTAAGCCTACTGTTTTAAAACGTTTACCCCCATCCAGGTGTCAATATTTTCCTGGCGAGCGGTAGCGAGCCAGCATATACATATTTTTGTTTTGACAGCAAGGTAAATTTGTAAATTTTTCGATATAAAAATGGGTCCGGCGAAGCCGGATTTCTCCATACAATGCTGGCTCGCTATCGCTCGCCAGGAAGAAATCGACACCTGGATGGGGATAAACGTCTTAAAACAGTTGGCTAAATGGGGTCGAATTGATACAAACCAGGGAAAGAGAGAAAAGGAGAGACAGATAAAAGAAGCCTATGACCCCCCTTAAAGGTGGGGGTGCATGGGTTGAGGTAAACATGGAATAATAATCGCCAACCTGCATATAATTATCTTGTAAAATGAAATGTCACTGAAATAATTATTAACAATGGTTTACAGGATTTTGCGGATCGTCTATACCGGGCCTGTGACGTCATAGTGACGTCACACCAGTATCCTTATCCTAGACTGGATGGTAGAGTTACACTCTTGTGACGTCACAGGCCCGGTATAGACGATCCAAAAAATCCTTTATACCATTGTTAATAATTATTTCAGTGCCATTGCATTTTGCAAGATAATTATGTACAGCTTGGCGATTATCATTCCATGTTTATCTCAACCCATGCGCCCCCACCTTTAAGTTTGTCGGAACTACAGGTTTAAAGATTATGTAAGCACATATTTCCAAGTCTTCTTTTTCCCCCAACTATCTACCATGACCAGTTCAAAAATGATCAGGGCCATAACTTTCTACCAGAATAAGAAACCAAGTTAGTAATTGCGTTTTTTTATAATAAAGGTCTCGGGAACAGCAAGGAAGTGGAGCATCTTTTTACCGCTGCACATACTGATCTAGTTATCGAACATTGGGTTAGATAAGTTGGTTGCTATATCATGTGGTGACCCCGTTCATATAACCTTCCTAAGTTGCATAAAATCCTCTAACCGTGACTGAAACAAAACGAAAGAGACGTCACCGGTACACAAATGGTTAAACGCACATAAACAACAATAACAACCGCTAGAGTAACTACTGTATGTTGCCGAATATAGTTTGCTAAAAAAATAGGATAGCTAAGGCTTGCTTTAATGTTTACGTGAGTTACAAATACAGTATAATAGCTGAAAGTCAAAAATTGTTCTGGGGTATAGCCATCTGAACGGATCCTTTCTCTATACGTCACCATGTATACAATGAATAGGATATTGAAAATCATAAATAGCCATCCTTTTAGAAGCTCTCAGTAGCTCCCCTTTTCTACTGGGATGAGCACCATCCCTCTATCACTCTCTTAGGGGAAGCTGACCATTCATTTGACCCCGAAGCCAAAATTTCACATTTATTTGTTGGTGTCTAAATTGCTTCTTTTAACATAGGAGAATAACATAGGAGGGCAAAAACACCCATATCGCATCCCTAACCCCCACTCCCCCCAACCAAATTTGACCCACCCAGCCCAAATTTGTTTTTGTTTGTATTTTTGTCTAAAATGATTCTTTCAACAATAGAGAATATCATATGAGGGCATAAACACTCATATGACATCCCCAACACCCCAATATAATACATTTATACATGTATATATAATAATTCACCCATAGGTCTAACCCATAGGCCTATAATATTATAGTATACCATCAAAATTTCTGGCTACTATCGTTTTCTCTTACAACTACATTGTAGAAAACACGATTTTAGGAGTATCTACACCATTTCTCGCGAACAAATTGAGACAATACACCTTTTTTCTGTCGTCTGCGATTTCCAGAAATCATAATATTATTGGTAACTTCAAATTGAAACTACTAAAATGTATATTGCTCTGCTTCGTTCCCCTTCTACACACTATATATGGGACTATATGGCACCTGTTTGGTGCACTCAAACTGGCCGCTCCTCTGATATGTTCCCTGAATCGACCTATTTTATGTCGAATATTGCGCCACAAACGTATATATATATATATATATATAATATAGATTTTTTTCAGCACCTTCAATTATTCAATATGGGAAAGTGAGCACGCTAAGTTGTAGGTGATGATTGTAGGATATGCCATAACAAAATTGCGGGAAATTTGAATGATTTTTCGATGTTTTGAATATTTTTACATATAACGCGATGAAATTTGCGTGTGCGCGCTCGCGCACATAGAGCGATGAATTTTTCAGCGAGTCTTAGCATTTCCATTGGTATTAAAATGGTATAATGCCAGAAACAAAGTTTCTTATACAGGGTGAATTGGGGGTGTAAAGGTCAGCCTCCCCTTAACCCCTTATGTACCGGCGACGTCTTGTTAGTTCTATTCTAGCTATATTTGGACGATTTTGTGCAGTTTAAGAAGGATCTGTGGTAGTAAAAAGGGTTAAGCGAAGTATGTCGAAGCCTGTTACTTGCTTGAGACCCTTTTAAAATTGAATAAATAGTCTAAATAATGCTAGAATATAATAAAAAAGACGTCGCCGGTACAGAAGGGGTAAACCAGTGAATATATCAGCAGTGAGGGACCAACTACATACATGGGGGAACAACGGATTCAAAGACAATGATGGTGTTTAGTCTAATGATTTTAACCCTTTTACGCACATATGACGCAGAGGTTGCCAGATTAGCAATAAGAAATGAGTTCTCTCACTCTTATAACTACCTCTCCAAATTAATTTTCTGCCCACAGCTAACTCAAAGACAACTGCAGAGGTTGAAGTAACTAAACTAAAGGTTTCTAAATACCCCTGATGGTAACATAGGCTTTAAAGTATCCCTAATAGGCTCAAAATCGCGTCATATGTCGAAGAGGGTTAATAGATAGCTCGTCATGGCTGCTGAACTATTATGCACTGGAGACTAAGATATCATGCATTTCTAAGATATTATGTGATTTGCTTAACATTACCTTAATGTTCAGTGGGAGGAGGTAAGAATGTTAAACATGTTATTTGATGGCATTGTTAGTTCACATGATATTGAACCAAAGTTAGTGAGGTGAGCACTCTATAGTTAACCCCTTCAGCACCATGACGTAATTTTCATCTTATTCTGGTTACCATTAGACGATCTTCTTCAGTTTGGCGTCTACCTATATAACTCAAATGGGTGAATACGATTTCAATAAACCCTCTTAGTAATATAGGTCCTTCTTAAACTGCATAAAATCATCAAATGTTTGCCCGAATTAAAGGTAAAAAGGCGTCATAGTGCTGAAGGGGTTAAATAAAGGTTAGCATACTTTATGTTTAATTTATATTAACCCTTTCATGCGATGACTTCTATAGGTAAAACTACACTTAGTTTTTTTTTTTTTTTTTTTTTTTTTTTTTAGCTAATTTTCGTTCACTGTAACACGCCTCAGTGTCAACAGTGTCATAGCAAACTGAACGAAACTGGTCTCATTGAAAAATGCAGCCAACTTGCTTCATACATACTGTAAGTCTCTCGTTCATTCTTAGGTCCCGTGTGCTTGAGAGAGAGAGAGAGAGAGAGAGAGAGAGAGAGAGAGAGAGAGAGAGAGAGAGAGAGAGAGAGAGAGAGAGAGAGAGAGAGAGAGAGAGAGAGAGAGAGAGAGAGAGCTTGATCAAATAACTATAGGGGTGGCAGCTCCCAGGTTAGGTAAGGTTGTCAGGTTAGGTTAATGCCAATATCGGAAGTGCCGGTATTACGTGACACACGTCCGCCGCCAGTCGCCGAATCTGCACTCGAGGCGGACGTGTGTCACATGACATCGACACCAGCTCTTCCGTCGACAATATTGTCATTAATTTAACCAGACAACCTTACCTAACAAGGGGGCTGCCGCCCCCAGACCCCCGCTGTTCTTAAAAATGACGTAGATGTCAAAATATTAAAACAAATACTGCAGGAGAATGAAAAACCCACCCGAAACTGCCGCGCATCGTAAAAAAATGGGTAAACAGAAAATGAAGGTCCGAGAGTAAATTCGTCGCCGATAGTGTCAATGGACGTCATGAAATATTGTTTACTAATATTTAATATTGCTAAAGACTCCTAAAACTTTGAAACGCACCCACACATAAACCATACTATAAGTAGGATGGCTAACCCTTTCGGTATTGTATAAGCGCTCTTTTTTAGGACGCGGCGAGTGTTATTGCTACTATTACCGGATATATAATGTCCATGCTAGCAGAGCGACACACAAAGTGTGCAAAAATAGCAGTGGGATGGATGAATTGCCCAATATCTGTGCGACATAAAAAGTGCACATGAATAAAAACGCATCACATAAATGAAGCAAAAATTACTGTATTCTCGGTCAAGATAATCAGTCTGCTTGCACTGCGAAAAAATAGTGGGGCAGAAAAATTGAGCCACGGTGTACTTTTTCTGAAGGTCCACTTCTCCTCCTTGCAACTCTGCAACCTAACCAAAACACCTGTAAGAGCAATACGTTTGGTATGCGAGTAAATTACCAGAAGAACAAATTGGCACACCACCTAGCAAAGGCACAGGCAGGGTAAGACCTCCCTACAAAACTCGTCAAGAACACGGGGGACAATGTCATGGATCTGTACCAAGCGTTGTCGACCCCCAAAGTATCGACTAACACGGCTTTATATACATTTAAAATGTGGAAATATAACTTCTTCATTCACGATGATAAAATGGGCAAGCAGCACATGTTAATCCGGTATGAGGTGACGGCTATAAGAGATGCTGTGGAACGTAAACATAACTTTGAAACGTTGACAATGAATAAGAACACCATATGAGGAGAAGCACTTTATTGACAAAGTTTAGCAGATAGATTCTTCAGGTCACTCATTGACCTGAAGAAGCTATCTGCGAAACGTTGTCAATAAAGTACTCCTCCTCATAATTATGGTGTTTATATTCATGTTGTGGAAAGCTTAGCTGTGTGAATTAGATAATGCAAAATTGTTGATTTCATTAATTGAGTTTAGAAGTAAAATTGGTTGGTGAAAAAATATGAATTAACTTACCTAATTGACTTCCCCTGGCCTTGAGAGTGCACCTGAGGCTGTTGGTTGCGATGTAGGGGCTGGTTCCTGGGGGGTGTCGTGGTCTTGGCGTCGATCACTCACGAGGAGAGTACGGCAATCGAAAAAATCTTCTAGTTACCGGGATCCACTTGAGTCATCCATTGATGAGCTTCTACCGCTCCTGGAAACAAACTTTCATTATAATATACTTTTTTATTGATGCTTTATTTACCTTTCAATACTAGGTCCGACACTCTGAGGAACATTGTGACCTAAGGCTATACAGATGCAAATATATATGATCAAATAAGTTAAAACACAGTAATTATGGTTTATGGTAAGAGTAATGAGAATTCAATTAATAATGTGAAAACTAAGGCAAACTATCCAATACAAATAATAAAATGAAGAATTGCATAAACAGAGGGACTAATCCCACAAAATCACAAACATATACTTTTAGAATTGACGGTGTGAGGGAAATAAAATAGTTCCCCCTCTTCCGTTTTCTGTTACATTCTGGATGGGATTTAAAGTGAGCATGCGCAGACCGTGGGCGTCATGGCTGGGGGTGGCTTTGATGTTTAGATTTTCACAAAAGGTCGATAATTCTAATTAGAGTAAATTGATGGCTTCGACAGTCATTCTAGTAGTCCTCTGTGCGCTTACCTTAGTGTGGAGGAGTTCGGTAGAGTTGTCGAGTAGTTAGGAAAATCACTGTGGGCATTTCAAATCAGGAGTTTCACTGTTGTCACTGTCGAGAGGGAGGTCTTGGCGAAATATTGAGAACAGGACGGACGAGAAGAAGTGTGAGATTGTACCCTTCAACCCCTGTATTCTAAAACTATACTTGACGCTGCGCTAAACCTTCATGAACCAAATAAGCAGAAACAAATAGTGATATTTCTGAAACCGAGTGATATTTAGCCCTTTATCACAAATTAGCACTCACTCGTATTATCTTCGTTCGATGTAGGGCTAGGGAAGCACTTATTGTGGTTATACAAAATGGAGGCAAGACACAAATCCCAGAAAAAATACTTCGAAAACCATAAACGAACCTCCGAACTATAAATATCAGGTACAAAATATAATGAAAAGCTTCGATTAATTTCGGGATAGCTTCGAAACTTGAGGTTGCCATTAATTAACCCTCGGAGGATTATGACGCGTTTCTTAATATTATTCTGGCTATCAGTATACGATTTTATTCAGATTATGAAGGAATTTTGAGGGTCAGAGGTATTATGTGATTTTCAACGTATTTTGATTAATAATAATAATAATAATAATGATAATAATCAAAATGTGCAATTACATATTATACGAGTAGCTTTTGACTCTCAATCCTTTCTGCTTAACTTTTACCCCCAATTTTTTTATTAATCAATAGCCGGAATGAAAATAAATTGGAGTCATCTGCTTCAAAGGATATTAATCCACCTCGAGTAATATACAGGCATTAAGGCAATATAAAATACCGCTATTTGTTCGAAGTTTTGGTAGGTTTATGCTTTACATTGGCTATGACGATATGCAAAATATTGCTAGAACACTACTGCTATTAAAATATTAATGATAATAAATATTGATAATAGCAATCGTAGAAATATATATATACCAATAGAAGTAGCAATAAATAATGGTTATATAATACCAATAAAAATAATAATAATAATTTAGATTGTCCTACCACAACATCACTTCTAGAACTTTCAAACACTAGGAACACTAGGCATATACTTAAATATTTACAGTAAAGGCCGATCGGTCAGGCTGGGGGTGATTACTGGTTTGTTCATCAATTATACCTGATATCATTATTGAACCGGATAGTCTAAAGTCTGGAGGGGGTCTGTCTGATCATTATGTAGTGGTAGCTAAGGTTAGGATACAAAAGAAGTGGGTGAGGAGAGCGGGAGGGAGGCGAGAGGAGGGTGGAATGGTGAGGAGGGTGGAGAGGTTGCAGGAGGAGGAAGTCAGGGAGGAGTACAGGAGAGCAGTGGAAAGACGACTAGGTGGGTTCGACCTGGAAGTTATGGAGGAAGTGGAGGAGATGAGCAAGGTGTTTAAGGATGAGATCTGTGCAGCATGTGAGGAGGTGTGTGGAGTGAGGAGAAGAGGGAGGGGAGTGAAAGGTACAGCATGGTGGACAGAAGAGGTAAGAATAGCTGTGGAAGAAAAGAAGAAAGCATAGAGAGTGGTTGGGTAGTAGAGGGAATGAAGATTCCGAGAGACAGAAACGAGCGAGGTACGTGGAGAGTAAGAGGGTGGTGAAGAGAGTAGTGAAGGAAAGTAAGAGAAGAGTAGATGAGGAATTTGGAAGGAATCTGAGTGTAAAATGGAGGGAGAGTAAGAAACTGTTCTGGAAAGAAGTCAAGAAAGTTAGGGAAGGTAGCAAGGGAAACAGTAAGGGTGTGAAAGATAAGAATGGGAGAATGCTAGCCGAGAAGCAAGAGAGAGTCGAAAGATGGAGGGAGTACTTCAGTGAGTTGCTAAATGAAAGGAATGAAGAGCCAGCAAACATAGCTGGATATGGTATGGGAGGGAGAAGAAGAGAAGTAGTGGAGGAGGAGGTGGGGATCAGGAGGTCAGAAGTGTGGGAAGCCATGAAAAGAGTGAAGTTGGGGAAAGCACCAGGAACAGATGGAGTGTGTGGGGAAATGTTGAGGTATGGTGGTGAGATAGTGATAGAATGGGTATGGAAAATGTGCAAACT
Source organism: Paralithodes platypus (assembly GCA_032716605.1). Lineage (NCBI taxonomy): Eukaryota > Metazoa > Arthropoda > Malacostraca > Decapoda > Lithodidae > Paralithodes > Paralithodes platypus. Next base: position 10,879,960 of record CM064530.1, on the reverse strand, counting down.
AGCATGGGAGAAGGGGAGTGCACCCGATGACTGGAAGACTGGCATAATAGTCCCCCTATATAAGGGCAAAGGGGAAAGAGGAGTGTGTGGTAACCACCGAGGAATATGTCTTCTAAGCGTAGTAGGGAAGGTATACAGTAGGGTAGTGATTGAGAGAGTGAGAGTGAGAACGGAGAAATGGATAGGCGACGAGCAGGGAGGTTTTAGGAAGGGAAGAGGATGTGTAGATCAGATTTTTACCCTGAATTGTGTTGTGGAGAAGTATCTGGAGAAGAAACAAAAGGTGTATGTTGCCTTTATGGACTTGGAGAAGGCCTATGACAGAGTGGATAGAGAAGGTTTGTGGAAAGTACTTAGAATATACGGAGTAGAGGGCAAGTTGCTGAAAGCAGTGAAGAGCATGTATGAGGGTGCAAAGGCGGCAGTACGTGTGGAGAGTGAGCAGAGCGAGTTCTTTGACCTGAATGTTGGTTTGAAACAGGGGTGTGTGATGTCCCCGTGGTTGTTTACTGTATATATGGATGGAGTTATGAAAGAAATACTATCAAGAGCAGTGGATGTTGGTGTATCGCTGAAAAGGGAGGGAATTGAGTGGAAGCTACCTATACTGCTGTTTGCGGATGATACAGTTCTGATGAGTGATAATGAATGGGAGTTGCAGGGTCTGGTAAATGAGTTTGGAACAGTGTGCGAAAAACGGAATTTGAAGGTAAATACGGGGAAGAGCAAGGTTATGGTCTTCGAAAGGGGTGAAGTCACAGAGTGTGAGGTGAAGCTGAACGGTCAGGCTATGGAGATCGTCAACTCTTTTAAGTATCTGGGCAGTGTGTTGAGTAAAGATGGGACTATGGATGAAGAGGTGCGGGAGAGGGTACAACAGGGGAAGAGGGTTGTAGGAACGCTAAAAGCAGTAACAAGAAATAGGGTGGTCAGTATGGAAGTGAAGAAGTCCTTGCATGACAGTGTGGTAATCCCGACACTGACTTACGGAAGCGAAGCATGGACGTTGGTTGAGAGACTCAGACCAAGAGTGAGAGCAGTGGAAATGAATTACTTAAGGAGTGCGTGCGGAGTTACATGGAGGGATAGACAGACTAATGAGGAAGTAAGAAGGAGGTGTGGTGTGGAGGTAGATGTGCTGGAAAGTGTGAAAAGGAACAACTTGAGATGGTTCGGCCATATGGAACGTATGGAAAGCGAGAGAATGACTAAGAGGGTGTACGAGAGCGAGGTGGAGGGACAGAGGGGGAGAGGTAGACCGAATATGAGGTGGAAGGATGGAGTGAGGAACTACATGAACGAAGGCGGTGCTGGTTGGGGGGAGGGGCGTCGACTGACTGGGTACAGAGGTGCATGGGGGCGGTTCGTTCGTGGCCACCCCTTCGGGGATCACGGCGTCAGGCAATAGATAGATAGATAGATAGTCTAAAACTCTAAATCATCTTGTTTTTGTTTCATTCGGTTAACTTTCTTTCTGGTTCCCCAAGTGTGTGTGTGTGGACTAGAGCAAATGGGATGTAAATTGCCATACACATCCTCAGGCTGACCCTTCCCAAATGGTAGACATTTTAGCTCTATTACTCTTGTCGTTTGTATTCGTACTTATCTCAATTTCGACTAAGCTTCATAATTAATCTTACATTATAAAAGGGCAATATTAGTCCGTAATCCTTCTGTGCCAGTGCCGTATTTCTCATTATATTCTGGCAAGCATTAGACAATTTATTCATCTTAGTACAATATGATACCATAGTCACTCACCATACCCATACCCACTCACAATACCCACTCACAAGAATGCGTGGACCCCCTATGTTTTTAGTTATGCAGTTATAACTATTTGGATTGATTTTTTGATATAATTTGCTTTTCATTCAATATATAGTATATATAATTTTGTAATTGATGCATAGAAAACTATATTCTTAAATTAGTTTCCAGAGATATACTTCCATAATAAAAGAAAAGAAAATGTGAAGTCCACGAATATTTATGAGTGGGCCAGAGGCTATGGTATCCGAGTGTACCATAATTATATCCTCACTAAGCTTCATAAAATCGTCTAAAGGTAGCCGGTACTGTAAGGGTTAAGGCCGTGTAAACAAACTCAACAGTGTACACCCAGTTATGAAAACTTGCTCGGGCAGGTTTACAACAGGATGACAAGGGGGAGTTTCATTAATTAACCCTTTGAGGATCATGGCGCGTTTTATACAGCTTAGGAATGATATGTGCGAATGGAAAGTATACAAAGTGTCCCAATTAACCCTCAGACTTCCATATAACCTTTCTAATCCAAATAAAATCGTCTAATGATAACCAGAATAAACTGCCAGAACGCGTCATGATCCTCAAATTACACGCTCCTATAATGGTCTCACTTTGTTTAACCACTACCAAGGGCAAATCAGGAATTCAGCTAAGGAGTTATCACACGAGAGCTTTCTTATAGTCAAAACGGTCAATACAACATTCTTACGGCAAAATTCTAGGATCGAAAATTAAACTGAATACCAGATTAAGTTAGGGAACACCATTCTGTTAACCCCTTAAGCACGATGACGCAATTTTCATCTTGTTCTGGTTACCACTAGACTATTGTTTTAACCTTGTAACATACCTCTAGGACACAAAGAGGGGGGGGGGGGGTACGATATCAATAATAGCTCTGAATAACATAGGACATTCTTAGACTACATGAAGACGTCTATTGTTAGCCAGAATAACAGTTAACAAAAGAGTCCTCGTGCTGAAAGGTTAAAAGTTGACCGCTTAACCCCTTCTGTACCGGCGACGTCTTATTAATTTTGTTCTATCTATATTTAGACAATTTTGTATGCAGTTTAAGAAGGATCTGTGGTAGTAAAAAGGGTTGCGAGATAGTTAGAGGCCTGTTAATTGCTGGAGATCCTTTTTAAACTGAATAAAATAGTCTGAAAGTAGTCTGAATAAAGTTAAAAGGATGACACCGGTAATGAACGGGTTAATGGGGCTGACCTGCTTTGTCTCTGAGTTTTATCCATTCGGCCCCATTCAGCCTACTGTTTTAAGAAGTTTCTTCCCATTCAGGTATAGATGTTTTGCTATCATTGTATGGAGAAATTCGGCTTCGCCGGAGAAATTTTTCTATCGAAAAATGTAAAAATTAATGAAGTCAGCTGTCTAAAACATAATACAAAATATGCTGACTCTATCGTTCGTCAGGTGTAAGTCGACACCTGGATGAGGATAAACTTCTTAAACCAGTATGCTGAATGAGGTCGAATGTTTACTACCCAAAAAGGAAAAAAAAACGAGTCAGTCCACCCAATTTACCAAATCAAAGTGGACGATGAGAGTGAAGAGAAATACTTGGTAGTGTGATACCAGCAGTAACGGTGAACATTTTTTGTAAAGGAGTATAACAGTATGATAGTTACCGCCTTAATCATCGGTTGGAGGCTCGTTTTGTTTTGTTTTCATATCTATTGGATCTTTGATTTTTCATCCATCCTAGATTGGAAAATTGAATAGTAATGTTATATCTGAACTATTTCTTATTCTTAATAATTATATAAAGTTTTTTTTTTGTTTTTTTTTAATTTAAGGCAGAAAGAAAACATAATATTACTACAAAAGAAAATTATTTCTCGAATGACTGCTACGAAACGTTTTTTTTTTTTTTTTTTTTTTTTTTTTTTTATAAAATCACTCAGCTGATTGCTGCGTGGTGAAGAGAGGGACGAGGGAGGACACTTTAGGTAAGAAATGTTTCTGGTTTGTGGCATTTCTTGTACGATTATCAGTACAGATTATACAGTACACCATATCAATACAATATACTGTATAGCCTAATCCTGCAAGTACTGTACATTACTATTTGCTTAACTAAAGTGAATCAATAAAGCTCTCCCTTCAACCCTCCCTTAGATTATGCAGTAGTAATTTGTGTATGTAAAGGATATTCCTCTGATTATGTCTCACAAGATTTCTTTGGTTCAGCTTCAATTATGCGAATTAGCTTCTAATTTCCAAAATTTCTGTACACAAATATACAGTACAAGTGTTTAATAAAGCTCTGAGAAGATTGTATGTTTACAGTATTTATATACCAAATTGGTTATGTAAGTTGAGTTAGTGTTAGTTGAGTTTAATACAATATAAGCCAATGATTAACCAAATAGACAAAGCTAAAGATAAAATCAAAGAAGAGTTCCTTAGAATCATTAGTTTTATAATGTGCTATTTTAAGCCTATTTATAACAAAAATATGGCTTCAGATTGAGTCTATTAGTAGTGAAATTCAAAACAAATCTCGGGGGGGGGAGGGAGGGGGCCTCACAGCGCCCCCCAGAACCCACCAGCTGGATTGGCTTGCTTTACTCGCCTATCAATTTATAGGGGCCCACAGCACCAGGGCCCAATGAAGTCTCTACCTGGCCCTGAGTATCAGGTGCCCCTCCCATGATAATTGTGCCCCCCTGCTGAGAAAACCCTGGCTACGCCACTGGTTGAGGGATCCAATTCACCACTTGCGAGTTTCAGGCTATAAGGAACGAAACTCGCAAGGGATCGAATTATGTCAGGAGGGAGAGCATGACATTATATATATATATACAGATGCACACTATATCTATCTATCTATCTATATACTCAGGCCCAATCCCCACTTTTCCTGTGTTATTTTTTGAGGAGGGGGGGGGGGGACTAAAGACAGAGCCAGACTAGGGACAACACAAAACACAACATGAAACAATAAACACAAGAAAACAAAATACAAATTCATACACATCCAGGTCATCCAGGAGAAGACCCAGAGACCAGGGTCACCAAGGTCCCTCCACCACTCCCCCGGCCCCCGACCACACTCACACAAAACCACTTTCCTCTCCCTAGACTCTTCTCCCTCACTTCCCGTTAGACCATCAACAAAAACTGCTCGGGTAGGTCAGTGAAGAAGAAACCTGATTTACCCAGTGACACCGCGGGGTCCTTCCTACGCTATAAAAACAGGCAGACAGAGAGACAGTAAGGGAGATAGACATACTGTATAGACAGATATAGAGATAGACAGATAGGGTAGGTCACTGAAGAAGAAACCTGATTTACCCAGTGACTCCGTGGGGTATTTCTTGAGCTATGAGACAGACAAACAGACAGACAGACAGGAAGGAAGTTAGATATATTGTATAGATGAACTGATGAACAGACTGATAAATGTAGCTAGGTCAGTCAATAATATATCGAATTTACTCCTAAATCCGATTGATTTTTGTTGAGCTGCGAGTTGTCCAGAGATAAAGATATAATATAATATATATATACAGTATATATATATATATATATATATATATATATATATATATATATATATATATATATATATATATATATATATATATATACTGTATATAAGTAGATATATATGCAATAGATAGAGAGGTAGATGGATAGACAGATAGGTAGATATAGTAAATGAAAAGATAGATAGACAACAGATACACAAATGGTGCCGGTTACAAATAAAAACCAGGTTGCTTATACAAGTGCCAGTGAACTTATCTACATAAGTCCTACTCCGAGTGATCCAGTAATTAGGAGAAATGGAGAAAGAGAAAGTTGTATATAAAAAAACCTGTCATCCACATCAAACTACTTGGACGTGAATCGTAAATGGATAAAGCCCCTCTCACACATAATTATGCGAATTTGGTCGGGACAGGCTCCGACGTAGCACGCGTGTTGTAGTCTGCGGTGTGGGTCGTGTAGTCGGCGGCCCGCAGTCTGAGCCGTCTTCCATGCCTCCCCACGTGTCTGCTTGGCTCGAAAATGTTTTGGTCTTGCGATTTTTGTCACAGTGGCTGCAACAATGAAATTTGGCGTTAATCAGGGGACAATGGCCAGAATATTAGCATGGTAGGACCATGGAAGAAGGTGTACGACGGTGCCATAAAGACAAACAACAAATTTATGGGCCACGACATAATTGAAATATTTTGAACATGACCATAACATTTTCGAACCAAGCCGATACATGGGGAAGCACGGAGGATGGCTCAGACTGCGGACTGCTTGTATACAACCACGCCGCAGATCGTTTGCCAGGTCAGGGCTCGTTCCGACCAAATTCGTGTGTGTGTGAAAGGAGCTGTAGTTTTCCGTCACTGGATTGAAAGTGTTAATACATATCTCATACTAAGGGGGGGTTTTTATATTTTTAAAGTTTGCTCCCTAGACATCCATCAAGCTTAAAAGATTCACATTACTGTGTATGTTCCTTTGTATAGATACACACAAAATAACAATGACCCAGGCACATACATGTCAAAATGATTTTTTTTTTTAGTAAGCCAATTGACTGAATACTGCCAACTATATAAATGACATTAATTAAATATGACATCAATTAAGAACCAGTAAACTTTCACGATGCTCCAAAAACCTTTTAGAGTCTCACTTTGCTCACAATACTTAACATCTCCAAAATTCGAAACAGGAAAAGTTTTTTATGTGTTTGAATTTATTATTGTTATTATATTTATTATTATTATTATTAATATTATTATTATTATTATTATTATTATTATTATTATTATTAATCTGAGTGCCATAGGTATAGCTGGAAAAGTGTAAGCACTATAAGTTGCTGTATAGTCAACACCAGGACACCTATAGCACCGAAGGACAAGAACAAAATACAAATAAAACAAGAACAAAAGCAAAAGTAGTCATATGTAAATGAGATGACAGCTAGGGCACATAGTCGAGAGTAAATCATGTTTCCATAGGAACACTCTATTATTTGCTTATTGTTTTATCTCTTTATTATATTTTAGTTTCCTCCCTAGACCTCCATCAAGCTATAAAAAACACCCCCTAGACCCCCATTCAAGTTTAATTTATAAATTTGTCGGTAGAAAAATCACCCGGCCAAAGACTGGTTACTCTTATTACACTGCTAGTACTCGCACTGCACCCCTCAAGCTCAAGAGAATTCCACAAACTGATTGTGTTTGGCAAGAAACACCTCTGATCTATGCTGTGCAGCACCTAAAATGCTGGAGCGACAGTGGATATTGTGCTGATGAGAACCAGGTGAGTCTGGAGGTCACGTACGGATCAGGAAGGTAACTATGCATGGGATGAGCCTCCTTCAGTCTGATCTTATATATTATGTGCCCCAGATTACTTGTATCATTCTCTAGTACTTAGTTGCTAGCGTTTGTGTGTGAGGTGTTTGTGTGTATGGTATCTAGCTACGTGATCACGAGTCGGAGCGGGTGGTGGTGGATGGGATATAATTCCACATGAAGCCATTACTTTTAAGCTCCTCGGTGGTCTAGTTGGTTAGGTACTGGAGTGCTGCACTACTGGCCTGGGTTCGAACCCTCGCTGGGGCATGACACAAAATATTAATAACATGCACAGGCAGCTTACAGCACGATGGTGTTCGAGATAGCACAACACTTGTCCACCACCGAGAAATGCAATCATGAAAACACAATTCCCTGAGGTACATCATACAGCCAACATTGAGATATAGTCGCCTTCGAATCCAGTGGACTTATCCTAGTTGGGAGAGTACCATCCAGGTCACCCAACCCTTTGAATCCAGGTGTCGTTAACCCTTTCAGTACCGATGACGTATGTTGTATATGATTTCAGCTATATGTAGACGATTTTATGAAGCTTGGGAAGGATATATATGGTAGCTAAAAAAAAATAGATAGTTTTTATTGTCGTTTAATGGGTTAATGGGTAGACGTCCTTCCTATGCTAAATATAATAGTCTAACAGTTGCTGGAATATAATGAAAAGTATGTCACCGGTACTGAAAGGGTTAATGCAAATATGGTGGTGGCGCAATATTCTGACTAGCCTTCAATGATGAAACGCATGTACTTAAGGGGAGGTTTTTAGCTAATTCGCTAGACTTCCATCAAGCTTAACATTACAGCCCCTAGACCACCTTTCAAGATAAATTTGTACATTTTTCGGTAGAAAAATGTCCCGGCCGAAGGCCGGTTCCTCTTAAATTACAGGCTCGCTGTCGCTCGCCAGGGAAAAAGTCGACACTTAAATGGCACGAAAAGTCTTAAAATTGACAGAAATGGGGCGAAAGTTCTCAAAATCGCCAAACTAATGGGGCGAACGTCTTAAAATATCAAAAGCAATGGGGCTAAACATGAGAGATAAAGGGGTCAAGAAAAAAATCCCTCAAGTGGAAATCTCCCCTTAACCCGTACTATACCGGTGACGTACTTTTCATCATATGCTGGCAACTATTAAGACATATTTATTCAGCTTAGAAAGGCCGTCTACCCATGGAAAGGCTACAAAGTATCTCATTTGTTCCTATGAGCTATGACAGACCTTCTTACGCTAAATACAATCGTCTAATAGTTATGATAGAAAGGATGTCACCGGTACTGTATGGGTTAAAAAGCTCTAAACGTTTGGAGTTCTGTGTCACTCAGACCACATAAAATTATAAGGTCGGTCCACCAGGCGACCCAAAAATGGTCACTTTCCCATAGTGACGTCACTCGTCCTCACTGACCAAGGGTCAGTACTCTCCCTCCCTTTGACTTGTGAAGGTCGTGCATCTCTCTCCCAAATTAAGTGAATTAAATATGCATAACCCTGGTGTCCAACTTTATTGATTGGTTTATTCAAGTGTGAAGACATGCCCAGCAACTGTGCAGTGTTTAAGCATACTAGCAAAACATACTTACACACAAGAAGACACACATGCACATAAGAATACAAACACGCACACAGACGAGTCTATACACACGAACATTTACCCATGCATGTCCTTTTTTTTTTTACATACATATACATCATTATATATGTGTATAAGCAGTCTCTGATAAAAATATGTACCGTAATGATAAGATTTATATATATAATGTGCAACGCTTTTATCTACAAATTTAATGTTGCCCGAGTTATGTTTCATATTAAATTATTACAGATTCTCCAGAAGATGGTTCCCGTGATTTGAGAAATGAGAAACGAGGGCTGAAGAGACTCTTGGAAGATATACTGGAGGAGGACTACCAGGAACATGTGGAGCCACCTGTGAGCAATGAAGATTTTCAAAGCCAGCTGGAGGATCTGAAGAAGGAACTACATGATGTAAAGGGGGAAAGAGATGCTCTGCTAAGAGAGGAGTGCGAGTGGAAAAAAGAAAAATCACACCTTCTAGAGCAGATCAAGTTCGCTACTGAAAAGGCCACTGAGCATTTGAGGAATACGTTATCTTCCTATTTTTCACCTTCTCAAATTGATTTTTTCCTAAGTGGAAAACCTGTATCACACTGGTTAGAAGATGACATCTGCAGAGCATTAACATTGCGCAGTTTGAGCCCGAAGGCATATCAATTTTTACGTGAAGTGTCGAAGTTTCCTTTGCCATCTAAGACTACATTACATCGTTGGGTGACTAAATTTGACTGTGAACCAGGAGTGTTACACACTGTCATAAGTCTGTTGCGGCAAAAAGGTGAGTCCATGGATATCCGTGATCGCGTCTGTGTCCTATCTTTTGATGAATGCAGTATTGCGCATGAGAGGGCTTATGACAAACGAAAAGACATTCTCTATGAACCAAAAAGTAAAGTTCAATGTGCAATGATAAGGGGATTGGTTGGCTCATGGAAGCAACTAATCTTTTATGAATTTGATTGTAACATGACCAAGGATATTCTTTTCAATATCATCAAAGAGGTAGAAGACGCTGGATTTCCTGTAGTAGTTGTAGTAAGTGATCTTGGGCCAACAAACGTTAGGGTATGGAAGTCTTTGGGTGTCAATATTGACAAACATTTCAATCCGATCCAACCCATCATATCCTTCACAAATCCAACTGCTTCGCAAAGAGAAATATTTGTTTTTGCAGATGTTCCTCATCTAATCAAGTTGATCAGGAACAATTTTATTGATTCTGGTTTTAAGATGTCAGGGGACAAAAATTTGAACAGTGAATGTGTTCGAGAAATTATTTAAAAAAGTGTGAGTGATTTGAAAACTACACATCGTCTATCTGTAAAACACATCACACCTAAGGGTGTGCAACGGATGAAAGTGAAGTTAGCTACTCAGCTACTATCAGAGACAACTGCTAAGTCTGGAGCATATTTTGGACAAAAAGAGTTGCTAAAAAGCAAGGATTGGGATGCTACAAGCAAATTCATCTCCTTAACTGACTCTTGGTTTGATGTCAACAATTCTAGAGTGCCAGTTGATTCAACATTTTCCAGAAATGCTTATGGAATAAATTTGCAGTATCAAAGTCAAATATTAAATGATATGAGGCAAACCATGGCATCATTGAGAGTTGGTACAAGCAACCACATGTACCCGTTTCAGAAAGGAGTAATTGTATCTTCCCAATCCTTGCCAAAGATCTATGAAATGGTAACAAAAACATATAATATCTCATTCATACTAACCTACAGGCTAAACCAGGATGTGTTGGAACATTTATTTGCTTCTCTTGGACAATTTGGATCAAGTTATGAGCATCCTTCTACTGTGTCAATGAAGCAACGCATAAGAAGTTATTTGCTTGGGAGAAACACTGCACTAGTTAGTGAAAATTTCAATTGCCAAAGAGAATGTCAAGATGTGAGCATGTCTGAAGGCTCGTTTCACATAAATAAAGGTCAGTCAGTGGAAAATGAGGAAGATGGCAATTCACTGGAACATGAACTATGCTTATCAGCCATGGTGTTTTCAACCTTAAATGAGGAAATAGTGCTAGACAATGAAAACACTGAACATTGGGACCCAGGTTATATTGAACCTGAATTCATTTTAGAAAAAGCAACTGAAACTGAAGGTCTCCGATATCTTGGTGGGTTTATTGTTCACAAATTTCCCCAATACCAGTTCCTAGGAGAAAAGGTGGAAAAGGACGATGATACCTGGATTGGGGCAGTTGACAGAGGACTAGCCTTAATGAAACCTAGTTCTGAGTTCTTCAAAAAGCTGACTATAATGGAAACATTATTTAAATGTCATCATGGAGAATCAAAACTAAAGCCAGGTAAAGGATCCATCAAACTCCTAACTTCATACATATCAGAATTAGTACAACTCCCCATTGATGTGATATCCTATTTCGTTAGGTGCCGGATGTTCTTTCGTATAAGAGTATTGAATAGAAATATATATTCAGCACGAAAGCAATGTAACAAAATGCTAAAAGTAGTTACGTAAAACAGTTATTGCGTTGCTAATACCTTTGTTTACTCATCCTTTTTAACTGCTTTAATAATGCACAATTGAATTGCACATTTTCCTACACTGTGTAAAATTGAAAAAAAAAAATATATATATACATATATATATATATATATATATATATATACATAAATATTATACTGTATATATATATATACATATATACATATAAATAAATAAATATATAGATAGATATATATATATATATATATATATATATATATATATATATATATATATATTATATATATATATATATATATATATATATATATATATATATACTGTATATATATATATATATATATATATATATATATATATATATATATATATATATATACAGGTATGTATATATTAGTTGAATAGATAAACTTTTTTAGAGATAATATGTGATGGCAATAAGAAGTTAAACACATGCAAACAACCATAAATATATAAACTAATCAAACACAAATGCGCTTAGGCTTCACATTCATAATCACACACACACACACACTATCTAACACACACAGAGGGGTCATTAATCAGTTTTGGTGGAAAGAGAGAGCGCGCGGGCGAGAGAGAGAATGAACTAATTGAAAGCGAGAGAGAAAGATAGAAGGAGAAGGAAAATGCGTGCGTGGGACCTGTGACGTCAAAGGGTCGCCTGGTGGCCCGACCTTATATCTGTAGACTGTGACTCAGACGTTAATGAGGACCTGCGATGTAAATCTCAGTGGCTTAGCAGTATTCCAGGGTAAATTTGATTGCTTGTCTCCAGCTTTTATAAAATTATATACCCTATATGAATCAAAAAGTTATATTAAAAAAAAAAAAAAAAAAAAATCCCAAACAGTGTCTCCAACCTAAGACACTTATTTACTTGGTCACCAATTACATGGCCAGATGCCAAGAAAAACGTGTTGAACTGAAGCTTGCAAACAGGTCGAATGTGTTGCACCGTATGTATTCACCCAGAACCATGTGTGTGTGTGTGTGTTTATGTGTGTGTGTGTGTGTGTGTGTGTGTGTGTGTGTGTGTGTGTGTGTGTGTGTCATGAGGGAGCTGGCCTATATATAAGACTTAAGAGAGGGAGTTGCGATATCATTTACTTCACGTTCGGACCAACAGAAGCTACAAGACAACATGGGGTCTAAGGTACATTATATATATTACGTTTAGGTGATGCTTAAGGTTGTGGTAGATACATGTGTTTAAGGGGAGATGGTACCCCTTCTTCCTCATGTTTAGCCCCATTAATTTTCATATTTTATGACGCTCAGTTCATAAATTTGGCGATTTTAAGACCTTTCGCCCAATATGTTGTCAATATTAAGACTTATCATGTCATTTAGGTAATTTAGGAACCGGCCTTCGGCCGGGAAATTAAAAAAAAAAAAAAAAATGTACAAATTTAACTTGAAGGAGGGTCTTGGGGGTGTTCTTCTTAGTTTGATGGACGTCTAGGGAGGAAACTAAAAATAATGATAGAACAAATATACAAATGAGCAAATAAATATGCTCATCTCCTCTTCAGTTTACCGTTTTTTCTTTGCTTTATGTATCAGGTAACAAGGCAGGAGGCCCCCATCACAACAATATAATGGTCTTTAACCCTATCCAGCAGTTTAACCCTTTTCTTTACCGGCGACGTCTTATCGATTTTCTTGTAGCTATGTTTAGACGATTTTGTGAAGTTTAGGAAGGATCTGTGGTAGTAAATATGGTTAAGAGAGATACTTCGAACCTGTTCATTACTGGAGGCCCCTTTTTAAACTTCAAACAATCGTCTATTAGCAGCCAGAATAAAGTTAAACAGACGTAGCCGGTACAGAAGAGGTTAAGGGGGGTGACCCGCTTATTGTCACCTTTTCTCTCTTTCTGTGGCTTTTATCCATTCGGTCCCGTTCAGCCAACTGTTTTAAGATGTTTATCCCCATCCAAGTGTCGATTTCTTCTTGGCGAGCGATAGCGAGCCAACATTGTAGTCTATGGAGAAATCCGGCTTGGCCGGAGAATTTTTTCTATCGAAAAATGTACACATTTAGCCTGTCAAAAACATTCTATAAAATATGCTGGCTCGCTACCGCTCGCCAGGAAAAAATCGACACCTGCAAGGGGATAAACGTCTTAAAATAGTATGCTGAATGGGGCCGAATGGATACAAGCCAGAGAGAGAGAGAGAGAGAGAGAGAAAAGGAGAGAAAAAAAGCAGGTCACCCCCTTTAAGAAGGACCTCTATATGTTATTCAGATGGTTTATGGAGGACGTATTTAGCCCTGAGAGTCCTGGAGGTAGATTTTAAGCTAAAGAAAGGCGCCTAATGGTAGCCAGAATACGATGGTAATTCCGTCATGCACACTGTTTTCCTGGCAGTAAAGTTTTTTTTTTCGCTCGTCAGGAATATAATCGACATCTATGTGGCATAACACGATTAAAATCGCCAAAGTAATGCAGCGAACGGCTTAAAATGTAAAACATAATGGGGCTAAACATTAGGGAGAAGGAGGTCCAGCATTTTTCCGCCAAGTTAAAAATAATCGAGTATAGACTAAGCGTGAATTATATCAGATGTATTGTAATTTTCATGAAACTTAATTACAGAAGTGCTCAGACCAGTTTTGTTATATAAAATACCAAGTAAAAAGTGCACTTGTCATTTCATCTTGGCCTAATTTATTGATGCGTATCGTGTTTGTAATATAAAAAAAAAAAAAAAAAAAAACAGAGGCTGTAATAAAACTGGTTCATATGATCATTGTAATCATCTATTTGTGCATCCATTTGAACACATTGACCATGTCTTGTGAATGTTTTTATGATATATGATAACTGTGCTGATGGTGTAATGGTTTAGATGTTTATGTTCTGGGTGTGGTGTCCCGAGTTCGAATCCCGGGAGGACCATGTGCTTTCATTAGTTTATTCAAGTGCATTGGGGTTTGTAATTGATGATTAATGTTAAGAATGGGGTGTTACTTAATATATTTCAAAGGTGTTCTGTGATTAGTTACCCCTTCTGTACCGGCGACGTCCTTTTGACTTTATTCTGGCTGCTATTAGACGATTTTATTCAGTTTAAAAAGAGCCTCCAGCAATTAACAGGCTTCGAACTATCTCACTTAACTCCTTTTACTACCACAGATCCTTCTTATACTGCTCCCAATCGTCTAAATATAACACAAGAACAATTAATTTGATGACGCCGGTACAGAAGGGGTTAAATAGTGATATCACATTGGCCATCATCTATTCGTTGTGAACATTTGTATTGTATCCTTAGTGATCTTGGCCCCATTCCTCTCACTATAACATTACGCTTTCCATAATGCAGTTGGGTCTGAGTACATGATTAGATTGATATCCAAAATTCGAAAATGGATATTAATTGTGATCGCGTATTCAACCTTTAACTGTGTTGGTGGTGTAATGGTTTAGATGCTTATGTTCTCGGTGTGGTGTCCCGAGTTCGAATCCCGGGAGGACCATATGCTCTCATTAGTATATTCAAGTGCATTGGGGTTTGTAATTGATGATTAATGTTAAGAACGGGGTGTTACTCAATAATTATGATGATGATGTGCTGACCCATCCACTATCCTACAGGTGACTCTGGCCCTGCTGGTCCTGGTCGGTGTTGCCATGGTAACGGCAGACAGCAGACCAGTATACTACCTTGGAGTGAGTTCAACAGTTTCTTTGGTTTTCTATTAAGGGGGGTCGCCGTCTTTTTTTTTATATTTCTCTCCTTTTCTCTCTTTCCCTGGTTTGTATCCATTCTGCCCCATTCAGCCAACTGTTTTAAGACTTTTATCCCCATCCAGCTGTCGATTTCTTCCTGGCGAGCGAAAGCGAGCCAACATTGTATGGAGAAATCCGGCTTCGCCTGAGAAATGTTTCTATCGAAAAATGTGCAAATTTAGCTTGCTGTCAAAACAAAAATATATATATGCTGGCTCGCTACTGCTCGCCAGGAAAATATTGACACCTGGATGGGGGTTAACGTCTTAAAACAATAGGCTGAATGGGGCCGAATATACTGTATACAAGCCAAAGAGAGAGGGAGAGAAAGAGACAAAAAAAGCGAGGTGGTAGATGAACTTAGGTGACCGAAATATTTTAAATATTGACCTCATAAGCTGCCAGACCAGTCTTGAGGATAAATGTTGAGGGA
Organism: Paralithodes platypus; assembly: GCA_032716605.1. NCBI lineage: Eukaryota > Metazoa > Arthropoda > Malacostraca > Decapoda > Lithodidae > Paralithodes > Paralithodes platypus. The sequence goes on along the minus strand of CM064530.1, from coordinate 10,864,574 downwards.
AAAAGAGCTCGTGTGATACCGTCTTTACTCTTTCAGATTGGCAATGGCGAGGTTTACAGAGTCTCGGATCCCTCTGGTACACTCGGAAAGTCTGGACGGCTACGTACGAGCGGTGGAAAATATGAAGTACCCGATCCATATGATGACGACGAGTATGAGAAGCCAGATCCATATGATGACGATGAATATGAAGTACCTGATCCGTATGGTGATGATGACAGCGATGAATATGAAAGGACTACAGGTGTTCGAAATTCTAAGTACAAGCCGTTGTATGAGGGTGATGATGAATATGAAAAGCCTGATCGATATGATGATCATGATGACAAATATGAAGTACCCAATCCATATGACAGCGATGGATATGAAAGGAATGTTAGTGGTCGCATTTCCAAGTACAAACCGTTGTATGAGGACGATGATGAATATGAAAAACCGGATCGCTATGATGATGAGTATGAAAAGCCTGGTTCTGATGAATATCGCGCTCCTAATTATGCTCCTTTATTTTATGACAACATATACAGGTATAGTGTATCCGATCGCTATGATGATGATGATGATAATGATGAATATGAAAAATACGATCCCTATGACGACAGCGATGAATATGAAGAGTCTGTTGGTGTTCGCTTTCCTAAATATAAGCCGTTGTATGTGAATGAAGGACGCAAACTCTATTCCAATTATGGTGATGAGTATGAAAAGCCCGATTCATACGATGATGATGATGACAAATATAAAGTACCCGATCCATATGAAGATGATGATGATTATGAGAAGCCCGATCCCTATGACGATGATGATGATGATTACAAAAAGCCCAAATATCTCGTTCACTTGTATTATCCATCCTTGTTTAATGGTCAAGGAAAATATAAACGTCCCGATCCGTATGATGACGACGGTGACAAATATGAGAAACACGATCCTTATGATGATGATGATGATGACTATGAAAAGCCCGATCCGTACGATGATGATGAATATGAACCTGATCCATATGACGATGATGACAAATATAAAGTACCTGATCCATATGAAGATGATGATGAATATGAAAAACCTGATCGATACTATGATTCCGATGAATACAAAAAATCCGTTCGGTACAACGATTCCGACGAATACAAAAAACCCGATCCATATGGCGACTCTGATGAATACGAAAGACGCAAACACTACGATGATGAATACGAAAGCCGCAAGCACTCTGATGATGAATACGAAAGACGTAAACACTACGATGATGAATACGAAAGCCGGAAACACTCTGATGATGAATATGAAAGACGCATACACTACGATGATGAATACGAAAGCCGCAAACACCACGATGATGAATACAAAAGCCGCAAACACCACGATGATGAATACGAGAGACGCAAACACTACGATGATGAATACGAAAGCCACAAACACCACGATGATGAATACGAAAGCCGCAAACACCACGATGATGAATACGAAAGACGCAAACACCACGATGATGAATACGAAAGCCGCAAACACCACGATGATGAATACGAAAGCCGCAAACACCACGATGATGAATACGAAAGACGCAAACACCACGATGATGAATACGAAAGCCGCAAACACCACGATGATGAATACGAAAGCCGCAAACACCATGATGATGAATACGAAAGCCGCAAACACTACGATGACTCCGACGAAGCCAAGTACGACTTCAGCTGGTCGGTGGAGGACGAGTCTTCCGAGAACCACTACGGCCACCAGGAGTACCGCGACGGCGACCAAACCGAGGGGTCCTTCTACGTGCAACTCCCAGACGGCCGCACCAAGACCGTCTCCTACAATGTGAAAGGCGACTCGGGATTCCTGGTTGATGTACAGTATGAGGGCAAAGCGGAGTATGGTTCAGATGAGTCGGAGGAATCAGACGAATTGGATGAATACAGAAAGAAACATTATTACGATGACTGATTAAATTTTAATGACAAACTCACAAATTTAGCGGAGTATGGTTTAGATGAGTCGGACGAATCAGACGAATCGGATGAATACAGAAAGAAACATTATTACAATGACTGATTCCATTTTAATGACAAACTCACAAACTAGGTTCCGCATGTCAGTCAAGAATTATACAGTCGTGCAAAGGAATACTTGAACAGCTCCTCATATTAAAAGCGAGATAGTAAATCTAATAGTAAAATTGTGATACTTGATCCTATTACTGTGGCCTAATCAAATTTCCCATATATTTCACCAGAGTATCATAATATTTCTTCCAAATGTTACTTAGATATTTCTTTCCACAACATTACAAGCCCATTTAGGCAATTAGGAGAGTGATATGACAGTTTGTGCAAATCACTATACTCCGTTCAGCATAAACAGTCCGTTGATAGGGCAGAACTTGACAACACTGTTTTACCCTCGCTATCAGCTGATAAGTTGATAATGGGTACGAGAAACCATTTGCCCTCTCTCTCTCTCTCTCTCTCTCTGGTAGATGAAATTGTACTAACTTAATTATTAACGTGATTTTTGATATACCCTAAATCTATATATAATGTCTTAAATGATAAAATAAACTATTGGTCAAAATATTCTGTGTGGCAGACTTTAAAGTGTTTGCTTTTATTGTACGGTTTTCTGTAATTATAATGAATGGGATACTTCTCTATAGTAGAAAATTATCCAGTGTTTCTGATGTTATGATTTTTTTTCCACACCACCATTGAGGTAAAATTCTAGGTGCTCAAACCGTCAAATCATTCGTGCACACATTTTGACGGACTTAACTTGGTGTGTTTGTCAGACTTATCATCACATCCACAAGACTGTTATTATTAACTTTTGACTTTGTTATAGAGATGTTTTGTTAGGCATCACTGTGTTATTAGGTGAGGTGGATATGCAAGGAATAGAGGTAGAGCTAGTTTAGTTCACCTGTTGTTTTAAGTTTTTTTGCCCTACTATTCATATTTCATTTTCATATACTCTCAGGATCTCCATCTGTCTACTCGTCGCCCCCTTCTAGAAAACTATGACCTACTCTTCAACAACATACAAATTAACCCTTCATCTTCTCTAAATATTCTCGGTTTCTCCTTTTCTTCTGATCTCTCTGGAACTCTCTCCCAGAATCAGTATTTCCCTCTTCCTATGACTTATATTGCTTCAAACTCCGTGTGTCCAGGCATTCTGGCTGGAACGTCCCTAAATTGTGGCCCTGTCCCTCTTTCAACTCTCGGGGAGTTGCTGTTGTTACCTGTCTTTGTAATTGAGGTTATATATGTGTTTGTACTGTATTGTTGTTATTTGCCTCTATAATTGAAGTTATAATTATATGGATTTATGCTATATTGTTGTTTTTATCAGTATATGTCATTGTTATTGCCCTATTTATACATGGTATGTTGTTGTTGTAAATAAATAAACACGTTGAATGCATAATACGAGTTTTGTGATTACACTAATATAACGTATGGAGTTCAAGAAGTTCACAGAGTTCAAGAAAGAAAGAAAGATTGGTTACGTGTCTTTTCTCTTTCAACCCTACAAAGTCAGAGGTCTTTTTGAATATCTCCTATACAATTTACAAAGCGGTCGCGAAACATTTCCCCATAGGGAATTCCTGTGTGTTTGCAAGAGAGAGCTGAAGAATCTATTTGTGTTCTTTTATTTAATAATTTTCATTTTAGTAAGCGTTGTTTCCACATAGCGATTTTGATAATTTAATTTGACTTTATATTGTCCTTGTCCCAATTTTGGTTTGTTTAGTTTGCAAGTTTTACATTTTAATTTTAATTTATTGATTTCACTCCAAAACCAAACACCTCCCAAAGAAATAAATGAGAGTAAGCATGTGATCCAACGGGGTTCGAACCTGGGTTACCACATACAGATGCAGATTAAATATATAGGAATGAAGATCAAATATATAGGAATACCCTATGGGCAATACACAGGGATTCCCTATGGGGAAATGTTCCGCGACCACTCTGTATAATATGTAGAACGAAATGGGACGAAAGGTCTTAAAATCGCCAAACTAATAGGCCTAACGTCTTAAAATCTGAAAACTAATAGGGCTAAACATGAGAAAGAAGGGGGACCCGAAAAACGACCCATCTCCACTTAATTGGGCAGAGCAGTTAATAACTTTGACTGATTGATCGAACTGGTCCTAGTGGTCTGACTGGTTATTTTGGGCCAGACATGAGTGTGGTCAGATGTATTAACCCTTTCCGTACCGACGACGTTTTATAAATTTTAGTTTAGCTACATTTGGACGATTTTGTGCAGCTTAAGAAGGATCTGTGGTAGCAAAAAGGGTCAAGGGAGATAGTTCGAAGCCTGTTAATTGCTGGAGACCCTTTCTAAACTGCATATAATCGTCTAATAGTGGCTAGAATATAATATACAGATGTCACTGGTAATAAAGGGGTTAAGAATTCAAGGGCTGTGTAGTGCGACATCAAATAAACCCTATCACAGATTTAATGTACGGTTACGCTAATAAGTCATGTCTCGGCTGTCATTACGTTTGCCTCGCTCTGTGCTGTAATAATGTCTGTCAGATGTTCGAATAGGGTGGGTAAGTGTAGGAATAGGTTTGTATATATCCCCCTCGAAATGAATAAATTAAGTTTGGATATTGCTGAAACCAATTATATAAGGATCAACAAATACTTGGTGCCCAGACATCACGTTTTGATTAATGATGAATAATTTACAAACAAGCTTTAGGCTGTAGGTTTTTGCAGCTGATATCCAAACACATCATATCAATGTCAAATGTAGTTGAGCAGAATTTCTACCTCTTTTCACTTTCAACGGGTAAAAGGCTTCAACTCACAAGAACAAAGAGCCATTTAACTTACTTATAGAGACTTAATCTCAAGCATCATTCGAAAATATATCATGGTTTTATGAACTAATATGTCCTAATATAGATTAACATATTCATAACTTTTCTTTCATGATTCCATTTCACTTCAGCTTGTGAACATAATTATTTGTACCTATTGTTTGTTTAATCGATAACCAATATTGATGTCCCAAAGTGGAACAAAATATAATTGAAATAAAACAGCAATCAATGGAAGGAAAAAGATAGAAAACAAAAAGTACACATTAGAACGACGCCCGCTAAAAATGTATTATCTTTGTTCAATCGAATGTCTATCAATTACCACTCAAATAATAACATATTTGAGTGATATGTAGAGAAGTTCACTAAATCAACACTTGTACGACGTAAACCAAATAGTATTAGTCAGGACTCATTAGACACACATGAGGACTGACAATGACAAACTTTAGTGAAATAAAATTACACAGTAGTGACATTATTGGCGAAATTTTGATTTTGGATGTGCTTCAGGAAAAGGAATGGTAATAAAAACGAATAAGTACACATTTCAGAGTATTTTATTTATTTGTAAACAACAATAAATTATAGTGGCCATCTGCAAGCACACAATTAAGATCTTCAATCAGTGCAATTGTGTGGAGACAGACTTAGCGATTGAATATGAGCAAGTAATAATGAAACATAAAAACAGTCATTCAGTGTTTGTGGACAGTAATCTTTGTGGAAAAGTGTCGTTAATAAAAATGTAAAAAACAATGTGAATGAAATATGATACTTCATAATTAAATGTAATACTGTTGATATAATTAGAGGAAGGGATGAATGTGAGAAAATGGTAGTTGCAACAAATGAAACAAAGAACCATAAATGTAAATGTAAATGTACAGTTTGCCGCACATATTCTATTCCGTTGGGGGTCGTGATTTGGCAGCTCTGCACCCACTTCCCCAATCCCCCTCCCTCGCTCCACCTCCTAACTTCCACTATTGGTAGAGGGTGGCATGAGGGAGGGGGGTTGGGGAGGTGGGTGCGGCACTGCCAAGCTACGATTTGCTGGGATGGTTGAGAAATGGAATATGTACGGCCAACTGTACCTTGAACATTGCGATGCGTCAGATGGCCTATCTGAATAGCTACTTGAATAACAACAAATCTACAACAACTTGGATTCCTTGATCGTCATTAGGGAGAGAAAATAAAATCACTTCCCAAATCGACCATTCCCGCGTCGGTCATCTCCAAATCGGTCGTCCCCGAATCGATCATCGGAACCATTTGATTCATCTGAGCCATATGATTCATCTGAGCCATACGAGACATCAGCCACGTAGCCGGAGTTGCCGTCCACGAAGTAGTTGACTCTCTGGAGGCGACCGTCGGGAAGCAGCACGTAGTACGACCCCTTGGTGTAGTGCCCCTTTCTTTGCTCCCGGTGGCCGTACCGGTTCTCGTAGGAGCCAGAGTCGTCCTCCACCGACCAGCTGAAGTCGTACCCGGACTCATCGGAATTGGATTCAAAATCGTCGTACTGAAATATGCAGGCAAACATTTAAATATGATATATTTGGATGCCTTCATATTCTTCAGCATCGTTAGACTGCACAATAGGGTCTGAACTAAGAAGTCAACATATACATAAACTTATACATAGCATATTTTAAAACTACAAGCTGGATGTCCTAAATTATTTCAGATTCAAGGAAAAGCAGTGTCGATTTTGCATGAATGACATATATATAATATTTCAGATGTATTGCAACCATACCTGATCATCTCTGTCTCTAAACTGTGGAGCCGCCAGAGCCACAGCAGCCAGGAGCAGGAAGGAGAGTGTTATCTGGAATTATGAGATATTATTTACTCCTTCTTTCTCTCTCGTATGCCTGAATCTCTGTAAATTACAACAATGCTATACTGTAGTTGTAAAGGGTTGAGTGAGAGTGTTCGAAACCTGTTAATTGCTGGAGGCCTTTTTTAAACTGAATACAATCATCTGAACAGTAGCCAGTATAATGTGAAAAGGACGGCACCCGTACTGAAAGGGTTAATGACCATAGGAGGTACAGGTTCAATATTTGTTGCTAGAGAAACAGTGAAAAAACAAAAAAGTACATTGTAGTATCACGATATATGTATACATTATAAAAGTACATTGTAGTATCACGATATATGTATACATTATAAAAGACTCAATAATGTTACCTTAGATAACATGTTGGCGTAGTAGTAGTAGTAGTAGTAGTAGTAGTTTTGGGTGTGGTGGCTGTAGTAGTATTTGTGATAGTGGTATTATTAGTAGCAGGAGTTGTAGTAGTAGAAGTAGTGATTGTGGTGGTTGTAGTAGTTGTAGTGTTGGTGCTGGTAGTAGAATGTAGTTGTAGTAGTAGTAGTATTGGTGGTAGGGAGAAGGTTGTTGCTGCTATGACAGGAAGGTATATTGTACTTCCTGGAGTGCCAGTGCCAGCCTTATATACCGCGGCACTGCTACCACGGCCATCACCAAAACTTGCAGCAACCGGTTTTTATGGACCAAAGACATTTCGCCACCTAACCACCTTGCTATCCAGCACTTATAGTTAACATTACCTATATATTTATTTTTTTATTTTTTGCAAAGCCTATTAAAACATAAGTAATCTAACATAAGCTGCTTCATCAGAGCGTATACAAGCCTATTTATTTTCTTCACAAAACCTATTAAGGGGAGGTATTTAGTTTGTTCCCTAGACCTCCATCAACCTTAAAATTACAACCCCTCAAGTCCCTTTCAAGATAAATTTGTACATTTTTCGGTAGAAAAATGTCCCGGCCGAAGGCCGATTCCTCTTAAATTACAGGCTCGCTATCGCTCGCCAGGATACAATAGACACCTGAATTGCACGAAAGGTCTTAATATGGGGTGAAAGTTCTTAAAATCGCTAAACTAATGGGGCAAACGTTTTATAATATCAAAAGCAATGGGGCTAAACATGAGGGAGAAAGGGGTCAAGAAAACAATCCCTCAAGTGGAGCCCTCCCCTTAACCCCTACAGTATCGAACCTGTATATTGTGGCAACTATTAGATTATCTTATTCAGATTAGGAAGGACCTCTAGCAATACTAAGGCTTCAAACAATCCCAACCCACCCTTTCAACTACCGACATATCCTTCCTAAGCTGCAAATCATCGTCTGAATATAGGTAGAATTAATGATAACACACTTCTCTGGTACTCAAAGGGTTAACACATAGCTAATCTTCTAATAGAACCTACTAAAGCCTAACCAATCCTAAGCTTGATTATAATAAGATGTGATTGTATAGGTTCTCTAATAGCCCGATTGTTTTATTTATGGTGAACATTAACGGAAAGAGAAAGAGTTCTGTGAAATGGTTATATAGCAGAACTCTCTTGGGTTATCCTTCTCTGTTGTTGTATCTACAGTATGTGTACATTTATAACAACTTACTAATATAACCATGCCTAATTTCACCTAACCTATCTTAAACGAAAACGTTATACGCAATTTATATAATTCATTGGTTAGCCCGCATTTGGAATATTGTGTCCAGTTTTGGTCGCCATACTATGAAAAGGACATTGAAAAACTAGAGAGAGTACAACGGAGAGTAACTACAATGATTCCCCGACTAAGAAATAAACATATGAGGAACGATTAAGAGTTAAACCTATTTACCTTGACAAATTGCAGAATACGAGGGGACCTGATCCATTTTTTTTTTTAATTATCAAAGGCCATGACAACATGGGTGCAAGTAAGTACTTCACACTAGATAACTCAAATTACACAAGAAGTAATGGTTACAAAATTGTCGGAAATGCATTTCACTCACATGAAGCGAAGCACTTCTTTTTCAACAGAGTAATCAACTTATGGAATAAATTGCCTAGAAATGTTGTAGAGTGCCATACAGTCCAGACATTTAAATATCGCCTTGATAAATATCTCGCCGTAAATCCCCGACTAACTGCGTTTGTGCCTGAGTAACGTGTGACCGTATCAGAATATACAGTATAGTGCTCCTATAGTGCTATACATTTTTTTCTGACCACAGTCTTTCTGGAGCTGAAATCCTCCAGTTGATGGCTGTGGCAATTTTTATTTTATTTTATTTAATTTTTATTTTTATTTATTTATTTGTTTTTTACAAGCAGCCTTGTAAGGACCATTAGGTCTGTTGTTGCTTGTCTTCCTTTGTAATTTGAGGAAGTTAACAGGGTCAACTATAGTCCACTTTTTCTACCTGATGGTATATTGACAAGTTCCCATCTTCATCACTCAGCTATTACTATGGTATATTAGCGAAATATGTTGTCAATTACGAAATCTTGACTTACTAAGATGGAGAGACATAGTAGGTTCATAGTCTTCCATCACCTGTCAAGAAATCAGCTTCTAAAGGGTGAAATATAAAGTCAGCAGGATTTTTTTTATACTATAGGTTCTATAACGAATTCATATTTGTTTTCACCAACCCACCAATTAATTTACAAAATAATAAACCTAACTAATGAAATAAATGAAAGTGATGAATACATGTGGTACTCCAAGGACTCGAACCTAAAATACTCACACCGAAATTCCGAACACTAAGCATTAGGCTATCAAGACAGTTAAGGGGGGTCACCTGCTTTTTTATCTTTCTCTCCTTTTCTCTTTCTCTGGCTTGTATCCCTTCGGCCCCATTCAGCCAACTGTTTTAAGACGTTTATCCCCATCCAGGTGTTGATTTCTTCCTGGCGAGCGATAGCGAGCCAGCATTGTATGGAGAAATCCGGCTTCGCCGGAGAAATTTTTCTATCGAAAAATGTACAAATTAGCTTGCTGTCAAAACAAAAATATATATACGCTGGATCGCTACCGCTCGCCAGGAAAATATTGACACCTGGATGGGGGTAAACGACTTAGGGTAAAAGGATACAAGCCAAAGAGAGAGGGAGAGAAAGAGAACAAAAAATGCGAGGTGGGCCCCCTTAAAGGATTATGCACAAGGGTTTTCGATTTTCCGTAGCGAGATGGACAGGTAGCGAGATGCCTAATTGCTACCGACTATGTAACCGGTCGTCCGCGAGACTCGCCTAAATTATGATTGTTTTCCGGAGCAGGGAGAGTGGAGGAAATTATATATATATATTTTTTTTTGGGGGGGGGGGGGCTCTACGGTTAGGGTATAAATGTGCTCCAATTTGTGTTTTTTTAGTCGTTTGAATCATTCGCGTACTCTACTTCTTCACCAACCAACTAGCTTATTCATGTATTTTTACTCTTTCATTATCATGTAATTGCACTTTTTTACCCTTCTATATGCCCGTCAAACTTCCTGTTCATTTATCAAACATTCATTTATATACATTACCTAAATACATACCTATCAAACCCATCTCGACCTTTTCATATTTCCAACATGATCAAAACTTTCACTTTCAGAGCAACTTAACCAAAAATCTGATGAGTCACTAATACTCCTACGTCTGCTTTAGAAAAAATGGTCTGGTTACCATGATTGAACTTAAGGGAGCCCACCTCGCTTTTTTTTTTTTTTTATCTTACTCTCCCTTTTTCTTTGGCTTGTATCCATTCGGCCCCATTCACCCTACTGTTTTAAGACGTTTACCCCCCCCCCCCATCCAGGTGCCAATATTTTCCTGGCGAGCGGTAGCGAGCCAGCATATATATATTTTTGTTTTGACAGCAAGCTAAATTTGTACATTTTTCGATAGAAATATGTCTCCGGCGAAGCCGGATCTCTCCATACAATGCTGGCTCGCTATCGCTCGCCACGAAGATATCGACACATGGATGGGGATAAACGTCTTAAAACAGTTGGCTGAATGGGGCCGAATGGATACAAGCCAGAGAAATAGAGAAAATGAGAGAAAGATAAAACAAATAGAGAAAAGGAGAGAAAGATAAAAAAATAGAGAAAAGGAGAGAAAGATAAAAACAAGCAGGTGACCCCCCTTAACTTAGGTGTTGCAACCTTTCCTCTCAGTTCAATGACATTTGGCCCACCGGTATAATTATTAGGTGAACATAGTTTTTGTTCAAACAAAATGATCGTGATATGTTTTTCATATCGCTACCGACAATTAAAAGTTGAAGGTCTTCATAGAATCGTGCATGAATATCTCGATATCTCGATTATTAATCATTAACGCACTTCTCAACTGCACCTCCAGCCCCATTCACTCATATGCTGACGACTCTACATTACACTATTCAACTAGCCTTCCACAACATCATTCACAGCAGCAACTCCAAAACTCACGTAAGGAGGCCATAACGCACTTATCTTCTGATCTCTCTACTATCTCTAATTGGGGCAGATAAAACCTTGTTACTTTCAATGCTTCCAAAATTCAATTTTTCCATCTGTCTACTCGTCGCCCCCTTCCAGAAAACTATAGGACCTACTCTTTAACAACATACAATTTAACCATTCATATTCTCTTAATATTCTCGGTGTCTCTTATATATATATATATATAATTTATATTCTGAATTGGGTCGACAACTCGGAATAATATCTATTTCCTGAGCTCTGAAAAATGGGTCTGCATTTGCGAAATGGATTTAAACAATATTATTTTGCTGGATATATCCCAATTCTGCCCAAACCATAGGTCCTAAAGGTTTCCTTGCCATATGGTATAGAGGTTATGTAATATATATACTGGATACATTGCAAATTGGATGAACGACACTATCTACCTACCGGAACAAATAAATAGACATATAGTTATCGATATAAAGACCCAATCCACCATAACTCCCAATAACCATGATGAGATTCAGTGTGTCCAACTCTCCCACCACTACCAGTATGCCAAGGTCGAGAACGCCAGGAAGTCTGTAGAATGTTGCCAATGTACCTACTTTCCCACTAGATCTGGAGGGATTTACTTCTAACTAAAGGCAAATTTTTACTTCTAGCGATATGAATTATAGTGATATGCTGTTGATTTGAGAGATATTGTAGAGATTGTACCGTTATTCTAGCTATTTTAGAGATATATTGTAGAGATTGAGCCATTATTCGTTATTTTAGAGAGATATTGTAGAGATTGAGCCATTATTCTAGCTATTTTAGAGCTATTGTAGAGATTGAGCCATTATTCTAGCTATTTTAGAGATATATTGTAGAGATTGAGCCATTATTCTAGTTATTTTAGAGAGATATTGTAGAGATTGAGCCATTATTCTAGTTATTTTAGAGATGTATTGTAGAGATTGAGCCATTATTCTAGCTATTTTAGAGAGATATTGTAGAGATTGAGCCATTATTCTAGCTATTTTAGAGATATATTGTAGAGATTGAGCCTTCATTCTAGCTATTTTAGAGAGATATTGTAGAGATTGAGCCATTATTCTAGTTATTTTAGAGATATATTGTAGAGATTGAGCCATTATTCTAGCAATTCTCGGCATTTATTTACTATTTACCGGACTTGATTTGATAACCCTGTCTAAGTTGTTTGTGTGTCTTCTCCAGTCAATGCCAATTCCTTCACCTCAGCTAAACCAGGGGTCATGGAGTACATACCAGCTGTTGTTGTTGTTTATGTTAGAAGAGTAGGAAAAAATAATATATATATATATATATATATATATATATATATATATATATATATATATATATATATATATATATATAAAACAAGCCCTCCATCCCCACACAAGACTTCCTGACGCCAACTGACCCCGCCTTTGATGAAAGCGAAAGTCAATGAACCCGCATCTTAAGGACATTTGGCTTTCTTTCAGTCCCCTTCTCCCTCATGTTTAGCCCCATTTGTTTGACGTTTATAGACGCCTGCCCCCGCAAGTTTGGCCATTTTAAGACCTTTTGCCCCATTTCTTTGCCAATATAAAAACCTTCCGTGCCACTTAGGTGTACATTTGTGTTCATGGCGACAAGTGATAGCGAACCTGTAACTTACAATGCACCGGCCTTTGGCCGGGAAATTTTTCTACCGAAAAATTAATATATTTATCTGGAAGGGAGGTCTTGAGAGTATTTTATATGAACTTGATAGAGGTCTAAGGAGCAACCCCCCCTTCCCTCCCAAAGCATATACTTACATGGTAGTTCCCCAATAGTTCCCCACAAACGTTTACTGCTAAAACTAAAAGCGCATGGAATTCAAGACGGTGTGTTGAAATGGATAGAAAATTGGCTCAGCGACAGAAAGCAAAGATTAGTCATAAACGGTAAGGCATCTAAATGGACCAATGTAAGTAGCGGGGTACCCCAGGGATCGGTACTAGGACTAATTCTCTTTCTAATTTACATCAACGACATAGATGAGGGTCTCACCTGTACAATCTCAAAATTTGCTGACGATACAAAAATTGCAAATAGCGTACTCTCCAAAGAACAAGTTGACGATATGCAACACAATCTAGATAAATTGTCACATTGGGCCCAAATTTGGCAAATGAGTTTCAATGCGGATAAATGTAAAGTACTACATATCGGATACCTAAATGAAAAAGCAAACTATTTGATGAATGGCACTCAGCTTAAGAATGTAAACAGAGAAACCGATCTGGGAGTAACAATATCGAGTAACCTAAAACCGAGTCAACAATGTTCAGAAGTTGTTAAGAAGGCAAACAAAATAATTGGCTTTATAGGCAGGTCATTTGAGCATAAATCCAAAGACGTTATCCTAACCCTTTACAATTCCTTAGTCCGCCCTCTTCTGGAATACTGCGTTCAATGCTGGTGCCCTTATTACCAAAAAGACATAAACAAGCTAGAACGAGTTCAACGTAGAGTTACCAAAATGATACCTAGCCTAAAGAACAAACCATACGAAGAGCGTCTTAGAGAATTAAATCTATTTCCTTTAACCCAGCGCAGATTAAGAGGTGACTTAATTCAAGTGTTCAAAATCATCAAAGGCATCGACAATATGAACTGTAGTAAGTACTTCACTATCGACCAATCTAATTTCACGCGGGGAAACGGTTGCACAATTATTGGTAAATCTTTTAACTCACACGAATCTAAGAATTTCTTCTTCAATCGAGTTGTCAACTTGTGGAATGGGCTTCCCCGAGACGTTATAGACTGCAGCACCGTTGATTAATTTAAACTCCGCCTAGACATATATCTCGCATCAAACCCGCGACTGACTGCGTTTGTAAATGAATAACATTATTTTATCCTCCCCTAAGTTACTAACCCATGTGTCCCCTACTAACTCCCTAGTCCTGCCACGGACATTGGTTCCAGGGCAGTAGTTCCCTTGCCAATGTTCCCTTACCCACTCTAAACCACTGTTTGGACACTTGATCCTGAGTGTTTTGGAGGACAAGCAGCCTAGAAGGGTCACTAGACCTGTTGTTGCTTGATTTCCTTTGTACTCCTTTGTAGCGCCAACGAACTTGACAATAATCTTGATCCCTGACCTCTCTGTAACTCAAAATGACCTAGAGCAAACTGGCTGTAAATATCCACACCTATTTCCTGGTCGACTCTTCCTAAATGATAGACACGTCAGCCCGATTGCTTTTATTCATTTCGAGTTATAAGAAGTAAAGGGGTCAAGATTACTGTCAAGTTCGTTGGCGCTACCTATTGTGTGTATATACCCCCCCCCCCCCCAATAAAAAGCCCCGGAGATACGGTTCACTACCCACACGTTTACTCCTTATGTTTAGAGTGTAGTTTAAGCATAATCATAACCACAGGCGGTTATATAACTAAGAACTAACCATATATCACCCTTACACAAAAACTATGAGTTTAGAGGTGAAGTTGGTTGGTGGAAAAAGCATACTAATTCTGTGCAACCTGTTCAGCCCACTTCTTGCGAGCCTGCCTTTGAACCGGCTCTCTCTCTCTCTCTCTCATACTCTGGGTCTACTTCTTGTTCGGTATTATCACAAGCCACCTTTATTATCACTTTTCACTTGACCAAATTAGGGTTGGGTACAGATGAGGTCACTTCTAAGTAGGAGAAAACTATCGTTAATAAATATGAATACTAGACAAATGAAGACCTTTATCGAGCTTTGAAAAAATTACCCCGAAGACTCCCCCATTCGAGATAAATTTGAAGACCTACATTTTTCGGTAGAAAAATGTCCCGACCGAAGGGCTATTCTTCTTAGATTACAGATTCGCTATCACTCACCAGGAAACAAATTTTGGCTAGATGCCAGAAAGCTTGGGAAGAGCTAGAATTGGATAGTTCAGTGCTTTTATTATTGATGAAAGAGTGTTTGGCAAGTCGAAGAACAGATTTGACTTGATTCCGAGCATTGGTTTGTTATGCCTCTAAATCGCCTTAACTTACAGCATCTCCGAGTATACGGGACCAGGCTCGCTATCGTTCACCAGAGAGCAGTGTTGCCAATAGGCGAGCCCACACGTAGGACATGCCCACAATCTTATGTCCTATTTGTCTGGTTGATGGCCAGATATGAGGTACGGTATAGAACCTGCAATATACACAGACTTAAGTTTGTTTATGGGGGAGGGGAATTAGGGAGTATTGACAGTGTTAGCAAGTGGTGTTGGAGGTTTCTACGGTCATAATAAACAAATATTTATAATTTAGTCACATTAGTGGAATCTTCTACGTAACCTATAAAGTATAACACTATTCTGCAAAGTAATATGGGGATAGCGTGTGTACTGTGATTAATTATCTTACGTTAGTAGGGATCTCGAAACAGGGACCAGTAATACTTATGGTAACTCTCTCTTCAAAAACGTTAAGTGTTTGCGGGGGGGGGGGGGGGGGGGCAGACAGTACCTACACCACCAACAACAACAACCACTACCTACACATCCACTACCAACACCACCATTACTACCAACAACTACTACCTACACCAAGAACACCACTACCACCACCACTACGAACAACAAAATATCTATACCAAGATCACCGGTTGCAGGTCACAATATTGTCCACGAAAAGGAGGTTGAATTAAATTTTGCGGTCACCTGGATGTGTAGTAGGGAAGAGTGAAAGTGAGTGTTAATCGGGTGAGAGTGAGGAGTGATTGGCGGCTACATAGAGAGGATTTCTTTATCTCTGTAATAGAAGAACATAAGAAAATGGGAGTCTGCAGAAAGCCGATTGGCCCACACAAGGCAGATCCCTCTAACAACTCTTTATCACGCTGTATTGTGGTTGATTAATGCATGGAACCTCGTCCTGACTGTCCGTGGTTCGAATCCCAACTGATATATATATATATATATATATATATATATATATATATATATATATATATATACGGTATATTTTTCTTATGGATTTGGTATTATACAGTTGATTGGAGGTAAAACAAATAATCTGGTCATGAGAAAGCTAACTAGATACTAAACTGTGCATACATGGCACTTCCGCCACCACATCCGCCCATCACCAAGATGAAATAGCCCTGTGGTACAAAGTTTGGCCACATTCAAGTATCTACTCTTTAGATTGCAGAAGGAAATTATACATATTATTGCCTAAGTTAAATATTTTATTATTGCTTATACTTTCACGAACTATAAAGATTTGTACCTGGTTGATTCATGAATGTAAAATATTTATATTGAAGAGGATGTGACTTATTAATCGTATATTTACGCTCAGATGAGCTTGAGGGGTTCGTGACAGCTTTTCCACAAGCAAAATAAATAACTGAAATTAAATGAAAATATTTTGCTAAAAGGTAATACAACTGGCTCAACTCATATCTAAGCCAGCACATTTTAAAATGATCACTGTACAATTTTGCTCATATACACATTGATTATCTTTATTACGAAAACCTCGAGGTAATTGGTAATAATTACCATTGGTTATAAATATATATTAGCTTAACTGTGTTTTCACTGCCTTAATTTAGCAATTTAAAAGGAACAGTTTATGATACTGAACACTAAACAATACGAGTTTGTTGTAGGCTACACTTGATGACTCTTAGCTACACGTAAGCTATTGGAAATCTTTCACAGAAAGTTTCATATTTGTTTCTAACACACACACACACACACACACAAAAAAAAAACACACACACACACACAAAGGAATGACCTATTTGCTATAATCCGCTGTCGTTATCCCCCAAATTTTTCAACTTGATTTGTTACCTGACCTCACCATTGAGCTGAAACAGATGTTAGCTTCAAGTTTGTGGACCACACCTGCAGGATGGAATTCCCAACAAGAAGACAAATACACAGACAACATATGCTATACAAAATCACACGATTTTATTCAGTTTTGGAAGGACGTGTACCAATATAAAACTACAGACTATCTCAATTAATCCTTTTAGCTACCATATATCCTTCCAAAGATACATTCAATCGTGTAAATGTAGCTGAAATAAAATACAAAAAGACGTCACCGGTACAGAAGGGGTTAATTTTGTTTCTATGTGAATGAGGGAGACAAAAGGCATAACTGTGTTAATCTCTGACCGTTTTGGTGGGGTCAGTACTCAAGGTATTAGTGAGATGGGTCTATAATTGGGCCTTGTAATTGGGGTTGGGTGTGACAGGGATCTGCCTTGTATGGGCCGATCGGCTTTTTGCAGACCCCCATTTTTGTATGTTCTTATGTTAACTGCCTGCAGCGAGTGCCTCCCCCAGATTTCAAAGAGTGACAGAGCCGAAATCAAGGGACGTCCGAGCTAAAATGCCTGGACACAGGGAGTTTGAAGCAATTCAAGTCATAGGAAGAGGGAAAGACTGATAAATCAGTTGCTAGGGGATTCCATTTACCATCAGCTGGAATAAAACCGACTATACCCGGTTTCTTTTCAAATGACGATAAATTGAAAACTTCACATCATGATTTCTCAGTTATTTTGAAGATTTTGCAGTGAAATACGGTGCTAATTATATACAAATGGTCTTATTATGATGCAGATACATAGTGGTTTCAAATTTTTCCATTAAATTTCGAGAAATTAGCTGCTAAGGGATTCAATTTACCGTCAGATTAAATTAAACAGAGTATGGTATTAGACGATGTTATGGCTGTAAAATGTATCTCAATTATTCTTTGATTTACATAGTATTATAAGGTTAATAATATTGTCTAATATTAGCCAAAATATTAGTACTAGTATATAGCCCCTTGAGGATTGTGACACGTTATGACAGAAAATTCTGTCTATTATTTCATGCTTTCATTTAGATTGGGAAGGATTCATGCAAGTCAGAGGGTTCATTGAGATAGTCTTTATCATTTAATCACAACAGAACCTTCTTAAATTATATAATACCATCTAATGATAGCCCGAATAAACTGTCAAAACACGTCATGCTCCTCATGGGGCTACTGCCAAGGCATGGCGGCTGCAGCTATGTTACTAAAGGGACTATATTTGAAGCAATACCAAATAAAGTGGCAAGATGGATCAGACGTGATTACAGACACACTATATCGGTTACTTTGCTTAAACAAGAAATTAAATTAGACACTTGCAACAAGAAGACAAATACACAGACAACACATGCTAAACAAATTCCCAATCTAGTAGGCATAGACAAGGACACATATTTACACCCTACAAATATACGATCCACAAGAGGCAGCCACACCCGAAAATACCACACATACCAGGCAAGCACCGACATAATTATTTGGGTACTCACTACTCATTTATTCCCCGCAGCATCCAAGAGTGGAATCACCTTCCATCTCATAATTATAGTTAACAGTCCCACTCTTGATAGTTTTAAAGCTAGGATCACCAAACATTTGTTCTCCTTATCCTCATCCTTCTCATTAGTCCCATTACTCCCCACACAACCCCCGTATATCATGCTGCCCGCGTGCAGCCCTCTGCGGGTCCCCAAGCTAAAG
Source organism: Paralithodes platypus (assembly GCA_032716605.1). Taxonomy (NCBI): domain Eukaryota; kingdom Metazoa; phylum Arthropoda; class Malacostraca; order Decapoda; family Lithodidae; genus Paralithodes; species Paralithodes platypus. Next base: position 10,845,887 of record CM064530.1, on the reverse strand, counting down.
CTAAAGCTAAAGAGTGTGTGTGTTTATGTGTTAGCTTATGATTGGAAGTGTGTTCACATTAAATAATTTAGTTACCCATAACAACTCCGTTTTCTCAGATGAATATAAGAGAAAACGTTTATTTTAGAATGGATAACTACACAAAATATGATGAATGTCCTTAACATTATGCTATATTTAGAGTAATTTTCATGTACAAATATTCCTTATTTTTATTTAAAAAATAACAACGAATTTTATACGAAAAACAAAGTTATGAATGACTTCAATCTGACCCAGCATAACACCAAAAGGCTATGTCGATATTTTAGTTGAAATTATCGGTGCGCTGGAAGTAAGGGATTCATTATTCTTCTGAGTTTGATTGATTAGCAGTGTCTTGCATTCTCTCACGTTTGTTGGTCAAAGGATTACTGTTAAGAGCGTTTGTATCAATAAATACATTCTTAAACAATACTATTAAGTGATTTAACACATTTTAGCTATGAACTTCCACGATATTGATTTATATCCCTTGGATAACATAGAAGAATACCTGGAAATAAACATGGTAATTGAAGAAAACGAGGATGTTATTGATAACAACCTGGCAATTGCAAAACTCGATTTTGTTAGTGAAGACAGCCCCGTTATTTCTGAAATCAACCAGATTATCGTTGGGGTCAACCAGGATATTGACGATATCAACAGGGTTATTGAACAACATGTTCAAACCATGGAAAAGGCCAACGAGCTCATTGACGCGACCAACCGCCGTATCGAAGAGGGTAATTTCCACGATCTTGATTTGGAACTCGGGTTTATAGCAAGTGTCAACCAGAATATTGATTTCCTCAGGAATCATAACGTAACTCTTGCTCGGCATATCATCGATTTAGTATATTGCATTCTAATAAAGGACGTTGCCAGCCTCATAGGCAATGTTGCACAGCTCAAAGTAGATATTGCATCTTTTTGGCAGTATGCAGTTGATCTCGGACAAATTTATGCAGGAATAAACCCCAACTGGCCCATCCAGGATCATGTGGAGCCTAGCAATTTCAAGTGGCGTAGGAGGGGGTAAATGAGTCGAGGAAGATGGGGGGGGGGGGTGTATTGTCAAGCCAACTAGGTCCTCTACGATTGAAGCCGTACTGGTTCTTGTAGAAGCCGTCTTGGTTCTTTTAGAGGCATTACTGGTTATTGTAGAGGCCATCCTGGTTCCTGTAGATACCGTCCTGGTCCCTGTAGAGGCCATTCGGGTCCCTGTAAAAGCCGTCCTGGTCCCTGTAGAGGCCGTACTGGTTCCTGTAGAGGCCGTACTGGTTATTGTAGATATCATACTGGTTCTATTAGAGGTCGTCGTAGTTCCTGTACACAGCAAACAAAAATTTGCATAGAATAGAACAAAAATAGAACACATCATTAAATTAGATATCTTGTTTACAGACAAACAGATAAACGGAAGCAAAGACACAAACCCCCATCCAACTTCACTGGCGGAGCTAATTAGATGTAGTCGGTTTGTTTATTAATTTTAGAACACCTAAACTATTGAAACACAATTTATTTTTTTAATTTAATGGTTCACAATTGCTCCTAAAAATATGGGTTTAACTAAGGTATGGAAAGGGTAATGACAGTGTTTGTAATATTATTCTAAAGTATTTTTTTCATTTTAATACACCCATCTAGTATAGGGATAGAAAGGTTAATCATAATTAATCAATATACCCAATGATTGTAGATACAGTACCTTGTTTTATACCCCAGATTATTTCACCATGCACATTAACCTGGTCAATCAAAATGCTTCCCTTGCATCGTATCGTGAAGGGTAAGGTGTACGGTAACAAATCTAGGGTATTCAAAAGGAGTATGCAATCATTGGTATATCGATAGCGATTTACCTTTCCATCTTTATATTTGATGGGTTTATTACCTCCAAAAGAATATATTAGTATAATTTAAATACCCTTTTCATAATATGTTTACAGTATGCACAGTCAAAATCAACAGTTCGTCTAGCTCAGGGCAGGTGCGTAGTCAAGTAATAAAGGCGGTGTCACACGAGCGATTTTCCCGTCAATTCCTACGAGCAATTGTAGTCTGGCAGGCTTAAAATTTCAGTTATTTAAAAAATCTGCCACCTAACATAATCTACTTCCAGTCTAGTTTCCGATTCCAATGTGAAAAAGCCTCAAAATATCACGAGAAAAAACTTGCTCATCGAAAATTGCCGGAAAAAGCGCTCGTGTGACACTGGCTTTAGACAATACTCTACCATGACGACCCCAACAGAACCCGGCGCCTCACATCATTCCACCCGGACATCAGACATCATGAAGCTAGCGTAGAAAAGGACTTTCAAAGACGTGGGAGAAATTGACAAACCCTTCACAACGTGAGGTATTTAATACAAAAACTCAACCCAAAGATTGTACACAACCCCACAGGCCGAAGTGTGCAACCTTGTAGGAAAAACCTGAGTCTCCCACAAGAAGAGCTAGCCGATTTTTGTTTTCTTTTTGCTCACTAGATCTCCATCAAGCTAAAAAAAACAACACCCCAAGATATATTTGTGCATTTTTGTTTTTGCTCCCTAGATCTCCACCAAGCTTAAAATAACCCCCCAAGACAAATGTGTACATTTTTCGGTAGAAAAATGTCCCGTAAATACAGGCTCGCTATCGCTCGCCTGGAAAAAATCGACACCTAAATGGAAGGAAAGGTCTACAAATATATCAGTGAAGAAATATAACAATAAAAAGTCTAGTAACCCAAATCTATTCACATAAGGGGACTCACCTGTTTTTTTTTTCTTTCTCTCCTTTTCTCCCTTTCCCTGGCTTGTATCCATTCGGCCCCATTCAGCCAACTGTTTTAAGACGTTTATCCCCATCCAGGTGTCGATTTCTTCCTAGCGAGCCAGCATTATATGGAGAAATCCGGCTTCACCGGAGACATTTTTCTATCGAAAAATGTAAAGATTTAGCTTGCTGTCAATAGAAAAAAATATATATGCTGGCTCGCTACAGCTCGCCAGGAAAATATTGACACTTGGATGGGGGTAAACGTCTTAAAACAGTTGGCTGAATGGGGCCGAATGGATACAAGCCCGAGAAAGAGAGAAATGGAGAGAAAAGGAAAACAAGTATGTGACCCCCCTTAAGGGACCAGACTGGGGTATCCTGAAAGACTAGCGAACGGCAGAGAAATACGGCAAATAAGTGCACTGACTGGCTGAATTATTACTTAACCAGCTTCAACATCTCCAAATATATAAAGGACTCATTGTAGAAGGATCGACGATGGTCAGAAAAGAGATGAAGGAGTGTACAGTGGCGCTAATAAGTCATTCCTCAGCTGTCATTATGTTTGGCTCGCTCTGTGCTGTATTAATGTCTGTCAGATGTTGAAGAAGGTGGGTAAGTGTAGGGAAATGTTTATATATTTTGCTCGATATGAAGTAATGAAGATTAAATATTGCTGATACCAATTATTGATCAAAACATATTTAGTGCCGAAACATCACTTATTAGCGCGAATGTACAGTGGCGCTAATAACTCATGTCTCAGCTGTCATTATGTTTGTCTCGCTCTGTGCTGTATTAATGTCTTTCATATGTTGAATAGGGTGGGTAAGTGTAGGAACATGTTTGTATATCTCACTCAAAATAATAAATCGTGTGTAAATATTACTGATACTAATTATTGATCAAAATATAATTGGTGCCGAAACATCACTTATTAGGCCGACTGTACGAGCGAGCGAGAGGGTATTAATGTACTGTTGATGTAATCTCATAAAACCGTTTGTGGATATATATCCCACCCCTACTCTGTGCAACTCTCCAACCCAAGAGTGAAACGTTATTCTCAATCTTTCTTCTATTCAACAACTGAGTTCTGGAACCTTTCTCCTAGAATCAGTCTTTCCATCTTCCTAAGACTTAAATTGCTTCAAACTCCGTGTGTCCAACCATTTTGACTCAAACGTCCCTTGATTTCGGCCCTGTCACTCTTTCAACTCTGGGGGAGGCACTTGCTGCGGGTAGTTCTGCATTTTGCCTCCCTCTTTCACATTGAAAAAAATACAAGGTGGAATTTTTTTGACGAGATTATCCACACTGTGATTCATAAATTTAGCGGCTGTTATCCACATAAATTACAAACCCTAATTGGTAAGATGTCCAGCACTAGAGAACATCCGGAATTAGGAGCGATTATCAAAACTTTAGAGCGCGCCATAACATTAAAAAAGATACAATACAAACATCATTTTGTTGTACCCCGTTCAACTCTTTAAGGGGGAATGGTTCGTTATTCTGGCCAGTATTAGACGATTATATTCAGTTTAAAAAAGGACTCCAGCAATTAACAGGCTTCGAACTATCTCCCTTAACCCTTTTTACTACCATAGATCCTTCTTAAACCGCACAAAATCGTCTATATACTGTATACCAAGAATACAATTAAAAAGACGCCGCCGTTACAGAAGGGGTTAAGGAGTTCATTCAGAAGATGCTGGACCGGGAATGTCGAACAGAGAACTGGTGGTGGTAAAAACTGGTTCCTGGGAATTCACCTTAACCTTCATAACTGCTTTCCTCTTCTTTCTTCTGACTCCCCTCTCCCCCCTTCCACACACACACGCACACTCCCCACAAAAACACGCATTCCACCCCTCGCCTCCCCGTCACCGCCTACACACGCAGTCTCCCTCCCCCACATATATATATATATATATATACACTGTATATCACCCCTAAGCACAGCAAGTCTTGACATTAACTCACAGAACCGGTTTGTGAGTCGCCCACAAATCACAATGGGTAGGTAATTCAGGCACTTTTTTTCTCTCTGACGCCAGGTGCTTGTTATTAGCTATTTTTGTACGATTGTCTTCAGATTAGGAAGGGTATATGAAAGTTAGAGGGTTAATTGAGATAGTCTTTACTCTTATAATGGCCACATATCTTAACAACACTGTATAAAATCGTCTAATGATAGCCAACGCTATCGCCGACGCGATAGTAAACATGCACATACCTTTGTTTTATAGAATAAACTGCTTTGAATTATAATGCTACCTCCACCAACCGACTTTACTCCTAAACTGAATTAATGAAATCAACAAATACATGTGGCAGTCCAGGGATTCGAACCTAGGATGCTCACACCGAAATTCAGTGCATTTATCCATTGCGCTACGAAGACAGTTAAAGAATGGTGGACAAGCCTACGATTTATTATGCAGTTTCGAATCCTGCATATCAATATAAGCATGTACACACTTTCCAACTGCGCTATCATAGGCTATGGGTAAATGAATGAAAGGAGTAATTAATGGGGCCTTAACCCTAAGGAAGGCCTCTCTATAAACTACCCCTGAACCTGAATGAATTATTATGTTCCCTCCACCAACCGACTTTACTCCTAAACTCAATTAATGAAATCAACAAATACATGTGGCAGTCCAGGGATTCGAACCTAGGATGCTCACACCGAATTCAGAAATGCATTTCTGACAATACCATCCTCGAATGTTTTATCATAGGGACTTAGCCATTACTGATACCATTATTAAGGGGGGGGGGGTCATTTTATTTTTTATTTTTCTCTCTTTCTCTGGCTTGTATCCATTCGGCCCTATTCAGCCAACTGTTTTAAGACGTTTATCCTCATCCCGGTCTAGATTTATTTCTGGCGAGCGAAAACGAGCCAGTATTGTATGGAGAAATCCGGCTTCTCCGGAGAAATTTTTCTATCGAACAATTTACAAATTTAGTTTGTAAAAACAATATATATATATATATATATATATGCTGGCTCGCTCCCGCTCGCCAAGAAAATATTGACACTTGGATGGGAGTAAACGTCTTAAAACAGTAGGCTGAATGGGGCCGAATAGATACAACCCAAAGAGAGAGGGAGAGAAAGAGAAACAAGCGAGGTGGGCCCCCTTAATAATTTTAACATATTTTTTGCTATTATTTGATTCGCCTGATACAGTTTATAAATGGTTTGTCAGAGTCAAAGGGTCATTGAAATAGATTTTTAATATAGATTTTACAGCCCTTTCTAAACTGTAAAAAACTGGCTAGTGTTAGCCAAACTTAAATTAATATCACGCCATGTTTCTCAAAGGGTTAAGTTCTATAGTAATTATAAGGCTTCAAACTAGATTATTAAACCATTTTAGCTACCAAAAATCCTTCTTAAGCTGCATACAATTGTGTAAATATAGCTAGTATATAATAAACACGCATCACCGGTACTGAAAAGGTTAATCATAATGCCTAATAATGTCTGTTTTAGGATTGGTTCTGAATAGATTTTCGTTTGCCAGCCTGCTATCAACCTTTGTGCAGGTGATATTAAGTATAACCATGCATAATTAACTTTATTGATTTACTACTTGTGGGGAATCATATATATATATATACCGGTATATATGCGAGCGAGCGCAATGTACAAATTAGAGTGATAATTTGTGACGTATTTCCTGTCATTCATATTGTCAATACCTTTAATAATTAGAAACACTTGAATATAGTCTCCTCTTATCCTGCGCTTTGTTAAGATAAACAATATTTAACTGTTCTAGATTTTCTACATAATTATGAAATATTTCCTGACCTATGAATAATTGTTGTTGTTGTTGTTATTGTTGTTCCCCAAGCTGCCTGGCCGAACAGCCCCAAGGCCCCGAGCAAGGCCAAGGCCATAACCGAGCACCCCGACAGAACCCTCCCTGCCGACCACACTAAAGCCTGGGTGACCAAAGCCACTCCATGGCGGGGAGCTGAGGAGGGTGCGGAAACGCCCGGGAAACCAAAGCCCCACCCAGGGCCCTGTGCCCCTCAGCAATTATGAAGAGAAAGTTGAGGGGCAAAGGAAAAATGTGACGCTTTGGCTTCCAATCTTGGTAGATTGGGAGGTCAATCCACGGAAGAGACGCCGTCACTTGAGATCTAGAAAATATATAAGTAAAAGGAACAGTCAGAGTAAGCTATGGGTATGGCAGAGATCGCTCAATTCTCACTCTGATAGACCAGCCCATCATAATTTTTGTTGATATAAAAAGTGACAGAGAGAGGCTTAAAGGAGTTAAGGAATGACACAGTAAGCCAAGCCTATTATATAACCTTTAATTACAATAGAGTAAAAACACAGTGACCTACTTAACTCTCTCTAACCCGAATACAACTAACTGGTTCATGTTAAAAACCAGACAAATAAATGAGGCCAAAATAGAAATAAACCCGTCTGGCATAAACCCCGAGCTGAATGTCATCAACTGTCCATTTTTATGGAATTTATAGTTTATTAAGGGTAGATTTTCCTTTTCTTTTCCTAGAACCCCTTCTCCCTCATGTTTAACCCCAAGTAGTTTTGAGTTTTGAGATTATAAGAGCTTCTTGCTCTATACAGGGGCACGGTGTGTCCTTGTATTGAGTATTTTTCACATGCGTGGGGAGGATCCTCTCACACCGCACTCCTAGACAAAGTAGAAAGGAAGGCCTTTGGTTTCATCAACTCCCGACCACTCACCAACTCTCTGGAATCTATCTCTCTCTCCGCCGCAATGTTGCATCTCTCTTCGCTATTCTATCGCTACTATAATAATCAGTGTTCCTCAGAGCTCTCCCAGTGTATACCACCTCCTCTACGTAGGGCACGTGGTACCCGTCTTGCAACACAATCCCACACCTACTCTGTGCAACTCTCCAACCAAAGAGTGAAACGTTACTCTCAGACTTTATTCTATTCAACAGCTGAGCTCTGAAACTCTCTCCCAGAATCAGTCTTTCCCTCTGCCTATGACCTGAATTGCTTCAAACTCCGTGTGTCCAGGCATTTTGGCTCGAACGTCCCTTGATTTTGGCCCTGTCACTCATTCAACTCTGGGGGAGGCACTCGCTACAGGCAGTTCTGCCTTTTGCCTCCCTCACTCACATAGGAAAAAACAAAACAAAAAAACATTCAATATCAAAACCTTTCGTGCCATTTAGGTGTCGATTTATTGCTGGCGAGCGATAGCGAACCTATAATTTAGGTGAAACCTGCCTTTGGGCAGGAAATTGTTTCTACCAAAATATGTACAAATTTATCGCGAAGGGAGGTCTTGAGAGTGATTTAATAAGCATGATAGGGATCTAGGGTGTAAACTACCCCCCCCCCCACCTTTAATTGTGACTCCAAGCCTCTTGTCACTCAGGGAGGGCTGACGTAAACGGAATATCTGGATTTACATATCTAATGACTTTTAAATGAATATATACACCCTAAGAGGAGGAGCACTTTACTGACAACGGTTCGCATATAGCTTCATCAGGCCTATTTAGCCATTGTCTCTTCCCCAAATTATAGATAGAGCCGTTGGATATTGTTGAATATTCATAGGAATACATGAAGTTTGCCTCGAAAATGGTGAACCAAAAATATAAGTATATAAAATAATATACAGAGAGAGAGAGAGAGAGAGAGAGAGAGAGAGAGAGAGAGAGAGAGAGAGAGAGAGAGAGAGAGAGAGAGAGAGAGAGAGAGAGAGAGAGAGAGAGAGAGAGAGAGGGTAACTTTCTGTGAGTGTGTGTGCGTGTAGGACACAGCCACATGTAGTGAAAGTTCTTGAGGCAGACACATACTCAGACTGAGAGACACAAACATACACGCACACACACACATACATAACAATAAACACAAACAAAACAACCAGCCTCCAAACAAACAATTAGGTGAAGAAACACGTACACATACACACACATAAACGACCACACACACACACACACACACACACACGGACAAATGCTCAACCAGACACTATCGCAACCACAGAAAAAAATCCTCATTGTCTTAGTAGTCAATGTTAGCCTACCTAATAAAAGCATTTCAAGCAAACTCGACGATGAAGGTGTATTAAGCTTCTGCTTGCGTACATCCTGAAAGGTCGCTTGTATCGGGACTTGTGGTGCTTCTTGCTTCTGACGATGATTGGTTGGTTTGTAGCAGCGGGGTGATTGACTTTCGATTTCATTGGGGACGGGGACTTTTGCTTTCATTTGGGGCGGGGACTTTTTTTTTTCATTTGGGGCGGGGGACTTTTGTTTTCATTTGGGGCGGGGGATTTCGTTTTCATTAGGGGCGGGGGATTTCGTTTTCATTGGGACCGGGGACTTTCGTTTTCATTGGGGCCGGGGACTTTCGTTTTCATTGGGGCCGGGCACTTTTGTTTTCATTGGGGGCGGGGGATTTAGTTTTCATTGGGGCGGGGACTTTCGTTTTCATCGGGGGCAGGGCTAGTTCGCGTTGGCTGACTGGTAAAGCCTTTTTATTAGGTTTGATTCGCGTACAGTAACATTGTTTATATTAACCCTAACTAATCCGAAGTGTGGTCTTCTTGAACTCTCCCGCTTCACCTCATTAGTTACGCGATTATAAAGTATTTTGCCCAATTCAGGTGTTTATATGTATTTATTCTTTTTCTAGGCGAAATATATTGAGCCTGCAATTTAAGAGAAACCGGACTTTGGCCAGGGCAATATTCTACCGACAAATATGGAAACTTGTAGTGATAGAGGGTCTTTTTGCGATTTTGTTTTTAATAGCTTGAAGGGGGGGGGGGGGGGGGGAATGGTCAGGTAATATAATAGCGGGACAAACTAATATAACATTGTTTGTTCAGTATATTTTTTTCAGTAGCGGGGGTACTGACTTGATTTAATTGGAGGTGGAGTTGGTTCGCATTGACTGCCTGGCATTGGCCTTGGTAAAGTATTTTTTAATTAGGTTTACTTTACATTATATTAAGCATTGCCTTACTCATACCTAACTTGATGTAATCCATAAGAAACTTTGCACATTCTTGAGTAACGAGACGACGGCATATCATTACAATTTGAGCAATACAATTGGTCAAAACTTCATCAATTACAGATTCATTCCCTCTTTTAAGTCTACGACGAATGTGGTAACCCAGGTTCGAATCCCGGGTGGAGCAAATGCTTTCATTAATTTCATTGGGTGGTGTTTGGTGTTGTGAGTGAAATCTATTAATTAGATTATCCCCTGCACTGTCATGAAAATACATATATGGTAAATATTCATATCAGCTTGCATCAATTGTGCCGCCTCTTCGCATCAATTGTGCCGCCTCTTCGCATCAATTGTGCCGCCTCTTCGCATCAATTGTGCCGCCTCTTCGCATCAATTGTGCCGCCTCTTCGCATCAATTGTGCCGCCTCTTCGCATCTTCGCATCTTTCCAAGTTATACTAGAACGTCTGTCAGCGCCTTTGACTAGAAACTTAATTACTCCTCCTTAAGGGGAGGTTTTTAGTTTGGTCTCTAGATATCCATCAAGCTTAAGATTACACCCCCTTGAGCCCCTTTCAAGATAAATTTGTACACTTTTCGGTAGAAAAATATCCCGGCTGAAAGCCGGTTCCTCTTAAATTACAGGCTCGCTATCGCTCGCCAGGATAAAATTGACACCTAAATTGCACAAAAGGTCTTAAAATTGACAGAAATTGGCTGAAAGTTCTTAAAATCATAAAACTAATGGGGCAAACGTCTTAAAATTAGAAAAGCAATGGGGCTAAACATGAGGGAGAAAGGAGTCAAGAAAAAACTCCCTCAAGTGGAAATCTGCCCTTAATGCAATCTATCTATCTATCTATTTATCTATCTATCTCTTTATTCTGGCACATACCCCATTTTGTTTTTAGGATGGCCGACTCGAAACAGAGCCCAAACAGTGACAATATAACATAACACAACAGAGCCCGAACAGTGACAATATAACATAACAAAACAGAGCCCGAACAGTGACAATATAACATAACAGAGCCCGAACAGTGACAATATAACATAACAAAAAACAAAGCCCGAACAGTGACAATATAACATAACAAAAAACAGAGCCCGAACAGTGACATTATAACATAACAAAAAAACAGAGCCCGAACAGTGACAATATAACATAACAAAAAACAGAGCCCGAACAGTGACAATATAACATAACAAAAAAACAGAGCCCGAACAGTGACAATATAACATAACAAAAAACAGAGCCCGAACAGTGACAATATAACATAACAAAACACAGAGCCCGAACAATGACAATATAACATAACAAAACAGAGCCCGAACAGTGACAATATAACATAACAAAAAACAGAGCCCGAACAGTGACAATATAACATAACAAAACAGAGCCCGAACAATGACAATATAACATAACAAAACAGAGCCCGAACAATGACAATATAACATAACAAAACAGAGCCCGAACAATGACAATATAACATAACAAAACAGAGCCCGAACAGTGACAATATAACATAACAAAAAACAGAGCCCGAACAGTGACAATATAACATAACAAAACAGAGCCCGAACAATGACAATATAACATAACAAAACAGAGCCCGAACAGTGACAATATAACATAACAAAAAACAGAGCCCGAACAATGACAATATAACATAACAAAACAGAGCCCGAACAGTGACAATATAACATAACTAAAAACAGAGCCCGAACAGTGACAATATAACATAACAAAAAACAAAGCCCGAACAGTGACAATATAACATAACAAAAAACAAAGCCCGAACAGTGACAATATAACATAACATAAAACAAAAAACAAAAACAAAACACAAATTCACACACATCAAGGTCGCCCAGGATAAAAACTCAGAACTTCTATTTGTCTAAACTTGTTATCCCTGTGAAGATTATGACGGGTTTTGACCGCTACTTGTTAACATCATGAGACGTTTTCATACAATTTAGGAAGGATTTGTGGAAATTATAAGGGTAAATACTATCTCAATTATCCCTCTAACTTCCTTATACTCTTCCTAATCTGATATAATCTTCTAATATTAACTCTCTTCGACATATGACGCGATTTTGAGCCTATTAGGGATACTTTAAAGCCTTTTTTACTATCAGGGGTATTTATAAACCTTTAGTTTAGCTACTTCAACCTCTGCAGTTGTGTTTGAGTTAGCTGTGGGCAGAACACTAATTTTGGAGAGGTAATTATAAGAGTGAGATAACTCTATTTCTTATTGCTAATCTGGCAACCTCTGCGTCATATGAGCGTGAAAGGGTTGACCCCAGAAAAGAAGTGCCTCATAGTATCTAATTAGTACTTTGAACCACCTCTCTCTAACGTTCATTTCCTCAGGCTAGTTTTTTAAAACCGATTGTTATAAATTTATCATGCATGAACAACGCCAGTGAGTGAATGGAACTTGATTTAACCCTTTGAAAATTAAGACGCATTTCGACAGCTTATGCTGGTTATCATTAGATGATTTTATACAGTTATGAGGAACGGGACTACCGTAAAATGTACAAATTTATCTCGAAGGGGGGTCTTGGGGTGTGTCTTTTTTCATTTTGTTAAGCTTGATGGAGGTCTGTGGAACAAACTGAAACGTGCCTTTACTTATCAAACAACGGAATAATATATATATTTGTTCATGTACAATGTGTATCCAAAGACCAAACTATTATCTTCTACCAGTATGCCTGAATGTTTATTATGGGTATGAAGATATATGATGTAAAGATAAGAATATATCACCAATGGCACCAAGATGGCGGAGGTTGGCCGATCTCTTTAACCCTTTCTGTACCGGCGACGTCTTTTTAATTTGATTCTAGCTATATCAAGATGATTTTGTGCAGTTTAGGAGGAATCTGTAGTAGTAGAAAGGTTAAGGGAGATAGTTCGAAGCCTGTTAAGGGGAGATGGTTCACTTTTTGGGCGATTTTTGCATGTATTCATTATTTTTCTAGTTTCCTCCCTAGACCTCCATCAAATTAAAAAAAAACATCCACTAGAACCCCCTTCTAGATTAATTTGTACATTTTTCGGTAGAAAAATTTCTCGGCCGAAGGCCGGTTCTTCCAACATTACAGGCTTACTATCGTTCGCCAGGGAAACAATCGACACCTAAATAGCACGAAAGGTCTAAATATTGACGAAGAAATAGGGCGAAAGGTCTTAAAATCGACTAACTAATGGGGCAAACATCTTAACATCTGAAAACTAATGGGGCTAAACATGAGGGAGAAAGTGGTCCAGAAAACCGGCCCATCCCCCCTTAATTGCTGTAGGCCCATTTGAAATTGGTTTGATACACTGGCGAAGTATTTTGATAAACGTATTGAGCCACAAAAAGTTAAAATGGTTAAAATCACTAGTTAATTAACTGTATTTGTTATCATTAGGAAGCGAGCGAATATTCATGAACACTGCTGGACACTCTGCGCAACCCTATGACACTGCTGTACACTCTGCGCAACCCTATGACACTGCTGTACACTCTGCGCATCCTATGACACTGCTGTACACTCTGCGCAACCCTATGACACTGCTGTACACTCTGCGCATCCTATGACACTGCTGTACACTCTGCGCACCCCTATGACACTGCTGTACACTGCGCATCCTATGACACTTCTGTACACTCTGCGCACCCCTATGACACTGCTGTACACTCTGCGCACCCCTATGACACTGCTGTACACTCTGCGCACCCCTATGACACTGCTGTACACTCTGCGCACCCCTATGACACTGCTGTACACTCTGCGCACCCCTATGACACTGCTGTACACTCTGCGCACCCTATGACACTGCTGTACACTCTGCGCACCCCTATGACACTGCTGTACACTCTGCGCACCCCTATGACACTGCTGTACACTCTGCGCACCCCTATGACACTGCTGTACACTCTGCGCACCCCTATGACACTGCTGTACACTCTGCGCACCCTATGACACTTCTAGTAATAAGTAGAACGTAATATAAAAAAGTTAAATACCAAATGGAGATTGTTCATCAGACCCAGTACATTAAGATGCCCTATATATAAGTCCTATAAAATGTGCCGGTCATAGGTTAGGTTAAACAATATAGAAAATTAATACATTGTCTGGTTGAAAGAGTTAATGAATAATTAAATCAATTTAATTTACCTTCATATGGGCTGAGAGTGTGAGCATCATACTTTACTTATATGACAACCTGGTGGTGTAATGGTTAAGGTGTCTACAAATCTGTGTGTGATAACCCAGGTTCGAATCCCGGTAGATCACATATATGCTTTCATTAATTTCATTGGAGGTGTTTGGTGGTGTGGTGAAATTAATAAAAAAATAGATTATCAGTAGGTTCAGGGATATTTCGTAGGGAGGCCGGTCTATATGATCTGTGCCCCATGAATATTCTTTCCTCTCACTTAAACATTAGGCTACCATAGTGCGGTGGGAATATGAGAATATGGGAATATGAACATGATTAGATTAATATCCAGTATTCGAGAATGGATAATAAGTCGTAGGCGTGTGCATAAACCTTTAACCGTCTTGGTGGTGTAATGGTTAAGGTGTCTTAAAATCTGTGTGATAACCCAGGTTCGAGTCCCGGTGGATCACATATATGCTTTCATTAATTTCATTGGAGGTGTTTGGTGTTGCGGTGAAATTAATACAAAATAGATTACATTGTTTGTCTGTGTGTTTGTTTAACCCTTTTAACCCCTTGAGGATTATGGTGCGCTTAGCAGTTTATTCCGACTATTGTCAGATAATTGTTTCGGCTTAGGAAGGATCTATGCGATTCAGAGGTATAATTAAGTTAATTTAGTTCAATTAGATTCCTAGAGGTCCTTCCAAAACTGTATAAACTCGTCCAATGATAACCAGCATAGAAAATAAAGAAATACGCCATCGAATATATATATATATATATATATATATATATATATATATATATATATATATATATATATATATATGGAGGGCGGGTATGTTCATGGAGATGTATTATTATTATTGTTATTATTATTATTATGTACAAATGTACACATTTATCTTGAAGAAGGGTCTTGGGCGGATGTTATTTAAGTTTGATGGAGGTGTAGGGAGAAAACTAATAAACCAGTAAAACAATACATACATGAACACATAAAATACATACATGAACAAATAAAATACATTCATGAACAAACAAAATACATACATGAACTAATAAAATACATACATGAACAAATAAAATACATACATGAACAAATAAAATACATACATGAACAAATAAAAAAAATACATACAAGAACAAATAAAATACATACATGAACAAATACAATACATACAAGAACAAATAAAAGTGATCCATCTCCCCTTAACCCTAGTCATGTAAAGTTCAAACTCTGATACCTCCCTTATAATGAATGAAACATCGTCCTGGGGCATCTCCAATAAAAATGTAATATGGCCTTGAATGAAAATGAAAAAAGTTGTATTACCTAAGTCGAGTTCATTCATGGAGTCAAAATTATTATTATTATGTTTTTTTTGTTATTTTATGTTATTATTTTTTGTTTTTCTGGTGTAAATGTAGTAGACAGCTAGTCATCAGAACGGTAGCAAAGTTGTTCTGAAAGTAAAAGTATTCTCATGTTGGGAATACTGAAAGGTGAACAAGGGGGTTTGGTACCAATGAAAGACGGAAAGACCTCTTGAGGGACTTTTTTCTTGACCCCTTTCTCCCTCATGTCTAGGCCCATTGCTTTTGAGATTTTAAGACGTTTGCCCCATTAGTTTGGTGATTTTTAAGAATTTCCGACCCATTCTGTCAATTTTAAGACCTTTCGTGTCATTTAGGTGTCGATTTTATCCTGGCGAGCGATAGCGAGCCTGTAATTTAAGAGTAATCGGCCTTCGGCCGGGACATTTTTCTGCCGAAAAATTTACAAATTTATCTTGAAAGCGGGTCTAGGAGGTGTAATGTTAAGCTTGATGGAAGTCTAGGGAGGAAACTAAACACCTCCCCTTAATAAATGATGGAGAAGTGAGTGAATGTTGGCGTAAAAATGATCAGAGTACGCGAATGATTCCAGGGACTGAAACATTAACTGGAGCACATTATTATATCAAACTCAAAGACCCAACAAACTATAAATTCCACCACCATACATACATACATACATACACACACACATGCAAATACATACATACATACATACATACATACATACATACATACTCCAGAACACTATCACCTTCCGGGCAAGCACCTCAGAAGGTATCTCGCTACCTGGCTAACTCGTTAACAAAAACCGAAAATCACAGACATTCGTTTGAGGACCCAAGTTGCCGATCATAACTTTGTCGCGATCTGTGGATTAGTCGGCTGCTAATCAAAGGGTCGGCGGATCGAGCCCACACTGTCAAAATATTCATGGTAGATGTCAAGCTCGGGCAATTTGACCTAGCGATTTGTGACAAACGCCTAATGTTTATGGCCACCCCTTCCCGGGAATTACGGCGTCTGGCAAAAAAAAAGAAAAACAAAAGAAAAAAAGGAAAAAAGAGAGAGAGAGAGAGAGAGAGAGAGAGAGAGAGAGAGAGAGAGAGAGAGAGAGAGAGAGAGAGAGAGAGAGAGAGAGAGAGAGAGAGAGAGAGAGAGAGAGAGAGAGAGAGAGAGAGAGAGAGAGAGAGAGAGAGAGAGAGAGAGAGAGAGAGAAAAAAATTATATTTGCTTGGGCCAGTTATGTGCTATGATACACCCAATGAGCTATTAGAAAACCTAAATATCCTCACTTCATCAATTAAGGAGAGGCAGACCGTTTTTCTGGACTCCCTTCTCCCTAATGTTTAGCCCCACTAGTTTTGAGATTATAAGACGTTCGGCCCATTAGTTTGGCGATTTTAGCACCTTTCGCCCCATTTCATTGTCAATTTTAAGACCTTTCGTGCCATTTAGGTGTCGATTTGTTCATGGCGAGCGATAGGAGCCTGCAATTTTAGGGTTAGGATAGATTAGGATGTAGTAGATTCTTGTAGCTTAAATGTGGACTATGTTGGGATTTAGTAGGCTACGTCAGGTTAGTTATGGTTAACCATCTTGGTGGTGTAATGTTTAGAGTGTTTAAAAAATCTGTGTGTGATAACCCAGGTTCGAATCCCGGTGGATCACATATATGCTTTTATTAATTTCATTTGAGATGTTTTGTAAAGAACATTAACAAGAGGAAGGGTTTATTTATTGGTAGATTAATTTTTTTGTTTTTTTTTGTTTTTAGTTTATTCCCTACATATCCATCAATCTTAAAAAAACATCCCCAAGACACACTTCTAGATAAATTTGTAAATTTTTCGGCAGAAAAATTTCCCGGTCCAAGACCGGTTCCCTCTAAATTTCAGACTCACCAGGAAAATAAATCGACACCTAAATGGCACACAAGGTCTACAAAACTGACAATAAAATGGGGTGAAAGGTCCTCATATCGCCAAACTAATAGGCCGAACGTCTTCAAATCTGAAAACTAATGGGGCAAAACATGAGGGAGAAGGGGGACTAGAAAAAATACCATCCATCCCCCATTAACCCCTTCAGTACCATGACGTCTTTTTACCTTTGATTCTGGCTAAAATTTGATTATTTTATTCAGCTCAAGAAGAACCTATATTACTAAGAGGGTTTATTGAGATCGCATTTTCCCATTTGAGTCCTAGAGATCAAGTATAAGCTAAAGAAAATCATCTAATGGTAACCAGGAAATACGTCATGGTGCTGAAGGGTTTAATAGCTAGGAAGCGAGTTGGTCAGACAGCGAATTGTCGATCAACCACAAAAACCGGTAGTGGGGCGTCCGGTTTTTGAGCCTAGTCCGGTGATAGTGTGGGTCCGGTATATATAAGACCGGCACTGACACTGAGGGAGCCACAATAAACCTTCAAGTCATAGCAACAACAACCTCCTCCTCCACCTCCACCACCACTACTACTACTACTACTACTACTAAGATGTTATCTAAGGTAAACTTATTGCAGTTGAATCTAACTTTATGTACATAGTATTGTTAATACTACATTGCTATCATATTAAATATTATTTTGTACCAGACTCCTCAATGAGGTTGTTGCAAAGTTGAAGGATGTTCACCCCTATGAACCCTATCACGGATGGGAGGTCAAATATCCTATTGAAAGTCAGGGTTGTTATGACTTAACTGGAAGCCTATTTCTTTCACCTGGCGGAAACTTTTTTCCCTTAGCAGCTGATTTCTCGATACACAATGAACAAATATGAAATTACTCTTTCTCTGCATCATACTAATGCCAAATGTTCATAATTAGCAACATATTTCGCAACAGAATACTCGTAATAGCTAAGTAATTAAGATGAGGGCATGACAATTTACCGTCAGCTGAAGATAGACAGATTATATCTACTTTATTGACAGCATAACTTTATGGAAAGGTTACCTGTAGTAATGTAATTCCCCGGTTGTTGGTAGATTTGCTCACTCATCCTTGGTCAACGTTTTCCGTCACAGCATGGTTAAGCCAATGTCAGTTAACCTCATTCCAACAACCTATCATGGACAACAGAAGAAGAAGAGCAGTTAAGATCGGCAGTCTTAATGGTTCACAATAAACTCCACAAACATGTACATTTCCAAGAATTATTTCATTGCCGAGTGCGAATCTATCATTGCAATTCACACAAATACACATATATATATATATATATATATA
The DNA here is from genome assembly GCA_032716605.1 of Paralithodes platypus. NCBI lineage: Eukaryota > Metazoa > Arthropoda > Malacostraca > Decapoda > Lithodidae > Paralithodes > Paralithodes platypus. The sequence goes on along the minus strand of CM064530.1, from coordinate 10,827,336 downwards.
TATATATATATATATATATATATATGTTTAAGGGGAGATTTCCACTTGAGGGACTTTTTTCTTGACCCCTTTCTCCCTCATATCTAGCCCCATTGCTTTTGAGATTATAAGACGTTTGCCCCATTAGTTTGGTGATTTTAAGAATTTCCGCCCCATTCTGTCAATTTTAAGAGCTTTCGTGCCATTTAGGTGTCGATTTTATCCTGGCGAGTGATAGCGAGCCTATAATTTAAAAGTAACCGGCCTTCGGCCGGGAAATTTTTCTACCGAAAAATGTACAAATTCATCTTGAAAGGGGGTAAAGGAGGTGAAATTTTAAGATTGCTGGAGGAGTAGGAAACAAACTAAAAACCTCCCCTTAAGAGATAACATGAGCCAAATGTGTGCTCATGTGATCAAAATCTCGTCGATACATAGCACTCCGCAAATAAATGTTGATGTAATTATGGGCTTACTATACTAATACATTATATGCACAATTACAAAAACAACCATAGATCGCTGTACGACCACGGCAGCGTTGTCAAGCTACCGATTGAGGCTGTTCTGGGAAGAGATAAAAACATTTTGTAGGTTATAAGTCTTGTTGGCGTTGCTGCATTCATATAGATAACTAATTTCGAGTTTTCCTACTGTATAAATGTAGATTTTTTTTTTTTTTTTAGCTTACTCTGATTGTGTTGATTACGAGAATCGTCATGCGAGTTAATAAAGATGAGCAAATAATCACATTCCCACTTAAATTTGCCTGTAACGTGAATTGCCAGATAAGCAGTGATAAAATATTCTCTAAACCGTAATTTCCAATATGTCTTTATACCTTTTTACTAGTACCACCACGGGATCCAGATGGCGCCAGGTGTAATTGGAATATGGCTAATTGTGTTCTACCATACTTTCAGTGGAGCACACAACCTTTGTATGATCAGTTATAGCACACTTTCTTATAAATTAGAACAAATTATGGTAAATTTAGCCCTTGAGGAACATGACAAGTTTAAACAGTTTATTCTGGCTATTATTAAACGATTATATACAACTTAGGAAGGATCTGTGGGGATGAAAAGGGTAAAGACTGTGTCAAGTAACTCCCTGACTCCCATATATCCTTCCAAATCTGAATAAAATACTCGAATGACAGCCAAAATAAACTGCCAAAATGCGCCATAATCCTCACTGGGTTAATATCTTAATTCCAGATCACACTCTCCTTCCTGCTCCTGGCTGCTGTGGCCCTGGCGGCTCCACAGGTATGGTTGCAATAAGTCTGAAATATGTACAGTAGGATATGTCAGTCATGCAGTTTCCAAGCACAAGAGATAAATAATCAACGCTCAGCTTTTTCCTTGAATCTGAAATAATTAAAGACACCCATCCTGAAGTATCAATATATGCTAATAATGAGCTTATATTTTGTTTGGCTTTTCTTACTTCAGACCCCATATTGGAATTAAAAAGCATTCATATAAATCACATTAACATGTTTGCCTGCACATTTCAGTACGACGACTTTAGCTCCAATTCCATTTCCGACGAATCCGGGTACGACTTCAGCTGGTCGGTGGAGGATGACTCTGGCTCCTACGAGAACCGGTACGGCCACAGGGAGCAAAGAAAAGGGCACTACACCAAGGGGTCGTACTACGTGCTGCTTCCCGACGGTCGCCTCCAGTACGTCAACTACGTCGTGGACGGCAACTCCGGCTTCGTGGCTGATGTCTCATATGGCTCAGACTCAGATGAATCATATGGCTCAGATGAATCAAATGGATCGGATGATCGATTCGGGGACGATCGATTTGGAAAGTGATTTTACTTTCTTTCCCGCTGTCAAGCACTGAATCCTAAGTTATTAAAGTTTTTTGTTACTTGATTAGTTAACAAATGTACTGTTTCCAATACGTCACTATGTTAAAAGTACATGTATCTGTTCATTTATGATCAATCATTTCATTTGTTACAATTGACATTTTCTCACATTCATACTTCACTCTATTAATCTAATAAATATCATCACGAAGTATAAAATTTCTTTCATATTGTTTTATTATTCTATCTGTATGCAATTATTCTACAAGGATTTCTTTAACGCACTGTGCGAAGCTATTATAGTAGACAATATAATCATCTGATCTCTGCCACATGAATATCCTACATTATATAATGAATAATGGAGGGTACTTCAAATGCCAATGAATGTCTAGCATTTATCATCAGTTAAAACGAGTAATCATTTGTATATTGTACTATAAGGCAGAGCTGAGTAGCGAGCCATTATACACATTACAATTGTGTTTGTTTGTTTAAATGTAGATCCAGACCTAACGAACCTGTTTAAGGGGGTTGATTAATTTAGTTATTTATTATTCTTAGTTTCCTCCCTAGACCTCCAACAACCTTGAAAAATAACATCCCCAATATCCCACTTCTAGGTAAATTTGTACATTTTTCGGAAGTTTGCTCTCTTGAAATTTGAGACCTTCTTTATGCTGGCATTGAGTTTGTTGCTATTACATTTGAGAGAGAGAGAGAGAGAGAGAGAGAGAAAGAGAAAGAGAGAGAGAGAGAGAGAGAGAGAGAGAGAGAGAGAGAGAGAGAGAGAGAGAGAGAGAGAGAGAGAGAGAGAGAGAGAGAGAGAGAGAGAGAGAGAGAGAGAGGCCGTCGTTTTCTATGGATGCCATTTTGGTGCCTCAAGGGGAAGTTTCTGGTTATTCTGGATCCTCTTCTCCCTAATCGTTAACCTCATTAGATTTGAGATTTTAAGTCTTTCCCCTGCATTTCTTTGTCTATTATAAGACCTTTCGCCCCATTTCTATGTCAATTTTAAGACCTTTCGTGTCATTTAGGTGTCGAACTTTTCATGGCGAGCGATATCAATCCTGCAATTCAGGAGGAACTGGCCTTCTGCCGGGAATACCGAAAAATACACATATTTATCTCGAAAGGGGGTCTATTAGTCATTCTCTCGCTTCCCATACGTTCCACATAGATGAACAATCTCAAGGTGTTCCTTTTCACACTTTCCAACACATCCACATTCACACCACACCGTTCTCATACGTACTCATTCATCTGACTATCCCTCCATATAACTCCACACACACTTCTCAAGGAACTCATTTCCACACCTTTCACTCTTGATTTGTGTCTCTCCAACAACGTCCATGCTTCACTCATGTTCATCAATGTAGAGATTACCACACTATCATGCAAGGACTTCTTTACTTTCATCCTGACCACCCTATTCCTTGTTACTGTTTTCAGCGTTCGTTCGTACAACTTTCTTCTGTTGCACCCTCTCCCTTCTCACTTCTTCATAATTACATACTCCTATCTTTACTCAATACTCTGCCCAAATACTTAAATGAGTCGACATTCTCCATAACCTGAACGTTCAACCTCACCTCACACTCTGTGACTGCACCCCTTTCAAGGACCATAACCTTACTCTTCCCGGCATTTATCTTCAGATTCCGTTTTTCACACACTGTTCCACACATATTTTGCAGACCCTGCAACTCCCACTCACTATCACTCATCAGAACTGTATCATCAGCATACAACAGTCCAGGCAACTTCCACTCATTTCCTTCCCTTATCCGCAGTAAACCAACAACCACTGTTCTTCCTTGTATTTCTTTCATGACTCCATCCAGGTCTGTGATTATGGAGGGAGCTGCACCAAGGGGTGGACCGAGGAAGACCTGGGATCAGACTATACGTGCCGATCTCAAATCCAAAAACTTGACAAGTGAAGCAGCCCTTAACAGGGCTGCCTGGAACGCCGCCATTAGGACAAGAGACTGAAACTACACGTATGCGTGGAGTACTCGGTCTTAAAATTTTATGTATGTTTGTATGTATATGTAATGAAATGTAATGAACAACCATGGGGACATCACACACCCTTTCTTTAACCCAATATTTAGATCAATGAACTTGCTCTGTCCATTCTCCACACACACTGCCACCTTTGCACCCTCATACATGCTCTTCACTGATTTCAGCAACTTGCCAGCTACTCCGTATAGTCTCAATACATTCCACAGACCTTCTTTATCAACTCGGACATAGGCCTTCTCCAAGTCCATAAATATAGCGTACATCTTTTTTCCCTTCTCCAACATATTTTAAGGCAAAAATCCGGTCTATACACCCTCTTCTCTTCCTAAACCCGCCCTGCTCCTCACCTACCCATTTCTCCGTTCTCTCTCTCACTCTCTTGATCACTACCCTACTGTACACTCGACCAAAAAACAATCTTTACACTGGTGAGCTGTATATAATCTAGTGTGAACGGAATGAATCATGTGAAACATACGTCTGTGAGGTATTATCATAAGATTTCGAGCCACTTCCAGAATGTTTAAAGCGTTAGTGTAAAGATTGTTTTTTGGTCGAGTGTACATCTTCCTTACTACACTTATAAAACATATCCCCCTGTGATTACCACCCACTCCTCTCTCCCCGTTACCCTTATACAGGGGGATTATTATGCCTGTCTTCCAGTCATCAGGCACACTTCCCTTCTCCCATGTTAGTTTACAAATTTTCCATACCTTTTCAATAATTATCTCACCACCATACCTCAGCATTTCCCCACACACTCTATCTATTCCTGATGCTTTCAAAATCTTCGCTCTTTTCAAGGTTTCGCACACTTCTGATCTCCTGATCCCCACTTCCTCCTCCACTCATATTTCTCTTCTTCTCCCTCCCATCAAACATTTACAATGTACATCCAAAGACCAAACTATTATCGTCTATCAGTATTCCTGAATATTTATTATGGGTATGAAGATATATGATGTAAAGATAAGAAAATGTCACCAATGACACCAAGATGGCGAAGGTTGGACGATCTGTTACCCTTCTGTACCATCGATGTCTTTTTAATTTGACTATAGCTATATTTAGACGATTTAGTACAGCTTAGGAAGGATCTGTGATAGTAAAAAGGTTAATTAAGGGGACAGTAACCCTCAAATCATGATTTTAATTGACAAAAATAGATTTGTCTTTTTTTAGGCTGAAAACCTGCCTACATAACAATATTATAGTGGGAAATTATTAAACAAAAAACACTCTGACACCCCTAAGCCCTTTACAGGGCCCCGCTCGTCTCCCCCCCCCCCCCCCTCCCCTCCCTATCCACCACCAAACAGGTCCACCTCATCAACCCCCAATTCTCCCTCCCGTAATGCAAAAAATCAAATCCCTGATCCATCACAGCTTTGCATACAATGGAACCAGACTGTTCAACTGTATACCAGCCCTCTCAGGAACATGACCGGGGCCACCTTCAAGAAACACTTGGACATGTGGCTGGCCAAAATACCGGACCGGCCACCAACACCAGGATACCCCAGCGCTAACTCCTGGGTAGAACTGTAACGAGTGCCTCCCCCATAGTTGAAAGATTGACAGGGCCAGAATCAAGGGACGTTCGAGCCAAAATGCCTGGACACACGGAGTTTGAAGCAATTTAAGTCATAGGAAGATGGAAAGACTGATACTGGGAGAGAGTTCCGGAGCTCACCTGTTGAATAGAAGAAAGACTGAGAGTAACGTTTTACTCTTGGGTTGGAGAGTTGCACAGAGTAGGGGTGGGATTGTGTTGCAAGACGGGTACCACATACCCTACATAGAGGTGGTATACACTTGGAGAGCTCTGAGGAGCACTGATTATTGTAGTAACGATAGAATAGTGAGAGAGATGCAACATTGCGGTGAAGAGAGAGAGTTCGCGGAGAGTTGGTGAGTGGGTGGGAATTAATTATACAAAATGCCTTCCTTTCTACTTTTTCTAGGAGTGCGGTGTGAGAGGATCCTCCCCACACATGTGAACAATAATAATAATAATAAAATCCTCAATACAAGGACGTACTGTGCCCCTGTACAGAGCAAGAAACTGTGCAGGGATAAAGAACCCCTTGGGGTGGTTGAGCACACCCAGCATCTGGGAGGCTGTCTTAACAATGCCTATTATGTCCTTTGTTTACAGACCGATTACCGCCATTTTTGGCACAGAATTAGTGCAAGTGTATATGCATAGTCTCACTTTTTGGAATTGCATTTATACCACAATTTTTGGTATTGTTTGCGTGAGATAACTCGGTCTTTGTAACATATATATAGTTTTTATGACTCATACATCATTTCTATATGTCATTACCCGCGGAAATTAAATGGTGGTCATCTTGAATCATTGCAGATCTAATCTTGTTTCCCCTTTTCTACCGCATTTCTAGTATCTTGTCATTCTCTATATCAATGTTAAGACCAACAGGGGTCTGGGGGCATGATGAATTTTTCAATTGATATAAAAATGCTATAATGCCAGAAATGAAATTTAATCCAGGGCGGAAGTAGGCATGTGAGGTCTACCCAGTCTTAAGTGAGATAGTTCTAAGCCTGTTAATTGCTGTAGGTCTTTTTAAAACTGAATAAAATCGTCTAATAGCAGCCAGAATAAGGTTAAAAGGACTGCACCAGTACTGAACGGGTTAACTGTAGTCCGTCCAATGCTGTCCTTGTTCACACCCAACAATCTCTCAAATTCTCTTGTTACTCTGTTCACACTCAACATCTCCTTTTCAATGTATCTCAATAACCGGGTTGATATATTCATCGCAAATTTCACAAGTGCAATAAGGTTATGGGAAAGACGATTGCTATGAATTTCAAAGGTGCTTTGAAGTTTTGGGCTGAAGGGTGAACATCTGGCTGAGCAGGTAAACCTTTTGATGGGCACACAAAATTTGGGTGTGTGCGAGATTTGTGCAGCATGACCATTTGACTAAACTTATGGGCGAGTGGCATAACTTTGCAGGAGATCTTTGGGTCGCTCGGGCAAAATTTTGAACGCACAACGTAATTTTGGGCTGCGCGAGCAACTTTTGGGGTACACGACTTTTGGGCTACGACCAAACTTTGGGCTGCACGTGACAAACTTTGGCTGTGCTTGCAACTATTGGGTGTAGCAGACAAACCTTGGGCATGGGCGAAGTTTGGGCTACAGAATGAATTTGAGCCATGTTTACCAAACTTGGGCTGCGCAACCACGTGACAAAACTTTAGTCTGAACAACTGAACTTTTGACCATACAGGTAAGATATTGGGTGTGCAGACAAACATTTGGGTTCATGGGCGAAGTTTTGAGTGCATGGGCAAAATTTGGACCGCACAGCTACGCAACCGATTTGTAGACCGAGCGACCAAACCTTCTGCTGAGCAGGACAATTTATTGGTGTGCAGGCAACTTTGGCCCCCAGGTAAGCTTTAGGCCGTGCGTCTGCTCGATTGAGCTCTTGGCTATGCAGGTTAATATTGAGATGAACTTTGGGCCAAGCAACAAAACATATAGTCATGCAGATGAACTGTTGGGCACACAAGCAGACTTTTGGGCATGCCAGAAAATGTTTTGGGTTAGCATGTACACTTTTGGGTGCGTGGGTAAAGTTTTGGCCCCACAATCAAAGTTTTGGTTTTGACCTTCCTTAGCTGCTGTACTATTCACCTTCTGGATAAAATGACGGAGTAGAGAGGAATATTGGTGTTCTGTGTTTAGTGTTTGCACGGTGAACGGGGTGCATCTAGTTATAAGTAATCTTTTAACCCCTTCTATACTGGTGATGTCTTTTAAATTATATTCTAGCCATATTTAGACGATTTTGTGCAGTTTAAGAAGGGTCTGTGGTCGTAAAAAGGGTGAAGTGAGATTGCTGAATAACATCGTCTAATAGAAGCCAGAATGAAGTTAAAAGATCGTCGACGGTACACAAGAAGTTAATGATGATTCAATAATATGTTTCCCAAATGTGTTTTTTTGTTTCATAGTTATGATGTATCACTTAATTTTAATTGTATGCGTTACACTCTGCGCACCCTATGACTGTTCTAGTAACAAGTAGAACGTAATATAAAAAGTGTTTGAAAGACCAGATAGAGATCGTACAACAGACTCATGACATCAAGATGCTCTATATATAAGTCCTATAAAATGTGCCGGTCATAGGTTAGGTTAAACAATATAGCAAAACACATTGTCTGGTTGAAAATAATAATATATAATTACATCAATTATAATCAGCTCCAAATGGGCTGGAAGTGTGAGCACCATGTTTTACTTATATGACAACCTGCTTTACATTGTTTGCCTGTGTGTTTGTTTAACCCTTATGGTGCGTTTAGCAATATATTCTGACTTCTGACTATCGATGGATTTTTTTCAGCTCAGGAAGGATCTATGTGAGTCAGAGGTATAATTAAGTTGATTTAGTTCAATTTAGATTCCTATAGGTTCTTCCTAAACTGTATAAAATCGTCAAATGGTAGCCAGCATATAAAATAAAGAAACGTGCCATCGAATATATTTATATATATATATCTATATATATCTATCTATCTATTGCCTGACGCCGTGATCCCCGAAGGGGTGGCCACGAACGAACCACCCCCATGCACCTCTGTCCCCAGTCAGTCGACGCCCCTCCCCCCAACCAGCACCGCCTTCGTTCATATACTTCCTCACTCCATCCTTCCACCTGTCTTTCGGTCTACCTCTCCCTCTCTGTCCCTCCACCTCGCTCTCGTACACCCTCTTAGTCATTGTCTCGCTTTCCATACGTTCCATATGGCCGAACCATCTCAAGTTGTTCCTTTTCACACTTTCCAGCACATCTACCTCCACACCACACCTTCTTACTTCCTCATTAGTCTGTCTATCCCTCCATGTAACTCCGCACACACTTCTTAAGTAATTAATTTCCACTGCTCTCACTCTTGGTCTGAGTCTCTCAACCAACGTCCATGCTTCGCTTCCGTATGTCAGTGTCGGGATTACCACACTGTCATGCAAGGACTTCTTCACTTCCATACTGACCACCCTATTTCTTGTTACTGCTTTCAGCGTTCCTACAACCCTCTTCCCCTTTTGTACCCTCTCCCTCACTTCTTCATCCATAGTCCCATCTTTACTCAACACACTGCCCAGATACTTAAAAGAGTTGACGATCTCCATAGCCTGACCGTTCAGCTTCACCTCACACTCTGTGACTTCACCCCTTTCGAAGACTATAACTTTGCTCTTCCCCGCATTTACCTTCAAATTTCGTTTTTTGCACACTGTTCCAAACTCATTTACCAGACCCTGCAACTCCCATTCATTATCACTCATCAGAACTGTACCATCCACAAACAGCAGTATAGGTAGCTTCCACTCAATTCCCTCCCTTTTCAGCGATACACCAACATCCACTGCTCTTGATAGTATTTCTTCCATGACTCCATCCATATATACAGTAAACAACCACGGGGACATCACACACCCCTGTTTCAAACCAACATTCAGGTCAAAGAACTCGCTCTGCTCATTCTCCACACGTACTGCCGCCTTTGCGCCCTCATACATGCTCTTCACTGCTTTCAGCAACTTGCCATTTACTCCGTATATTAAAATAGTATAGTATTAATAGTATAGTAAAATTTACCAGAACGTCCCGGACTTCCCAAACTTGACTACTTCCTTTAACGTGACGATAGTGCGTTGTTATATGTGCGATTAGTTTGCTTGGGAAACAGATTAACTTGCTCATGTAGTAATGTACACCCTATGTGGTGGATTGTGTTCTTTTATTTAATAATTTTCATTTTAGTAAGCGTTGTTTCCACATAGCGATTTTGATAATTTAATTTGACTTTATATTGTCCTTGTCCCAATTTTGGTTTGTTTAGTTTGCAAGTTTTACATTTTAATTCTAAGTACTTTCCACATACCTTCTCTATCCACTCTGTCATAGGCCTTCTCCAAGTCCATAAAGACAACATACACCTTTTGTTTCTTCTCCAGATATTCCTCCACAACACAATTCAGGGTAAAAATCTGATCTACACATCCTCTTCCCTTCCTAAAACCTCCCTGCTCGTCGCCTATATATATATATATATATATATATATATATATATATATATATATATATATATATATACATATATATACTGTATATATATATATATATATATATATATATATATATATATATATATATATATATATATATATATATATGGAGGGCGGGTATGTTCATGCAGATGTATTATTATTATTGTTATTATTATTATGTACACACGTACAAATTTATCTTGACGAAGGGTCTTGGGCGGATGTTGTTTAAGGGGGGGACACCGGATTTGTTTTATTTTTCTCTCCTTTTCTCTCTTTCCCTGGCTTGAATCCATTCGGCCCCATTTAGCCAACTGTTTTAAGACGTTTATCCCCCATTCAGGTGTCGATTTCTTCCTGGCGAGCGATGGCGAGCCAGCATTGTATAGAGGAATCCGGCTTCGCCGGAAATTTTTTTCTATCAAAAAATGTACAAATTTAGCTTGCTGTCAAAACAAATATATATATATACTGGCTTGCTACCACTCGCCAGGAAAATATTGACAACTGGATGGGGGTAAACGTCTTAAAAAAGTAGGCTGAATGAGGCAGAATGGATACTAGCCAGAGAAAGAGAGAAAAGGAGAGAAAGGTAAAACAAATCCAGTGTCCCCCCTTAAGTTTGATGGAGGTGTAGGGAGGAAACTAATAAACCAATAAAAACTACATACATGAACAAATAAAATACATACATGAACAAATAAAATACATACATGAACAAATATAATACATACATGAACAAATAAAATACATACATGAACAAATAAAATACATACATGAACAAATAAAATACATACATGAACAAATAAAATACATACATGAACAAATAAAAACGATCCATCTCCCCTTAACCCTAGTAATGTAAAGTTCAAACTCTGATACCTCCCTTATAATGAATGAAAAATCGTCCTGGGGCATCTCCAATAAAAATGTAATATGGCCTTGAATGCAAATGAAAAAAGTTGTATTACCTAAGTCGAGTTCATTCATGGAGTCAAAATTATTATTATTATGTTTTTTTGTTGTTATTTATTATTATTTTTTGTTTTTCTGGTGTAAATGTAGTAGACAGCTAGTCATCAGAACGGTAGCAAAGTTGTTCTGAAAGTAAAAGTATTCTCATGTTGGGAGTACTGAAGGATGAACAAGGGGGTTTGGTATGAAAGGTGAACAAGGGGGTTTGGTATGAAAGGTGAACAAGGGGGTTTGGTATGAAAGATGAACAAGGGGGTTTGGTATGAAAGATGAACAAGGGGGTTTGGTATGAAAGATGAACAAGGGGGTTGGGTATGAAAGGTGAACAAGGGGGTTGGGTATGAAAGGTGAACAAGGGGGTTTGGTATGAAAGGTGAACAAGGGGGTTTGGTATGAAAGATGCCAGATATTCGCAAATGTTTGATGAATAATTAGAACACAATGACGGATAGATATGAGATTATAAGAACATAACCTAAGCACATAAGACAATGGGAGTCTGCAGAAAGCCGATTGACCCTCACACCCAACCCCAATTACAAGGCCTAATTATATAGTAAGTGAGAGTAAGAGATTAAGAGGAGATTTCCACTTGAGGGACTTTTTTCTTGACCCCTTTCTCCCTCATGTCTAGCCCCATTGCTTTTGAGATTTTAAGAAGTTTGCCCCATTAGTTTGGTGATTTTTAAGAATTTCCGACCCATTCTGTCAATTTTAAGACCTTTCTTGCCATTTAGGTGTCGATTTTATCCTGGCGAGCGATAGCGAGCCTGTAATTTAAGAGTAATCGGCCTTCGGCCGGGACATTTTTCTACCGAAAAATGTACAAATTTATCTTGAAAGAGGGTCTAGGGAGTGTAATTTTAAGCTTGATGGAAGTCTAGGGAGGAAACTAAACAACTTCCCTTAATAAATGATGGAGAAGTGAGTGAATGTTGGCGTAAAAATGATCAGAGTACGCGAATGATTCCAGGGACTGAAACATTAACTGGAGCACATTATTATATCAAACTCAAAGACCCAACAAACTATAAATTCCACCACCATACATACATACATACATACACACACACATGCAAATACATACATACATACATACATACATACATACATACATACTCCAGAACACTATCACCTTCCGGGCAAGCACCTCAGAAGGTATCTCGCTACCTGGCTAACTCGTTAACAAAAACCGAAAATCACAGACATTCGTTTGAGGACCCAAGTTGCCGATCATAACTTTGTCGCGATCTGTGGATTAGTCGGCTGCTAATCAAAGGGTCGGCGGATCGAGCCCACACTGTCAAAATATTCATGGTAGATGTCAAGCTCGGGCAATTTGACCTAGCGATTTGTGACAAACGCCTAATGTTTATGGCCACCCCTTCCCGGGAATTACGGCGTCTGGCAAAAAAAAAGAAAAAAAAAAAAAAGAAAAAAGGAAAAAAAGAGAGAGAGAGAGAGAGAGAGAGAGAGAGAGAGAGAGAGAGAGAGAGAGAGAGAGAGAGAGAGAGAGAGAGAGAGAGAGAGAGAGAGAGAGACAGAGAGAGAGAGAGAGAGAGAGAGAGAGAAAAAAAAATTATATTTGCTTGGGCCAGTTATGTGCTATGATACACCCAATGAGCTATTAGAAAACCTAAATATCCTCACTTCATCAATTAAGGAGAGGCAAACCGTTTTTCTGGACTCCCTTCTCCCTAATGTTTAGCCCCACTAGTTTTGAGATTATAAGACGTTCGGCCCATTAGTTTGGCGATTTTAGCACCTTTCGCCCCATTTCATTGTCAATTTTAAGACCTTTCGTGCCATTTAGGTGTCGATTTGTTCATGGCGAGCGATAGGAGCCTGCAATTTTAGGGTTAGGATAGATTACGATGTAGTAGATTCTTCTAGCTTAAATGTGGACTATGTTGGGATTTAGTAGGCTACGTCAGGTTAGTTATGGTTAACCATCTTGGTGGTGTAATGTTTAGAGTGTTTAAAAAATCTGTGTGTGATAACCCAGGTTCGAATCCCGGTGGATCACATATATGCTTTCATTAATTTCATTTGAGATGTTTTGTAAAGAACATTAACAAGAGGAAGGGTTTATTTATTGGTAGATTCATTTTTTTTTTTTGTTTTTTTTTAGTTTATTCCCTACATATCCATCAATCTTAAAAAAACATCCCCAAGATCACACTTCTAGATAAATTTGTAAATTTTTCGGCAGAAAAATTTCCCGGTCCAAGACCGGTTCCCTCTAAATTTCAGGCTCACCAGGAAAATAAATCGACACCTAAATGGCACACAAGGTCTACAAAACTGACAATAAAATGGGGTGAAAGGTCCTCATATCGCCAAACTAATAGGCCGAACGTCTTCAAATCTGAAAACTAATGGGGCAAAACATGAGGGAGAAGGGGGACTAGAAAAAATACCATCCATCCCCCATTAACCCCTTCAGCACCATGACGTCTTTTTACCTTTGATTCTGGCTAAAATTTGATTATTTTATTCAGCTCAAGAAGAACCTATATTACTAAGAGGGTTTATTGAGATCGCATTTTCCCATTTGAGTCCTAGAGATCAAGTATAAGCTAAAGAAAATCATCTAATGGTAACCAGGAAATACGTCATGGTGCTGAAGGGTATTATAGCTAGGAAGCGAGTTGGTCAGACAGCGAATTGTCGACCAACCACAAAAACCGGTAGTGGGGCGTCCGGTTTTTGAGCCTAGTCCGGTGATAGTGTGGGTCCGGTATATATAAGACCGGCACTGACACTGAGGGAGCCACAATAAACCTTCAAGTCATAGCAACAACAACAACCTCCTCCTCCACCTCCACCACCACCACTACTACTACTACTACTACTACTACTACTACTAAGATGCTATCTAAGGTAAACTTATTGCAGTTGAATCTAACTTTATGTACATATTATTGTTAATACTACATTGCTATCATATCAAATATTATTTTGTACCAGACTCCTCAATGAGGTTGTTGCAAAGTTGAAGGACGTTCACCCCTATGAACCCTATAACTGATGGGAGGTCAAATATCCTATTGAAAGTCAGGGTTGCTATGACTTAACTGGAAGCCTATTTCTTTCACCTGGCGGAAACTTTTATCCCTTAGCAGCTGATTTCTCGATACATAATGAACAAATATGAAATTACTCTTTCTCTGCATCATACTAATGCCAAATGTTCATAATTAGCAACATATTTCGCAACAGAATACTCGTAATAGCTAAGTAATTAAGATGAGGGCATGACAATTTACCGTCAGCTGAAGATAGACAGATTATATCTACTTTATTGACAGCATAACTGTATGGAAAGGTTACCTGTAGTAATGTAATTCCCCGGTTGTTGGTAGATTTGCTCACTCATCCTTGGTCAACGTTTTCCGTCACAGCATGGTTAAGCCAATGTCAGTTAACCTCATTCCAACAACCTATCATGGACAACAGAAGAAGAAGAGCAGTTAAGATCGGCAGTCTTAATGGTTCACAATAAACTCCACAAACATGTACATTTCCAAGAATTATTTCATTGTCGAGTGCGAATCTATCATTGCAATTCACACAAATACATATATATATATATATATATATGTTTAAGGGGAGATTTCCACTTGAGGGACTTTTTTCTTGACCCCTTTCTCCCTCATATCTAGCCCCATTGCTTTTGAGATTATAAGACGTTTGCCCCATTAGTTTGGTGATTTTAAGAATTTGCGCGCCATTCTGTCAATTTTAAGAGCTTTCGTGCCATTTAGGTGTCGATTTTATCCTGGCGAGTGATAGCGAGCCTATAATTTAAGAGTAACCGGCCTTCGGCCGGGAAATTTTTCTACCGAAAAATGTACAAATTTATCTTGAAAGTGGGTAAAGGAGGTGAAATTTTAAGATTGCTGGAGGAGTAGGAAACAAACTAAAAACCTCCCCTTAAGAGATAACATGAGCCAAATGTGTGCTCATGCGATCAAAATCTAGTCGATACATAGCACTCCGCAAATAAATGTTGATGTAATTATGGGTTTACTATACTAATACATTATATGCACAATTTCCAAAACAACCATAGATCGCTGTACGACCACGACAGCATTGTCAAGCTTCCGATTGAGGCTGTTCTGGGAAGAGATAAAAACATGTTGTAGGTTATAAGTCTTGTTGGCATTGCTGGATTCATATAGATAACTAATTTGGAGTTTTCCTACTGTATAAATGTAGATTTTTGTTTTGTATTTAGCTTACTCTGATTGTGTTGATTACGAGAATCGTCATGCGAGTTAATAAAGATGAGCAAATAATCACATTCCCACTTAAATTTGCCTGTAATGTGAATTGCCAGATAAGCAGTGATACAATACTCTCTAAACCGTAATTTCCAATATGTCTTTATACCTTTTTACTAGTACCACCACGGGATCCAGATGGCGCCAGGTGTAATTGGAATATGGCTAATTGTGTTCTACCATACTTTCAGTGGAGCACACAACCTTTGTATGATCAGTTATAGCACACTTTCTTATAAATTAGAACAAATTATGGTAAATTTAGCCCTTGAGGAACATGACAAGTTTAAACAGTTTCTGGCTATTATTAGACGATTATAAACAGCTCAGGAAGGATCTGTGGGGATGAAAGGGGTAAATACTGCCTCAATTAACTCCCTGACTCCCATATCCTTCCAAATCTGAATAAAATACTCGAATGACAGCCAAAATAAACTGCCAAAATGCGCCATAATCCTCACTGGGTTAATATCTTAATTCCAGATCACACTCTCCTTCCTGCTCCTGGCTGCTGTGGCCCTGGCGGCTCCACAGGTATGGTTGCAATAAGTCTGAAATATGTACAGTAGGATATGTCAGTCATGCAGTTTCCAAGCACAAGAGATAAATAATCAACGCTCAGCTTTTTCCTTGAATCTGAAATAATTAAAGACACCCATCCTGAAGTATCAATATATGCTAATAATGAGCTTATATTTTGTTTGGCTTTTCTTACTTCAGACCCCATATTGGAATTAAAAAGCATTCATATAAATCACATTAACATGTTTGCCTGCACATTTCAGTACGACGACTTTAGCTCCAATTCCAATTCCAATTCCGACGAATCCGGGTACGACTTCAGCTGGTCGGTGGAGGATGACTCTGGCTCCTACGAGAACCGGTACGGCCACAGGGAGCAAAGAAAAGGGCACTACACCAAGGGGTCGTACTACGTGCTGCTTCCCGACGGTCGCCTCCAGTACGTCAACTACTTCGTGGACGGCAACTCCGGCTTCGTGGCTGATGTCTCATATGGCTCAGACTCAGATGAATCATATGGCTCAGATGAATCAAATGGATCGGATGATCGATTTGGGGACGATCGATTTGGAAAGTGATTTTACTTTCTTTCCCGCTGTCAAGCACTGAATCCTAAGTTATTAAAGTTTTTTGTTACTTGATTAGTTAACAAATGTACTGTTTCCAATACGTCACAATGTTAAAAGTACATGTATCTGTTCATTTATGATCAATCATTTCATTTGTTACAATTGACATTTTCTCACATTCATACTTCACCCTATTTATCTAATAAATATCATCACGAAGTATAACATTTCTTTCATATTGTTTTATTATTCTATCTGTATGCAATTATTCTACAAGGATTTCTTTAACGCACTGTGCGAAGCTAATATAGTAGACAATATAATCATCTGATCTCTGCCACATGAATATCCTACATTATATAATGAATAATGGAGGGTACTTCAAATGCCAATGAATCTCTAGCATTTATCATCAGTTTAAACGAGTAATCATTTGTATTTTGTACTATAAGGCAGAGCTGAGTAGCGAGCCATTATACACATTACAATTGTGTTTGTTTGTTTAAATGTAGATCCAGACTTAACGAACCAGTTTAAGGGGGTTGATTAATTTAGTTATTTATTATTCTTAGTTTCCTCCCTAGACCTCCAACAACCTTGAAAAATAACATCCCCAATATCCCACTTCTAGGTAAATTTGTACATTTTTCGGAAGTTTGCTCTCTTGAAATTTGAGACCTTCTTTATGCTGGCATTGAGTTTGTTGCTATTACATTTGAGAGAGAGAGAGAGAGAGAGAGAGAGAGAGAGAGAGAGAGAGAGAGAGAGAGAGAGAGAGAGAGAGAGAGAGAGACAGAGAGAGAGACAGAGAGAGAGAGAGAGAGAGAGAGAGAGAGAGAGAGAGAGAGAGAGAGAGAGAGAGAGAGAGAGAGAGGGGCCGTCGTTTTCTATGGATGCAATTTTGGTGCCTCAAGGGGAAGTTTCTGGTTATTCTGGATCCCCTTCTCCCTAATCTTTAACCTCATTAGATTTGAGATTTTAAGTCCTTCCCCTGCATTTCTTTGTCTATTATAAGACCTTTCGCCCCATTTCTATGTCAATTTTAAGACCTTTCGTGTCATTTAGGTGTCGAACTTTTCATGGCGAGCGATATTAATCCTGCAATTCAGGAGGAACTGGCCTTCTGCCGGGAATACCGAAAAATACACATATTTATCTCGAAAGGGGGTCTATTAGTCATTCTCTCGCTCTCTCGCTTCCCATACGTTCCACATAGATACAGGTGTTTTCACACAACCACATGACGTACTCTTCCTCTTTCATTTCCACGCATTTATCTTCAGATTCCGTTTTTCACACTGTTCCACACATATTTTGCAGACCCTGCAACTCCCACTCACTATCACTCATCAGAACTGTATCATCAGCATACAACAGTCCAGGCAACTTCCACTCATTTCCTTCCCTTATCCGCAGTAAACCAACAACCACTGTTCTTCCTTGTATTTCTTTCATGACTCCATCCAGGTCTGTGATTGTGGAGGGAGCTGCACCAAGGGGTGGACCGAGGAAGACCTGGGATCAGACTATACGTGCCGATCTCAAATCCAAAAACTTGACAAGTGAAGCAGCCCTTAACAGGGCTGCCTGGAACGCCGCCATTAGGACAAGAGACTGAAACTGCACGTATGCGTGGAGCACTCAGTCTTAAAATTTTATGTATGTTTGTATGTATATGTAATGAAATGTAATGAACAACCATGGGGACATCACTTACCCTTTCTTTAACCCAATATTCAGATCAATGAACTTGCTCTGTCCATTCTCCACACGCACGGCCACCTTTGCACCCTCATACATGCTCTTCACTGATTTCAGCAACTTGCCAGCTACTCCGTATAGTCTCAATACATTCCACAGACCTTCTTTATCAACTCGAACATAGGCCTTCTCTAAGTCCATAAATATAGCGTACAGCTTTTTTCCCTTCTCCAACATATTTTAAGGCAAAAATCCGGTCTATACACCCTCTTCCCTTCCTAAACCCGCCCTGCTCCTCACCTACCCATTTCTCCGTTCTCGCTCTCACTCTCTTGATCACTACCCTACTGTACACTCGACCAAAAAACAATCTTTTCACTGGTGAGCTGTAAATAATCTAGTGTGAACGGAATGAATCAGGTGAAACATACGTCTGTGAGGTATTATCATAAGATTTCGACCCACTTCCAGAATGTTTAAAGCGTTCGTGTAAATTTTTTTTTTTGGTTGAGTGTACATCTTCCTTACTACACTTATAAAACATATCCCCCTGTGATTACCACACACTCCTCTCTCCCCGTTACCCTTATACAGAGGGATTATTATGCCTGTCTTCCAGTCATCAGGCACACTTCCCTTCTCCCATGTTAGTTTACACATTTTCCATACCTATTCAATAATTATCTCACCACCATACCTCAGCATTTCCCCACACACTCTATCTATTCCTGATGCTTTCAAAATCTTCGCTCTTTTCAAGGCTTCGTACTCTTCTGATCTCCTGATCCCCACTTCCTCCTCCACTCGTACTTCTCTTCTTCTCCCTCCCATCAAACATTTACAATGTACATCCAAAGACCAAACTATTATCCTCTATCAGTATTCCTGAATATTTATTATGGGTATGAAGATATATGATGTAAAGATAAGAAAATGTCACCAATGACACCAAGATGGCGAAGGTTGGACGATCTGTTACCCTTCTGTACCATCGATGTCTTTTTAATTTGACTATAGCTATATTTAGACGATTTAGTACAGCTTAGGAAGGATCTGTGATAGTAAAAAGGTTAATTAAGGGGACAGTAACCCTCAAATCATGATTTTAATTGACAAAAATAGATGTCTTTTTTTTAGGCTGAAAACCTGCCTGCATAACAATATTATAGTGGGAAATTATTAAACAAAAAACACTGACACCCCTAAGCCCTTTAAAGGGCCCCGCTCGTCTCCCCCCCCCCCCCCCCCACCCTCCCTATCCACCACCAAACAGGTCCACCTCATCAACCCCCAATTCTCCCTCCCGTAATGCAAAAAATTAAATCCCTGATCCATCACAGCGTTGCATACAATGGAACCAGACTGTTCAACTGTATACCAGCCCCTCTCAGGAACATGACCGGGGTTACCTTCAAGAAACATGTGGCTGGCCAAAATACCGGACCGGCCACCAACACCAGGATACCCCAGCGCCAACTCCAACCGACTTCTGGAATGGAGAGTGGAAGGAAGGGAGCTGCCTGGTCGCAGTGGAGCCCCAGCTCAACTGTGTCGCTAACGGACGGAATACTACAAAGTGTAACAAAGTGTAAGTGTAAGTGCGTACCCAGGATGGTGAAAATAAAATAATAATAGTTACCCAAAATAACGCTTGTAACAGAAAACCAGGGCTCAAGATCAACAGAAAATGTTTTAGAACGATTTAGAAGGGCTAACTATACTGTGTTTCACATTCATGCTCCAGTCCGAAAACGTTTCTAGCACGCATTCTTTGATCGACGATTCTGTGAAACTTGTTTTTTGTTTTATATGTGAGTGAGGGAAACAAAAGGCAGAACTGTAACGAGTGCCTCCCCCATAGTTGAAAGATTGACAGGGCCAGAATCAAGGGACGTTCGAGCCAAAATGCCTGGACACACGGAGTTTGAAGCAATTTAAGTCATAGGAGGAGGGAAAGACTGATACTGGGAGAGAGTTCCCGAGCTCACCTGTTGAATAGAAGAAAGACTGAGAGTAACGTTTTACTCTTGGGTTGGAGAGTTGCACAGAGTAGGGGTGGGATTGTGTTGCAAGACGGGTACCACATACCCTACGTAGAGGTGGTATACACTTGGAGAGCTCTGAGGAGCACTGATTATTGTAGTAACGATAGAATAGTGAGAGAGATGCAACATTGCGGTGAAGAGAGAGAGTTCGCGGAGAGTTGGTGAGTGGGCGGGAATTAATTATACGAAATGCCTTCCTTTCTACTTTTTCTAGGAGTACAAAGGAGTACAAAGGAAATCAAGCAACAACAGATCCAGTGACCCTTCTAGGTTGCTTGTCCTCCAAAACACTGAGGATGAAGTGTCCAAACAGTGGTTTAGAGTGGGTAAGGGAACATTGGAAAGGGAATTACTGCCCTGGAACTAATGTCCGTGGCAGGATTAGGAAGTTAGTAGGGGACAGATGGGTTAGTAACTGAGGGGGGGATAAAATAAAGTTATTCATTTACAAACGCAGTCAGTCGCGGGTTTGATGCGAGATATTTGTCTAGGCGGAGTTTAAATGAATCAACGGTGATGCAGTCTATAACGTTTTGGGGAAGCCCATTCCACAAGTTGACAACTCGATTGAAAAAGAAATTCTTAGATTCGCGCGAGTTAAAAGATTTACCAATAATTTTGCAACCGTTTCCCCGCGTGTAATTAGATTGGTCGATAGTGAAGTACTTACTACAGTTCATATTGTCGATGCCTTTGATGATTTTGAACACTTGAATTAAGTCGCCTCTTAATCTGCGCTGGGTTAAAGGAAATAGATTTAATTCTCTAAGACGCTCTTCGTATGGTTTGTTCTTTAGGCTAGGTATCATTTTGGTAACTCTACGTTGAACTCGTTCTAGCTTGTTTATATCTTTTTGGTAATAAGGGCACCAGGATTGAACGCAGTATTCCAGAAGAGGGCGGACTAAGGAATTGTAAAGGGTTAGGATAACTTCTTTGGATTTATGCTCAAATGACCTGCCTATAAAGCCAATTATTTTGTTTGCCTTCTTAACAACTTCTGAACATTGTTGACTCGGTTTTAGGTTACTCGATATTGTTACTCCCAGATCGGTTTCTCTGTTTACATTCTTAAGCTGAGTGCCATTCATCGAATAGTTTGCTTTCTCATTTAGGTATCCGATATGTAGTACTTTACATTTATCCGCATTGAAACTCATTTGCCAAATTTGGGCCCAACATGACAATTTATCTAGATTGTGTTGCATATCGTCAACTTGTTCTTTTGAGAGTACGCTATTTGCAATGTTTGTATCGTCAGCAAATTTTGAGATTGTACAGGTGAGACCCTCATCTATGTCGTTGATGTAAATTAGAAAGAGAATTGGTCCTAGTACCGATCCCTGGGGTACTACGGTGTAAGAGGATCCTCCCCACACATGTGAACAATAATAATAATAATAAAATCCTCAATACAAGGACGTACTGTGCCCCTGTACAGAGCAAGAAATTGTGCAGGGATAAAGAACCCCTTGGGGTGGTTGAGCACACCCAGCTTCTGGGAGGCTGTCTTAGCAATGCCTATTATGTCCTTTGAGGGGTCTGGGGGCATGATGAATTTTTCAATTGATATAAAGATGCTATAATGCCAGAAATGAAATGTAATCCAGGGCGGAAGTAGGCATGTGAGGTCTACCCAGTCTTAAGTGAGATAGTTCTAAGCCTGTTAATTGCTGTAGGCCTTTTTAAAACAGAATATAATCGTCTAATAGCAGCCAGAATAAGGTTAAAAGGACTGCACCAGTACTGAACGGGCTAACTGTAGTCCGTCCAATGCTGTCCTTGTTCACACCCAACAATCTCTCAAATTCTCTTGTTATTCTGTTCACACTCAACATCTCCTTTTCAATGTATCTCAATAACCGGGTTGATATATTCAATGCAAATTTCACAAGTGCAATAAAGTTATGGGAAAGACGATTGCTATGAATTTCAAGGGTGATTTGAAGTTTTGGGCTGAAGGGTGAACATCTGGCTGAGCAGGTAAACCTTTTGATGGGCACACAAAATTTGGGTGTGTGCGAGATTTGTGCAGCATGACCATTTGACTAAACTTAAGGGTGAGTGGCATAACTTTGCAGGAGATCTTTGGGTCGCTCGGGCAAAATTTTGAACGCACAACGTAATTTTGGGCTGCGCGAGCAACTTTTGGGGTACACGACCAAACTTTTCGCCGAGCGACCGTATTTAAGGCTGTGCTTGCAAACTTTGAGTCTAGCAGTCAAACCTTGGGCAGCGTGGGTAAGATATGGGCTACAAGAATGAAATTTGAGCCATGTTACCAAACTTTGGGCTGCGCAACCACGTGACAAAACTTTAGTCTGAACAACTGAACTTTTGACCATACAGGTAAGATATTGGGTGTGCAGACAAACATTTGGGTTCATGGGCGAAGTTTTGAGTGCATGGGCAAAATTTGGACCGCACAGCTACGCAACCGATTTGTAGACCGAGCGACCAAACCTTCTGCTGAGCAGGACAATTTATTGGTGTGCAGGCAACTTTGGCCCCCAGGTAAGCTTTAGGCCGTGCGTCTGCTCGATTGAGCTCTTGGCTATGCAGGTTAATATTGAGATGAACTTTGGGCCAAGCAACAAAACATATAGTCATGCAGATGAACTGTTGGGCACACAAGCAGACTTTTGGGCATGCCAGAAAATGTTTGGGTTACCATGTACACTTTTGGGTGCGTGGGTAAAGTTTTGGCCCCACAATCAAAGTTTTGGTTTTGACCTTCCTTAGCTGCTGTACTATTCACCTTCTGGATAAAATGATGGAGTAGAGAGGAATATTGGTGTTCTGTGTTTAGTGTTTGGACGGTGAACGGGGTGCATCTAGTTATAAGTAATCTTTTAACCCCTTCTATACTGGTGATGTCTTTTAAATGATATTCTAGCCATATTTAGACGATTTTGTGCAGTTTAAGAAGGGTCTGTGGTCGTAAAAAGGGTGAAGTGAGATTGCTGAATAAAATCGTCTAATAGAAGCCAGAATAAAGTTAGAAGATCGTCGACGGTACACAAGAAGTTAATGATGATTCAATAATATGTTTCCCAAATGTGTTTTTTTGTTTCATAGTTATGATGTATCACTTAATTTTACTTGTATGTGTTACACTCTGCGCAGCCTATGACTGTTCTAGTAACAAGTAGAACGTAATATAAAAAGTGTTTGAAAGACCAGATAGAGATCGTACAACAGACTCATGACATCAAGATGCTCTATATATAAGTCCTATAAAATGTGCCGGTCATAGGTTAGGTTAAACAATATAGCAAAATACATTGCCTGGTTGAAAAAAATAATATATAATTACATCAACTATAATCAGCTCCAAATGGGCTGGAAGTGTGAGCACCATGTTTTACTTATATGACAACCTGCTTTACATTGTTTGTCTGTGTGTTTGTTTAACCCTTATGGTGCGTTTAGCAATATATTCTGACTTCTGACTATCGATGGATTTTTTTCAGCTCAGGAAGGATCTATGCGAGTCAGAGGTATAATTAAGTTGATTTAGTTCAATTTAGATTCCTATAGGTTCTTCCTAAACTGTATAAAATCGTCAAATGGTAGCCAGCATATAAAATAAAGAAACGTGCCATCGAATATATTTATATATATATATCTATATATATCTATATATATCTATCTATCTATTGCCTGACGCCGTGATCCCCGAAATGGTGGCCACGAACGAACCACCCCCATGCACCTCTGTCCCCAGTCAGTCGACGCCCCTCCCGCCAACCAGCACCGCCTTCGTTCATATACTTCCTCACTCCATCCTTCCACCTGTCTTTCGGTCTACCTCTCCCTCTCTGTCCCTCCACCTCGCTCTCGTACACCCTCTTAGTCATTGTCTCGCTTTCCATACGTTCCATATGGCCGAACCATCTCAAGTTGTTCCTTTTCACACTTTCCAGCACATCTACCTCCACACCATACCTTCTTACTTCCTCATTAGTCTGTCTATCCCTCCATGTAACTCCGCACGCATTTCTTAAGTAATTAATTTCCACTGCTCTCACTCTTGGTCTGAGTCTCTCAACCAACGTCCATGCTTCGCTTCCGTAAGTCAGTGTCGGGATTACCACACTGTCATGCAAGGACTTCTTCACTTCCATACTGACCACCCTATTTCTTGTTACTGCTTTCAGCGTTCCTACAACCCTCTTCCCCTTTTGTACCCTCTCCCTCACTTCTTCATCCATAGTCCCATCTTTACTCAACACACTGCCCAGATACTTAAAACAGTTGACGATCTCCATAGCCTGACCGTTCAGCTTCACCTCACACTCTGTGACTTCACCCCTTTCGAAGACTATAACTTTGCTCTTCCCCGCATTTACCTTCAAATTTCGTTTTTTGCACACTGTTCCAAACTCATTTACCAGACCCTGCAACTCCCATTCATCATCACTCATCAGAACTGTACCATCCGCAAACAGAAGTATAGGTAGCTTCCACTCAATTCCCTCCCTTTTCAGCGATACACCAACATCCACTGCTCCTGATAGTATTTCTTCCAGGACTCCATCCATATATACAGTAAACAACCACGGGGACATCACACACCCCTGTTTCAAACCAACATTCAGGTCAAAGAACTCGCTCTGCTCATTCTCCACACGTACTGCCGCCTTTGCGCCCTCATACATGCTCTTCACTGCTTTCAGCAACTTGCCATTTACTCCGTATATTCTAAGTACTTTCCACATACCTTCTCTATCAACTCTGTCATAGGCCTTCTCCAAGTCCATAAAGGCAACATACACCTTTTGTTTCTTCTCCAGATATTTCTCCACAACACAATTCAGGGTAAAAATCTGATCTACACATTCTCTTCCCTTCCTAAAACCTCCCTGCTCGTCGCCTATATATATATATATATATATATATATATATATATATATATATATATATATATATGGAGGGCGGGTATGTTCATGCAGATGTATTATTATTATTGTTATTATTATTATGTACACATGTACAAATTTATCTTGACGAAGGGTCTTGGGCGGATGTTGTTTAAGGGTGGGACACCGGATTTGTTTTATTTTTCTCTCCTTTTCTCTCTTTCCCTGGCTTGTATCCATTCGGCCCCATTTAGCCAACTGTTTTAAGACGTTTATCCCCATTCAGGTGTCGATTTCTTCCTGGCGAGCGATAGCGAGCCAGGATTGTATGGAGGAATCCGGCTTCGCCGGAGAAATTTTTCTATCAAAAAATGTACAAATTTAGCTTGCTGTCAAAACAAAAATATATATATACTGGCTCGCTACCACTCGCCAGGAAAATATTAACAACTGGATGGGGGTACCCGTCTTAAAACAGTAGGCTGAATGAGGCAGAATGGATACTAGCCAGAGAAAGAGAGAAAAGGAGAGAAAGATAAAACAAATCCAGTGTCCCCCCTTAAGTTTGATGGAGGTGTAGGGAGGAAACTAATAAACCAATCAAAAATACATACATGAACAAATAAAATACATACATGAACAAATAAAATACATACATGAACAAATAAAATACATACATGAACAAATAAAATACATACATGAACAAATAAAATACATACATGAACAAATAAAATACATACAAGAACAAATAAAAACGATCCATCTCCCCTTAACCCTAGTCATGTAAAGTTCAAACTCTGATACCTCCCTTATAATGAATGAAAAATCGTCCTGGGGCATCTCCAATAAAAATGTAATATGGCCTTGAATGAAAATGAAAAAAGTTGTATTACCTAAGTCGAGTTCATTCATGGAGTCAAAATTATTATTATTATGTTTTTTTGTTGTTATTTATTATTATTTTTTGTTTTTCTGGTGTAAATGTAGTAGACAGCTAGTCATCAGAACGGTAGCAAAGTTGTTCTGAAAGTAAAAGTATTCTCATGTTGGGAGTACTGAAGGGTGAACAAGGGGGTTTGGTATGAAAGGTGAACAAGGGGGTTTGGTATGAAAGGTGAACAAGGGGGTTTGGTATGAAAGATGAACAAGGGGGTTTGGTATGAAAGATGAACAAGGGGGTTTGGTATGAAAGATGAACAAGGGGGTTTGGTATGAAAGATGAACAAGGGGGTTTGGTATGAAAGGTGAACAAGGGGTTTGGTATGAAAGATGAACAAGGGGGTTTGGTATGAAAGGTGAACAAGGGGGTTTGGTATGAAAGGTGAACAAGGGGGTTTGGTATGAAAGATGAACAAGGGGGTTTGGTATGAAAGGTGAACAAGGGGGTTTGGTATGAAAGATGAACAAGGGGGTTTGGTATGAAAGATGAACAAGGGGGTTTGGTATGAAAGGTGAACAAGGGGGTTTGGTATGAAAGATGAACAAGGGGGTTTGGTATGAAAGGTGAACAAGGGGGTTTGGTATGAAAGGTGAACAAGGGGGTTTGGTATGAAAGGTGAACAAGGGGGTTTGGTATGAAAGATGAACAAGGGGGTTTGGTATGAAAGGTGAACAAGGGGGTTTGGTATGAAAGATGAACAAGGGGGTTTGGTATGAAAGGTGAACAAGGGGGTTTGGTATGAAAGATGCCAGATATTCGCAAATGTTTGATGAATAATTAGAACACAATGACGGATAGATATGAGATTATAAGAACATAACCTAAGCACATAAGACAATGGGAGTCTGCAGAAAGCCGATTGACCCTCACACCCAACCCCAATTACAAGGCCTAATTATATAGTAAGTGAGAGTAAGAGATTAAGGGGAGATTTCCACTTGAGGGACTTTTTTCTTGACCCCTTTCTCCCTCATGTCTAGCCCCATTGCTTTTGAGATTTTAAGAAGTTTGCCCCATTAGTTTGGTGATTTTTAAGAATTTCCGACCCATTCTGTCAATTTTAAGACCTTTCTTGCCATTTAGGTGTCGATTTTATCCTGGCGAGCGATAGCGAGCCTGTAATTTAAGAGTAATCGGCCTTCGGCCGGGACATTTTTCTACCGAAAAATGTACAAATTTATCTTGAAAGAGGGTCTAGGGAGTGTAATTTTAAGCTTGATGGAAGTCTAGGGAGGAAACTAAACAACTTCCCTTAATAAATGATGGAGAAGTGAGTGAATGTTGGCGTAAAAATGATCAGAGTACGCGAATGATTCCAGGGACTGAAACATTAACTGGAGCACATTATTATATCAAACTCAAAGACCCAACAAACTATAAATTCCACCACCATACATACATACATACATACACACACACATGCAAATACATACATACATACATACATACATACACACACACATGCAAATACATACATACATACATACATACATACATACATACATACATACATACATACATACATACATACATACATACATACTCCAGAACACTATCACCTTCCGGGCAAGCACCTCAGAAGGTATCTCGCTACCTGGCTAACTCGTTAACAAAAATCGAAAATCACGGACATTCGTTTGAGGACCCAAGTTGCCGATCATAACTTTGTCGCGATCTGTGGATTAGTCGGCTGCTAATCAAAGGGTCGGCGGATCGAGCCCACACTGTCAAAATATTCATGGTAGATGTCAAGCTCGGGCAATTTGACCTAGCGATTTGTGACAAACGCCTAATGTTTATGGCCACCCCTTCCCGGGAATTACGGCGTCTGGCAAAAAAAAAAAAGAAAAAGAAAAAAAGGAAAAAAGAGAGAGAGAGAGAGAGAGAGAGAGAGAGAGAGAGAGAGAGAGAGAGAGAGAGAGAGAGAGAGAGAGAGAGAGAGAGAGAGAGAGAGAGAGAGAGAGAGAGAGAGAGAGAGAGAGAGAGAGAGAAATTATATTTGCTTGGGCCAGTTATGTGCTATGATACACCCAATGAGCTATTAGAAAACCTAAATATCCTCACTTCATCAATTAAGGAGAGGCAGACCGTTTTTCTGGACTCCCTTCTCCCTAATGTTTAGCCCCACTAGTTTTGAGATTATAAGACGTTCGGCCCATTAGTTTGGCGATTTTAGCACCTTTCGCCCCATTTCATTGTCAATTTTAAGACCTTTCGTGCCATTTAGGTGTCGATTTGTTCATGGCGAGCGATAGGAGCCTGCAATTTTAGGGTTAGGATAGATTAGAATGTAGTAGATTCTTCTAGCTTAAATGTGGACTATGTTGGGATTTAGTAGGCTACGTCAGGTTAGTTATGGTTAACCATCTTGGTGGTGTAATGTTTAGAGTGTTTAAAAAATCTGTGTGTGATAACCCAGGTTCGAATCCCGGTGGATCACATATATGCTTTCATTAATTTCATTTGAGATGTTTTGTAAAGAACATTAACAAGAGGAAGGGTTTATTTATTGGTAGATTCATTTTTTTTTTTTTTTTTTTTTTTAGTTTATTCCCTACATATCCATCAATCTTAAAAAAACATCCCCAAGATCACACTTCTAGATAAATTTGTAAATTTTTCGGCAGAAAAATTTCCCGGTCCAAGACCGGTTCCCTCTAAATTTCAGGCTCACCAGGAAAATAAATCGACACCTAAATGGCACACAAGGTCTACAAAACTGACAATAAAATGGGGTGAAAGGTCCTCATATCGCCAAACTAATAGGCCGAACGTCTTCAAATCTGAAAACTAATGGGGCAAAACATGAGGGAGAAGGGGGACTAGAAAAAATACCATCCATCCCCCATTAACCCCTTCAGCACCATGACGTCTTTTTACCTTTGATTCTGGCTAAAATTTGATTATTTTATTCAGCTCAAGAAGAACCTATATTACTAAGAGGGTTTATTGAGATCGCATTTTCCCATTTGAGTCCTAGAGATCAAGTATAAGCTAAAGAAAATCATCTAATGGTAACCAGGAAATACGTCATGGTGCTGAAGGGTATTATAGCTAGGAAGCGAGTTGGTCAGACAGCGAATTGTCGACCAACCACAAAAACCGGTAGTGGGGCGTCCGGTTTTTGAGCCTAGTCCGGTGATAGTGTGGGTCCGGTATATATAAGACCGGCACTGACACTGAGGGAGCCACAATAAACCTTCAAGTCATAGCAACAACAACCTCCTCCTCCACCTCCACCACCACTACTACTACTACTACTACTACTATGTTATCTAAGGTAAACTTATTGCAGTTGAATCTAACTTTATGTACATATTATTGTTAATACTACATTGCTATCATATCAAATATTATTTTGTACCAGACTCCTCAATGAGGTTGTTGCAAAGTTGAAGGACGTTCACCCCTATGAACCCTATAACTGATGGGAGGTCAAATATCCTATTGAAAGTCAGGGTTGTTATGACTTAACTGGAAGCCTATTTCTTTCACCTGGCGGAAACTTTTATCCCTTAGCAGCTGATTTCTCGATACATAATGAACAAATATGAAATTACTCTTTCTCTGCATCATACTAATGCCAAATGTTCATAATTAGCAACATATTTCGCAACAGAATACTCGTAATAGCTAAGTAATTAAGATGAGGGCATGACAATTTACCGTCAGCTGAAGATAGACAGATTATATCTACTTTATTGACAGCATAACTGTATGGAAAGGTTACCTGCAGTAATGTAATTCCCCGGTTGTTGGTAGATTTGCTCACTCATCCTTGGTCAACGTTTTCCGTCACAGCATGGTTAAGCCAATGTCAGTTAACCTCATTCCAACAACCTATCATGGACAACAGAAGAAGAAGAGCAGTTAAGATCGGCAGTCTTAATGGTTCACAATAAACTCCACAAACATGTACATTTCCAAGAATTATTTCATTGTCGAGTGCGAATCTATCATTGCAATTCACACAAATACATATATATATATATATATATATATATATATATATATATATATATATATATATATGTTTAAGGGGAGATTTCCACTTGAGGGACTTTTTTCTTGACCCCTTTCTCCCTCATATCTAGCCCCATTGCTTTTGAGATTATAAGACGTTTGCCCCATTAGTTTGGTGATTTTAAGAATTTGCGCGCCATTCTGTCAATTTTAAGAGCTTTCGTGCCATTTAGGTGTCGATTTTATCCTGGCGAGTGATAGCGAGCCTATAATTTAAGAGTAACCGGCCTTCGGCCGGGAAATTTTTCTACCGAAAAATGTACAAATTTATCTTGAAAGGGGGTAAAGGAGGTGAAATTTTAAGATTGCTGGAGGAGTAGGAAACAAACTAAAAACCTCCCCTTAAGAGATAACATGAGCCAAATGTGTGCTCATGCGATCAAAATCTAGTCGATACATAGCACTCCGCAAATAAATGTTGATGTAATTATGGGCTTACTATACTAATACATTATATGCACAATTTCCAAAACAACCATAGATCGCTGTACGACCACGACAGCATTGTCAAGCTTCCGATTGAGGCTGTTCTGGGAAGAGATAAAAACATGTTGTAGGTTATAAGTCTTGTTGGCATTGCTGGATTCATATAGATAACTAATTTGGAGTTTTCCTACTGTATAAATGTAGATTTTTGTTTTGTATTTAGCTTACTCTGATTGTGTTGATTACGAGAATCGTCATGCGAGTTAATAAAGATGAGCAAATAATCACATTCCCACTTAAATTTGCCTGTAATGTGAATTGCCAGATAAGCAGTGATACAATATTCTCTAAACCGTAATTTCCAATATGTCTTTATACCTTTTTAGTAGTACCACCACGGGATCCAGATGGCGCCAGGTGTAATTGGAATATGGCTAATTGTGTTCTACCATACTTTCAGTGGAGCACACAACCTTTGTATGATCAGTTATAGCACACTTTCTTATAAATTAGAACAAATTATGGTAAATTTAGCCCTTGAGGAACATGACAAGTTTAAACAGTTTATTCTGGCTATTATTAAACGATTATATACAACTTAGGAAGGATCTGTGGGGATGAAAAGGGTAAAGACTGTGTCAAGTAACTCCCTGACTCCCATATATCCTTCCAAATCTGAATAAAATACTCGAATGACAGCCAAAATAAACTGCCAAAATGCGCCATAATCCTCACTGGGTTAATATCTTAATTCCAGATCACACTCTCCTTCCTGCTCCTGGCTGCTGTGGCCCTGGCGGCTCCACAGGTATGGTTGCAATAAGTCTGAAATATGTACAGTAGGATATGTCAGTCATGCAGTTTCCAAGCACAAGAGATAAATAATCAACGCTCAGCTTTTTCCTTGAATCTGAAATAATTAAAGACACCCATCCTGAAGTATCAATATATGCTAATAATGAGCTTATATTTTGTTTGGCTTTTCTTACTTCAGACCCCATACTGGAATTAAAAAGCATTCATA
Organism: Paralithodes platypus; assembly: GCA_032716605.1. Lineage (NCBI taxonomy): Eukaryota > Metazoa > Arthropoda > Malacostraca > Decapoda > Lithodidae > Paralithodes > Paralithodes platypus. The sequence continues at coordinate 10,796,017 of CM064530.1, read as the reverse complement.
TAAATCACATTAACATGTTTGCCTGCACATTTCAGTACGACGACTTTAGCTCCAATTCCAATTCCAATTCCGACGAATCCGGGTACGACTTCAGCTGGTCGGTGGAGGATGACTCTGGCTCCTACGAGAACCGGTACGGCCACAGGGAGCAAAGAAAAGGGCACTACACTAAGGGGTCGTACTACGTGCTGCTTCCCGACGGTCGCCTCCAGTACGTCAACTACTTCGTGGACGGCAACTCCGGCTTCGTGGCTGATGTCTCATATGGCTCAGACTCAGATGAATCATATGGCTCAGATGAATCAAATGGATCGGATGATCGATTTGGGGACGATCGATTTGGAAAGTGATTTTACTTTCTTTCCCGCTGTCAAGCACTGAATCCTAAGTTATTAAAGTTTTTTGTTACTTGATTAGTTAACAAATGTACTGTTTCCAATACGTCACTATGTTAAAAGTACATGTATCTGTTCATTTATGATCAATCATTTCATTTGTTACAATTGACATTTTCTCACATTCATACTTCACTCTATTTATCTAATAAATATCATCACGAAGTATAACATTTCTTTCATATTGTTTTATTATTCTATCTGTATGCAATTATTCTACAAGGATTTCTTTAACGCACTGTGCGAAGCTAATATAGTAGACAATATAATCATCTGATCTCTGCCACATGAATATCCTACATTATATAATGAATAATGGAGGGTACTTCAAATGCCAATGAATCTCTAGCATTTATCATCAGTTTAAACGAGTAATCATTTGTATTTTGTATTATAAGGCAGAGCTGAGTAGCGAGCCATTATACACATTACAATTGTGTTTGTTTGTTTAAATGTAGATCCAGACTTAACGAACCAGTTTAAGGGGGTTGATTAATTTAGTTATTTATTATTCTTAGTTTCCTCCCTAGACCTCCAACAACCTTGAAAAATAACATCCCCAATATCCCACTTCTAGGTAAATTTGTAAATTTTTCGGAAGTTTGCTCTCTTGAAATTTGAGACCTTCTTTATGCTGGCATTGAGTTTGTTGCTATTACATTTTAGAGAGAGAGAGAGAGAGAGAGAGAGAGAGAGAGAGAGAGAGAGAGAGAGAGAGAGAGAGAGAGAGAGAGAGAGAGAGAGAGAGAGAGAGAGAGAGAGAGAGAGAGAGAGAGAGAGAGAGAGAGAGAGAGAGAGAGGCCGTCGTTTTCTATGGACGCCATTTTGGTGCCTCAAGGGGAAGTTTCTGGTTATTCTGGATCCCCTTCTCCCTAATCTTTAACCTCATTAGATTTGAGATTTTAAGTCCTTCCCCTGCATTTCTTTGTCTATTATAAGACCTTTCGCCCCATTTCTATGTCAATTTTAAGACCTTTCGTGTCATTTAGGTGTCGAACTTTTCATGGCGAGCGATATCAATCCTGCAATTCAGGAGGAACTGGCCTTCTGCCGGGAATACCGAAAAATACACATATTTATCTCGAAAGGGGGTCTATTAGTCATTCTCTCGCTTCCCATACGTTCCACATAGATGAACAATCTCAAGGTGTTCCTTTTCACACTTTCCAACACATCCACATCCACATTAACACCACACCGTTCTCATACGTACTCATTCATCTGACTATCCCTCCATATAACTCCACACACACTTCTCAAGGAGCTCATTTCCACACCTTTCACTCTTGATTTGTGTCTCTCCAACAACGTCCATGCTTCACTCATGTACGTCAATGTAGAGATTACCACACTATCATGCAAGGACTTCTTTACTTTCATCCTGACCACCCTATTCCTTGTTACTGTTTTCAGCGTCGTCGTTCGTACAACTTTCTTCTACTGTTGCACCCTCTCCCTTCTCACTTCTTCATACATACTCCTATCTTTACTCAATACTCTGCCCCAATACTTAAATGAGTCGACATTCTCCATAACCTGAACGTTCAACCTCACCTCACACTCTGTGACTGCACCCCTTTCAAGGACCATAACCTTACTCTTCCCGGCATTTATCTTCAGATTCCGTTTTTCACACACTGTTCCACACATATTTTGCAGACCCTGCAACTCCCACTCACTATCACTCATCAGAACTGTATCATCAGCATACAACAGTCCAGGCAACTTCCACTCATTTCCTTCCCTTATCCGCAGTAAACCAATAACCACTGTTCTTCCTTGTATTTCTTTCATGACTCCATCCAGGTCTGTGATTGTGGAGGGAGCTGCACCAAGGGGTGGACCGAGGAAGACCTGGGATCAGACTATACGTGCCGATCTCAAATCCAAAAACTTGACAAGTGAAGCAGCCCTTAACAGGGCTGCCTGGAACGCCGCCATTAGGACAAGAGACTGAAACTGCACGTATGCATGGAGCACTCAGTCTTAAAATTTTATGTAGGTTTGTATGTATATGTAATGAAATGTAATGAACAACCATGGGGACATCACACACCCTTTCTTTAACCCAATTTTCAGATCAATGAACTTGCTCTGTCCATTCTCCACACACACTGCCACCTTTGCACCCTCATACATGCTCTTCACTGATTTCAGCAACTTGCCAGCTACTCCGTATAGTCTCAATGCATTCCACAGACCTTCTTTATCAACTCGGACATAGGCCTTCTCCAGTCCATAAATATAGCGTACAGCTTTTTTCCCTTCTCCAACATATTTTAAGGCAAAAATCCGGTCTATACCCCATCTTCCCTTCCTAAACCCGCCCTGCTCCTCACCTACCCATTTCTCCGTTCTCGCTCTCACTCTCTTGATCACTACCCTACTGTACACTCGACCAAAAAACAATCTTTACACTGGTGAGCTGTAAATAATCTAGTGTGAACGGAATGAATCAGGTGAAACATACGTCTATGAGGTATTATCATAAGATTTCGACCCACTTCCAGAATGTTTAAAGCGTTAGTGTAAAGATTGTTTTTTGGTCGAGTGTACATCTTCCTTACTACACTTATAAAACATATCCCCCTGTGATTACCACACACTCCTCTCTCCCCGTTACAGGGGGATTATTATGCCTGTCTTCCAGTCATCAGGCACACTTCCCTTCTCCCATGTTAGTTTACACATTTTCCATACCTATTCAATAATTATCTCACCGCCATACTTCAGCATTTCCCCACACACTCTATCTATTCCTGATACTTTCAAAATCTTCGCTCTTTTCAAGGCTTCGTACACTTCTGATCTCCTGATCCCCACTTCCTCCTCCACTCGTACTGCTCTTCTTCTCCCTCCCATAAAACATTTACAATGTACATCCAAAGACCAAACTATTATCCTCTATCAGTATTCCTGAATATTTATTATGGGTATGAAGATATATGATGTAAAGATAAGAAAATGTCACCAATGACACCAAGATGGCGAAGGTTGGCCGATCTGTTACCCTTCTGTACCATAGATGTCTTTTTAATTTGACTATAGCTATATTTAGACGATTTAGTACAGCTTAGGAAGGATCTGTGATAGCAAAAAGGTTAATTAAGGGGACAGTAACCCTCAAATCATGATTTTAATTGACAAAAATAGATTTGTCTTTTTTTAGGCTGAAAACCTGCCTACATAACAATATTATAGTGGGAAATTATTAAACAAAAAACACTCTGACACTCCTAAGCCCTTTAAAGGGCCCCGCTCGTCTCCCCCCCCCCCTCCCTAACCACCACCAAACAGGTCCACCTCATCAACCCCCAATTCTCCCTCCCGCACCTTCGGCCAAGCCCCCCCTCCACTCTACTCCCATCGTGCTCTCTAGAACACCGGATCCGACGTTCCCGCAGGCCGATAGTCACTGGCAGCGTGGTTGGCCCCCGGGTGGATCACAGGGGGGTCTCCAATTGTTGCATCTCCTCCTCCACAAGGTTTAACTGCAGATATGATCTTCCAGCTTGAGATGGCTAAGATTCAGGCTGAGGAGAGAAAGGCCAGACATGAGGCTGAGCTCAAGCAACAACAGCAGCAGCAGGAATCTGAGCTTAGGATTCAGTCTGAAGAGAGAAAGACCATGTACTGTGCAGACATAGATCTTGAGAAGTCTCGGGTGGAGTCGACAGGGCAGCGTCTCGGTTCTGGTAATCGAGGTCTTGATCAGTCTTTATCACACCTGCTCAAGCTAGTCCCTGTATTTGACGAGTCGGGTGTCACCGAATTTTTCATGCGTTTTGAGAAGAAGTGCCGGGAGCACCAATGGCCCGAGGTTAAGTGGGCAGCCCTTGTTTCCTCTAGGTTGGTTGGCAAAGGACTCAAGGCATATGATGCGTTGCCCTTGGAGTCTTGCGTCGATTATGAGGTATTGAAGGAAGCTGTTCTGCGGGCGTACGAGTTACAACCAGAGACGTACAGATTGAAGTTCCGGGGTGTAACGAAGGGTCGTGAGTGCACCTTTCTTGAGCATGCCCGGGATCAGTCCGATGCATTTAGAAACTGGCTGCGTTCTAAGAAGGCATCGACGTTTGAGGAGTTGAAACAGCTGATGCTTCTAGAACAATTTTTCAAGTATACGGGCGGCGATCTTGGTGTAGTGACTAGCGTCTCGGACTTCCACCCAGAAGGCCCGGGTACGCGCCCACGCTCGGCGCATTAAAGATTTTTCACAAGCACTGAGTCGTTACCATCCCTCATGAGCAAAGGGATGGGGTAGTAGTACAGGACCCCAATGGAAATACGCCTAATCGGCCTTATTGAGCTATCCTTAGCTAGCTTGGCATGCGCTAGCTTTAAGAACTATTATTATTATTATTATTATGATCTGACGTTGAATCTTAAAGAAAAAAAAACGAAAACTCTTCAGGAGGCAGCTGAGATGGCTGACCTTCGGTTATCTTTGATTCGTGGGTGCGGTTCTGCACAGAGAAGTGATGCAGGCAATGAGGAGCGTAACCCTCCCCCTCCCCGAAACACTGATACACATAATTACACTAAGAACAAGAGCAACGACACCAAAACTGACCATAAACCTAGTACCGTCCCGTTTAGAAAGGGTCCGGGTCCTTCCTCACCTCAAGGGAAGCCCAAGGGAAAGCTAGAGTGCTTCCATTGTCATAAGGAGGGGCATTTTGCAAGAACCTGTCCAAGCAAGCTACCTAATGCAGTTTTGTCTTTGGCTCGCAACATTAGGGTGTCCCCGAAGTCGTCTGAGTTTGCCCGGGGTATAACGTCAGAGGCTGGGACACAGCCAGTGGAGAAGAAACCGGAAGGCTCGAACCCTGTCCGCGATGTCTTTTGTGACCATCGAGGGCGTGGCTGTGTGAAGTGGGCTGGTAAGAAGCATGGAGTTGAGCTGTTGCGAGACACGGGTGCCTCTCAGACTTTGATGAAGAAATTTACTGGTAGACCAATAAACGCGGCACAGGTGGTTGTGGTGCAAGGTATCAATGCTACCAGGTCATACCCGTTGGTCAGGATGGAACTGGAGGTAGAAGGTGTGACACGAGAGTTGGATGTTGGAATTGTGGAGAACTTGCCTGTTGGTGGCGTCGACCTCCTTCTCGGCAACGACTTTGCGGTGCCTACTTCTGAGGTTTCACCCTTAGTCGTTGCCGAGAAGCCGGCCGACGTGAGTAGGGAGGAACAGGAGTGGGTAGAGAAGTGTAAAGTACAACCTATGGCGTGCATTGTTACAAGATCTCTTGCATCGAAAGTGTCACAGCCTATTCCTCAGTCTTCAGACCAGCGGAGGAACGGTCGGAAGGAGCAATCTAAAGTTGGGAGTTTTGTGAGTTTTGCTCCAGCGCCTCTCCTTAGCGGCTTAGTACTTGACCCAGAGGTGAGCTCTGGAGTAGCCCCAGAACCTGTCACCCCTAGTGACATGGTTGGGCGTGATGGCACTCCGTGACTTAGGAGTTCCCAGTTGGAGGAGAGTTGTGGGAACGGGGCTATCGAACACGAGGATGGGGAAACATGTCATGTGAACCTGTTGGAGGAGTTTGTGAGGCAACCACCTGAGCAGCCTACTATCCCTGCGTTGGTCTGCAGCGGCCAAGGTGGAGAAGGAGAGGGGGGCAGTAGGGCACAGGTGGAGGAGAGTTGGGATTGTCATGCCTCGGCGGAGCAGTGGGCGGGGGACACGAGTCTGGTGGCTGTGGAAGTGCTAGAGCACCTGCCTGAGCAGCAGTGTGCAGCGCTCCAGCACCAGCTCGGTTCATACCCCACTGGTCGTGCCGAGCACCCGAGCCTCACAACTCAGGCAGTGCAAGATGTTCCACGGGCAGGTCACTTGAATGTTGGTAGACCGTTAGCCTCGTTGTTTCGGTGGTTCAGGGTGGGCGACGAGGCTTGGACATGGTTGTCAGGTCAGGGTCGACCCATGGCTGCCAAGGGTGGTGGTCAGAAGGAAGACATTGAGCAGATTGGTGGGGTTGGCTGTGGAGTGGATGTGCCCGGTCATCGCATAGCCTCCCAATGCTGCTCTAGTCGAATGCAACAGCCCTACCATAGACCGACTGTATCTGGCCATGTCGCTAAAAGCGGTGATGCTGCGCAGGCAGATGTAGTTGCAAGGAATGCGGGGGTGCGCATGTACGGTATCGGCGGGGAAGCCTTAGCAATAATGAACTATGGGAGTGACTGCACAGGTGGTACTGATTGTCCCTCTCATGACCTGGCTGTTCTAGGGACGAAGGTGGAGAAGGAGGGAGACTACAGGTTAGAAGCTGCGGTCTCGGCTGGGTTGTGGGAGGGCACTAGGCATGTTGTTCTGCGAGATAAGTTGTTTACTAGGCTGTGGCAGTGCATCCGCATGTTTGTTGCTTCTCCAGGCCTGATGTACGGGGTAGAATCCGACATGGAGGTTGGAGACAGTGTAAGGCTCAGTTTAATTCCCTACCGTATAAATCCTGCTCAACAGCTTGTCGTGAAAACAGAGCTAGACGACGTGTGGAAAAAGGGTCTGAGGGATAAAGGATATCGTGAGTGGTCGTTGCCAGTGAGTTTGCAACCTGAGTTGAGTGGCAAGATCCGTGTGTATGGTGATTGCAAGAGTGTGGAAGCATTATCCCTGACAGACACCTATCCATTACCCAAGGGTCTGAGGGATAAGGCATATCGTGAGTGGTCTTGCCAGTGAGTTTGCAACCTGAGTTGAGTGGTAAGATCCGTGTGTATGGTGATTGCAAGAGTGTGGAAGCATTATCCCTGACAGACGCCTATCCATTACCTAAGGTTGACGACGCCATAGACCGCTTCGGGGCTGCATCGCTTATCACGAAGGTAGAACTATTGAAAGGTTATTGGCAAGCCCCGTTGCTGGAAAGAGCGAAGAGAAGTGCCAGTCTTGTGATGAACTGGGCAGGTTATCAGTGTCAGGTGTTGTTGTGCTGCCGGAACACAAGTTGGATGTGCAGCATGCTAAGGGCACTGATAATGTTTTGGCTGATTGTTTGTCACGGGAGGGTTTGTTTGCAGGAGAACCCTCACCGTTCAGTCAGTGTGTGTTGAGAGTGGAGAAAAATCAGGCTTGCCCCTGTAGTGCAGCCGCCATAAACATATTAAAATGAAAAATTCTATAAAAACTCTTTCTTTAACCCTTTCACGCACATATAACGCAGAGGTTGCCAGATTAGCAATAAGAAATAGAGTTCTCTCACTCCTATAATTACCTCTCCAAAATTAGTTTTCTGCCCACAGCTAACTCAAAGACAACTGCAGAGGTTGAAGTAACTAAACTAAAGGTTTCTAAATACCCCTGATGGTAACAAAGGCTTTAAAGTATCCCTAATAGACTCAAAATCGCGTCATATGTCGGAGAGGGTTAATAGTTAAATTTTTTAAGTATGTTATAGCTGAAGTTCTGAGTCGAACCTGTACTTCTCTCAGAAGGCTGGGCTAGTAGAAGCTCGCTCTAGGAGCATAGCAGTATGAATTAAGCTATTGTGTTGGGAGGGGTTTTCATTTTTTTTGACGAGAACTGAGCTTTGCCTTTCTTTGTCGCGAAGTGGTTAGGGGTGGCGAGTCTTATCGGGGTTCTGCTTGTCAGATATGGAGCTCATGGTTGAGCGTCTAATATCTTGGGTGGGGTGTGACGCCTGCAGCTTAGCAGAACGCCACGTGGGCTCAGCCACTCGCTTGGCCACTCGCTAACACTCGCCAGGGCAATGAATTTGGCTACAGTCTATCTACAATGTTGTACTTTCTTGTGAATCGTCATGTCACGGGCAGTATAGAAGTGGTCTTTATTTTCGTCTGTGACAATGCATTATATTTTATATCATCAGTTATAAGTTTAATGTATAAGACTGAATGATACAGCTAGAGAGTGTGAGTGAGTAAGTGCAGGAGGCAGAGGGTTGTGCGCGTAGTGTTACGCGTTGTCTCGGTGACGTCATGCCACGGCCGGGCCCTCTGAGTGGCTGGCCACTTTGCCGCCCTTCTGCCGCAGCAGAAGGTAGTTCCCCCGCACTCCTTGCTGCCTTTGTGCCTTCCTCGCTCAGAGCTTGCTTGACCAGCATAACCTTCACACCTCCCTTGCCATCTGTCCCCGACTTCCACCTATAGAACACTTTCTCTCTCTCTCAACTTCTTACCTCTTATTCTTCTAATCTATTTAACATCATAACTCCCCTTTGGTTCTGCACGATTTCATATATCGGCCATCGTATTATATGCTGAAGCTCTCAGATATTTCATGTTTAGTTAGACATTTTGGAGGGGTTAACATTTTGTCTGTAGAGGTTCGACACACTCGCGGTGTCTCCCTACCTATTTCTTGGTTGTCTGCTGGGCTATTTAATGCTAGACTGGGGTGAGGCTATTGGTGTTGTGATTTCCGATGTGTACCAGGTTTTGTTGAACTTGTACAATCGCAACGGATACGTGGGAAGCCTAGGTTTTCTTTCTGACTGTGTACCTTGTGAGTTTAGCACTGTGTTGCGAGTGAGGGCTTTTGCCTCTGCCACCCTACACTGTGCTAACTCGTTTTGCTTTGACTTGAAGAGGGTCACCAGGAGAGAACCAGATACTAGCGATCTGGATCTCTCAAGAGAGCACCCCGTCATTTAACGTAATTTGGCCGTACAGTCTTAAGGATCTCGCTAGGCTACGAGCCGCTTGCTCAGCCATTGTTTCCTAGCCTACGACATCCCAGCTAGACTTTATTCGCCTAGCAGACACCCGATTAGGATTATAAACTCTTATGTTATGTATGCAGCATTTTTATTCACATGGATTGTAAGCCTTGGTTGTTGTTGAGGTGCACAACCTGAGCAGGCTTTTGCGTTGCCTGAGGAAGTACTTCTTTTGTTGTTGGAGATAATACTATTGCGCATTTATCGTTATTCCCGTGCCAGTTAACACTGTATGTCCCTACACTTGTCAAATCTTGTTCCTGCTTTATATAACAGTTCAAAATCCGATTCGATCATCTTAAGCAGCATCAGACTTTCTTCAGAAGATTCCTGTTCGATGCTTTAGGATTTTCATTCACTTTCTTTAATATAGGAGTGACAGTTTATTATTGTTTAGAGTAACTTTAATTATACCTTCTTCTTGTTTGCATTAAATCATTCCAGTGATTTAATTAAGCTCTCTATCTTTTTCCTTGTATACATTATTAACGTAATTGTATGTTGTTGTGATCAGGCTGTATCAGAGATCATCAGCCTGTAGTAGTAGTGCATTTATACCGAGTTATAGGATACCCCGTTATCGCAGATTTAACTCTGGAGGGTATAGGTGTTTTTTTGTGCACCGGCATTATAAGTTCGAGGGTTGGATCTAGTGTTACCGTTGTGGCTGTGTGCCTTTCTAGTCCAATGATTAAGAGCCCTTGTTTTATACGAGTCCCGGTCGTAACAATATATATATATATATATATATATATATATATATATATATATATATATATATATAATTTATTCGATGGCGCGTTTCTTTATTTTATATGATGGCTATCATTGGAAGATTTTGTTTCAGTTTAGGAAGGACCTCTAGGAATCTAATTGAACTCAATCAGCTTAATTTTACCTGATTCACATAGATCTTTACTGAGCTGGAAAAATCATCCGACGATAGTTGGAATAAACTGGTAAACACACCATAATCCTGAAGGGGTTAAAAGGGTTAAACAAACACACAGACAAACAAACAAACAATGTAAAGCAGGTTGTCAGATAAGTAATGTATGAGGCTCACACTCTCAGCCCATTTGGATCTAATTATAATTGATGTAATTTCAACCAGACTATGTGTTAGCTATATTGTTTAACCTGACAAATGACCAGCACATTTCATAGAACTTATATAGGGCATTTTGATGTCATGGGGCTGAAGAACATCTAACTGGTTTTTCAAATCAATGACACCTTTTATATTACTTTCTACTTATTACTAGAAGTGTCATAGGGTGGGCAGAGTGTACAGCAGTGTCATAGGGTGCGCAGAGTGTACAGCAGTGTCATAGGGTGCGCAGAGTGTACAGCAGTGTCATAGGGTGCGCAGAGTGTACAGCAGTGTTCATGGATAACTGATCGCTTCCTTTTTTTTTTCGTTTTGTTTTTGTTTGCCAGACACAGCAATTTCCGAGAAGGGGTGGCCATGAACATTAGATGTTTGTCACGAATCGCTAGGTCAAGTTGCCCGGGCTTGACATCTACCAATAACATTTTGACAGTGAAAGCTCAATCCGCCAACCCTTTGATCAGCAGCTGACGCTCTACTGACTATGCTACGGCTCGCTTCCTAATGATAAAAATTACGGTGAATTAACTAGTGACTTTAACCATTTTCATTTTTGTGGCTCAATACGTTTATCAAAATACTTCGCCAGTGTTTTAAAATTGTACCTTTGAAAAATATTCAGAAATGTCTGCCCGCAACTTTATACCATCCAACCCAAAATATATTCTTTGATTTTGTATACCTGAATAAAAGCAAGTCTTAACCCTTTGAGTACCAGCGTCGTGTGTTTTTATATTATTCTAGCTGACGATATTATGCAGCTTAAGAAGCTATATTATTGCTAGAGATCCTTGCTAAACTGAATGAAATAGTCTAAGCATTGCCAGGACATATTAAAAGAGATGTCAACGGTATTGAACGGGTTAAATATACATATGAACAATTAGAGGTAAAACTAAAGTAACTATATAATTTTCACGAACTCCAATTATAATTAGATATGCAATTCTGGAGGAACAAGAAAAGTGTATCTTTGTAAACTATTTATAAAACTAACACATACAATTAAAATTAAGTGATACATCATAACTATGAAATAAAAAACACATTTGGGAAACATATTATTGAACCATCATTAACCGGCGGGTGCCCAACCTCAAAAGGGGTTGAAATAGGGGAGCTATTCCCCCGCCAAAGGCGGCTTTCTAGGGTCTTTCCTAGCTGATGCTGAGAGGATTGGGTTCTAGTCATGTGGTGATGGGCTGGTCTATCAGAGTGAGAATGAGCGATCTCTGCCATACCCATAGCTTACTCTGACTGTTCCTTTTACTTATATATTTTCTAGATCTCAAGTGACGGTGTCTCTTCCGTGGATTGACCTCCCAATCTGCCAACCTAGATGTTGGCAGATTGGAAGCCAAAGCGTCACATTTTTTCCTTTGCCCCTCAACTTTCTCTTCATAATTGCTGAGGGGCACAGGGACCTGGGTGGGGCTTTGGTTTTCCGGGCGTTTCTGCACCCTCCTCAGCTCCCCGCCATGGAATGGCTTCGGTCACCCAGGCTTTATTGTGGTAGGCAGGGAGGGATCTGTGGGGGCGCTTGGTTATGGCCTTGGGGCTGTTCGGCCAGGCTGCCTGGAGAACAGCAACAACAACACCAATCATCATTAACCCCTTCTGTACCGGCGACGTGTTTTTAGCTTTATTCTGGCTACTATTAGACGAGTTTGATCAGTTTAAAAAGGGCCTCCAGCAATCTTACTAAACCCTTTTTACGACCACAGATCCTTCTTAAAATGCACAAAAACGTCTAGACATAGCTAGAATAATATTAAATAGACATCACCGGTATAGAAGGGGGTAACATAGACATCACCGGTATAGAAGGGGGTAACATAGACATCACCGGTATAGAAGGGGGTAACATAGACATCACCGGTATAGAAGGGGGTAACATAGACATCACCGGTATAGAAGGGGGTAACATAGGCATCACCGGTATAGAAGGGGGTAACATAGACATCACCGGTATAGAAGGGGGTAACATATTACTCATAACTAGACGCGCCCCGTTAACCGTACAGACACCAATATTCCTCTCTCCTCCCTAATTTTATACAAGAGGCAAACATTTCTACAGGAAGGTAAACAATTTGGCTGGTCAGAAGTTTGAACAGGTGACCAAAAGTTTGACCAGGTGACCAAAAGTTTGACCAGGTGACCAAAAGTTTGAACAGGTGACCAAAAGTTTGACCAGGTGACCAAAAGTTTGAACAGGTGACCAAAAGTTTGAACAGGAGACCAAAAGTTTGAACAGGTGACCAAAAGTTTGAACAGGTGACCAAAAGTTTGAACAGGTGACCAAAAGTTTGAACAGGTGACAAAAACTTTGATTGTGGGGCCGAAAGTTCGCCCATGCACCCAAAAGTTTGCCCACGCTCCCAAAAGTTCTCCTGCACACTCAAAAGTTTATACGCAAAACCAAACATTTTCCAGCATGCTCAAAAGTCTCCTTGCATGCCCTAAATTTCACCTGCATAACCATATGCTTGGTTGCTTGGCCCAAAGTTCATCTAAAAGTCAACCTGCATAGCAAAAAGCTCGATCACAATCACAAAGCAATCACGCGACTTAAATTAACCTGGGGGCCCAAAGTTTACCTGCACTCCAATACATTTTCCAGCTCAGCAAAAATTCGGTCGTTTGGCCTACAAATCGGTTGCGTAGGTGTGCATTCCAAATTTGAGCCTAGTCCGGTGATAGTGTGGGTCCGGTATATATAAGACCGGCACTGACACTGAGGGAGCCACAATAAACCTTCAAGTCATAGCAACAACAACCACCTCCTCCACCTCCACCACCACTAACATGTTATCTAAGGTAAACTTATTGCAGTTGAATGTAACTTCATCTATACTTTATTGGTAATACTACATTGCTACCACATCAAATTTAAATTTCGTATTTTTACCTAGCAACAGTACCTCCTATGTTTCCCTTTACTTTATTTTGTTATTCATATTATATTGATGTATTATATTTGTTTTTTTATAATACCAAACATTACTGTTCATAAGCTAGATTATCATTATATCATATATTTTCTATGCAATTGCACTGTTCGTGAGCAAAGGATATTTGTTTGCAAAAATCTGATACCGTAAATTACACAATATAGGATCATACTTGTAAAATAATATTACACTATCCTATGGCAAGTTTTGAACAAAGTACAGTCGTGGAAGTGTTTTTTCCCACCAACTTTTAAGGGAGATTTCCACTTGAGTTTGTTTTATTTACCCCTTGCTCCCTCATGTTTAGCCCCATTGCTTTTGAGATTTTAAGACGTTCGCCACATTAGTTTGGCGATTTTAAGAACTTTTGCCCCATTTATGTCACTTTTAAGATCTTTCGTGCCATTTAGGTGTCGATTATTTCCTGGCGAGCGATAGCGAGCCTGTAATTTAAGAGGAACCGGCCTTCGGCCGGGAAATGTTTCTACCGAAAAATGTACAAATTGATCTTGAAAGGGGGTTAAGGAGGTGTAATTTCCAGCTTGATGGAAGTCTAGGAAACACACTTAAAAACCTCCCCTTAAAGGCACAATAATATGATATCATGACACACTGTCTTAAAATGCACTATAACTCCACAAGCATGTATACATTTCCAAGAATTATTACATTACCGAGTACGAATCTATAATGGCAATTCATACAAATACATATATATATTTATATTTAAGGGGAGATTTCCACTCGAGGGACTTTTTTCTTGACTCCTTTCTCCCTCATGTCTAGCCCCATTGCTTTTGAGATTTTAAGAAGTTTGCCCCATTAGTTTGGTGATTTTAAGAATTTCCGCCCCATTCTGTTAATTTTAAGACCTTTCGTGCCACTTAGGTGTCCATTTAATCCTGGCGAACGATAGCGAGCCTATAATTTAGGAGTAACCGGCCTTCGGCCGGGATTTTTTTTACCGAAAAATGTACACATTTATCTTGAAAGAGGGTAAAGGAGGTGAAATATTAAGATTGCTGGAGGAGTAGGAAACAAACTAAAAACCTCCCCTTAAGAGAAAACATGAGCCAAATGTGTGCTCAAGCGATCAAAATCTCGTCGATACATACAGTAGCACTCCGCAAAATTGTTCTGATGTAATTATGGGCTTACTATACTAATACATTATATGCAAAAGTACAAAAACAAACAGATCGCTGTACGACCACGACAGCACTGACATTCTTCTGACTGAGGCTGTTCTGGCATGAAATATAAACATGTTGCAGGTCATAAGTCTTATCGGCGTTGCTGCATTCGCATATGTATATATATATATATATATATATATATATATATATATATATATATATATATATATATATATATATATATATATATATATATATATATATATAATTTTATTATGCATATATATATATATATATACATATATATGTATAATTTCCTACCTCTGTATAAATGTAGAAAATATTACATTTTTCATTTACTTTCATCATGTGGTGATTGCGAGAATCGTCATTTAATGAGTTATTAACGATGAACAAATAATCACATTCCCACTTAAATTTGCCTGTAGCGGGAATTGCCAGATAAGCGGTGATGAAATATTTTCTAAACCGTAATTTTCAACATGTCTTTATACCTTTCTACCACCACGGGATACAGATGGCGCCAGGTGTAATTGGAATATGGCTAATTGTGTTTGACCATACTTTCAGTGGAGCACACAACCTTTGTATGATCAGTTATAGCACACTTTCTTGTAAATTTGAAAGATTATGGTAAATGATTATGATCCGGGCGGTGTTCCTCCTGTTGTTCTCAAAAACTGTGCTTCCGTGCTGACTCCCTGCCTAGGCAAACTCTTTCGTCTCTGTCTATCCTCTAACGTCTTCCCTTCATGCTGGAAGTTTGCTCACATTCAACCTGTCCCAAAGAAGGGTGACCGCTCTCAACCCTCCAACTATCGTCCAATTGCTCTCATTTCTTGTCTTTCTAAAGTTTTTGAAACTATTCTTGCTTCCAAATTTCTTAAGCATTTCTCTTCTCATAATCTGCTCTCAGATCGCCAGTATGGCTTCCTTAAGGGTCGCTCTACTGGTGATCTTCTTTCATATCTTACTAACTCTTGGTCATCTTCCTTTCGGGACTTCGGCGAGACTTTTTCTATTGCACTAGACATATCGAAAGCCTTCAATAGAGTCTGGCATAAACCTTTAATTTCTAAACTACCCTCCTTCGGTTTCTATCCCTCCATCTGTGCCTTTGTCTCTAATTTCCTTTCCGGCCGTTCCATAGCCGCGGTTGTGGACGGCCATTGTTCACTTCCTCACCCTATAAACTCCGGTGTTCCTCAGGGCTCTGTCCTATCTCCTATTCTCTTTCTAATTTTTATAAATGATCTCCTTAACTGTACCTTAATTCCCATCCATTCATACGCAGACGACTCAACCTTACACTACTCCATTACTTTTTCAGAACGCCCCAGCCAGCAATCCCTCAACGACAAACGTAATGAAGCCATACAACTCTTAAATTCTGATCTAAATACTATTTCCAATTGGGGCAGAGAAAACCTTGTTAACTTTAATGCTTCCAAAACCCAATTTCTCCATCTATCTACCTGTCAGGATCTCCCAGCGGACTATCCCTTATTCTTCAACAATACAAAAATCAACCCTTCATCTTCTCTCAATATTCTTGGTGTCTCTTTTTCTTCTGCTCTCATTTGGAAGGACAATATTACCAGTCTTGCTAAGGCAGCCTCCCAGAAGCTGGGTGTGCTCAACTGCCCTAGGGGGTTCTTTTCCCCTGCACAGCTTCTTGCTCTGTACAGGGGCATAGTGCGCCCTTGTATTGAGTATTGTTCACATGTGTGGGGAGGTTCCTCTCACACCGCTCTCCTAGACAAGGTTGAAGGGAAGGCCTTTCATATCATTAACTCCCGTCCACTCACCAACTCTCTGCAATCTCTCTCTCACCGCCGCAATGTTGCATCTCTCTCGCTATTTTATCGCTACTATAATAATCAGTGTTCCTCGGAGCTATTCCAGTGCATACCACCTCCTTTACGTAGGGCACGTGGTACCCGTCTTGCAACTCAATCCCACCCCTACTCTGTGCAACTCTCCAACCCAAGAGTGAAACGTTACTCTCAAACTTTCTTCTACTCAACAGCTGAGCTCTGGAACTCTCTCCCAGAATAAGTTTTTCCCTCTTCCTATGACTTAAATTGCTTCAAACTCCGTGTGTCCAGGCATTTTGGCTCGAACGTCCCTTGATTTTGGCCCTGTCACTCTTTCAACTATGGGGGAGGCACTTGCTATAGGCAGTTATGCCTTTTGCCTCCCTCAATCACATAGAAAAAACAAATAAAAAATTAAAGAGCAAAAGTACACAAGTTTAAACAGTTTATTCTGACTATAATTAGACGATTATATACAACTTAGGAAGAATCTGTGGGAATGAAAAGGGTAAAGACTGTCTTAAGAAGTAACTCTCTGACTCCCATATACCCTTCTAAACCTGAATAAAATCGTCGAATAAACTGCCAAAATGTGTCATAATCCTCAAGGGGTTACTATCTTAATTCCAGATCACACTCTCCTTCCTGCTCCTGGCTGCTGTGGCCCTGGCGGCTCCACAGGTATGGTTGCAATAAGTCTGAAATATGTACAGTAGGATATGTCAGTCATGCAGTTTCCAAGCACAAGAGATAAAATAATCAACGCTCAGCTTTTTCCTTGAACCTGAAATAATTAAAGACACCCATCCTGAAGTATCAATATATGCTAATAATGAGCTTATATTTTGTTTGGCTTTTCTTACTTCAGACCCCATATTAGAATTAAAAAGCATTCATATAAATCACATTAACATGTTTGCCTGCACATTTCAGTATGAAGACTCTAGCTCCAATTCCAATTCCGACGAATCCGGGTACGACTTCAGCTGGTCGGTGGAGGACGACTCTGGCTCCTACGAGAACCGGTACGGCCACAGGGAGCAAAGAAAAGGGCACTACACCAAGGGGTCGTACTACGTGCTGCTTCCCGACGGTCGTCTCCAGTACGTCAACTACGTCGTGGATGGCGACTCCGGCTTCATGGCTGATGTCTCATATGGCTCAGACTCAGATGAATCATATGGCTCAGATGCATCAAATGGATCCGATGATCGATTCGGAGATGACCGATTTGGAAAGTGATTTTACTTTCTTCCCTGCTGATAAGCACAGAATCCTTAGTTGAGAGTTTGTTGTTACTTGATTAGTTAACAAATGTACTGTGTTTCCAATACGTCGCACTGTTAAAAGTACATCTATCTTTCCATTTATGATCAATAATTTAATTTGTTACAATTGTTATTTTCTCAAATTCATACTTCACTCTATTTATCAAATATATGTTATCATGTTATTCATATTGTTTTATTATTCTATCTGTATGCAATTATTCTACCAGGATTTCTTTAATGCACTGTGCGAAGCCAATATAGTAGGCAATATAATCATTTGATCAGTGCCACATGAATATCCTACATTATATTTATCATTGAGGGTATTTCAAATTCCAATCAATCTCAGGCGTTTATCATCACTTTAAAAGAATAACCATTTGCATTTTGTACTATACAGCAGAGCTGAGTAGCGAGCCATTATACAAATTACAATTGTGTTTGTTTAAATGAGCATAATCATATGTTTGGTTGCTTGACCAAAGTTCATCTTAAAGTTAACCTGCATAGCCAAAAGCTTGGTCAAGCAATCGTGCAACATAAAGTTCACCTGGGGGCGCAAAGTTTACCTGCACTCCAATCAATTTTCCTACTCAGCAGAAAGTTTGGTCGCTCGGCCTACAAATCGGTTGTGTAGCTGTGCATCCAAATTTTGCCCATGCACTCAAAAGTTCAACCATGTACCCAAATGTTTGTCTGCACACCGAATAGTTTGCCTGTATTACTAAAAGTTCAGTTGCTCAGAACAAAGTTTTGTCACGTGACTGCACAGCCCAAAGTTTACCAACATGGCGCAAACTTCATCCTTATAGCCCAGAATTTACCCACGCAGCCCAAGGTTTAACTGCTAGGTGCAAAGTTTGCAAGCACAGCCTTAAATACGGTCGCTCGGCGAAAAGTGTTTTCGTGTAACCCAAAAGTCGCCCGCGCAGCCCAAACATCCGTTGTGTTTTCCTGTGCGTCACAAAGCTCTCTCACACATCACAAAGTTCTCCCACATCGCCCAAAGTTCTCCCATGCAAGAAAGAGGTATTTTTTACTGTTGAAAGTTCAAGATCATGTATACACAACTCTAATGTACAAGTAAAATTATACAACGAAATACAGACCAGTTATTCTAAAAAAAAAAAAAAAAAAAAAAAAATATATATATATTTAGGTATGGGTTGAGGGCGGGTGGGGGGGAGGGAGGCCTCTAAGCACCTTTGAAATCCATAAGAAGCGTCTTTCCCATAACCTTATTGCACTTGTGAAAATTGCAATGAATATCAACCCGGTTACTGAAATACAGTAAAAAGGAAAATGGCCCCTATTGTGGTTTGGGGCAGATTGAGTCCTTAGAAATTTGGTTCGACTTGAGCCTAAAAAGAAATATATGCCTTCCTTGATGAAAAGTTATGTAAAATCTTTTGAAATAGATTAATTAAATATGAAATTATTCTTGGCAGAACCAGCTTATAGTCTCGTGGAGGAATATGCCTTCATACACGTTGCGAGTTTTTTAAACTTCAACCATGACTATTTTACACATTCCCCTCCAGCAACTCGGCTAAGTGATACGATTTTCCTTATATCCGCTAATGGCCGAGTGGTTACGGTGCCCAACTCTCTCACATATGCCTAGGGTGAGTGGGTTCGAATCCTGGTCAGGATACCTCTCTCCCAACCTGTCCGACATTATCATTAAATATATATATATATGGAAGTATATCTCTGGAAACGAATCTAAGAAAATATTTTTCCATATATCAACTACAAAACTGTATATACTATTCATTGAAATGCAGTTTCTATCCAAAAATCAACTCAGATAATTATAATTGCATATAGAAAAATATAGAGGGTCTACGAATTTGTATGAGTTGGCTAGAGACAATGGCATCCGGGTGTACAAACAGTAAGGATATGAAGGGGGAGGGCGTTTTTCTGGTCCCCCTTCTTCCTCACTGTTAGCACGATTAATTTTCAGATTATAAGACGTTTGGCCCATAAGTTTATCGATTTTTTAACCTTTCGCCCCATTTCTTTGTCAATATTAAGGCTTTTAGTGTAATTTAGGTGTCAATTTTATCCTGGTGAGCGATAGCGAGCCTGTAATTTAAAAGGAACCGGCCTTTGGCTGGGAAATTTTTTCTATCAAAATTTTTACAAATGTATCTTTGAAGGAGGGTCTTGAGCGGGAGTTTTTTAAGCTTGTTGGAGGTCTAGGGAGGAAACTAATAAAATAATAAAAAGATACATAAATGAGCAAATAAATACCCCTTACTGTACCAGAGGGTATTACTATAAATGTAACCTCCAGTACCAAGCATTGTGGCCAAAATGGCTTCAAAGACGAGAGAGCGCAACCTCTCACCCCGAATGCTGGACGAGTAGGCTACTGAGCCAGTCTGCCCGTGGGACCTTAGATACACTCTGAGAATTGTTGCCAAGGTCTCAAAGCAGTGTTTACAAGTCGCGGTGCTTGGTACCGCTCAGTACAAGGACCGAATATTACTGACGGACATCGTACGGCGCTGGTACTGGCGAGTGACTTTCTTACTGTCGGCCATTGTACGTCGCTGGTACAGTAAGGGTTAAGGGGGCCCACTTCGTTTTTTTTTCTCTATCACTCTCTCTCTCTGGGTTGTATTTATTCATTTGGTCCCACTCAGCCTACTATTTTAAAACGTTTATCCCCATCCAGGTGTCAATTTTTTCCTGGCGAGCGGTAGCAAGTCAACATATTTTTTGTAATGTTTTTGTAAGCAGGCTAAATTTATACATTTTTCGATAGAAAAATGCCTCCGGCGAAGCCAAATTTCTCCATACAATGCTGGCTCGCTATCGCTCGCCTGGAAAAAAATAGACATCTGGAAAGGGATAAACGTCTTAAAATAGTAAATGGAGCCGAATGGATACAAGCAAGAGAAAAGGAGAAAACAAAAAACAGGTCACCCCCCTTAAATCTAATCCCACGCACGCTGAGATTGAGTCATAAAAAACACATCCCATCAGAGTTATTCTATGCTCTATTCCAAGTAAGTAGGACAACGCTTTTGAATATTAATCTTTAAGAAATCAGAAACGACTTGTGTAATCGAGCTAATATTTCTACCATTTGGGAAGGATCAGCTAGGGAATGGGTGTGAGAAGTTACAGCCCATTTGCTGTAGCCCTTTTTGAGTTACAGAGGTTAGGATTAACAATTTATGGCCTACCAATTTAGAACATGGTATAGGCCCTCTGTACAATAGATGGGATGTGATGGCTGTAGGTTATGATAGGATGTAGTCCTAAGAATTTATAAGTTTGTATGTATATAAATTAATTGAGTTATATTTTACCCATCCCAATGGAGGAAAAGTTATAATGAAATAAGTAATGTGCTCTTAGTTTAATTTGTCATGATCCTATCCTAATCCTTTCCGCCTAACTCCCACACAATATTGTTACTTGAGATAAGTATATTATAAGCTCTCAACGAACGAAACTGAACGACAGATCTAATACAACTCTAAAATAATCATCCTTATATAAAGTAAATAAATATATAATAATATTAAACAAATACCTATTGACCGAAAGCCTACTTACGTCTTATTATAATGAAACCCCCAAGATGAATTACACTAGTTTACCATTACTTTTCATTTTCTTTAACAGAACATGCATTAATAGAAAACGCCTCTTTGAAAATATATATGGGTAAATATTATAAATTGTATTAGCTCACAATACTGGCAAGTCTCACAACACACAAAGGGTGAATACACTTCAATCAATAAAAATAGACTGTATTTCAGTTCAATTCTAGTTTTTTGTCAGTAACATGATGTGCTGGAGTTCTGGAGAAAGGTCAATTTAGATAATCTATAAATTGACCTAGACACTTCTTACATTATTTTTGAGTTCTCCCAATGGCTTTTGATGCGAATTGTTTGTTTTGATCAGAATTATCATAATTTGAAAAAAGGACCCACCATCAGCAACCATACAAACTAGTTATTTCCGAAAGGAACTTATGGTAGCCTACACTATCCTAACACTAACCTGACCCACAATTAACCTTTATTTCAGTGGATACTAAATGAGCAAAAACAATTATCCTCGAATGAAGGTCAACATTCATTATTTCAGCAGTCATATTGACAAGGCCCTTAATTTCCCTATGAAGTCGTACTGTATACAAATAATTTAAATGCTGACCAAAATCACATGGACGTATACACAAAATTATAGGCCTACTATGTAGCAAATAAATAGGCCAAAACTCTATAACTCACAAACGACCAGAGTAATCGAGCTAACATTTCTACCATTTGGGAAGGGTCAGCCAGGAAATAGGTGTGGACATTTACAGCCCGATTGCACTAGCCCCCCTATTTAAGTTACAAAGGTTAAGGTTTACGATTATTCGCATACCTATTTCAAGCAGGGTGTAGGCACATTACAGGAAATAATGGTAATACATATTAAATACGTTTGCCAGGAAAAAATCGACTTGTCGTAAATGGCAAGCGAATGTCTTATGTTAATACTAATAGGGCTAAACATAAGGGAGAAGGGGGTCCAGAACATCACCACCCCACCTCTCCCCTCCTTAAAGTTTTTTGTAGAACATGTGTCCCTCTAATGTACAAATCTTTAGTACTATGTAGATGAAACTTGACATGGGTATTCAGAAAGTCCCAGAAAGGGCCTATAGCTAAAATAATTAGATAAATCAAGAACAAATCCTTCACCACATCGACGCTACGGGAGTATGCAATTCCCTTAAGGGTCCCCACCACGCTTTTTTTTCTCTTTCTCTCGCTCTCTCTTTGGCTTGTATCCATTCGGCCCCATTCAGCCTACTGTTTTAAGACGTTTATCCCCATCCAGCTATCAATATTTTCCTGGCGACCGGTAGCGAGCCAGCATATAAATATATTTGTTTTGACAGCAAGCTAAATTTGTAAACTTTTTGATAGAAAAAAAATCTTCGCCAAACCGGATTTCTCCATACAATGCTGGCTCGCTATCGCTCGCCAGGAAGAAATAGAGATAATCTTCAAGGACACTACATCCGCCTTATTAGAAAACATTTATTAGGGAAAATTGGCACCAACAGATTCGCCATATTATTCTCCATATAGTCCGCATGGAGGATTTTCGTTATTGACAAATTGAAAAAATACCCTTTTCACAGAAAAATACACCAAAAATCTGTCAAAGATGTCAAATAGCGGAGGTGTGGGGGCGGCAGCCCCCACCCATAATACTAGGATAGGTTAGGTAAGGTTGTTAGGTTAGGCTAATGTCCTTTCAAAGGGGTATAGGCTAGTAAACACTAGGATAGCTTATACCCGGTCAGAGGTAAGAAGAAGAAGAGTCCTGCTGTAGTCTCCTTGAATGCTACCGAAATCGACACCTGGATGGGGATAAACGTCTTAAAACAGTTGGCTGAATGGGGCCGAATGGATACAAGCCAGGGAAAGAGAGAAAAGGAGAGCAAGATAAAAAAAAAAGCCGGTGACCCCCCTTAAATGTTATGAGCATAGTGCTGGCCTCTCAGGATCCAGGGAATACTCTTTTAGCGGCGCACCGTTTGTTTTCCCAGCCAATGGGAAAATATAAGTGGATAAACCCTCTCAGTTCTGGTGACGCCTTTTTAATGTTACGGTCAATATTTACGAGTCACACCACAGCTGGAATCTCATTTCTAATGGTAGTTTTGGGTTCCTATCATTCTATGTTTCATTACTATATACTTTTTATCCACCGGATATTATTTTTTTTTTTTTTTTTTTTTTTTTTTTTTTTTTTATTTTTTTTTTTTTTTTAGAATTAACCTAACCTAAAAACCTAACCTAACCTAACCTAAATGTATTTGGGGGCTATTAGGTTAGGTTAGGTTAGGTTTTTTGGTTAGGTTAATGCTAAAAAAAAAAAAAAATTTTTTTTTTTTCCCGGTGGATAAAATGTATATAGCAATGAAGCATAGAATGGTAGGAACCCAAAACTACCGTTAAAAATGAGATCCCAGCTGTGGTGTGACTCGTAAATATTGACCAATTTGACTCTATTGATAATTAGACGCTTTTATGCCGATTAGGAAGTATTTGTGGTAGCCAAGGGGTAACTGAGATAGCCTGTAGACTAATAAATACTAGACATTCTTCATAATCTGAAATACATCGCCTAATAGTAATGGGTATATACATAATATATACTGACATCCCGTCACCCGTATTGAAAGGGTTAAAGGAGGTGTCACACTGACAGGTTTCAGGTGGTTTTACTTGCCAATATGAGCTTAGAAATTAAAAACACCAAAGTCAGTCACAGAGATGGATGGACTAGTTGTAAGCTAGTTCCTTCATCGGATGACAATCGTACATGAATAAGGTAATTGCAGGTAAAATCAGTGAAACTTTCATGAGTGATTAAAACCAGAATATATTACAGGCTGGAAAAAAAAAACACACACACACACACAAGGCATGTAAAAAAAAATAAAAAAAATAAAAAAATGCATGTGTGTAGCCTATAAAGTATAGGTGCCACACAAACGCCTTTTCCGTAAATTTCCGATTAGCATTTTTTTTTTCTCGAGCTACTTTTTGGCATTTTCGTATTGGAATCAACAACTACGCTCAATGTATATGATTTTTAGGATGCTGAAATAATACATCAAATTAATTAAGAAGATGCAAGACCAAAATTGCCAGAAAAAAAAATGCTGGAACATGTGTTCATATGACACCGGCTTAACTTCCGAGTCGACATTATTTATAAGTTTGGTATCACTAGATCGGCTATTCCTTAGGCTTATACCATCCAGTCCACTGCTTAAAATATAGGAGGACCCCCCCCCCAACACTCACCTCTCTCTCTCTCTCAAAAAGGCCAATGCGATAGTCCGTCAGTTTTCCACATCACTAAGAACGACAATTTTGGTATCGTGGATATAGGTAATTCGTCACAGTACCAACTCCACTTTGTTACGTGGGTTGTAAGTCATTTAAGTTATGAGGTAGCTCATTTTATCGATGGTTTGAGTAGGTCTTTGAGGCTTTGTAAAACCACAAGCGTTTAAGTTTTATATTTCACTTTTGCTACTCAAACGTGTATCAAGCTTAAAAAAACACCACGAACAATCCTCTTCGAGAAAAAATTGTGTATTTTGCAGTAACTCACTTTGGCTCGCAAGTAAAAAGAACGACACCGAAATGGCACAAAAGCTAGTTAGTTAAAATAGGACTTAAGAGGCTATCAACCCTTCCGGATTAATAAGCCAGAACACTATAAGTCAAGAATAGTTTCAGGACTGGAGCCCTTTTTTCGAGAACTCCAGTCCCTTGGCACGAAAGGTTTTCTTACTTGATAAACAAATAAAGCCTTCTTCTTTTTAATTTTCTTTTCGGACGACGACACTCTCCCTCTCACAAACTTCCCAACAACACTGAGAATCTGAGATCAGGAAGGCATATTTCTCAAACGAACGACTTATTTAGTTTAGCAATCTTGACGAGAGGGTGGCTTAGTGCTTCGGATTCCAGTTCGAGCGATTCGGTTAAAACAAATTGTGACCATCAATAACTTTATTCCAGGAATATATATAAGCATATTTTGATTTTTGAACGCCGACTGTACACATACTGTATATGTAATACAAATACTTTTAAAATATTCATAGACATGCAAATTTAATACTTTCTCACCATACTCACGTAATTTACACTTTCTCCTCCACAATGCAGAACTTCTGCTTATCAAAATTCATTTATCCCTAGAACTACTACTCTTTGGAATTCACTTCCCTCGAGTTGCTTTCCACAAACTTACAATCTACAAAAGTTTAAATCCAGTTGTTACAAACATTTTATGAATGGCGCATGGACCTTTTTGTTTTATCTGTGTTTTTCCTTCCTCCGTTCATTGTGTCTTTAAAAAAAATAAAAAAAAATAAAAAAAAATAGGTGGTTTCACAAGTGCTTCGTAATTCGCATCACGCTTCGAAAAGGTTGCACCTTGCTTCGAAACTTGTGTATTCTGCATTTTTACCATGACTTATGATAGATGTAAGTACGGTTGCGTTCAAAATTTCGTTGATATTATTTATGACACGCAGTTTAGACATAGATAAGTATATATTTTTAACTTTTTTCAGTACTGGAGACGTTCTTTCAATTTTATTCTGGCTATCATTAGAAGATTATAGTCATTTTAGGAAGGAGCTCTATCAATTAAAGGCTGCAAACTATACCATTCAACCCTTTTGACTACCCCAGAGTATTTCCAAATCTGCATAAAATCGTCTAAACATAGCTAGAATAAACCAAGAAACGCCCCTTCGAATCATCTGCTGCACCACAAGAACCGAATCAGTGTGCTTCGTTAGTCAAACCTCCTTATTGTGGGATCCAATAGTATAAGTAATATTATACACTCACGGATATTAGCCGTGGCCTTATTAAGGGGTGAAGGGTCGTTTTTCTGGTTCCCCATCTTCTTCATGTTTAGGCCCATTAGCTTTCATGTTTTAAGACGGTTGGCCTATTAGTTTGGCGATTTTAAGACCTTTCGTCCCATTTCTTTGTCAATATTAAGACTTTTCGTGTCATTTAGATGTCAATTTGTCCTGGCGAACGATAGCGAGCCTGTAATTCAAGAGGGACCGAAGCGGAAATTTTTTCAATCGAAAAATGTACAAATATATCTTGAAGGAGGGTCTTGGGGGTGTTCTTATAAGCTTGATGGAGGTCTAGGGAGGACACTTTAAAACATAGTAAAAAGATACATAACTGAGCAAATAAATACGCCCATTCCCATGTATTGAAAGAAAACGAGTAATGAAAGAAAACGTGCACATTCTAATATTTAGGTTGGACTATACTACTGTATAGCTCAGAGGCCATTAAGGGGAGGTTTCTTGTGTTTCCTACTCCTCCAGCAATCTTAAAATTTCACCCCCTTTCAAGATAAATTTGTACATTTTTCGGTAGAAAAATTTCCCGGCCGAAGGCCGGTTACTCTTAAATTACAGGCTCGCTATCGCTCGCCAGGATAAAATCGACTCCTAAATGGCACGAAAGGTCTTAAAATTGACAGAATGGGCGGAAATTCTTAAAATCACCAAATTAATGGGGAAAACATCTTGAAATATCAAAAGCAATGGGGCTAGACATGAGGGAGAAAGGGGTCAAGAAAAAAGTCCCTCAAGTGGAAATCTCCCCTTAAGTGAATTCACATGTAAACGTTGAAGCATAATTTTCCACAATGGTTTTATTGGCTCACTCACTAAACTTACCAGTACATCTTATTAGGTGTTCACTAGCCACACCTCATAATAATTAAACCCTTTCTTTACCGGCGACGTCTTTTTCCACTCTATTCTAGCTACTAATAGACGATTTTATGCACTTTAGATATGGCTTACAGAAATGAACAGGCTTCGAACTATCTCACTAAACCCTTTTTTTAGTAACACTTATGCTTCTTCATTTATTCTGGCTATAATTATTAGACGATTTTGTACATCTTAGGAAGGATCTGTGGGAATGAAAAGGGTAAAAGACTATAAATTCACCCTCTGAATTTTATACACCCTTCCTAATCTGAATAAAATCGTCTAATAATAGCCAGAAGAAATGGTCAAAATTCGTCAAAATCTTCAAATAGTTAAAAGCACAATTAGTAAAATACCCTGGTGAAGTTGTTTGACATACTACTTCAGACATATTACTTGAACTGTTTGATCTGACTATACCCTGTTTATTATAGACAGGCCAGAAATCGTGAATCCTAACCTCTGTAACTCAAAAGGGGCTAGAGTAAATGGCCTGTGAATTTCGACCCGTATTCCCTGGCTGACTCTTCCCAAATGGTAGGAAATGGTATATATATATATATATATATATATAGAGAGAGAGAGAGAGAGAGAGAGAGAGAGAGAGAGAGAGAGAGAGAGAGAGAGAGAGAGAGAGAGAGAGAGAGAGAGAGAGAGAGAGAAGGGGAGGGGGGGGGGGGGTCGATAGCGAACCTGTAACTTAGAAAAAAATCAGCCTTCGGTCGTGACATTTCTCTATCGAAAAATTTACATAATTA